>CM060964.1:69197995-69815495 GCA_030765045.1 Tenodera sinensis | reverse complement strand
TTATGGTGGTGGAGATTTCCACTAGAACATAGCTATGAAATTTAGCAAAGAATTAAAAGGAGAGGTACAGAGGAAGCTTAGACTGAACTGAGTGATTTAAAGAAATAAAACAAAATACATGAATGAATGAATAGATGAATGAACAAGTAAACAAGCAAACAAACTAATTAATTAATCAATTAAATAATAAAATGTTTAATAAACATATTGTAGCAAATGCCGATTCCAATCGCTTCATGTCCGCCACCAATGAAGTTTCCAGAACTTTGGGGAGCGCATATAAAGGTTTTGTCGTTTATTACATTATTACTTGACCCATTCGATCTAAAGGACATTATTGTTCTAAGGGTCCGGCAGACAGCCTCAAAAGTTCATACGGCTGGAGAAAGTGTTAGACATGCTTTTACTCCGAGTAGTTTGCTGGCAACTTCGTGCAGATTCAAATACGCTTAGTATTGTGACGTCGAGCTCGGCGCACAAATAGGACGGACGGGGCCAAGCTTCTTCACACCACATGTCATGCCGGTGAGAGGGCAAAGACGTTCAAGACCAGGCTGCCTCGCGCGACTGCTGTGTCTACGTGACTGTAAAAAAAGGGTTTCCAGAACGTTCGCTAGACTTCTAGCTGCATCATTTCCGGTGTGTGTGTGTGTGTGTGTGTGTGTGTGTGTGTGTGTGTGTGTGTGTGTGTGTGTGTGTGTAACTCAAGAGAGGTCTGTGTGACGTCATCCCCAGTATATAAGAAGGCCAGAGATGAACAGTTGTGAATGAGTGAGGTTTTATAGTTACAGACCAAGTCGGTCAGTGTGTCAGTGAGTGTAACACAGGTGTGCGTGTGTATCGTTGCGTTGGTATGTCGTAAGAAGATTCAACAATCGTCGCGAGTGATTACAGCTTCGTTATTTGTGTATGAGAGACAGAGGAAGTGAAGAAAGACACCAAAAGGACTGGGAAAGGCTATGAGAAGTCAAAAATTGTGAGTTGTGATAGCCCGAAGGACTGTACACTGTGTTAACGACGAGAAGAAAACTGCGTATTGTGGTAACATGTTACAAGATGACAAAGTGATAGAAAAGTAACCGGATTGGAGTTTGTTGTTTTCTCACAGTATGTAACGAAACCTCAGATAGCTTTGTGAATAACTACAATGTTGATAGTAAATACAATCCTGGCAATAAGCTCACATTAGTAGCTTTGGTTGAAAGCTCACCCAAGTCTATCGTGGGTTTCAGGCAGGTTGAAAGAAATAAGTAAAAACAGATAAGAGCACTTAGATAAGTCATCCATCTATTATTTCAATAGAAAAAAAAATCTTCCATCACATCCATCCTGCCCATGTAAATCGTGTTTTGTTGCCTTTTCCTGCAGAACGCAGATGTCAAAAGGGTTGCCTATTCAGAGGCGTAACTGAGGTCTGAAGTGTCACGCCAGAGACCATTCTAAATGAAAGACTTCATTTCTACCATGTTATACATCCTTGTAACTTTAAATATTTAAATTTATATTTTTATGTGTTAGAGCTTAATTAATAATGAAAACGCAAGAATTGTGTTTTATTTTGTTTTTTAACGAAGGAATACTATAAACACCTCACAGCATAAAAATTTGTTAAAATTTCTGGTGGTCACTGAACTGCAGATATAACTCTTGCTCTTGAAGAAACTGTTCCGTCAATTTTCCAAAATTTAAGGTACTCCACTAAGCGTTTTTAGTTATTTACCACGTCATTATATAGCAGTGTCATGGCAGTTTACGGTCAGATGTGTTCGGTCATTCTTGGGTTAAGCATTTTGCTCATTACCATGCAATTCTCATATGTTTAAACGTCTCTTCAGAGGTATGTTACTTATTTAGATGTAAAATAACTTTCCTACGAGTTTTAATTTTAAATTAATTACTTTCTAAAAACAGTTTTGCTCCACTGTGTTTCCTTTCACAGATGCATATACTATTTAAACTTGTATGAGCTTCGTGGCGTAACACATTTATCTGACAGTAATTGTTGTATAGTAAGTTCTAGTTAGCATGAGAAAACCATTTCCAAAGGTTTACTGTTGGCATAAACGTTTCAACGTAACAATTATTTGTAATGCTAAAAAGTGTACAAAGTATTATCACCCAGACAAATGCACTATTTGCACCATATTTTGTTTTTCATAACATTATGTATATTTTTGCCTACATTGGTAAATTGGGAACTGATTAACATAGGTGCATGAAAGTTTGCAAAGAGCTTTTAGAAATATTTGATAAAATCCGATAAATATGACATAAAGCCTCAAAACACACAATGGCTCTGGATACCAATTTTAAATGAGTCGTAACCACCTTCAGCTCTCACTGGAATTTGAAGCAACCCATGAGCAGTCGTGGTTTGGAATCCACGGCGAAATCTGCAGGCCTCCAACATAAAAAAATAAAATGGATAATGTATTTTAAAACTATAGGATAAACAGTTCAGTTACTTATTTAAGAGTTCACTGAAAATAAATAAAAGGTGTTCAACGGGACAAAATGTAGGATTTTTGGTGCAGATAGCAGCATCGAGTGGATTTTTCGCATGCTCCGGTTTCCCCTGAAATTTATTCCACCAACAGCTCCATAACGATGTTTCCTTTGATCCATTTCACTATAATTTCATATCGTCTCCTTCCTCATTCTCATACCAGGCTTCAGGCTGATCATCCATCCTGGATATTCTCTCATCCAGAGTCCGTATGCTCCTCGACAGGCATATGACCCCAGGCGCTGACTTGTAAGTCCTAGGGAGTTTAAGTTCTCCACACGAGGAGGGTAGGGAAAAAAAGAAGGAAGAGGAAATTTAAAGAAATTTGCAGATAAGTTACTACTCTATGGTATACATGAATAAAATTTCATTTAATTATCCGTGCGTGAGCTACAAAGCTATGAAGTTTTGTTCTTTTATGCTGAAATAAGGGTTCACAGAATGAAGTGCCATTAAAATGTTTCATTTGTGCTTATATATAGATTAATCAGCTAACGGCATGATATCCTTACTGTTTCCACCCAGTATTATCATAATATTGCAATATCGCAAACAGAAATGGACAGAGGTTGTGACAGTTTTATTTTCCAGCATACTGTAACATTAGTAAATACAGACCCTTTAGAAACAAGTTCAATGAATAACATTTTACATACAAGGCAACATCAACAAAACTGTGCCTTAAGAATCAACTTGTGTACTGCGAGCGCACAGCCAAACGCTGATTGTTGCTGTTCGTTAACACTGCGTTCATCACCCCCCCTTAATAATCTGCGGTATAAGAGCTCTTATTGCAACATGGCCTACCAATCTGCCTTCCTCTCGCCTACATGTGCGCGCCAGAGGTGAGCGACCTGCAAAGAGGAAATAATCTCACCACCATGCTTCCCTCCCAGGACTTAGGTTAACTAGACACATAATTTGCTACTTATTCCAGCTCAATTACTCCACGATGTGAAGTGGGACCATCTCTGTATTTGAGTGCATGGATGGGCTCGAACCTACTAATTAGCGGGAAGCCCACTCAGCTCTAAACCACAACACGAGGGCTGTCTCAGAGGTACCCACCTATCAAAGAAAGCACAAAAATTTTGGAACACAAGTCGTAATTTCTCTATATAGTATCATTTCAACTGGACACACCTTTCCCACTGACATTCACTAGCTTCGTCAGAACCGACGAGCTCTGCTAAATAGCCATCAACAGTAGACTCTACCTCTTCATGTTGGCAAATCTTTTACCTCCAAGCCATTTATTTATGTCTGGGAACAAAACCTAATCAGAGGGGGTAAATCTAGCAAATAGGCAATTTGAACTTTAATTCACTGATTCTGGCCATGGCAATAATGGATGTGTGAACTGGTGCATTATCTTAATGAAACAAACCCTTCTTTTTCGTTAAATGCTGCCGGTTTTGCTTGATTTCATTACTCAAACTCTGCAAAGTTCCCATTATACTATGATTGCTTTTCCTTTTTGGATATAATGAAAACTAGCCCACATGCATCCAAAAAAGCTTATGCCCTGACCATGCCTGCAGATGGAACTGTCTTCGGCTTCTTTGAAGCCAATCCTCTCGCTTCAATCCACTGTTTCGACTATTCTTTCGTCTCAGGTGTGAAGTGATGAACTATGTTTCATCTACGGTTATGAATGGACGCAAAGCTCAAGTTTATTGCGGCGAAACATCGCCAAAAACTCGACTGAAACATTCTCACTACGCTGGTTTTGCTCCTTTGTGAGCAAACGCGACATCCATCTTGGGCACAGCTTTCTCATGCCCAAATTTTCAGTCACAATACGATGTACAGAACTTTTTAAGTTAACAAAGGAACTGACTACCGCATTGTAGAATCAAATTCAACTTTAATACCAGTTGAACTAAAAGCTTTCGAATGAAGGTATTGTATCAGATAATAATGACCAGTTTTATCCATGTTTACAAATTCGCTGAGAGCATTCACTATTGTTGGCTGCCAAATGAATACTAAATAACGTAGCATCGTCAAACTTCACCCTTAAGCTTTATAAGGATATCTTTTACTATAGTCATTTGTTTGAAACTACCTCCACTTTCTATAGGTCAGGTCGGATACCTCTGGGACAGCCTTCGCACTACGCACTAGGATTTCCTAGACGTAGATGCTAAAAGTGGGTTAACTTTGGTGCAAGTCTTGTTTGTTTCTCTCTGCATTGACAGAAAGTCAATAGGAGTCATCCTAACCTTCAGCATGGCTAGCAGACTTATGATCAAGCTTAAAGGAGACAGGTAATACCAACAGAACAGAACACATGAACAGGTTCACTTTATTTAGTAAACAACGAATTATAAAACTCGTATCCATATTCAAAATAGAATCCCAAAACGTATTCTTAAGACACCAGACAATATATCCAGGACAACCATTAAAAGCAACCTCCAATGGACATGAAATAGTTAATATTAGCTAGTAACTAAAAAACATACAAGTTACAATTAGGTACTAAATGGTCAACAGATATTGGAGGTATTATGGTCAATATTTTAGCTAAAGATCAGTCCTATGAAAACAAGAAGTGCTACTTACTTAGTTGACTTCCGTCCTCGTATGTAGGACTTAAACCCCTCAGGACTTACAAATAAGCGGCTGGAGTCAGAAGCCTGTTGAGGAGCAAACGGGCTTTGAATCGGAGAGCTAGGAGTACGGGTTAGGTGCGTAGTCCAATATGAGAGTGAGGAAGGAGGAGATATGAAATAAAGGCGCAATGGATAAAAGGAAAGGTGATGATGGAACAATTGGTGGGATGAATGTCGGGGAAACCGGAGAAACCAAAGGAAATCCGCCCAGACGCTGTTTCGGCCCCCACAAATCCGAATGCGGTCCCCTAAGATAAAGCAATACTCAGACGTGATACTTTTAAGGTAGAACGTATGATTCTATTGAATCTACAATACCAGAACAATAGCTAATAGCAGAATTTCTTAAAAGTTTTGTTACTTACCTTTCCCTAGGTTGGGTATAAACATTTACCCCATAAATTACTGTGAATGGGCAAATATTAAGAACATAGACCCCTTGTTAATCTTTGAAACGTTGTGAATTCGCTGTGCTTATAGTATATAAAGGAATGCCTGGAAGTATTTCCCTACTCACTCTGATTTGGAGATACGGCAAACGAAATTACTAAATAGATGTTGAAGTGAACCGGGATTCCCTGATCCAGCAGTTCTCTTATCTGATATGATGTTCAAACTCAAACCTCCACGCTGGCATGCTATCCTCAGCGCCAAAGTAAGCATTTAAAGCATGCATGTCCTCACACTTGGACTACACACAGAACGGTGCAAGATTAAGGATAACTTGAAGAATATAAACACATTTGATTTGAACATAAGCTCTCATTGAATCATGGCGAAAATAGAAAGTGTTAATACTGGGAGGCCATGGAATTGTAGGCTAATACTCTCCGTGCTCCTTTCCCCTTCGCTCTCTTGCACCCTCGCTCTCTCCCTCTCTCTTTTTCTCGTGAACGACCTGTCATTTGCCATTAGCATTCTTTAACATTATTGCATCTGCTGTTACTCTTATTTTGCCTATAGTGAATTTGTGTTCAATATTTTTAATTTTAATTGTATTTCCTATTAGAGCAATCTCTCAGCACAAAGTATAGGTATAGCTATCAGCAGAGACACATCCCACATTAAGATTTACATAGATTTGTTGTAGCTAAACACCTCCCAAAAGGAAGGAATGAAGTGCAGGAGTCACGGGAGTCTACAAGCCATAGGCAGATAGGTCACAGAGATGCGCGGAAGTCTCCATTGCAGCCCTGACGAATATTGTTCCGAAGGTGTAAAGAGAGGAGTGCCTTCCTTAACTGCAGAAGCACACGTTAAGTTGAACCAGTTTTCCCTTTGTTTTCACACGGTTTTCCGCTTGAGCGTCAATAAGGGACGACTATTGGAATACATAAACCAACAAATAAAAATTCCTTTATGCAGTTGCTTTCGTATAGGAAATTAGCGATGCAATGTGTTTCTCCACATAAACTGCAAGTTAAGACAAAAAGCAGTTCTGCACTTCTTTCCGTAAAAGTAAATAACAATCGTTTTTAGAGTTTAAAAGACAAACTTCCACCAGAGCTCCTAGCAGATCACAATCTGAAGTGATTTAGGACATAAAACTGGCCAGTCTAGGATGTATTGTACATAAACCGGTATTCCGTTTTATCACCTTTACTTCTGCAACATTTGTAAAACTTTTACGTGTTAACACTCACCCGAAAGCCTGCTGCACAGTAATTTAATTACACAGTTCTTAATTTCAGAAGTGTCTTATTTGAAAGACAAAGTCTCTGCTTTCAATCACCGCTTGCTTTGTCTTACTGAAGTTAAACGTACCTCTGTAAAAGCATTTGACAGAACGGAAATCTTAATTGCAGTTGTGAACTTCTGGAAATTACACAAAAGCTGTTCCCAGTGGTGGTAAATCGGTTGAATTTCTTCACTTAGCGGCATCAGATCATTAAAGGGATGGATCTAAGACTAATGTTCTTGGAATGCGATGGCGAAAAAAACTGATGTTGTTTAAGCTGAGTAGAAGAGAAATATTGCCTCCAGAGGATGGCTACTAGGGGAGAGAAAAAATAAGGGAGGAAATGGAGGCTTGGGGGAACGGTGCTGTTCAATCACAGTAAAGGGAAATTCTCCGGCAATTTGTCAACATTTTGGCATCTGCGTTCGACTATGTTTGCCGGTTACGAAATATTTCACCTCTAGTTTCAGAAATGATGTTTCGTTTTCTGCAATGTGTTTTTATGAAAGAAAAAGATGTTGATAAATAAGCCGTTAAGTACACAAGTAAAGAAAACATAACAAACACAATAGTGGCAACACATAATTATATCAGGTGGCCCACCTTATCTGGCATCGGCGTAGGTAGATAAACCTTCGTGCGTTAAAACAGTTGCACAACTCCACGGCGCAAGAGACGGCTCAGCGAAGATGTGAGGTGAGAGGCAGTTAAGCTAGAAAATAGACAATAACAATATAAACAACCGATAAGGTCCCACTTTACATAGATGATCTTTATTGTCCAGGGAATAAACTCACTCATGTATATGATACTGTTATCTAACATTGCGGATTACAGATTGTAAAGTGCAAGCATGAGGGGAAGTAATGTTTCATTGACATTTGTTTGTTTGTTATTAATTTTATTGTGTATTATTATTATTGTTTAATTTTCGTTTGTAGTTATATTAGTTGTTACATTATTTTATTATTTTGATTAGTATGTTTATCACGATCATTATGCTTATCATCATTATTATTGTTATTATTATCTAACATGAGTATAAAAATTAGCAGTTTTATTGTAATTAGTTTTAAAGTTATTATCATTAGGGCTCGGGTTTTTAGGTAAATACATATTTTGATTCCGTCCTGGTATGAACTTGAAACAAGGTTTAATGTCGTGGGTATTCACACTGGAGCAAATATTTTAAGTTTTATTGAATATGAAAACGCATATTTCCTGATCTTTTTTTTTTTTTTTTTAAATTAAATAAATATTTTGGGATATTCACATAAATCGCATAAAGGAAACGTTTTAAAAATAATTTGCATATAAATCACATAAAAACAGCAGCAAATTACTTTTAACCAGTCACCATCCACTTCTTTAATGCTCAATTATGTAGGTTGGATGTCGCAATTTGTTATGCATTAATGGAAGAACTGATATGTCAACTATAGTATCCCTTCAGTTGAAAGAAAATATCCTGGTTGCTCAAGCAACATGAGCCTGCAAGATAACAGGGAATTTCTCCACTGCACCTGTTTTCGCTTCACAATCCGGCTAGTATATACTATACTTGTTAAACTGCACAGTCAATTAGTCATTTGTGAATCCGCAAACTTTATACGACGTTCTATGGTTGTGTTGTGTTAGGAAATTACATATCGACGTTGTGTTAAGATAGCTTTGCTTCCTCTGTATCTCCATAAAGGAACTGAAATTAGTAGGAATGTCTTTGGGAGAAGTAGTTCAAATAGATCAGGCTGTGGAGAGAATGGAGGGAAAAGGAACTCAAGGTTATTTTTGATCCTGCAGCACAAAACTTAAAAACCTGTTGTCTTGCTTTCACGTGACTTTCTCTACGCTTGTACTAACCATTTTTGCAAATTCATAATCCTATATCTTCTTCGTGTTAGTTGAGATAAACATTTGCAGAAATTATCTTATTACTTATTTCCCAGTAGGTGAATATGGCAATACAGTAGGCTTTGAGCGATAGCCAAATCTTTTAAAGCTTTGAGATTCCGTTGTCTTTGCACGGTTAACACATAAAAACTGAACAACGATGTTGCATTTGACGAAAGTGTAAGTTTTCGGAAACTGACATAAATAACAAGGAATATCTCCGAAATGGTTCACGTTACAAAAATTTATTTTGGCATAGATTGTGTGTTTCAGTGAGATCAACATTTTTATAGTAAGATTTGATCTGTCTCTTACGGCTTACGAGCAAAATTCATTCAGAGTAAACAGGACTACATGGTCTATAGCCAGAAAATTCAAAGTATAAATTTAATTTATCATAAAATATTTTAAACATATGTCCTTTTAATCAAAATCGTTAGAGCGGTCTTCAGAAAAACCAAAATTTTCGAAAACTTTTCCATGTAAATGATAGTTTAGAGTGGAGCAACTTCCTTGAAAATCTTCGTGTCGTATTCCTGAAAGACCTTAGACTTAATTACCAGCTTTGGTTTGTAACCGACTTTTCCTTTTTGAGTCATGTTGCCAACAAACTGAGAGAGAGAGAGAGAGAGAGAGAGAGAGAGAGAGAGAGAGACACACACACACACACACACACACACACACACACACACACACACACACACACGGCGGCGACGTGGCCGAGCGGTTAGCGCGCTCGCCTATCACCTAGGCGGCCCGGGTTCGATCCCAGGGACCCGCATGTGGTATTCGTGGTGGACGAAGCGGCGTCAGGGCGGGTTTTCTCCGGGTACTCCGGTTTCCCCCGCCATCTCATTCCACCGGTGCTCCATCTTCATGTATCATCAGTGTCACCGCCTGCGGTGCCGTAGTAGTAAAAACGGGCGTTGAACACTACAACAACAACAACGAGATTGTTATGAGTGTGAGTGACATTCCATGTTATAGTTATGTTAGACTTACTTCTTGTGATGTGGATCGATCATTTTCGAAATTCAAGACATTTCTTCGTGACAATCGTTAATTTTTCGGGATGGAACATTTGAGGAAGCATGTATACTGTAACTCTACAGTACTTGATGATCCCTTCCAAGATTGACGTCTGATGAGTACCACGTAAATTTATATTATTTCGGTCATTTATTTTAAAACATATTTTTTACTTTTTAGCATATATTTTAGCACATAAAAATAAATATTTTCCACGTTTTAGGACCTAAAAATTCGAAACCTGATTAATAACATTATATCAATATTAATGTTTTTGTTAGTGTAATGGGTTATTATTATGATATTAATATCATTGTTGTTATTATCATGATCAAACATTACTGATATGCTGACTTCATACATGGAATAGGTGTTCAAAAATATGCCTTGTTGATTGACACAAAGCTCCAACCGTTCTCTTGTATCCATATGGATGTTTCTGAGAACTGAGGCTGTCAAACAGGCACATGCTTCAACGATACTTTGACGTAAGACCTCTACATTGAGGCGATATACCTAGGCCGACACACCCACCAGGGTACAACTAGTTGAAATGGGCCTTTACACGTTCATAATAACAAGGTGGTGCACCATCTTATTGCGAACAGTGTTTTAATACAAGTCGTACCCGAACTTCATCACGAAAGTCCTGAAGCTCGCCTTGCAGGAATTCCAGATACCGCCGGGCTGGGAGAAAGACAAATCCGATAACGTTGAACTCAAGAATACCACACCAAAGTTTTTCGTAACCAGTGTGGATTGTGAGAAGCCCATGTAGTGTCTATTCATACTGGCATGGTTGCTGAAATAACGGGGATCGCTTCAAAGAACATTTTCAAGGAAGCCAAAGATCTCACCCTAGTGCGCTATTCAAGACTACGGGCAAAATCATTGCCATAGATTTGTTCGTTGAGGTGAACTTTCTACGGATGCCACGTCAATTCCCACAAAATAAATAATAATGATAATGATAATGTGATGATGATGTGGATGGTGATGGTGGCGGTGGTGAAGATGATAATTAATAATAATAATAATAATAATAATAATAATAATAATAATAATAATAATAATAATAATAATAATAATAATAATAATAATAATAATAATAATAATAATAATAATAATAATAATAATAATAATAATAATAATAATAATAATAATAATAATAATAATAATAATAATAATAATAATAATAATAATAATAATGATAACTATACTAATTAGCAATAATAAATAACGGACTGGGTAACAGAACTTCTAATTACTTCGTATCTTAAAAGTCGCTGGTGAGCCACATGCCTCAAAACAACAATACTTCTTTGGGCCACTCCTGTCCTTAACATGATTCTTGCGCATATTTTGCTCGCCCCTGTAAAACGAGAAATGGGTCGCAAAGCAGCGTAACTCATCGGCAATTCTGGAACACCCTGTACACTAACGTACAAAGAGATATAAAGTACCGTAGTAAAGACGAAAGGTAAATGTATGTAAATTGTGAAATAATCCTGATGGAAACTTTACACTGGTGTTCATTCAGCACTTAGGTTGGCATCAGCTTTAACAGCAAACATTAAAACACTGACATCTAACACAACTCCGATGTAAATGAGAATGAGGTGTTAGCTGTCTCCGGGATCTCAGCTCTATTTCCATCATTAATTTCTAGACCATGTATAGGTACTCTCGTCAAACGAGAAACCACTCTAAACCACCAAAACAATAAAGTAATTTCAAAATAATGATCTATTAGCGGGTGACAGAAATTTTTTGCGCAGCAAATTTCTGCTGTGCGGGTTGCATATCATATCATTCATGCGGAACAGACAACGTGTATGTTTGTGTGCCAGAGAGATTCGTAGCACCAAAATTCATTACCAGTTAATTGGTCGACGAGAAACTGCACTTGAAGGCTCGGAGAATTATGATGGGATCGGTGACGCAACCCAAACTTGGTTGCGGTGGAAAGGATATTGAGCGCGAGCAGGAAAATATAAATATGTACAGAAAGAGACGGATAGAATGCAGACAGAGAGAGAGAGAGATTCAGAAAGAGAGGGCGTATGTGTGTAAACATTTCAACAGCGTTTTGTGCCGTTAATGTATATTTAACAAGACTGTTTGAGTTAATGTATTCACATATACGTATAATGTAATCATTAACTTCTAGCAGACTAAATAACCCTAAAACTGTTGTTTTCACTAACGGTTTAACCTCCCATTCTCTTTAAGACTGGAGTATTGTGAACAATATAGTGCCAATCCATTCCAACAGGTGACATTGTTCTTTTATACTCCGAATAAAACAGCAGTAATGATTTAATATGCACAAAACTCTGATTAAGTGATAAACTCTAAAACGCTGTCCATATACTATCTCGAAATCATGTACAAAGAACAGCAAAGATAATATCCGGTGAATTTTGTATCGCTTCCTGGGCTTTATGAGACGTGTTCTTCACCTTGCCTATCACAAAGCGTGGTGGCTTGATAACACAGGAATAAGGGGGAAAGAGGGGAGGTTGATGACTTTGCTTTTTCTGGAAACCATCATCCAGTGACACATATTTAGAATCCTCTCTCTCTCTCTCTCTCTCTCTCTCTCTCTCTCTCTCTCTCTCTCTCTCTCTCTCTCTCCTCTCTCTCACACACACATACACACAACACACGCACACTCAAACCTGTAAAACATGCATGCTGGCGAGGAAAACTTGTATCGTATACTGAATGCCCCAAAACAACACCGATTGCGACAATTTGTTAACGTTCGCTTTGGTATCTTATAGGGAAGGTAGGCAACCCTTCAGTCATCTGTGTACTAGGGTATAATAACATCCCTGCGTATAGGCTAAATTCCTCCATAGAGTCCTTGGTGTGCATCCTTCTGCGTTACCTGCGTAGCTTCCAGTACAGTAACTTTTTAACAGCAGTGCGACACGTACCAGTACACAGCTGCTGAAATGGCCGACTTGAGCTCCAGCACACTTTGGTGTCAATGTGCGGAATCACCTCAACGTCGCATATACAGATCGATGGAATGGTAGAGGTGGACCAGTTCCATGGCTCGATCTGACACTTCTTGACTATTTTCTGTGGAGTTGTATGAAGAGTATGATGCATGGCACTCCTGTAACGCCCTCCTCGAAGACCTTATGCCTCGAGTCCACGAAGCGATTCAAAACCTTCAAAAACAACCGCATGTATTTGGTCATGTGCATGATGCTCAGCACCACCCCTATAGATTCTGCAATGACGCAGGAGGTACACAGTTCGAAGCCCGTTTCAATGTAGAAATCTTGATGTTGGATTTATTGACGAAATGCGAGTGCATACCCATGTCACACTTAGATGCGCTACAGCGTCCAAACCTTGCATTTCCGAACAGGGGTTCCTGTTTGAAAACCGATCATTTTGCCATCCCACACAACATACTAAGCGTTGTTGGTGTTTTGGGACATCTTGTAGAAGCTTAAAACAGCTAGAGGAATACAATATATATAGTGATTTATTATTTATCTCATACATTTGTGAGAACAGAAATGTTTGAGTAAATTACTCTTTTGTTACAATTGACTAGTCATGTTTAGAAAAACACATGCGACAAAGTTGTGTTTTTTTTTTTTTTTTTTTTTTTTTTTTCTATATTCCTGTTGTATTCCTATGATAAGCAATCGGTCAGTAAAGTTAAACTAATCAATTATAATTTGAGTTGGAGGAAAAGTATGATATTTTATTTTTCATTTACTTAATTATTCATTTATCATTTATTCTTTTATTTATTTATTAGTCATCTAATCATTTACTTATTCGCTTGCTCGCTCCCTCAATATCGAGATGGTCATAAAGTAACGGGCGATCCAAAGGACTGTGAACCGGCTGCGCTGTGTTTTGTCTATACGGGTCATCTGCTGGCGTCGCCGAATGTCGCTGTCATAGAATAGCGCAAATAAAACCACACAACATTTTAAAACTACTTTTAAAGGCTTTACTTACCAATACAGTAAAAGCAGATGCTGAAACTGGCCACCGTCGTTGTCCATGCATTTTTTGTGCTACGTTAGGAAATTAGCCATCACTCACCTTAGTTCAAATTGAGATATGCTGGCAGTTTACTGACGGATATTTTGTTTTAATTCTTCCAGGGTGTGTGGGTTTGTCTTGTACACCTTATGCTTTAAGTTACCCCAGAGATTGAAATCGCAGTGATTTCAGTGATATCGGGGGACCGAGGGGGCCACAAATTTCTAGTAATAATTCCGTCCTGAAACACCTTCAATTGTTTTCATCGAAATATTGGCTGTATGAGCTGTTGCAGAGTCTTGATGAAAAAACGCAAAATCACGCTCCCTGTCGGTTAATCTTCTAAAAAGGGGGGCCAAATTGTATTCACGTACTTTCGGGCATCAACTGTTGACTCGGAAAAAAATGGGCCTATAACTCTTTCTCCACTAACGGTGCACCATACACCAATTTTTTCGTCTTGAAGGGATGTTACATGAACAACATTAGGTTTCCCAGAGCTCCAATAACGATTATTTTCTGTACACACATATCCAAAATATTAAATATGGGTAAATTTCGCCATTGTATACACTACTGAGGGTCCACTCACAAAATGTGCGCTTAATTACATGAGCACCTGGTTGAAGAGCATGTGCTACAGTTATTTTATATGGTTTTAACTTCAGCAATTTAGTAGCTCTTTGCAAAGAGCTATAAGAAATGCCTGCGTGTTGTGAAAGACGCCTAACCAATTTTTGGGGGAAATTCTCCAAAGGATGACTGATGTCGCCTAATGTTTCTTCGATAAGAACCGTACGCCATCCTTTACATTTCTGAGAATGAACACTTCCTGTGGCCTGAAATTTATTGTAAAGTTTATGTACTGTTGTACGGCCTGGAACTTTTACACATGGAAATCTTTCTGCAAATAGAACTTGCACCTGGTGATCTGAGTTAACACATACGAATCATAAATAAATACACGCTGTGCAGTAGAAAACAAATGCTGAGCTATAGTACACTTTGTGACGAAGTACAGGACTAAATAATAAAGCACACTGGTAATAATGCAGTCGCACGATATTGCCTCAGCCCAATACTGATTGTGAGCAGAGCAGAGAAAAACAAGTTATGCTCCTGACCTTGTGTATATCAGCTGTTGTTATCGTGTTTCCGCTTGCGCAGTGGAAAATCGCCGCGTAGCGGTTCACATGTATTTGGATCTCTCTGTACTACCCCGTCGGTATTCTGTGTTTCGTGTAAAAACGTAAAGAAGGAACAGTTAAACAATGTTAAATATTACCTTTATAAGCATGACATCGCGCCTAACCTTGTTATCCTGCAAAATGGAAAGAGTCAAAATGAGAGGAAATGAGAAACAGCAAAATGCATCGCAATATCCACACCAGCATACATCGTCCGACTTGAAAGAAAAGCTAACGTCAGGACGGCTAATACAACGGAAATTGAGCCCACGAACTGCCGAATGCATGCCTCACACGGTCCCGCCTGAGGCATTTCTTTCTCATAAAACAATTTTAGAAGTAAATGGACAATATCGCTAATGGTATGAGCTACTGTACATCGAGACATGATATACAGATAACAATGAAAGAAATCAGCACTGATTTCTTGCGAACACCTCATTCCCTACCTTCTTTCATGCCACCCTTCTTGAGCTGGCTTTAGAAACTCGCAATAAATTAGAAAGCACAGAAATTCGGCTTACCATGACCATGATGTAATCGACTACTTTAAATCTCACATAGAACTTAACTTATCAGAATTAAAATTTCAGTGTGAGTGAAATTTCAGAACCACGGATCTTTGGCTTCCACTGCTACATTTTTATTATCAAGGAAATGTCACTCGTTCGAAACTGCGATTTTATTTTATTTTTTATTTCTTTTTAATTTTTTCCAGATACACACAGACTTAAAAGCACAAATTCCCATGCCCGAGACGGGAATCTTTTTAGAAATTGAAAAGTTTGGTCCAGATTATGCTGCTTTCCATCGCTGAAATTTTGAGCACTATGCATTTTACTCGAAGTATCTTTCCTGTTCTAACACTGCCTGGCGTCTCCACGCGCCGAGAAAAAGACCAGACGCTTAGAATTTCACTTTGGACCAAAACTGTCTCACTTTAAGAGAAGCATAACACGTCAGTCAACTACCTCGTAACTAGAACGAAATTCTGTTTATGAAAGAGTGGAATGTTTCATATAGATTGAGCATTCTTTATTGAATTTTCGGCTGTGGTAGTGCCATTTTTAAATCTGATTCAGTCCTCTAATATACATATGTCAATATATGCGGTGGTGTGACCGAGTGGTTAGACCGTTCGGCTCTCAGCAAGGCGCCCCAGATTCTATCCCAGGCACTTGCATGTGGAATTCGTGGTGGATCAAGCGGCGCTTGTACGGGTTTTCTCCTGGTTCTCCGGTATCTCCTGGCACTCATTCCACTAACTGCTCCATCATCGCCTTTCCATTAATGCAAAAAAGTTTTCAAGGTACAATAATATATCAGATGGTAGCCTTAAGTGATTCATAAGCGGAGACAAGAAGCAAAGCGGAAAAGAAAGAATAGTGCAGAAGGTTGAGATTTCTGTGGATAAACTGATTAAGTATGGTTGATTTTGCTATAAAACAACGCAATACTAACACTTCCTCTTGATCTGATTACCCTCCCCGTAGGGAGGACTAACACCTCTTAGGGCTTACAAGCCAGTGCCTAGGGTCAGATGCCTGTCGCGGAGCAGACGAACCTATGGACCTGACAGAATGAAGACCTGGAAGCAGGTGGTCAGCCCAGCACCAGGAATGAGAGTGAGGAAGGGGAAGATATGTAATACAGGCGAAATGGGTTAATCATTACTTCCTGTGTATTTCTCAGATTCAGTTTCTTCTAAAGCACTACCCACAACAGTTTCTTTCTCTGTTGAGAGCAGTGCTTTTACTTTGCCCTTTGCTTTCAGAAAACAGCTTAATTGTAGCAAAACAATAAACAAATCTGTCCCAACGAAAGTGCTTGAGGCTGTCTTTTAGGTTCCCAATAATTCTTCTTACGGCTCAAGTTAAGTTCAAGCATGTCCTTGTGAACGCAAGTCCGTTTGTGTAATCGCCCTAACACATGACAACTTTCTACTTCACGGCTGAGTTTCTCAACATTGATCCAGACGATGTTTAGTCTGCCGTGCTTTCACTTTTCGTCGTTTGCTACTTGACTAAAGGGAGCAGTAAGAAAGCACAAGACTACGAAACTTCGATGGCACAGTCTAGATGGGTATATAATGAAGACGACGAGAGTTAGTCCATGTTGAAGTAGTTTCACCAAACATCTCCCACGAGACTTGAAGTTATGTGGGCACGAAACACGGTTTTGGCCAAAACTGACATATGTTCAAAATACGCTGCAGGCGAGTGAGTTACACAGCATCGGGAGTTAGTGTAGCTCATTGCCCATATCAAAATTTAGCAACTAGGAAGAATAATGTATTGATGTAGTGCGGATTCCCTTAAACCTCTTCCGCATAGTATTACCCTCAGGCAATAAAGATGTTTAGTCGAAATTTTAGAGCTTTTAAAGTCGTTGTGTTATACATTAATATTATACTGGTCTTTAACAGTAAAATAAAGACACTTGTAGCCATTAAAATCATAAATATAGTAAATTATTGCAATACTGTTATAGTTACATAATAATTTATCCAGTAGAGGGTTAAGGGTTATGAAAGTATACCAAATAAATATTTGGATCCTTAAAAGATTTAAATTGTTTTGTTTCATAGTTACCACTTAGCGTTTCTTGTCTACTGGTTCACTTAAAAATCTGACGTTACATTCAGATAACTATGTATACCTCCAATCTGTTCTCAACAACAATAGCTGGTGCTTCTGTTTACATATTTACATTGTTATTTCTCATCGGCAGCTTTTAAACGGCGACATTCTTTGTGTACGAGACTTTCAAGACTCCATATTTGGTATGCATCAAATGTCAGCATTTGCTCAAAAAAACTCAATCATGGCCCCCCTGATCCCAAGGTCGCGGGTTCAAACCCGGCCCAAGTCGATGGTTTTTAAGTGTGCTTAAAAACGACAGCTCCATGTCAGTATATTTACTGGCATGTAAAAGAACTCCTGCGGGACAAAATTCCGGCACACCGGCGACGCTGATGTGATCCTGGCAATTGACAGCGTCGTTAAACAACAAAAAAAAAAAATAATTTCTCACCTCAAAGCTTATTTATCTACGTAATTCATTTAATCCAAATAAACATGTAGTATAGGGACAAATGTCATGATATATACAAAGGGAATAGTGATAGTTAAATGTTTAAAAACTGGATGCTATATAGTGGCCTTAAAGCTCTGTAATATTTGTACGAGATCCCGAGAAACAAGGTTTAGGAAAGTTCAAAGCAATGACAACGGTCATCTAAAAATGAGTGTTTCAATAAAAAGATTATATATAATCAATTGTCAGTTTTGAAGAGTTGTCTATCGTTTATGTTTCACTGTGTGAACTATACAAAATTCCTTCCAAATAAAGAACAACTCAGGCGCTTCTCCCAGAAAAATTCAATGTGCTCATTTTTTTCGCAACATAAATGCTCTAATCAAGTCGTTACAGCCAATCTTTGGGACGTCAAACATATAAACCACATTTTCATGTAAATGGAAGTATAGAGTGTGGATGTTTTCTTTAAAATATTTATATTGCAGCACTGTAAAATAATAAACTGAAATACCAACATTAATAGATTTCTGAAAGTCTGTTTTGGATTCATGGATCTCAACATATGCATTTTCTGTGAAGCTTCAAAATCAAATATTGGTGTGAAATGTTGAAGTTCTTGTATCTAGTTACATGGCAGGGCTATAGAAATTCGGTTTTCTGCTATTTCTACTTAACATCAGACAGTGAACACAAAGTTTAATAAGAAGGAAGAAATGGTCGAAAGAAGAAGTAATCGAGGTTGCATTGTAAAGCCCAAACCACAGTAAAATATTAATCTGACGTACAAGAACAAAACTACATTATTACATTCATTTTTCCATTTGATCTCCCCGTATGATGTCGATCTGGAGTGCGTGCATCGAGTAATATAGGGAAGAAGGTGCAAGGGTCAGTGAAAGAAAGCTATCATGGCGCCAGCTAGAGACAGTAAAAGGAAGACTCTCAAGGGAACCAACCCAAAGCATTGAATAGGAATCGATCGGAGGAATAAAAAAAAAAAAGATGTTTTGGTACACGGTAAGTCCAGTCCGCCGCCATCGTTTCTAAGCTACACGATTTGCCGTCGCCCACACAAAAAGGAAAACCGGCGAGTTCCTTTTACTTCCATTCACGTGGGACACATCACGTGTGTTCTTTGTCAAAGGCAGTGGAAAACCATAATCCGTTCTCAAGTTGTCCACATGTGTTCCTAAGACGAACTTTCTCTGCTTAAAGCTTTACTATACGCGGCAGGGATGATCTACATCCATTCACGTTTTTATCGGCATATATTGTCGGCTGTTGAATCGAACAGCATTTAAGAAAACACTCAATGGCAGTAACTATTCAAACGATTTTTACTTGTTTCGATGCAGATGAATATTACAGAAACATCCAATATGGAATACCACAAGACATTCTCTACCCGTTATACCAGATAGCCGCTTCATCCAGCATTGACGTAAGTAGATAACCCTTCGTGCGTTAAAACAGTTGCACAACTCACGGCGAAAAAGACGGCAGTTGCGTGTTCTGCTTCTCAGCGAAGACGTGAGGTGAGAGGCAGTTGAACTAGCGTATGTAGTCCCTGACAACAAACAATAACAGCATAAGCAACTGATAAGACCCCACTTTACTTAGCATGGTGTCTCTATTCATACTGACATGGTTGCGGAAATAGCTTTTCATCGCTTCAAAGAACACTTTCAAGAAAGCCAGAAGTGTCACCCTCGTGCACTATTCAACAATACGGGCAAAATCATTGTCATAGCGTTGTTGAATGAGGTGAACTTTGCACAGATACCAGGCCTATTCCTAAATAATAATAATAATAATAATAATAATAATAATAATAATAATAATAATAATAATAATAATAATAATAATAATAATAATAATAATAATAATAATAATAATAATAATAATAATAATAATAATAATAATAATAATAATAATAATAACAACAACAATATCCGTATAAGGTATTGTGACGGTACAAGACCGGCATGCAGACTTAGCTGTCGCATCCGCAGCTTCATTAGCTCGAATGCCCGTATGGCTTGGGATCCATGTAAACACTAACTGCAATCCGCGTGAGAATAATAATTATTGAGATATGAATGTCTGAATTTTAAACACGAGTGTGGATGTGCCGAAGAACTGCTGCAGGGTCTCAATTGCACTCAGAGAGTCGGAGCATATTATAAAACCTCCAAGAACTAAGTTGGAAATAAAAGGTAAGCAGTAAAATATAGCAAGCAGCTCGGCAGTATAAACAGAACTGTAGTCCGAGAGGTGGTATTGATGTGCCTCACCGTTATATACGAAACTACATCCCGTAGCACCACCCAACTGGGAACCATCGGTGAGTCCGGCAACGTCCCAGTAGTTCGGTGAAGAGTTGACGAAACACCGACTGGGGGGTGGCCACCTTAATACAGCACGAAAGTGCAAGGTCAAACCGGGCTCGTTGGAGTTGCCAAGGGGGAGAGTGAGAAAAATAAAACCGCTCTACAGTAGGCATTCGGAGCTCATGAGCGGCGAGTAGTTCGCGAAACCGAATGCCACTTGGACAGGATATAGTCGTATTCCGAAGATAAGTGAGTTCAGAGCGCAATACAGATTTAAAGGAAGGGTGACCAAGGTGAGGTGCCAACCTGGCCACGTAGGAACATAATAAAATCGAGCGCCGAATAGACAGTGAAGTTTCCCCGGAATCAACATACAGACACTCAGCACGACTAGTACGGAAGGCTCCAGTAGCTAGACGGATGGTGGACAGTGTCTAAAAGGCGGAGTTTAGGGGCGGACGCCGTGCCATAGATAAAGCTGCCGTAGTCCAGTTTGGACCGCACCAGCGAGCGATAAAGCCTCAACATAACAATGCAATCGCCAACCCAAGGGGCCCTGAGTACCCGAAGCGAACGAACGCAGGAAGCCCGAAGCTGACGAATATGGAACCCCCAAGTTAGCTTGCAGTCGAGGTGAAGGCCCACAAACTTAACGTTCGGAACAAATGCAAGACGTGTACCACGCAAATAAAGATCAGGAGGGCTGTACACCACGGAGTCGATGAAAGTGGATACATTGCATTTTCGTAGCGCAGAACTTAAACCCGGTGCGAAGGGCCCAGTCAGCGATGGAGGTTATGATCAGCTGCAGTTGACGCTCGAGGTGCTCAAGATTATAAGGGCGGTAATAAATCGCGAAGTCGTCAACGTACATTGACGATAGACAGAGCATGGGCCAGTTCCGCTTCCGTAAAAAGAGCGTTGTATAGTTCACTACAGTCAGTGTTAAAATTGAGGACTATCCGCACCACAGATTCCTTGATGGGTAAAAAGGCGGTATTGTAACTTGGCGTTAGGCTATCGGCAGCGAAAGAGTCGGCAAGGGCGTCGGTAATATCCTGTAAACTGGGTGGGAGACAGTAATCTATGGCATTAACTCGTCTAGCGTTTAAACGAAGCACTGCAGCAAAAAACTTTCCTTAATAAAGCGTGTTTAAAATAATGTTATCTATCAGCTCCCAAAGTTTGTCGGTCTAATTTTGGGACATCCTATATAAACGGACCTATGGTTACTTTTGAAACCGTTCTCGTAACCGTTCCAAAACGATGGCTTTCGTAATTTTCCTACCCCTGGTCTATTTTGACTTAAAGTTTTCCTTGAGAACCAAGTTTAGAAATAGGTTATGAGGTTTGTCGTGGCTATGTTGTTAGCATAAAGCATAGTTTCGTTCATGCTTTTTGGCTATCGAGTAACACTACAATACCAATTATTCCGTTATCTAATTCAAAAGTGTCCCAGTTATAAACTCGTCTGACTTACAAAAGCTTGTCATGTTTGCAAACTATTTACAAAGAAAATTAACTGTTACAAAAATGTATTTAACTGATTATAAACTTTCAATTATTTTAGCTAGATAAGGTAAATATGTTGATTCCTATATGTCATGAGAAATAATACTTTCGTCGCCTTCAAAGCTACTATTATTTCAACTTTAATTTAAGAAATTAGGGCGTTTCAATAACTGTAAAATGGCGACCACTCGGAACTTCATTTATTTATGATTATTTCCTCTGTAACTTGTGTAACAACGCTAAATCGGTTCCCAGAACTCCACCGCTAGTTACCAGGTTATCTTGATCATTTATCGGTATTGCATTATGCAGACTTCAAAAATGAAAAACGATGTACACATATAGATAGTGCAACAAATTATGTGTAAAACTTTTATAGAAAAGTTCCGCATGTAAATATTTCGCGCGTCCAGAAACGTGTCTCTTTCTATACCTGTTGTATAAATGACTATTAAATTTCCATATAAAGCTCCAACTATTCTTGAAAGGTGACAAACTGACGCAACACATGTAAAACAGTATTCAAATACTGAACTTTTTTTTTAATTAACATACTCCAACATTGCGTCATATCGGACGGTGAGTGAATGAAACGGGTGAAATGATGCTCAAATGAGCCCGAGGTCCATGGAGCTTTTAAGTTACCCCACATTCGTCTTCTCAGGATAAGGGAAAACCTCGGAAAAAACCTTACCCGGATAACTTACCCTAAGCGAGGTTCGAACTCGCGACCTCTTGAACGTGAGGCAGACACGCTAACCATCACGCTATCGAGGCGGGTATTGAACTTTTGTGGTAAAACTCTAAGGCAATATGAGTTTTGTGATAATGGTGCATAACATAAAAAATGTTATCAATTCGTTCTTTTTTGTTATAAAGATTATATTTTCAAACAGTGAAACGTGCCTGTTGAACAGTGTAACCGAAATGTAAAGTATGCCATAAAGCGCTAAAATGCAACTGGATCGTTCCCCACGCTGAAAGAATGCTTTATGCAACACGATCGAACATCTCCAGTTTCCAGCTTAGCGGAAAGCAGGATTCGCTTGTGCATATACCAAGAAAACTTCCTGCGCTCGAAGTGCGCAATAAGCGTCACTATCAGGTCGTGCTAAGGGATATTCCTAGGTCTCAGAACCAGACACCTAAACTCTTACCAGTAACGCTTGCTCAAAATTGTATGACATGATGATGTGTAACAGCCCTGATGGTGTACAGAAAGCGAATTTAGTAAAATACAAGGGTATTACGGGGACTATTTACTGACCCCTTTGTAGTTTCCCCTTCTTTCCCCTCTCTTTACCCCTCTCCAATGACAGCGGTATTCATTGCACTGGTTGGGCATAGCTATAATCAATGGCATGAAAAGGAAGTATTATTTCTGACGACTCCGATCGTTACTTAGCTGTTGCTTGTTCCACACCATGACAAACATGTTTAAAGTTATTCCATACTAATTTTAATTCCATTATAAATATAGGGAGAATTTGTAGAAGGATTAACCCTTTATATTTTTCAATATAATATTGCATTGTGTATACTGCAAAGCTTTATACGTTTTTGTGATTCTAAGGACAAAGTTAAAGCTTTTCTTACAACACAGAATCGTTTAAACCAATAAGTACTACTTATTTGAAGCAACATTTGCAACCTTTCCATAATAGGAATTAAGAATTTGGAGATAAATCTAAAGAAAATTAAAACGACTGTTTTACGAGGCGCGGTGTATCTTATTACCACCCACCCCCACCTTTGCTTGTCCTCATTACAGTACCACGACTCTTGCCGTGTATTGCAACTGTCATTAGTCACTAGCTATGCCTCACCCTTTGCTAGACCGTGTAAGAAAGTGAGAAACTGAGGGATGATACCAAGCAGTGTATACTACCAACCTCAACTGCCAGCCGCACTTCCACATGCGCATGGTGGAAGTGCACTATCTTCCAGCCGATAGAAGGAGATGGTGTGGTCGACACCATGCTACCCCCAGGTGAGATAATGATTCACTGTACCTCAAACGCATCACGATGCTAAGTGGGCACCAGTTCTACATAAGACCCAAAAATTCGCTCTCCCTTGGATGTGCTCGAACATACGAGCATTCCGTGGCTGGGAACCGAAACAGCCAACTATGTCACAACGATACACAGCAAACTAAAACCAATTGCACTTATTGAAACAGTTTACAAAACTGCAAAAAACTGCTGCAAAAATGTATATTTTATCTGAATGTTAACCTTTGTACCTTTGTGTTTATAAGTCAGAGAGATGATTTGGTTTATTAAATTATAACAGATCAGCTACTAAACGATTTAAGTCTGATGTTGTTTGAAATGATAAACAATATCCTTAGATTGTGAGTTTAGGTTACAGTATACGTTACTGGAGAATTCAGATGTACTTATTTATTGCGACGTAGCAGACACTGCATGGTATGTATGTTTACACTCAGGAGCCGTGCGGCTCCGTGACGCGTGTTTGTTTATGTACTGACCTAGTGAAAGTGAAACCTGCAGTGTTGCCAGCTTGTTTTCAATAAAACTATCTCCGTAGGAAATTATCAGAGACAAAAACATAAGATACAAAATGTGCTCCAAATACCGAGGTCTATCACTGGTTTAAATTAATATAATGACTTCTCTTCCACGATGTATATATAATTTTATTTATTTCTAATTTATAATCATACTTAAATTTCTAGTCATATATTTCTAAATTAAACTAATTTAATCAAACCTATATAATATATTACACTCCTCTAGTTCCTGCTGTTTCCATTTGATATCAATGAGGGGTTTTAAGCATCTTTATAACACAAGATTTCTTCACCAGCACACATATATGACAAGTGGTGCGCGTGAGAGAGAGAGAGAGAGAGAGAGAGAGAGAGAGAGAGAGAAAGAGAGAGAGAGAGGGGGGGGACAGAGAGATTCTAAATATGTATTACTGGATCGTCTTCAGACAAAGCAAAGACAGCAACCTCCCCTGTTTCCCCCCTTGCTGCTGTGTCATCAAGCCGCCAACCTCGGTGGTAGGTAAGGTGAAGAACAGGCTCAAAAGACCCGCCGAAGCTTATCTTTGGCGCTGTTTGTACATCCGAACGACACCGTGACGTGTGCACACCGAGCTGTCATTCAGCGATATCCGCAGAAAAAGCAGCAGTAACCAACGCGTTAAACCCTGGTGCAAAACCACGCACAATTTATGGTCTTGGATGAGGTAGTTATGTTCACGCGGGAGTGTTGTGGGAAAATAAAATAGAAAAGTGTTTTTCCATACAGCTGCAGGTACAATCTTGCCGGCTTAGTTGAGGTTCTCCATTCGTAAGGGCCAATAACCCAAGCTCGACTGCTTCTTGGTAGCTCTGATTTATCGTTTCTTTTTCAATTCTCGGTTCTTTTATGCTCTACATCTGTCTTTCATTCCGTTATTCAGCTGTGTCATTGAACATCTACGTTATCTTAAAGAGAGATAATGGTAGATACAGTGAATAACTGGCCGAAAACAACTTTTATCATTTCTCTCAGAATTAATGTTTAATTTAAGCCAGTCAGTAGTAACTAATACATTCCTTCAGAATAAATCCACTTAAAACTGGACTGCTGTGTGAAGAAAGTTGCAAGTTGTTTTGATTAACTTGCTGTTTTCTCCCATTGAAAGTAATCAAACACTTCGCATTCACCGAAAAATTATATTTCAGAAATGCACGTAAGGCAATAAGCACATATTTCATTTTAGATAAGCAAGCGTTATTCATTAACCACGAGACAGTGGAGAATATGTTTAATTTTAATGCTTCTAATTCAACTAAGAAACCAACTTCAAACAGTATGGAAATTCTATGTACCATGGACTTAAGTCAATTACTTAATCGAAAAATAAAATGAAATGCTAGAATTTGGCGTAATATGCCGAGTGCGATTAAAGTTTTATAAATATGTGTTAAATAAACATTAAGCACACCAGTTCTCCCATCTCCTTCGGAATTTGTTCTTCCTCCTCCTACCGCCCCTGCCCCTGCCGTCGTCGTCGTCGTCGTCCTCGTCGTCC
The DNA here is from genome assembly GCA_030765045.1 of Tenodera sinensis. Lineage (NCBI taxonomy): Eukaryota > Metazoa > Arthropoda > Insecta > Mantodea > Mantidae > Tenodera > Tenodera sinensis. Next base: position 69,789,636 of record CM060964.1, on the reverse strand, counting down.
TCGTCGTCGTCGTCGTCGTCCTCGTCGTCGTCGTCGTCATCATCATTATTGTTGTTGTGGCGCTGTGGACAAGCAGTTAGAATGTTCGCCTGTCACCAAGCGGCCCTGGTTCGATCCCAGGGACCCGCATGTGGTATTTGCAGTGGACGAAGCGGCGTCTGGGCGAATTTTCTCCGGATTCTCCTGCCACTCACTCCGCCAAGTGCTCCATCATCACCTTTCCTTACATCCACTGGTACCTATATGTAGAGAATAGGTTAACGGGAAAATGTAAAAGACTAAAAAAGTACAAAAGGGCGTAGCAGACCAGGAAGATATCTAAATGTGATTTGGGTAACTATAAAATGTACAACAACCCATATGTTATATATCAGTGGATGCGGACAAGAATGGAAATTTCATAAGTGAGGAAGCCTGAATAGTTTTTTGACCTCATAATCTACAATGTGTCTTTAAGTATTACTGTAAATCTACCTTGATATTAGCTACTTTTTACAAAAATGATTCCTCGGATCAAAACTGGTATAATTAAGAGAAAGGTTATGCATTTAAATGCCTAAAAATACTAACTTTATGTCTTCAAAGTTGTGACAGTAGGTCATTGGCCGAGAGTCTTAACATTAGCGGGATAGGGCTTTTCATTTCACCTTAGTTACAAAATTAGCCATGTTATGAAAGAAGATTTTGAACCTAAGTTGTGATATTACCGCCTTCAAATGGAACCACAGCTGCAGACAAAACAGGGTAAATTGTTTTTGATGATGACTTTTAGATACAAGAAACAAGATTTGTCGAGAAGTCCATTTACAAAGCATCAGTAATCTCTCTCTCTCTCTCCCTCTCTCTCTCTCCCTCCCTCTCTCTCTCTCTCTCTCTCTCTCTGTCTCAGTCTCTTTCTCTTCTATTTAATCCTCGTACTTTTAAATGCTTGATCCACAGCACAGCGCACTATGAATCCTAATAACTTTGCTAAGTTTCACTAAACTTTTCGCTGTACGCTTTGCATTTCACTCCAGCACTAATTTTCAAGGATACCACTGGGAATTAACTGACGATTCTACTGACTACTGATGCTAGACCCCGCTCTTTATTCCCATAGGTGTTGTATGCCTATTTCAACTACACCAGATGTTTGGACCTGAATTGGAGAGTGTATTAATTTAAATTAAAGCAAAGTATCATTGATCCCTATAAATCTCACGTGTTCAACACACTGTGTGTGCTTTTATAGCGCACAGAGTAAAATACAAGACAAAAGGGACAAAAATATAAGAATGCCCCGCACGAAGACCCTACTCAAGAGAAAAGTAAGATTAGCTTATTCAAAAGAACCGTAAACCGTACTACAATGCACCATAATGACCTGCTATATATCTTAAAGAAAAAAAATATTAGCATAAGCAACACACTAACAATACCTGAAACTGACCTTAAGTAGTATAAAACATAAAGTACCAATACCAAGTGGGTTACGTTAAACTCTGAGTACCCCCTCTTTATTAGCCTTCGCAGATCGGCTGTCTTACCTTAAAGGGACATTTACTTATACCCTCCAAGTCCTCATTGCCTGCCAATAGCGTCCAGTATGCCCTTAACGCTCATTCGAAGTTTCTCTTTTCAAATGGAGCACATTCTCCGTTTTCATCAGTAAATTTTATTATTCACCATTCACCAAGTCAAAGCTATTCGGACCCCAGTCTATTGAGTTTGGTCCTCATTTTGATTTTATTGTTCCTTACTCAACTCAGATTTTAGCTAAGACTGTCCTTCTAATGAAATATTTCTGTTCAATTGTTTCATTTGTATCGCATCTTTAAGAGATTGAGGTTAACTAAGCATACTGTGAAAAAAAACTTTTTTTTTTTCTTTCGTCTCAGTTAAACTGCAAATACTTCAAAATTTTACATGGCGTTTATTTTTCTTGATACATGCTTAGTTTGTGTTTGTTCATTGGCCTCCCTTCTCCCCACTCCTCACATAAAAGTTTAGCCATGTGGTATATGTAAATATGTAAATATTTAGTCTTACACATAAAATAGAAGAGTATACGAGATAATGGTATGAATTTCTGTAGAATGGATTCCCATACAATGCCCTGGAAAAGTTCAAATTATCGACAGAGAAATGGGAGAAGAGACTAGGGACGTCTACGGAAGAGATGGATACAGCTATAATAATTGGAGCCGGAACAAGCTAACAAGTTTTAATCCTTGAAAGTAGAAGAAGAAGTAAATAACAAGGGTTTCATTTAATTTTTAAATGTAATGTTACAAGTGATTCGGAAACAGCCGGTAAGTTCCCTATAAACTTAGTCACGGGAAAATTCAAAATAATGAGTTACGTTTATAAAGACCTCAATGAATACAATGTAACAAACTATATACATAAATAATAATGCGCTTTTCCCTAACACTGGCCAGCGCTCGGTGGCTCACGCGTCAACCACATTGGATCGGTTTACCTCGTGAAAGGTTATATTCCCACAACCGCTACCCTTATCACAGCTACAATTACAATATTAAATGATAACATTCAGAAACAGCTTAATCCTTCACGGCAAGTTGGCAACTCACTTCAAGTAAGATCATTATTAGCCTCCATCAAATTTATCGTCAACATAATTATTGCTATTTATCCTCACATCCACCCACGCATACCCTGAGATAAATATCTCGTAGTCCATCACTGACGCAGCTGGTAGTAGATGCACTGGAGAACGAGATTGAAGCGGTGTCCTGGCTGATGCACACAGCACCGTCATCAATATTCATACTAAGGATCTCTTAAACGAATATATTTCAATTAACTTCTTGAATCTATCCTGATATAAAACATAACTTGTTATAAAAATATGCTCTTCAGTGATATGTGCTCACATTAAATTTCTATATAATCGTGCACGCCACCAGTTCATAACAGGGAGTTCGTTTGGATTGCACGGTGTTACTCAAGAAAATTCTGACCAGTTCTTGATCCGGAAAGTTTTGTGCCAGCTTACGCTTGAGACGTAGAAGATAATAAGAGATGCCGGGTGAAGTACAGACAAGCGATGGGCTAGTACGCTGGTGAATAATTCTAAGTGTCCAATCATAACTTCAAAGCTAGAAAACGCTCCTAAATGTTATTCCAGGCATGACCGTCTCTACATGTGGAAAGTTAACCACTTCAGCCACCTACCCGCACAATCAGAACGAAATTCTAGTTACGAACGAATGGTGTGCTTTAAGTCAGTTTGTCATTACAGGTCCGAATCTTCTAAGGATAAACAAAAAGACTACCAGAACCCTCAGAAAGCTAGAATGCATAAAAACTGTACACCAGTAGGGTATCCACACACCAATGTGCAGGGCGTGTATATTGGTTTCGTATAATAAGTTCTGCTGCTTTCTCCTAACACAGTTATGGACTGAGCAGTATTAAAAACTGTTACCAATATTACGTTCTCATATTTTACAGGAGCTCCTCAGAGCCTACTTTTCCAAGCTAACTAAAATTCAGCGGTCGCCGTCAGTGCACATTCCTTTTTCTTGTATTTTTTCGGAATGAACGGTTATAATAGTGACTTGTGGGCAATCATCGAGCTCACTAGGAAACAGGTCAAAATGACAAATGCTTACAGGCTTATGAACTCGGATATACTTGTATAAGCTTCAACTTTAATCAGGCATTGCCATATTTATAGATGCCCAAGCTCAACTAAATAAAGAATTCACCGAGAAAAATAATCGTACATGTTACAAATAGCCGGGGTCCCTTTAATTACGCATTAATAGTTTGTTCATCAGTTGTGCTTACAGGTTCAAAGAAGCAGCTGCAGGAATTATCCTGCCATATCCTTTGATCATCTTGACAGGTAGGGTTTTTGCACCGCTTCAGCGTGGCGTCGCTCGAAGCGACTTTTGGGGATTTCTTTCTTTCTTTTTTTTCGAAACAGAAGGAAAGCAAAATGAACAGATCTTGTTGAACATGTTACCTGTGCATGGTTTAGAATACCTATGAACAAAAGAGAAAACTGTGTGCATTTCTAGAGATCAGTTTGCCCGGAGACTCCAAGCACGATCTAATACACACTCCAAGCTGAATACATTCACATGGACTAATGAGGAACGTTGGAGTCTGTATAGTTAAACTTTTATGTTTACTGTAGCCTAATACTGAATTAGCTTACATTTAACAGATTTAATTAATCATTTCAATAACTTCATATTAATTCTATTTTAATTTCCATGAACGATAACATGCAGAAAATTTAAACTTAGAGAGATTTTTGTTATAACATGTGATGTGTTAGGTTCAATGATTTTTATATCCTTTATTGTTTACTAGTGAATATACAAACTTTCCTGTGAAGTTATTATTTATTTATGCCAGCAAGCTTACTGCTTGTGTTTTTAAACACACAAGCCGTGTGTGGGCAATGTTTAAGAGGTTGAATCAGAAACTGAAAAATTCAATGCCATAGCCGGGATTTGAACCACGGATCTTCCGCTTATCGAGCGGCTGTTCTAACCACTAAGCTACCATGGCCAACTTGCCAGTATGACATTAAATTCTCCAGTTTCTGATTCAACCTCTTTTCTGTGAAGTTTTATTTTTCTACCTACTTCACTTCAACTGGGATAAATCTTGGCAGAAATAGCTACATTTCATCTTACCTTGTAGATACAAAGGTAACAGAGACTGTCAAATATTTAAGGGCTGGACGCTATATGCTGGCCTTTAAATCCCATACCCTTTCCATGCAATCGCAGGAAACACCTGAAGATCAAAAGGACTAAAAAATGAGACAATGTTGAATAACTCTAATCATTAACAACAGATATCTGCAAAATGGCTTACGGCACACACAAACACAAAAATGTTTAAAATAAATTGTATGTGCTACAAGAGATCTGCAATTTTCTATACGGTATGTTTTCGTCTACTATTATACAAAATTAATTTCAAATGAAGACAATTTCACAAGCTTTTCACAGAAGATTCAAGAAATACATTTTATTTGGCATTTAAACATTTAACATGCGGTACTTAAAACAAGATCCTTGAGCTGATGAAGTTATGTGTGAGGCAACTTTAGCACCGTTTCCTATCTCGCTCTGCGGTCAATCTGCTGCCATATGTTCACATGTTATTTTTCTTTACTCATGGTCGTAGGAATCACCCCTCGAAGATAGATACAACTGTTTAGATACACCTGTAGAGTTACACTTTGTGTAAAAGAGAGTGTATTGCCTGAACATGTGTAGTAATTTGCTGTACACAAAACGAATTTAGTAACATGTAAAGTTTGGGATCACCTCTCAGTTTCGTATCGTCTTACGGGGTCTAGCAAGGGGTGTGTGACCAATGACAGTTGCAGTATCAGGCAAGAGGCGTGGCAGTGTAATGAGGACATGCAAAGCTGGCGGTGGGGCGGGGGGGGGGGGGGGGTTAGATGCACCAAATTCTTAATGTCTGTTATGGAAAACGTTGCAAATGCTGCTTGAAATAAGCTGCATTTATTGAGTTGATCCATTCTTTGTTGTGAGGACAACTAACTTTATCCTAAGAATCACAAAACGTGTAAAGCTTTACAGTAAATATATGCAATATTACATTTAAAATTATAAAAACGTTTGTTGCTTCTAGAAATTTTCTTTATACTTATACTGGAATTAAAAATCGTATCAAAGTAGCTTTAGCATGTTTCTCTATTGCGTTATATTGTAATTCAGTTTCTGCTTTCGAATGAAAGGTTTTCTCCTAATACGCATGCGATATCCCGCCTTTCTTGTGTAGCATTAATATTTAATTAAATTTCTGTGAATTTGCATCGTTTCTAAAATTTGTTGAACTGATTACCAGCTTGTTATAGACCTCTAGGGGCATGAATGACATGACATAGTGGCAACATTGTTGTGTAAGCGAAACAAGAGGGAATTATTTGTTGTCACTTTTACCACTTGTTAAGCTATGTGTGACCTCCTCTCCAGTAAATGGACACTTCTATCAGACTCGCAGTGCATGCGCTATAGACAATGGAAGTCTCCTGTTAATTGCTGCTCTAAGTAGTGTTTCACCATGTTTACAGAGCAGGTACACCGATGGTGGTCGTACAGCACGACATGTCATGAAGTTCTTGTTAAGGCATGTGGGGAGACGGCATCACCATACAAGACTACGCCGTTACGGCCTTCAACGAGGAGCGGACAGTGTGAAACACATGGCTCGGCTGGGCCGTCCGAGTATTGGCGAAGAGGACGCGCAAGCTGTTTCCGCACTATACCGCTCGCAAAAGTTAAAGGCATGTGAACACTGGCCAGTGCCCAAACAGAGCGCTGTTGCCAAGCGTAGTGCGTGCACCTACAGAGGTTCTGTACATATGAGCGTGTGAGATGCATGTACCACATTTGGCAGCGTTGGTAGCAGGGGCAAGCTTACGATTCGCTGGAGTCTGCAGTACGGCCCAGCTCCATATGCCTTTAACTTTTGCGAAGATTATAGTAAACACCAATCCACGATATGAAGTATGTGCGTTAGTCCTGGAGATAGAGAATAACCTGCGGCCAGCATTGCGAAGGAGCCCCACACTTTGCAAAACCCTCTTAATCATTTTGCAGCATAGTGCTCAGGTGCACATGGCACACCCTGTAGCTGATCTGTACAGTCATTCAGTGGCGGCTCGTGCCTTACAAACTAGGTGAAGAAGTTCACTTAAGCATGCTGAAAATACAATGCAAAGCCGGTGTCCCAGGTTCCAATATTTTTTACCAAAATTTTTGTATCCAATGGAATTGTACACAAAAGAAACAGTGCCTGTCAGCATTAGTGTAACATAAAATAAGCATGCCCGACTCACCTATTTCTTGAAAACTAAGTCGATCCTCCTATTTTTTAGAGCAGCAAATCTGTCGATAATGTCATCATAAAAGGGATGACGTTCCATAAGATCAGCTAGTAGCTCCTTCTCAATGGAAATGATCGCCAAAGATGAAAGTCGTTCTTGTGATGTGGTGTTCCTTGACCAAGTCTTGATTCTCTTCAGACAAGAAAAGCTTCTTTCAACGGATGCACTGGTTGAGGGAATTGTTAGAACCAGGGAGAAAAGTTTGTAGGTTTCCTCAAACACATCACGATTTTTCTTCAATGAGCACAGCACTTCTTGGAGTGTAAAATCCTTATAGATCAAATGATCTGCGTAAAACAAGCACAGTTCATTTTTAAGGCTTTGCGGCTTGCTGAATAATTGAGGGTAACACTGTTGCAACTGGCAGAGAGCGTTTGAAGGAAAATTCACGGAATGATTTTGAAATTTTGACGGGTCGACAAGACACAGGAACTGCAATTTCTCACAATCTTGAAAGCGAACGCTTATTTGCATCAATACGTTGTCAAGAATTTCAAAGTAAATGAGCTTAGAATTCTGGAAAGAATTGTCAGCTGATTCTCTTGCAGTACCCAGACTGGTGAGCTGTGACGCTTTGTTAAACAGTGTTCTGAAATATTCTTCATTGCGTCTGCTTTTTATTAAGTCGCTGGTATTTTGAATTTTCGTAACACAGTAGTTAATGTCGAGAGACTTTTTCTGAAGGATGTCAAACAAAATGTCCGTTAAACTGAAAATATCATCGAATACCACTGCCAGAATGGTAAACTGAAAATTGTTCATTTTGTTGAGAAACCCTTCGCTAGATGTGATTGTTGTGTCATATGAATCTACATCGTTTATTAAAACTTCAAACACACGTTTCAGCTTTGGCCAATTGTGAACCATTACATGGATGACCTTTGAGTTGGAACTTCACCTTTTCTCAGTTAATGTTGGTATTCTTTTGGTCAAAACGGAATCCAACACGTACGACCGTTTTGCCGAACAATGAAAAAATGATGGAATACCACTAACAATCGCAAAAAATGTGAGACACTTAGAAACGGCTCTACAGCTTTGTTTTAAAATCAAATTTAAACGGTGAGCCAAATAATGTACAAAAATTGCTTGAGGAGCATTATTCTTTATTCTTTTTTGAAGTCCATTCAAATGTCCTGACATAACACTCGCTCCATCGTAACATTGTGCAACTAATTTACGTTCATAATTAAAATTTGCAAGAATACCATGCAGTAAAAGGAACAATGTTTCTGCAGACCTGTCAGCACTCACATCATGAAATCCCAAAAATCGTTCAACCAATGTGCTCTGTGTATTCACGCATACCTTACAATGATAGAGCACTGCAACTGTTGGCAAATATCTGTAGTGTCGTCAACTTCAACAGAAAAAAAATCTGAGGCATTAATTTCAGCTCTAATATGGCCCTGTAAGTATTCCGAAATACATCCAATCAGCTCATTCTGTACAGATTTAGAATCACCGCTGAATACACTTTTGATTTTACTATAGTGGTTTTGGATTTCTAATGGACTTTCAGAGATTAATACGGACACAAGCTCCTTGAAATTTCCCCGATTTAGCGAAAGCGCACTCTCATCATGACCTCTGAATGCAAGCTCTTGTTTACCTAAATACAATGCTGCTTTAATGATCAACTGCAGAAAAAGCCTATTTAATCTCACGTTTTCATTGAAACGCACATGAAAAAGTCTGCTGTTTTCTTGAAGAGTGTCAGCTATTGTGTTTCTGTTTTTTTTCAAAAGTATTTAATTGTAATTTACATTTTAAACGTTCCGCCGAATCATTGTGCTTGTGAAGGGAACGGGTTATATTAATGAAATCTGTGAATCCCTCTTTGTTCCACACGTTAGTTTTGTTGCTAAAAAGTAAACAAGGCCAACAGAATAGCAATTGCAAACTGCGACTACTGCATAACCAAGAATAATTATCGAACCAAGAGCTTTTGAATTTAATGTTATATGACTTTCCTGCTTTCTTGTCCTCTCTTTTAATGCGTATATCGATGATATCGGTGGGCCGCCCAAACCTTAAAACATCTTTCTTGTCTTCATCTTTCCACCTGGAAAATGGGGTTTCTAACAAATTGCAAACTATATCGTTCACTGGATTCATAACAAAGCACTTATATTAAAAGCACTGGAGTCTAGCAAACTCGCAAATTATACCGTTCACAGTTATCTAAAACACCACGTTTTAAGTTCACCACCAGCTCTTCCTCGAGGTACACGACTACTATCTTCTAAGCGCGCGAAAACAGAAACCATCCCCTCTACCGTATTCTGTGCCTCTACCCAAGTGCAAATATTTCTTGTTTGCCAGAAACATATGCATCCACATGTTATTTCCCCGTAGTACATTGTTTCGTGACGTCATGTTGACATGGCAACCAAGCTGTCTAGTGCAGCAGTTCCTTTCCTAATCCTGACTTCGGCACTTGTCCTTGTGACCGATCAGAGGGTGCCCTCCCACCAATTTTTCCTGCCGACTGCCTGGCTGTAAGTTCCAAACAAAAGAAGGGTTGGTCACTGACCCTGCTACGGCTGCTAGCAGTTGATATTTGTGACTAAACTGTTAGAATGGCAGTAATAATGCCAACATTAACAAAAATAGAATACTGCTATATTCAGGTGAAAACCTCTTCACCTGCTTCACCTGAATAGCCGCCACTGCAGTCACTGGGGGTGAGAAGTGCTTCCCTGTCCACAACATTTACCAGACTTAAACACCTGTGATTATGATTTGATCCCAACCCAAAATGAAGGAACCACTTCATGACATCCTATTGCTGACAGTACCCAAGATTCTGCAGGCATTAGGCCGGTCTATTAGAAATACCTATAGAACAAGAGCAGCTGCAGAGATACTATGACTTCTACATCGCTGGCAATTATCTGTAGACAATGCTGGATACTACATTGAAGGACTGTAGAAGTTTCACAGATGTATCGCTTTTATACTAGTTCTAAGTAAATAGTTGTCACTATTAAAGTTACAGCCTAAGTAATTAGATGCTGTCACAGTTGGTAGCACGACTGGAAACGTTAGTTTGAGTGTGGAAAATAGATATTTATTAACTGGTTCAAAATAAATGTTAAAGTATAATAATCAAAATAAGAGGCCAAAAGGCCAACAGTCTGACCACGTGTAACTTCTTGATGTAGGTATACGGTATGCTGTGAATCAAGCAACAGCCGTAGCTTAACGTGTCATTGGCCATAACTAGCATGTATCATGAATAGTGGTGCTCTTGGAGAGGGGTAAAGGGAGGGGTAACGATTTTAACTAAGCGACCAGAAAAAAATCAATACGTCCTTTTCAGGTTGACGTGTCATTGGTTATAACAACGTCCAGCCAGTAGCATGAAAGCGCTGACATTGCAAAGGGGTAATGAAGGGGAGATGATACCCTTGCATGCTACTAAATTCGTTTTCAGTACATGAAAGCATGAACGAATAAATTCCAACATGATGGAGCTCTCGCCCACTTCAGTCCTACCTTATGTAAGTATCTGGAGCAATATCATCCTTGTGATGTGTTATGAAGAACTCCTCTTTCTTGGCCATTCCTTCTCCAGAACTCACAGAAATGAACTATTTCCTCAGGAGTTTAATAAAGTGTGTAGTCATGCAACTCCATCGGGCACTCCTAAGTCAACATCAAAAATCTTGATGACATATTTTAACATTCGCGGAATTAAAGTGATCTTGTGCGTGTTTTGCAATAAGTGGTGAGACGATGCAACACATACTACGAGATGGGTGGACGCCTTTTTGAGTACCTCATCTAAACGAGAGCTGTAATAATATTGTATCACTTTACAATAATTTTGTAATGATGTACATACTTGAAATGTAAATAAACGTGAGAGAAAGAGTGTCATCCCAAAGCAATAGGGCTTGTTGTCTCTTTCCACGCACCCCAAACAAGAAAATATTAATGCAATAATGGTGACGGGTGAAATGGAGGTCATGATTATGTGATTTTGTACTGGAGCATCATCGTACTCGTGTTTATAAACAAAGGCCTATTAAATTTGACGCCACCGTCCATTGAAATCTGTTAAAAACTCATCCGAACAGTTTGTATAACATAATAGAATAGTTGCGTTTGTTTCTCCTCCTATAAACTATCAAAAATTATATATTTTCAAACAGTTTGGACGAAAGCTCTTCAGTTTACTTAACCTCAATTAATCGTAACTCTTAATTAAAAGTATGGTATGTAGACCCAAAAGGCCAGGGTTCCATGAAAGCTGAGGTGACTCTGATAGTACCAGAAGATGTACATAATGTAAGATAGATAAAGTGAGCTTTTGTAAAAACAGGTGAAAGAACTTTGAAATAGCTGCTGGCTTCCAGTAGCTGAGATAATTGTTGGAAGTATTATCAGATTTAATCATATTTGTTTGGTATTATTTTTGCTTTAGTGGGCTAAGGTTGTCTTGTTCTGAGCATAAATAAAGTATGCCTTATTCATTCATGTTGTCTCTGGCGCGGAGGACCCGGGTTCCATCCTCGGTATCAGCATGGGGATTTTCCCCCCGCTGGGAGGTCTGATACGGGGTGCACTCAGCCTCGTTAGGTCCCGGGGGACCAATTGAGGAGCTATTCGGTGGAGAAGTAGCGGCCCCAGGTCGAGAAGGCCGCAAAACTGTCCGGGAAGGCTCGGGGACGCAGCGGCTGGGCGGCAAGTCTTAGCCCTCCATGTGCTGTTGCGCTAGGGTTTTTATCCATTTATGTAGCTCCAATCTTAAGGTATATTTTTTGCTTGAGAAATGTTACATCCATATTGTGCTATAGAAGTTACTATATTCAGTAAATATTTTTGTTAACCTTTGGTTCAATGTTTACCTTGCTTTACATTAGTATACGATTACCACCTGTGATGTTTATAGTGGTGAACATTATTGATCTACCATTCCTGTCTCTGTGGTGACTTCAATGTGAGAATTTTGGGAGTACTATCATTTCGCTGAATGCACAACATGATCCTAAATGTAAATAGGGCGTAAACCATGGACCGTAAAGCAAATCGCAACATTCATCACAGGAAGTCCAGATCGTTTTGGCCAGGTAATTATTCTACAGTAAGCCTACGGATCAGGGCATCACCATTCCGTGTTTTGTCTCTTCGTGTTACATTATATAGCACACAGATACAAATTCACTTGAAATGAGATCCAGCTGAAAATATCGTCTCATTTAGCACTCACCAATTGGCTGTCAAACGATTCTAAGCTTGAATAAATGGTACAACGGTAGAGGATAGATGTACTATGAAGAGAAAATTTTACGACAGTTGTTACAAAAGAACCCCCTCGTTCATGTAAACAATAGAACCTTCTATTGAGATGTTGATCAGAAGGATCGCTTCCAAAGGTTCTTTACAAGACACTTTTCCACTACCTTAAGGAAACACTGACTTTCCACGACGATATTTAAGGGCACTGGAAGGTCAAGGTACTTATAGAAATTGATCTTAATATTTTCTATATGATAAAAAAGTAGAAGTCATCAGCTTTAAAACAATATATGATCATTGCGCTTAATGACTGATTTCGCTCTTTAAATGGCCAGTTTAAATATGGCGGCGTATAACCTGGCTCATTTTTTTCATGACTTCTCTCTTTCTATTGTTTACCTGGCATTTAGTTTCTAACCATATGGCTAACACAATTGCACATGAACAAAATACATGCTTGCGCATTAGTTTTTGAACATAGACCTTCACCCAGAATACAGTTAGGTAATAGGGATCTTCTGTATCTTCTATCACCTGTGTTAAGCGACTTTAGCGCTCGTATTACTTGATGTAGTAAGCTTTCTGAATGGTCTGCCCCCCCCCCCCCTTCGACTTTTCTGTGTCGACACGTATGAAATAGGCAGTCCAGTGATACATGAGGGGATGACATTTTAATCATATAACATGCTGCTGAGGGCTTGTAGCTGACTGGCATCAATACTTTCATTTAAATATTTCAGTGTTGAAAAACGATTGCGAGTTATATAGATGGAGATGTTTTGGACAACATCAAACCAGTGAACTCTCAGCATGCCTTCCTGAATGGTGATTCTTCTCATTTTCCCGGAGATTGTATTTTTTACTTCTCCACAATTCAGGTGCACGTTTCTCAAAAAATAATAAAGATATGTACACCAATTTTATAGAATAGTTCTAGGAACTTTTTGCTTATGCTGCTCTGTGTTCAGATTTTAAAATAAATGCTAGAACAAGAAAAAATTGTAAACTAATTATTGGCATTTTTACGCTAAACAGACTGAATTAACGTTTATACTCGACAGGTTAAAAATATTGGATTTTTTTGTTCACAGTATAAAACCATATCTTTTGTGATTTAGGAAAAAATGGTGACCGCAGAAAACAAATCATAGAAGGAAAGGACACCTGAAGTATGAGTTGCAACATCCGAGTTTAGAAGTAGGCCCTTACATCACTTTGCATAACGTGAGGTCGATGTTTACGTATTCCAACATCTGCTTGCTTCATAAGGATAAGTAACTTACATTGTAAGTGTTATTGGTAATTATGAATATATATTGTGTATCGCAGTTTATGAGTAAGTATTTATTATGTATAAGTTTAACATTGCTTATCAGCGCGTGGACCACACGGTTATCTTCCGGCCACCGTCACTGTCGGTTGAGCGCACAAAAACAATATCATGGAGCGACCGCGCGACTAACCATTCATCCATGTGTATACTATTGGCTACTCTAACGGTTTACATGCGGCGCGTTAAACGCGGGTGACAAGATAAAGGTTTTCAGGATCGCGAAAAGCAACGTAGTCACGTGTTCTCCAAGTAAGCGTCAGTGCTCCACACGTGGACTGTTACTTCTTAAAAGGCCAATGTCATTAACAGAAAGAGAGAGAAAAGAGGGGAGATATTGCAACGCTATGGTTCACTCCTCATAGAGTTAGTAACTGTTTGCCATTTGTGATTTCTTAAATTTCAGTAGCTGAAGTGACACGCTCATTGGTGCAATGTGAAACATCAGCAATTTCCCAGAACAAACAATACACGCTGTGTGTGTTCCTGAGAGACTTCCGATGAACAAAGACAAAGTCTTTGTGTTACTCATTAGAGTAGCACAATAACAGACATGACACCTCTTTCGGAAAAATGACTCGTATTCGCTTTACATTTTGAGAAACTTCTTTGGTCCTATTCAAAACAAAGAAGAGATGATTGCTATCATTTGTTCGCATCTCTTTCGTCAGACACGTACAGTTTTATCCATTAAAGCACTATCTGCCAAAACTTTTTCTCCCTTCTGCTTCCTGTTTGGTTTAATCGTTCCGAAATAGCGTGACACAAATATAGCATTATGTTCTATCTCTGTCATTCTGTAGCTCACAGTATGTCTATGACTATAACATCTTTCAGAGGTGGACTTAGTACCTCAGCCGAAAGGTGACCTTTTGTTCTATGCCACTGACGTCAGTCTGGGTGGCTCAGTTGGTTAGACGCTGGCCTACGGATCCCAAGGTCGCGGGTTCAAACCCGGCCCAGGCCGATGGTTTTTAAGTATGCTTAAAAACGACAGCGCCATGTCAGTAGATTTACTGGCATGTAAAAGAACTCCTGCGGGACAAAATTCCGGCACACCGGCGACGCTGATGTGATCCTGGCAATTGACAGCGTCGTTAAACAAGAAAATAATTTTAATTTATGCCGCTGACGGATGATGGATGAAGCGAATGGTTCCTGAGGGTGGCCGGAACGCTGCAACGACGGAGCAGGTGACAGAGTCCCCACATTTTCCCAATTAGAAGCATCCCGGCGGAGACTGGCGCGGCCCGATTCCTCTCCCACCCCTTGGGGTTCGCACTCCCAAGGGGACGCGGGTCTCGGAAACCGGATCCCCTCCCCCATCGGGCTTATACCATTCCATGGGAGCCCGGAAACCAGTAGGCTCGTCTTCCAATCCGGAGAACGAGATTTCCAGAGTGCATTTGTTCCCCTGCCGTGTGGCTGCAGCGACCTTCACCGAAGATTCTAACCCTGAAAGAAACCTAACGGGGTGAAGGGTGAAGTGAAATGATTAATGTAACGGAATGGAGGAACAGGAAATTCAGAGGATATGGATATCCTTTCCAACATTCGCCTGGAAATCCGGGTAAACCTCCGAAGAAACACAAGGGCCAGGAAGGTCGGCTACCGGGATCGAACCCGTGACCTCCAGAATGCGGGCCACAGACGTTAGCGCCTCAGCCATCCCGCTCATGTAGACACAGTATACCAAGAATCTAAAAGTTGTTAAATATCTGCTCAAAATTAAAATAAGATAAATTAAATTGTTTTGTTATTTATGGCCGCTGTCTCTTGCCAGGATCATATCAGTGTTGCCGGTATGCCGGAATTTCGTCCCGCAGGAGAACTTTTACATGCCAGTAAATGTACTGACATGGAGCTGTTGTTTTTAAGCACACATAAAAACCATCGGTCTGGGCCGAATTTGAACCCGCGACCTCGGGACCAGTAGTCACCCGGACCGACTACTGATAAAATAGCTTCAGATGCCGAAGTCTATGTAAAAATGCACAAACACATGGCGGAGACTGCCATACAAAATAAGGTTGGTTAGTGAAATGTTAAGCCTTAAGTGGTTACATGTGAAAATATGATGTTAACGGTAATATCCGTCTGAGAGACTAAGATGAGAAAATCTTGTATTTTACGACCACTTTAGTGAATCTAAGGATTCAAAAGCTTGATGAATTATTAGTACCAATATTTTTATTCCGTTTTCGTCATTATATTACAATCAATTATGTAGAAATTACAAAATTATATGTTAGCCTACGTGAGAAAATGGCGCTGGCAGTAACATGCGTCTGAGAGACTAAGATGTCAAAGGTTTGCATTTCATGTCCAATTTAGTGAATCCAACAATTTTTAAGCTTGAAGAATTATTAATACTAATATTTTTATGAATATTTTGATCATATGTTGCAAGAAATTATACAAAAATCTACAAAATCAAATATTAGTATGTTAGGTACCTTTACAGCAATATCCGCCTGTGAGACGGTGTGGCTTACGTGTATATACTGATAAAACAATACTATTGCGGAACTAAATCAGTGACGTGCACACAATTAAAAGTTCAACTCTCAACTGATGCAAGCTGAAATATTCGATAAAACTAACATTGCACGTGTGCGCGCTATGGGTGGAGAATTTCGATGTCCGTCAGAGAGACGGATATTACCATTCAAGGGTGTTTCTTCTGGTAAGTGCTCAGGTTCCCGAATACGTTTATTTTATTTTAATCATTAAAACTATTATGCAGGGTATGTGTCATTTTGTGTTATATATATATATATATATATATATATATATATATATACCAAAGAAATAAGTTATTTGCAGTTTGAAGAATATTCTGAACTAAGTAGAGAAAGAGGGTGCACATATATGAAGTAACAACGATTTGTTTCTGTATCTCACCCCCTCCCCAAAGCTCTTAGTACTGGGCATCCCTTTGTTCCATGATTTACAGCCTGACAACCGCAGACATCCTCCCTGTACTTTTTTATTTAGGCATGCGTCTTCCCTTTCGTGCTATGACACCTTCTGGCCCTCAAGGACTGTTGGAGGTTGCAGAGCATTTGGAATTTTTTACTCTGTCGCTCCTAGATCATTGTTGGTTGCTGAGTTTATGGTCATAATTCACAACTGTTGCCTGCTGAAGTTTGGCACGGGTTGTACATTACTTGAGAGAGTAGTACCGAAGAATGAGGAAACTTAGAATACACAGCATGTGGGGCTACACTGTATTACAAAGGCATTATCGAATAAGAGTGCCTCTAAGTTACGGATATCCAAGCGGATATTTTGGGTCAAGTGCAGTACATTATCGGAACCAAACACACAAAGCAGCAGCAGAAGTTACTTTAGTTACAAATATTGAGGATTTTATTTTACACAATAGCACACTCGTGGCAATGTATCACTTACAGCTTGATTATTTAGACCTGACCCTGCAGAAACGCAGAGGAGGAGAAAGTAGTCTAGGGTGGGGGAGAAAGGCTGGCAGTATTCTCCTTACCTGCTTTTATTACATGCATTGTGAACATACGCGCTACTCGGCTACTACCGACCCAAAACCCCTCCCAGAAGATAGTGGACTAGACCAACTTCTACGCATACAGCTAAGCAAGTTCAGGTCGAAAAAATCATACTGTACTTTAACCGAACCTGAGCGTTTCACTCATTTTAGCTCAGAGACGGAGAGAGGGAGACAGAAAGGGAGAGAGAGAGCGGATGTTCGGTTAACTTAGCGATGTTCAGCGTTTGCGAAAGAGGGGACGTTGGATTTACCTCCTTCCATGTTATGCGCACTGTGCCACTTTTAACACTCAATTGTGTTGTAGTGGCGGTTTGGTATATATATGTTTTGATTTACGAAAGCACTTTTAAATATTATAGGTACGATAAACATTTGTTCATTAGTGACTTCTTTGGTATTCTTTACGTTTAAGGAGTCTATCAATATTTGACGACAAAGTCGAAGTGCATAGCCCTAGAAGATACACCAAGTGATCGCCGCGTAACTTATTGTAATACAGACTTTTAATATACTTCAATTTGGAGAAAATCTGTTCGCAAATACATTTAAAGCTATACTCACTCTTATACATACTATTCTCGCACATGCTTATATCTCCACCTACATTTTAATCGACATAAGCATTTTCAGAAATTGTCTTATTGCTAATTTTCTTGTATATGCAAGAGGAACATGGGAAGACAGTGGACTTTAAGCGATAGTGAAGTGTTTTAAGAGATGGTTGCTATGCGATGCCTTTGAAATTCCGTTCTCTTTGCAAGGCCAAGAGATAATAAAAACTAATAACATATTCCTATTTGAGAAAATTATAAGACTAAGGGAGATTCAAACAAATAATAAAGAATATCTCGGAGACGGTGTACTCTAAAGAAAAAAGAAGTATCTGACATCAACTGTGTGTTTTGACGAGATCCCCAGTCTTTACTAATTAAGCTTTTGCCTGTCTCTTATTGTTTGTCATTCATGCAAAAATCATGCGGAATAAAGAGGTCTTCTGAGAACATTCCCAGAAAATTCAAGTTAATGACTTAGAAATTGCCATGAAATCGCCTGTGTGTCAGTCACTGGATACTGACCGGTTGGGCACCTACACCCCACAAGTAAGATTATACCTCCACTGAAAGTTGGCACGACCATTTATGTGGAACCTTCCTAATTTATACTCTTGTGCGCGACTGAGTGTGCCACAGTCGGCTTTGCTTCTACATAAACTCCGCGCGTAAAGCATGTATAAATACTCTTACCTTATAGAAGATGCTGGAAATGTCATCCAGCCTCGGCTAAACAAGTATTATATCGGGAGAACACATTCTGATTCACACGATTAAGTTGCGCCACTGTAATGTTTCCGAATTCATTTGTAATACTTTGTACTAGTTCTTCCAATGTATGAGGATTTGTCTCATAAACTTTGTCTTCCAGGTTACCCCACAAGTAAAACTCACAGACTGTTAGATCAGAGAAGCGAGAACGCCACACACTAGCACTAATCACTATCTTCAAACACTTCCCTAATTTTATTCATGGACTATGATTGCGGTACGTACATACAAGAACAAATTGGCTCTTAAGGGACACTGGGAGTGAAATCCGAAAGTTCAATAGTTTTGTACGGGTGTTTCAGAAAATTTTACTGTGATTACATTACTGTTAAACTAGCACGAATATCAAATTTCATTCAAGTTGGATGAATACTTTTGGAGCTCTAAATTATTTCATGCATTTTTTATGTGAATGTATTGCATATTCAAAATTTAGCACTCGCCTTAAATGGTGAGAAAATTAGTTAGGTTGCTTTTTAATTGGAGCTTTGAGCAAAAAGTCATATGATTTAATTATTTCAATAAATTTTACGCGTAAATAATTATAATTTTTAATGTGCTCGAAATTTTAACACCTAATGTAATTTTTTATGAAAACCATTTTTTGAAACATCAATGATGGTGGTTTCAAAAAGATTCTGCTACTTCCCATACAACAGAGGAGTCCACTTTCGTCCTTTTGCACAAAATTCTTATGAGTTTACTGTTTCAACCTGTTCGATATAATAAGCATACTTTTGGCATGAAACCCTTTTCCCTTCTTTCATAGCTACTCCCTTAACGTGCCACGCCAGGTTAGTGATCATTAAAAAAATTGTATTCATTATTAAATAAATTTTGGTTTTCCCGTAATTTGTAGCAACAATAATTATACCTGTCCTCTATAAATCTCTGGTCAACGAGGGAGGACACTTCAGCTGCTGAACAAAAGTGAGGGGAAGCAGGGACGTTTGTTTCACAGGTTTGCGACTCCAAGTCGCACACTGCGGACCTGTGCAGACTGTTCTCAAATTTGGGTACCACTGCTAAGCTTCAATTTACTAAAATGTTAATAGTAACTAAATATTAATTCCTAACAGGTCGATTGACAAAGAGAAAACCCACCTGCAGAAATGTACCATTTACACTACCTTCCACCCTTGTGACTAAGGATTGATGTCACACGATTTCCCGTTTCAACTGAAGGTACGAGTATAAACATACCTAAAAGCATCTTAACATAATTTTGAAACACTTTCAAAGGATGTAATGAAATGATGACTGATCATTTCACCATGCTTTTTTGTGGTCGTTTTCTTGAAATGAACTATTAAATATTAAGAATTTTTCTGTCCTTCAGTCCGCCTTACTCTGGTTCCCTCTTCATCTTTCAGGATGGCAGCGCCAGAGGGGTGGACGATGGTGTACAGCGTATGTAGAGATGTGGTTCGAGGAAGAGAGTATCTGTCCTAGTTTCCAATCTTCTCTCCAAACCTATTTGCGAGGATATGGACTCAAAGATGTACCTTGCCGGGATACACCAACTAGAAATGTTAGGGACCCAGCTATGTGGTTATTCACCTCCAGATATGGTCTTCCAGTCTCCAGGAGTCCTCATAAGTGTAATTTAAGGATACTCTGCCAGAATACACTAAGTGGGAACGTTAGGGGGCCTAGTTATGTTGCACCTCCAACTCCAGATCTAGCATTTCAATCTCCAGGCGTCGACACAAACGTAGTCCCGAACTTCCCTATCCTATATTTGTGCCAAGAGATTGAAATATGATTATTCTGCAGTAGTGGATACCATTAATTTAAACAGATACTGTTTTTCAACCTAATCAGGCTTTCATAATGAACTGAAACATCTTTCATCATTTTTTATATAGCTTCAGTCGGCTTCTTTTCCAAGATATCTTTATGCTCGACTTGAGAAGATATAGTTGGAATGTATTTTGCAATATACTTCTGCTATAAAAATATCAGCAAAATTACATCGTATTAGAATTATATTGAGAAACCCATATGCCTGTATAGGTATTTCCCAAACTGAATTTCACTTGGTTTCATAATCTCCATACAGACACACTAATGACAAAGTTCTGTAATCAATACAATTTCAAAAGTTAACGTTATAATTTTATGTGAACAAATATTGTTCTACCCACCTTAGTTCATCTTGAAAATATCTGAACAGAAATTATGCACAAAAGCACCGGGTTTCGTCACCAGCAGGATTTGTCAACGTTCCTTTCAGCAACCCAGTATCTCTCTGTGCAAACTTCAGTTATTATTGTTTACGAATTTGCATTAGAGCTTCGTTGAATTGTTACGGTACATATAAGATGGAACATTCGAAATAAACAGAGACACTCGAAAATAAGTGGAATGTCCATAATGCTACTGACGTAGCCCTTGCGCAGAAACGGTGCGTAAAATAGCAGCAGAAACTTGCTACCTTTATAAAGCTTCTCTATTTGTTCTTAAAGGAACTTATAAATGTTTGGTAACAACTTAATATTTAATTTCTTAACATCGGTGCTTCAGGATATTGGACGTGACATAATGTTAGAAAACTACATCATAATCATAACTTCTCAATAACACTTCAGTTAAAGAAAGGAAATGCGTCAACTCAAAACTACAAAATGCTGAAAAAGAAAAGGGCAACTCTTGTTACAAAAAGAAGGCGCAGTTTTCCTCTCTCTCTCTCTCTCTCTCTCTCTCTCTCTCTCTCTCTCTCTCTCTCTCTCTCTCTCTCTCTCTCTCTCGTTCTCTGCAATCCCTTGAGAGAATGAGAAAAAGAATAACAATAAGAAACTTTTTGTTTCGTTTTAAGGAGGAGGATGCAGTAAAATAAAGCCAGATTAACGGAGAAAGAGAAATGAATTTCCTGCCTTTATTTCCATTTTGTGTGTATTTCTTCAGTTTATACAATTTTACTGGAACAATAAATTTTATTTGTACAATTTTACATTCTCTTCTGTACTGTGATTTATTTTACACTTTGAAAATACTACCGGCTCAGTCACTACTCAAATTAGGCCAGAATATAAACTGTAGTTAATTAAACGAAATCCACAATTGTCCCATACTGAACTGATCATTTTATTACAGATTATTTTATTACAGCGATGCCGACAATATTAACTGATAGCGTGAAATTAATAAGGAAAAAGTCTACCGATGATAAACATTGCTTTTTATGGAGGATTGAAGCCTTACAGTATATGCAGTCTGTGAGAGTTGAAGCTAGATGTGTTTCTAGCAATGTTAAGGAACCCACCAATATAATTCTGCGAAAGTAATCCATTAAAACAAAATAAAGAGCTTCGTTTAACCCGCCCGTACTTTAACATATTACCCTTCACAAGCAATTAGCTGAGAAAATGTAATTTAAACTACTCCCGTTCTAAATATACACAAGACAGAAGAACGCTATCTTGAAGGACAGTACACAAAGTAAACTGGTGAACGCTGACAGTACACTGACCACCTTTCGATCGGAAAAGAGGGAGAATTTCCGCTTATGCTGTGTTTATATTTTACACTCTTGTTGCTGAATGAATTAATGAACAAATGTAAATAAATCGGTAATCCAATACAAAACTAATACCCAGCTTCATATTAGTAAAGTCTTTGCAATAAAGTTAACCTAAAGATGTGACATAAAATGAATCTTCAGTAATTCGTTCTTGAAAGCACTTTCCTGTTCACATCCTCATTCTCGTTTGGCCACACTTGGTTGGTGCGAAAATAAAGTTTTGTAAATCATGCATTATTGTCATCACTATATTTTTCATGTGGTGATCTAGAACCAACGAAGGATAGTCAAAATGCGTTTCGGAAGAATTTTCTGAATATAAAAGAATGTTTGCCTGCAAATAAAGTTATAACGCACCAAAAACAGCTCGGTGAAAAGTTCCAAATATCCCACATGATGTTCCCCACACTCCTTGTGGATCCTAGTCCAGTTGCTGCAGCATCTGCTTTTCTGCTTTGAGAATTTTGGAAATACTTTGCAATCCTCCTTTCTGGTGTTAACTCATTACATTTCCTCACCCACTGATCAATAGTGACACTGTTCCAGCAATCTGGAGAGATATTGCCAGTAAATTTCCAACTGCATATCTGAGGTCGTGCATATTGTATATTAATGAATAAAAATTGTAATTATTTGTCCCACTTTGTGGTCAACTTGTTTAGATAATGCTGCGTGAGCTGTCTTCACATCATTGCAGCTTAGTGCAACAGTTATTATCAGCAACTTTGCCTCAACTTCCACTTGTGGTAGCTGCGTGCCACTGCCTGGCTCGTAAGGAATGGACGTCCTCTCTGGGTAGCGATGAGGAGATGGCATACCTGATGGCCCTCTGTCAAATTTAGGGACTTCCGCAAATCACTGTGACGCTGCGTTTGCTAACATATGATGGGCCTGTGACTCCCCTTCATCTCATTTCTCCCTCCAAGGAGCGTTGGTAGCCAGCAATAGATCCATGTCGGATCGCAGTAGGCGAGGTGTCCCTTTCCACTGCAATGCTTCATATCTCACACCTCATGCCTCCTCAACTTCATCCAAACTACATGGCACAACTCAGGGTTGTTCGATACCTTTGTCAGATACAGTAGACTGAAAATACGATTCTGCAGGGACTTCAATTAAAACTGGGCGAAACCCGTCCAGCTTACAAAAACAGATTGAGAGAAAAACTTTGTCAATTTCCTGTAGACCTGAGATAGCCATAAACACAGTTGCGCATTCGAAGTGGTCACTATATAACAGCATGAGGAAATCCGGATAGACTACATTGGATTTGGTGCTCAGGAAAAAAAGAAGCACTGTGGTGACTCTAAATCTAAGATATAATGATGTAAACCTATACAGCCACTATCTAAAATATGAAAATCTATGCCCCTCATATTCAGTCAGACCTTTTGGAGTTCCTCCACAGGGGGATGATTGAATTGATCTCGAGCTGAAAAAATAAGACATAAGCGTACTTGGGCAAAGAAATACAAAAATGGTCGGAAATAAGAGGATTACAGAAATAAAAGCGTAAGACTATTCAAATACATTCATTTGGAATACAACAGTCACTTGTAAATGATTATTATTTTCGAAATGGGGTATGTTTGTACAACGACTAGTCCATGTTGTGACGAACATATCCCATGTGATCAACACTGTTGACGAAACATCCCAAATCAGTTTCTATGGAGAAATACTTACCCATAATCGCAGATTGTGGTCTCAACTCACAGCTTATGCGGATCATGGGACAAGGATGATAAGTGTTATCTATATTGAATGCTCAATTTCCCCATTGCAAAATGCAAATGGTAACACGTTCAGAATTAGATGGAGCGGCAGTAGAGTGGGAGGAGTTTTGGAGGGGAATCACGGAGTAGAGAGAGAAAAGGAGGGGTATGGGACTATTTCTCATTTTGTTTCCGGGGCAGGGGAGCTCCCTATAATGGGCCACCATAAATAAGCCCTTCCACCCCTCCTACATTCCACTCCAAATCCAGAATGTTGTTTCCAATGCTTTCTGAGTAGAATCAGGAAATCAATACAGATTACATACGGTATTTTAGCCTTTCTGCCCTTTCCACTATATGAGATTGTTTCATAGGCTCTACACATTTGCTTATCGTCAGGAAGTCTGAAGAGGGATTATAATCATGCAGTTTGCTTGAATTTCGTTCCAAAACAAGACCACCCCCACTTTCTTTTTCAATGTCAGCTATTACAGAACCGGCCATTACTGTCCTCTGTTTAATAAACCAAGCCTAAGCTGAAGTTATTGGGAAGACTTCCGCAAGAAACGGACTGCCGATTCCCCCTCCCCCTTATTTTGCAAAAGTCTTGAAAGTTACCCAATCTTTGACAGAGGTGAACTGAACTTAAAGAGCTCCTGAATCACAAAGGGGAAATCATAGATCCCATTCGAGATACCATACCTAGTCATATCATAAGTTCTGTGACAGCTATAAACTTGGGTAGCACAACAAAGAATGACAGTATCCAAAACATTTTCATACCATTTATTAACTATCATCATCATCAACAACAACAACAACCTTCAAACATAGACCAGATAGCCCTGTTACGGCTCAGAAGGATCTTCCCAGGGTCTCCTTGGTCTTCCAACTTCTCTTCTACCAACTGATTTGTACTGCCTGTTTGATAAGTCCTTCTTCTGACATTCCAGAGATATGATCTTGCGATTTCGATTTTTAATCCCTGATTTTGTCATTTAAATTAAATATTTTCAGTCGCTCTCTTCTTGTTTCACCTTTAATATGATCAATAAGACTGCAGTTACGTACCTCAAGTAATTTCATTTCAGCCGCTTTAATCATTTTTTTGTCATTTCTATTCAAGGTTCAAGTCTCGATTCTATAAGACATAATGGGCACTGTCAGAGTTTTGTAATATCTTAATATGGTATGTCTTCCTGTTTTGTTTTTGAATGTTCGTTTTATAGCGACACATGTTTTGAAATGCATATACCTTTTGTTTTAAATCTCTATCATATCCATAAGAAGTATCACTTCCGCTTGTTCTAGCACTTCGTTTTGAGGAGCAGCTTTGATCGCATTGGATATTTACCGATGAAGGTCATCACTTTCTTTTTCTCTGCTGAAATAATCAAATTGTACTTTGACATTGTTTTGTCGAGTTGGTACAAAGCTACTTGTAGTCTGTCTTCAGTATTTGCCATAATGACCTGATCATTTGCAAAAAGGACTGTTTTTAGAATCGTTCGACCTTTAACTTAAAATCCACTTTCAACTGCTCGGCAACTGCTGCGTCAATATAAATATTTAAAGTGTTGGGGACATTGGGCAGCTCCAAACTTATTAACTATAATATAATGAATACAAGTAACAGATATTCATTCAAAGTGTCCTGCTTTGGAGGCTGCACAGGCTTTCAAACAGCGCGGCCATCATCAATAACAACCCGTATGGCGTTTATGTCCAAATACTGTACTGTTCGCTTTAAATCTCCTGATAGGACCTCCAGATTTCTGTGTTGAATCGAGCAAGCTTTGTTCTCGATGATTTCCTATAGTTGGTAATCCAGCGGATTCAGATCTGGACTTCCCAATGGATAATCTTGGCGCACTATGAATGTAGGAACAATCTTGGCGCACTATGAATGTAGGAACATTGTCTTTAAGCTATTGTTGTGCATGTTTAACCTTATGAGTCGGTGCAGAGACTTATGATAGGAG
Source organism: Tenodera sinensis (assembly GCA_030765045.1). NCBI lineage: Eukaryota > Metazoa > Arthropoda > Insecta > Mantodea > Mantidae > Tenodera > Tenodera sinensis. The sequence continues at coordinate 69,764,105 of CM060964.1, read as the reverse complement.
TCTTGTGACGTTTTATAACACTGCAATTTTTAACAAGACTCTGTACCAGCTCATAAGGCTATACACATGCAACACTGCCTAAGCAAAATGTCCCCGAGTTTGTAGCACATCAAAATTAGCTATCGGGAAGCCCAAATCCGAATCCGTTGGATTACCAATCATGGGACATCATCGAGAATAAAGCTTGCTCAACAGACCACAGAAATCTGTAGGCCCTAAAACGAGGTTTGCAGTGAAAAGAGTAAAATTTGGACATTAATTTCATACGTGCTGCTATAGAGCATTCACCGTATCGTTTGCCTGGCCTGCAAAGAAAGGCATTTTAAATAACTGTATGTTATTTGTTATTCACTATATTACAGTTAATAAATGGCATGCAAATTTATTGGGTGTCATTCTTTGTTATGCTACTCAAGTTTATAGTTGTAATAGAACTCATGATGCAACTAGGCATATACCCGTAAAAAAACCACGTTAGAAGTTCTATATTTTGTTGTTTATCAACACGTCATACTGTCTCTTCTCTACCACATGAGGTTCTGGAACTTTAAGCCCAACAAAGGGAGTAGTGGAATATAGTAAATTTCCATTTTACTGTAGCCTTATTTTTGCAGTTGAAATGAATACTGTCGGAGTATTCATGGACTTCATTAACGATAGACAACTATAGTTATATTGACTCACACATTTAAGATACGTTAAATGTTCCTTGCGACTGTATTATTAAGTGATTTTAAACCTTAGTGCGATAAACAGTAGCCGCTGATGTAATTAAATCTTCTATCTTCGCACTTATCAATACTTTACGACAAAAAATAAATTTCCATAAAGATGATAAGAAAAAGCGTAAATCGCTGTAAGTTGCACGATTGCTAATGGGAAGATTTCTCTAGTGCCGACCGAAAGTATGTATAGGTCTAACCCGAGCGCGGGCTTTAGGCGCTATGTCCTGCCGATACTCAATCCGATACTCAATTACAGTAAACACTTCTGTAAGGCGGTAAAACGTAAGGGAAGATACACGAAGTTTAGAAACACATGCCCTTTTATCAGCTTAAACCCCACCTACAATTGCTCCTTAACAACGTTCTATTTTGCTTTGCTAAAATGGAAACCTACTATTTGCCTGTGGAATAGAAGTACAATTTTTTACCCGGTAAGCCTTTCTTGTTTTCAGGACCTTTGTCTACACGGCTTAGTGAGATAAATTTGACTTTCGATCTTATCCTATGACGTAAGCCTTAAGCAAATTTAATTTCTTGGTGAATAAGTTCATTGAAGCCCTAATTACCTTAGCTAGATTAGCTTGCAGCAATTGCTTTTCCTTAACACGAAAGTTAGCCATTGGCTAACTCTTACTTTTAATAAATTGTAACTTTTGTTTATTCCATTATGCATCTCTCTCTCTCTCTCACACACACACACACACACACACGCACGCACGCACGCACGCACGCACGCACGCACGCACGCACGCACGCACGCACGCACGCACGCACGCACGCACGCACGCACGCACGCACGCACGCACACACACACACTCTATCAACTCATGGAAATAACTGGATGATTCATGTGTCAAGGAATGCGTTTTGAATGCGCTGTGCAAATACGAAAAACATGGAAAGAAGGTTATCGTGAAAAAATATGTGTGTGTGTGTGTTACTGTGTGTGTGCGTGCGTGCGTGCGTGCGTGCGTGTGTGTGTGTGTGTGTGTGCGTACGCTCTAGGAATCCATCGGACCTTTGACCGATGAAAAATACTTGAACTTCAGGACGAATATGGGCTACTAAATAATATGTCTAAAAATGATAAATGCAGCTTTAGAGAATTTCACAGGTGTGTCAGCCAATTTCAATCCGGTTTTATTGAATATAAGTTATCAAAGTATATCATTGGCACTTATGCTAAAATGGTATGTTTTCAAGACTTCCAGTCCAAAGCGTTAAATAGAACACATACGTCGGGTTACTTAAATATAAATACGGCTTTCCCAAAGAAGGCGCGACTTCTGATTTGTAGTTTGACTTAAAACGTTAAAGATCAACCTCTAGTTCAGACTCCACAGGGCATGATTTATTGCTTTAACCGCCAGGTGCTGAGCACTATAACTTATTTCTGAAGCATCTCTTCATACTGCCTTTATCATCCGTAGCCAAATGCAACCTCTGGGGTACCGGTCGATGCAGATGTTCTTCACGCAGCCGAGATAAGAGATGTTCAAATTTTCCCTAGGGATACATTTCTCTTTCTTTTCTTAGACTCGGTTCTTTCTCGCAGTCTTGTCCAGAGATGTTAAATTATTATCCATTCAAATGGTGTTCATTTCAGATTATGGAGACTACGCCTAATACAATATAAGTATTGTTACACGAAACTACATAGCTTCATTCAAAACTCACTTTAGAGTTATAAATGTTGAAACTGTCGTTAAACTTTGGGTAAGTAGGAAGCAAAACAGTCTGATGTTGTGCACTCACATGACTTTCTCTAATCTTGTACAAACTATTCTTACAAACTCTTGTACCTCTATTGTCTTCATGTTAGCCGAGATAAACATCTGCAGAAATTATGTTGTTGCATATTTGCTTGTAGGTGCAAAGGAAATATGGAAATACAGTAGGCTTTGAGCGAGTGAAGTTTTTTAAAGCTGATCACTATACGAATATTATGCACAGCAAAGTGATAAAAATTGAATAACTACCTTGCATTTGAGAAAAGCCTAAATATTGTGAAACTTACACAAATAACAAGGGATATCTTCCAAATGGTTCACCCCACAAAAAAAAAAAAAAAAATGCATTGTGTGTTTTAACGAGATCGACATTTTTTGTATAATAAGTAGGGCTCGGAAGTTCATGTCCTAAAAAACACTGAAATATGCATGCAAATATGGTGTTAAAACTTGAAAATATGCCAAGAAATATGCACCATTGAATTAAAACAATGCCCCTTTGCAGTAGACAAGGCGAGTTAGAATAAATAATAAAGTTACCTTATTCCTTAGAGGTTGAAGCAGAAGTGGTCCCGCTGCTAGTATTAACTGCTATATTGTAGTTCACAACCAACACTTTGCATAAATTTTCAACTGTAAAACATCGACTGTTGTCTCACAAAACACTTTTGTAACGTGAAAAACTTCTCTCCACGTCACAAGATGTTTCGGGGCATATTTAAATTGATGTTAACTGTTTCACTGCAGTTCACAACCAACACTTTGCATAAATTTTCAACTGTGAAACATCGACTGTTGTCTCACAAAACACTTTTGTAACGTGAAAAACTTCTCTCCACGTCACAAGATGTTTCGGGGCATATTTAAATTGATGTTAACTGTCTCACAGAGAGAGTCAAGTCTCTTGGTGTGACAAGATGGTTTTCTTTCAAGGATGTCTCGAATATCGCACATCTGTTTATAACCAGAATTTTTTGAAATTACATAATTCACTTTCTCCTTCACTTTTTGTCCTATGCTACCAGGAACCGAACTTAGATCACATATTGTTTTTTCAAACACAGTAAGTGATTCATGCAAAGGAGACCCTACATCTTCCAATGCCGTTATGGCTGTTGGTAAGAAAGAAAAATGGGCAGATATGAAACTAAGATTCTCTTTTAACCCAGTGCCTGACAGAATATTTTCCACAGTTTCTATTGATGAAGCATCTTTCGAGTCCAATGAATTAACAACCTCTTCGAATATTTCTATGTGCTCAGCATAATATAAAGCTGCATCGACCCATGTTTCCCATCGAGTTAACACTGGTGCAAGAGGAAGTCGGATATTAGGTGCTGTTGATCTAAACAACTTAACTCTTTTAGCAGATTTAACAAAAATTATCTTTGTACAGGACACAAATCTATCTACCAATGGGAAAGAATCGCGTATTGTCTCAGAAATGCGATGAAGAGCGCGTGCCAAACAAGTTATATGAATTAAGTTAGGAAAAATACCTTTTAGGGTTTGTCCTGATTTTACCATATGAGGACCTGCATCAGTAACAAATAAAAGTACCCCGTCGTATTTGATTCCACATGGCCATAGTAATTTCAAAGAGTCCATCACAAACTGGGTCACAGTTACATTGTCAGTGGCCGACAATTCGCACACCTTAAGAAGATAAGGTGTAGTCTTTTTGTTCGTTATTTAAAGCACCCACGATCATATTAGCAATAGAACGGCGATCAGAATCAGGACTTTCATCAACAGACAACCACACAAACTAATCCGCTAATTCATTTTGTATATTTGACAATACGTTATTGTAACAATGTCCGACATAAGTCTTGCGCAGTGTACTTTCTTCAGGCACATGTTGTCAAGTGTAGTTGGCAAGAAAGTTTTTAAATGTCGGATTATTAATTTTGAACAAGAGAATATTAGCAGCTAAAAATGCTTGGCACAAGTCATAGGAAAATGCAGTAACCCTACTTCCTAAACAGTCTACTAGCTATTTTTGAACAGGTTCTTTGTTTGGGAGTTTTCTGATTAAATTCTCCTTGTGTTCTGCTGTGTTTATGTGCTGAACTATTTGAAATCTTTTCTCACTCCCTAAATTTTTCTCACACGCTCCACAATACAGTACCCTATTATCTGTAGATAATAAATCACCCGAAAAGTCTTTCTGTAAATTAATTGATCTAGCACTCGAAGTTGGTTTTATTTTCGGCATTTGAAGAGATCTTTAACATGTTGCAGTTCGGAAACCTATATTTGAGTAATCCATAATTATCTTCAGGTGAGATTGAGATCTTTAAAGGCTTCAAACTGCACATGAGTGTTACTTCTTCTGGTACTGACTGCTACATTATACCCATATATATTAAATTACACCGGATTGATTCTGTTCACAAGAACTGTTATCGCCAATAACAGATTAGCTGTTACGTAACTACCTATGGATTTATTTACTGTCCGTAAATAATAATGGCCAGCAGTGTAAAAAATGCAAACACTCCATCTCTTTCTTTTACCCCACGAGGTCAGGACTATTGTTCACTCACCTCCATGTATGCCGTCCTTACAGTTTCGGTATGCATTCTACTGGTCTTCACAGGTGGACAGCAAGCAGGAGGCGCGTGTGTGAGTGCGAGTGTGTGTGTGTGTGTGTGTGTGTGTGTGTGTGTGTGTGTGTGTGTGTGTGTGTGTGTGTGTGTGTGTGTGTGTGTGTGTGTGTGTGAATAAGGTGCCATGCGTACCTTTTACGCATGTAGTGGCGTCGTGTTTTACGTGCACAGTTCTAGATTATTCACTTATGATTATATAACTTTGAGCAATATCTTCAAATGGCAAATTGGTTTCACACACACATACAATTCTACCCCGAAGCACTTCCGCAATATTTGCATACATCATGTCAGCTACAGTTAAGGGACACTGGTACAGATCTTTCTAACCTTTCAAATTTAACACGTTTTTACTTGTAAATTAGCACACTTAATATGAATAAATAAAGAAATGACTGCGCAAAAACTCAATGTCCTGGCACAAAAGTATATTAGTGGCATTTTCTGATACTTCAGTAAGCTGAAAATAAATTAAGATATTGGATTGATGTTACTACTTGCAAAGGTATACATTTTTGTTCTTTTGATGAAGCTTTTGTGTTAAAATTTGTTTCTTTTCTGCATAAATTATTTTTGTGAGTCAATGAATACACCAATCATTAAATGAGTATTTGAATTTTTAGGTAACACGTTTGAGCTTATTTATCCACATTTACATTGAAATCAGAATGTAAGGCATAAATTTCATTCAAAATGCAAAACTGAGGGGGGAAATGACACCAACGTGGTGCACTGCAGAGTGGTTAAAATTAAGCATTGAGTGATTAAAACATGTCGCTGGACTTCTAAAACTGGCTGATCGGGAAAGATGTTTGGCCAAAATGATTCATAGGTGTCTGCAGAATATGTATATATTTGAAATGAGGGTATAATTATATAAATCAAAAACAAAAAAATGTCATTTTCACCAAAAATTTAGTTCTGTGGCCCGTAATATACACCACTGCTTGGTCGAACAACTAAAGAAGAACGCTGCACATGCACCCCTTCCTGGTATGTACGCGCCGGCTGAACAGGTCGGTAAAATGCCCCGTGAAGCATTAGGGATGGCATACATGGAGGCCAGTGTACTCATTCACTGCAACACGAAAATAAATGGCTGCTACGTTGCTGTCTTTGGAGCGACTGACTTACAATAGTTAAACGGTCCACAACCCACGTATCTGTCTACTGTTTGCAGCTGTTTATGTTGGTACTGACAAATCTACCAATTGAATCTGCTCTATTCCTCGAGCATAATTCTAGCCACTGTTTTGGCAAGGTGCCTTACCTTCCCCAAAATATGACTGAATTGTCGAAAGCTAAAATTACAAGCTAGTTGTGATGATCTCACTAGCGGAGTACCATTCGTTGAATGTTTGTGTGAAAATAAAGTAGAGATAAAGATGAAGATTAAGAACTTTGTTTTTGTTATTTTAATAGGCTTAAACCTGTGCTTCCATATTACACTGAGTTTCTGTTTTAAAGTTTGGCTTCGTTACTACCGATTGATGGCGACAGTAACTTTAATCGTGATCTCCAGGGCACTAGGGCACTAATGAAAATTTTCATACATTGCCGCACCTGTCGTTAGGTTCAACAATACATGCAGATCACTCTTCACCCTTGCCATCTAGTGCAGTGATGACCAGGGAGAGGGGTTTTAGTAATTAAACATAGGGATAAGATTAACAGCACGGAGTATAGAGCCGGCAAGTAGCGTGAGAGCTGTGCTGCCTTCCACTGTGCAAGGTCGCCGGCGCTTCCACTTCCCGTTGTAAGTGTACGGTTAACCTGATGGATTTCTCACTAAAAACCCGCTCCCTGGTGATGACAAACGGTGCGCCTGAGCGCCAGCGCTCAGCCAGCTTAGGAGGACCACGCTGCCCGTAAAAGCAGCACCAGCTTGCCGCTTGGGACAGTGTTAATCAGGGCTTTACAACGTGCATACTATGGAAAAAGCGAAGCCACTTCCACGTTTGCAGACCGTTAACATAAGCACAGAAATTAATTAGCACTGTGACACAATGGATGCACTCTTAGAGGAGTTTGTTGGAAGACTTTCAGAAATCTAAACTGGATCTTTTCTCCTCGCACTATTCTATTGATACCGAGAATGTTCTGGTCGAACGTCTACTAGAACTTACTGATTTATGCTGTGATTCAGAACTAAGAAAGGCGTATAGTGTTGATAATAATATTGTCCATTATAATTCTCAAACATATCCAGGATTTGGTAAATTTGCTGCAGAAATTGTTTGGCAGTACATACACCTGAGAACAACTTTTTCTCTAATGAACTTGAACGAAGTGCCTTCTAAGAGCAAAATTATCTGATGATAACCTTGCGTCTGCCTTGAAACTTGCTTCTGTAACTAATGTTTCCCCAAATATTAATGTAATGGTCGAAAAGCATGAACTGGGTATGATAAAGGCTTAATTAGGTTCAAAGTGTGACCACAAGTATAGGTTTTAGCATGGAGCTATTTTTATTTTATGTTACAGGAACGGTTTGTTTTCTTTTGAATTGTAAAGTTAAAAGTCATATAAATATCCCTTATATTCTGTGTTTTTAATGTTTTGGAATATCAGTTTATTTTTGACCTATTTATTATTATTGTAATTAATATAAATATCTTGTGGTCACAAAATCGATGAAAAGCACTTTTAAACCAAACAAGAAGAAATACAATAATAAAGAGTTTACTTTATTTTTCGTTCGAACTTAATACAACCATGTTCTGTTGATTTCTGCTTAACGCCGCCGATACCCGTGTCTACACCAGTCTGTCTGGCAGCGCCTCATGCCCACGAGTACTGCCAAGGTCAAGGAATTGCGCTTGGGTTGACATCGCTGATCCAGAGTGCCGAGTTATGCTGTATGGGTTAAGTTTTTCCGTGTATATCTATCGCAGCGACACTCTTCTATGGAGGAGGTATCCAACCACACGTTCATTTCACATCGATTATAACATCGCTCATTGGTTTCTTTTTGTGTCCCTAAATTGCTTTTCAGACTGGGAACATAAAGAACTGATTCCAGCTCGGTGGAGTGAAAGGTCAGCTACCTAAATGTTGAAATCTTATAGAGGGAAAAGCACCATTACGATCTATGGAGAAGAGACTACCTTTTATGCACGTGAGTTTACAGTTCACACAGTTAATCTTTATTCATTCTCTCTCTCCAAAAGAGTGAAAGATTTATAAGTAATGAAAATGAATATTTATGTTATTATATTAGATAAATATTAGTATAACTACCCGAAATTAGCATAACTACTTCTGGGAACCAAGGCCCATAAACAAAAACCTAGTCCTATACCGGTGAAGTTCGTCGCCAGTTTTTCCTTAGCAGTATGAGTGTTGTGTATTTTGTATCTTGGCCAGGCGAAGTATCATTTACCGCTCATTGTTTATTGCCAATGTAGGTCAGTGCTCTGAAGTGAGAAGATATGTCTTGTAAACAACTGTATTTTTAGCAGTGTTTAACGGCCGCTATACGCGGCATCGCAGGCGGCAACACTGATGACAATGGAATGACGTTGGAGCACTGGTGGAATGAGATGACGGAGAAAACCGGAGAAGCCGGAGAAAACCCGCCCCTGCTCCGCCTTGTCCATCACAAATCGCAGAGCTGTGTATTTCTATTACTTGAGTAAACAACGCTGTATAATTTAAAACAACGTACTCTAAGACGCAGATGTTGCAAGAAATGCCATAGGACATTCATTTTTCGTTTACTTACAACAAGGATAAATAAAGCTTACTGTAACCCCTAGCACAACAGCCCTGACGGGCCAAAGCTTACCACCCAACCGCTGCGTCCGCCACCTCTGCCCACAACAGGCGTCATGAGTGGGGTGCAGAACTGGAGGGTGGGACGTGGTCAGCGACCCGAGCCCTCCCGACCGGTGATGTGGCCTTCGCAACTTGGGGTCGCTATTATTCTATCATTGCTTTATCAAGTAGCTCCTCAATTGGCCCCTCCGAAACCTAACGAGGCTGAGTGCTCCCCGTGCCAGACCTCCCAGCGGGGGAAAAGATCCCCACGCCAGTACCAGGGATCGAATCCGGGTCCTCCGCGCCTGAGGCAGGCGCGCTACCACTGAGCTACGGAGGTGGTCTAAAGATTACGGCACCATCTACATTTAAAAAGGATTAACTTCTACCGCAGAGGAACAGACTTTTTTATATATACCTATTCCTATTGTTGGGATGAACAAGTGAAAACTATTAGGGCTGGGATCGGTTTTTTTATTCTTTTTTTCCCCTTCAACAATTGAAATCGAAATGCTAATTCGATATGTGAGGGTGTTGTCAATCCGGTATCTTTCTGATGTCAGCCATGTTTAAATGCAGTTAATGCTGGCCGTACAAACTGAGCCAGTAATGCTACAACCCTAAAGTCAACCATATCTGATTGTACTCTGTAGCTCTCTTATGGAAGTTCCATGATGATAAAACAGAAGTCGCTGCATTTTCTGACGTGACCCAATCAAGTTTCTCGTGTGTTCTTTTTAGTCCAAGTCCAGATTTCTCCAACAGTCACGCAGGAGGTGATTCTATGTAGTTGTGTATCAACTTGTCCACTATGTTTACACCTCGGTGTAGACACTATATTACATATGTTTATATTTCTTTGATTCGAAGAGGATAATTTCATTCACAAAGCCATATAGGGATATCTTTCAGTCCAACGGTGTGAAGTCATATTCGAAGGGTTGCCATATTTTCTTCCATGGCGCATTGGGGTATTTTAGAACAATAGCCGGCAAATTAAGACATCCGTACTATCCCACTGTCGGTAAATCTTTGACTCACACATTAGAGAGTAAAGTTAACGTTTTAATTAGTACCCAAAGAAACTGAATGGATGTTTGTCAGCGAATGATGGACAGTTTGAAAATTTGCAAAGATAAGAGAAACTTATATTTTGCTGTAAACTCGGTATTATATTTGTCATTGAAGAGAGTCGCTGTACAACGCGTAAAAGTCCTGTAGGCTGTTAGTCCCGATGGGTTGTTAAGGTGATATTTTATTTACCTTATGGCAGCAAATGAATATTACGTTTCTTTATGACATGTATTCTGCGTGTTAGGCAGCTAGAGCTAGCTTTCTTGAAAAGGCTTTCCCGCTTTGCCACAAACTACTTGTCGAGGACCATTAATTTTTTTTTTAAAATTTATTTATTATTTGAAGTCGCTTCAACATAAAAGTCATATCGCGACTAAACATTGAGGAAAAAAGGGAGGAAACATATCATGAAGTTTACACTGAATTTAAACATTAACTTTGCATCTGCTCACTGTTTGTCCAAGATACACTCACCAGCGACTTCAGTATGGAGTTCCTGAGAACCTTCAGCTAGCTTTGGGTGATCAACAATATCACAAGACCATTACTTGTTCATACGATAACATACGTTGTTATAAAATAGTGTTCCACATTATACTTAAAACTACAAAATATATAATGCCGCTTGAGCGTTAAACGCACTTCTATTTTAAGATGAGTACAGGTAACAGTAAGTTGCTTAATCCCTGAAAACGGAATAGCAGAAATTTGCACATACCGATATCAGTTTGTTATATATTATAAACATCATATATTTATTTACTTAATTCTGATGAATGACTTCTGCGCTGAAGCACAATAAAACTGTAAATACGGAGTGTGCTCATATAATCTATCTAGGAACAGAAGCTCTACTTGGTTTCGGACTACATATTCAGAAAAATAATCAAGTTTATAAAATAGTTAACCTAATTACTTAGATTAATTTTTTGAATTTAAAACACAGGTAGTTGCGGGTGCAATGGTATGTATTTTACTCATACCTTACAGCTGGTTACGAGATAACATAAGCATATGTGAGCTACTGAAGTTGATTAATTTCGTCACCGATAATGTCACTGAGTTTCTCACGCCTAATAATGAAGCCAGTGCACTGGCAAGGCAGACTGGCTGTTCATCACAAGGGGAAGGAGTTTCACGAACTACATTCTCGGAATTAACTAACACAAAGTCGTTGGGTTACTTACTTTTATCTCGGCTGAACGCCGTCTAAAGAAATTCGTTTGTAGACATGTTAGAATGGTAATGGAGATTTCCATCAAGCGATAGACTGACGTCGTATGTCATTGGGTCGATCATGTTCTCAGAGATGAAGCCAAATTAAGAATAAATGTAAGAGGAAGACAGAGTGAGGGATATATAGCACCTAACAAAATCTACAGGCACCTTCACTCATTCAGCAGTTCAGAATTTCTCCCGAGATTTTACGTTCCGCTTTAGCTTTGGAAAGAAAGTACTCAGCAAAGCTGTCATTATTCATTCCTGGTCATTCCCCAGCATAAGATATGAAAACCGGGGAAAAACAACCTCGAGGTACCACAGCACCTTCGTATGTAAGCAGGCATAAGGAAAGGGAGGAACCAAGTGTAAAGAGAAAGAAATAAAAAAATCCGTGCGGGGTTCCTGTTCAATCTTTAACGCGAAAACAGGCGGAGGAAAGAGAGCTCCGGGAGGGAGACTACAGTGCCAGTGCTTCGATCCTCCCCTCTTCACACCCCTTCATCAAAGAAGCTGTCATCAGTCAAGTGGGAAGGCGCTGCGCGTGAGATGACAATAGATCTGCCTCTCCTCACGACCTCTTTTGCACCGACGGATGGCGAAAGATAATTCCCATCTCACACCAATTCATCTGCTCGGTTCGCCCTGTCCGCTCCGACACCCCAAGTGCTAATATCTCATTCATGGCAGGATCATTTTATCCTTATTCTTATTATATTAACACCGGCTCTACGCCTATACGTTTACCTCAACAGGAACTGGAATATGAAGGTAAATTTCGAGATGTTTACTACTCAGTGAAATTTTCCGCTGCATCTCCCAAGATATTTGTCATTATGTGAGAGCGCTTCGCTGTAATTATTGATCAATAAATCGCACTAAAAATACCACACTACATATATCTATATTCACGGAAAGATGCCACTGGAAGATTTTGGCCCACACGGGTGACCGGATTCATTATGTTTCGCAGTATTGAACGGGAGGTTCCATTTCCTACAGAACCATCTTGCATGCCAGGTTTATTTCACATTTTCTTTAGTCCTCCTACTGGCAAAAGTATAAGGGGTTTCTTGGGCCTTCCCAAATTTCCTAATCCAAACAACTGATCCCAATCCACATTTTGAAGGCAGTTATTCTTCCCCAATTTCGTAAGGTGGGAACATGGCTCACCGGAACATGATCTTCACTAGACACTGAAACATGTTCTTGCGTTCTTGCTCTCCTAAACAATATTTTACAACTGCGCTACATTAATCCATCGTTTGCTTTTCAATGCACTTGCGGGCATCTTCCGGAGGGAATCCAGCTTCCTATCACATTCTTTCTGCAGGAAAGCCTTTCGTGTCACTTACGGGTCACCCTGGTCTTGTTCTTGGGAACACATTCATTTAGGCACTCTGAACCAGAACTAGGCTCATCTAGCCTTGTTCAGGAACCCGAATCCCCCCCCCCCTCCCTCATATCTTTATTTCTCTTCTTAAAATATTACGGTTGGATCTTTCTACTCGTTCCCAACAGCTTGCACCCGTTTCATTGGGATTTTTCTAGACTAATATTCTGTAGATTATGACCTTGCCAACGTGAACCATAACTTAGAATACTTTATTTATGTTTTTACTTGCTACCATATGCTAATTTCGTGATCAACATTTCACTCCAGGCCCTTGTTGGAGTAAAAACTCTGTCTTTTTCTGGTCTGCAGATTGTGGCCTACTGCACTATCAGGAAATCGGATCTACAATATAAAACTTTCCCGAATACTTTGCCGCAAAACATTTATGTAAATGATTTTGTCGACTACTTTTACGGCTATAATCTTCCGTTGCTCCAGAATAGGATGTTTGTTGGGCGACCGGTCTTCCATATCGTATATTCCAGTAGCAAATGGACCTTGATGGGCCTTAAATTGTATCCTATATGGTGTTTTTGTGGTGGTCTCTAGTTATTGTTAGCAAAGCTGATCTAATATTCCATTCTACCAACCCAGAATATTAAAGTTGGTTTCACTATGCCTTAATTGCGATATGGCTTACAAAAACCTTAACATTGTCAAGGCTGAAAGGTATGAATGCAAAAATACTATAACATTAATTGTATCCCGGTAATAATGAATCTATTTTTTTCATCGAAAGTGAGCCAGCAGAGATTACGATCCGCTTGTCACGAAGCCCCTGTACTTTTTGCCTATCATCACAAGCTCTCTTGCTACTACCATCAGATTGCCATTCCCATGATCAACAGGCATTTGCCATGGCGGCTTGAATCTCAGAGGCATATCCTAAATGCTCAGTGGTCTGTTGACCATACCGTTCTTCTCTCAATTATGTTATAGCTTTCTCGTCATGGACATCATTTTAATAAATAGTTGACCAGCTTCTATAGTTTTGATTGGGTGCATGGCTGCTACAGGTCACGCGTTACTTCTTGACGAATGAAAATTTTATATGAAAGGTTGAATGCGAGTCACTTCTCAGCTTTTGCGGGAACTTTGGCATCGAGAGAGAGGAGGAACATGTCTGCAGTGAGATGACGCGCATGCTTCCGAGTTGAGGTAGTACAGCACTACAAATCGATTTATCACACTTCCAGTAATATCAGCCACACGTATTATACACTATACCTCTATAACTGTTTCCACTTAACTTTCTTGCATTTCTTCTATTCCCGACATTTCTCCCTCGTCTTCCTTGTCTGAATTGCTGTTATTTTCGTTGCATACATATATCCGTACCGCACAAAACTTTTACAGTCGACTGTATACACAAACGCGACAGAGGAAAACAGAGGTGTCTGTTATCGTAGCATAAACATTTGCTGACCTGTTTATTTAGGGTAGGCTCACTCATTGGATTTCTGCTCAAGGTCATTCGTCAAGAACAAACGCGCAACCTATACCTGTCAATCGGCTAATATTCCGTCCATTTTAATTAGAATACGTTCCAGACTTCTAGCCAGTTTATTCAAAACGTCATGAAGAATCAGATTTTCTGTAGCTTTGTGTGTGAGGTGAGTTTTATCTGCTGTTTACTTAAGAGAACGGAGAACCTCAGTGTCTGGCACTGACAAATGTTACATTTCCCCTGTTGCAGTGAACTTTTGTATTGCACATACTGCTCCCTCAACCTGCATTGATATATGGTCAACAAGAATCTTAGAGCTAGAGGCATGTAGGTAGCTTATAAGAATGCTATAAAGTCCATGTACACAAGGGCACCATGTTTTCTAAGCAGTGAATTCCAAGTCACCTGCAAGCCATAAAATCAGATGTGTTGCACTCAGATGACTTTCTATACTCTTCTACTAACCACTCTTACAAACTCTTATCCGTATATCTTCTTCGTGTTAGTTGAGATAACATTTGCAGAAATTATCTTATTACCTATTTCCTTGTAAGTGCAAGGGGAATATGGAAATACAGTACGGTTTGGGCGATAGTCAAATCTCTTAAATCTTTGAGATTCGGTTCTCTTTGCATGGCTAAGTTATACAAAAATTACTGCCGTGTTCCATTACACGAAAGTTCAGGTATTCCAAAAATGATGCAAATAACAAGGAATATCTCCGAAATGGTTCACTCTACAAAAAAACTTATTTGAATGTAAATTGTGTGTTTTATGAAGATTTACATTTTTGTATACTAAGATTTGGTCTATCTCTTACTTTTTTTTTAATTAGCGTCCTCCAACATTGTGTCATATCGGACGAATCTATCTCTTACGGTTTACCAGTTATGCAGAGGTCATCCAGGACTGCATAGGCTACAGTCAGAAAATTCAAAATACACATTTCATTTGCCGCAAAATTGTGTTAAACATACGGCATTTTGATCAAAGTCTTAAGAGCCATTTTTGAGGAGTTCAAAATTTTCTAAAAATTTTCCATGTAAAGGGTAGTTTAGAGTCAAAGAATTTTTTTCAAAATCTTTGTGTCGCATCCTTAAAAGACATTGAACTTAAATAACAACTTTGTACTTTAACCGACTCTTCCTTTTTGAGTTATGCTGACCACAGGCACACTAACACACACATTAACAGATACACGCACAGACCTTTTTTTCTAAAAATGCTGGTTTTTTATTCAGGGGACCTCAAAACACATATTTCCGGTGAAATCTCGACATCGAATTTTTGGGTGGAATAAATATTTCCTCTACATACTGCACGTAGTAGAGAAAGTAAAAATGAGACCATCACACATACAGATCATTCGGGGTATGATAATATATTCGAGGGTCTCCAAAGGGAAAGAAAAAAACTAAATTACCTGCACAGGAGGTGTATTCATATATACGTCTTTCAATAGACCTGTCGCTGTTAATTTTGGAACTTCCAGCTGTGATTCTCTTCCTTCACAGCGCTTCCCCTTTGTCATGCCTCCAAGTGAGTGCCAATAAGGAAAGGAAAGCCTGAAGGAAGCACTGATGAAAACGTGGTATCATTGCAGGGCGTTGAGAAACCTTTTCTTCGGCACTTCTAATTAATTATAACAGCTTAAACTAAAATAATTTATCTTTGTTTGAAACTATACGCATTTTAAAGAATCAAAATGTCTTCTTTTGGATATTTTATTCATTATATTTGCAACTGAAGTCGGTTCCAAATAAATTTACATCAGTACTGATAGTGTAGTTTTAAA
Organism: Tenodera sinensis; assembly: GCA_030765045.1. Taxonomy (NCBI): domain Eukaryota; kingdom Metazoa; phylum Arthropoda; class Insecta; order Mantodea; family Mantidae; genus Tenodera; species Tenodera sinensis. The sequence goes on along the minus strand of CM060964.1, from coordinate 69,748,349 downwards.
TTTTGAAAGAAATATTTTCCTCTCAAGAGCCTAGACGGAATAACTGACCGCTCATTTTCTCTTTTTGTTCCCCCATTTTAAAATAAGGTCTATGCCATTTAATTTACACCGTAAACATTTTATAAAGGTCACATTCGAATAAAAGAAGCCTTAGCACACTTTCGATTACCTTGCTTCAACGGCACGTTAGACGTAAAGTTAGACATCACATTTAACTTGAGTGTATGATTGTTTGCCTAACCAAAAGGAGCGGAATAATATACACTGAACAAGCAACTACCTGGAAGAAAGCTAAAAAGTGGACGATTTTACTAACTGCCATTGCTTAAGTAAGAATGTGGTATTTGTGTTTGTTCATCGTTAGTTTGGAATTGAGTTAAAAGAAACACGGCGAATTCACTTAGTTTATTAAACCACTCCGCTTATAGCTGATTTTAACAATTTTGTAATATTACAGATTTGTATGCAAACAGCTTCAGCCCAGATCGCATACGTACATCTCTGTCCCGAAATGTTGCGTGCAACGAAAATAGGCTTCGAGGAATTTCATGGTTTTAAATGAATCTGTTAACGTGGAGTCTCCATATATATATTTCTACTCCTTGTCAACTTCATTCTGTAAAATGTCCGACACATGCACGTCAAATCCCTTTTGTCAGCGACGAATGTGTTCCTAATTTTGTTGGATAAAACAAATTCCTGCAACGAGCAGCTGCTAAACTGTCACTCATGGGCTTCTGTTTTAAAACAAATATACTAAAATAGAGTAATTTTGCAATATGAAGATACATGTTCTTCTCCCTGTACACCCGCATGTAATTGAGTGTTAACTGAGCAGTTAATATCAGAATGCTGAAAATTAATGTATCTCCCTTTATAAAAATATCACAGTAATTTTGCTTTTAATTACACATTTTGGTGGACTTATATTCTGTCTATTTGTTTTCTATTCCTGAGATAATTTGTGAAGCTTCTATTTGAGAAGTCCTAAGAAGTATTTAAGAAATGCTCCTGCTTTCTAAGTATGAAGAAATCAACCTGTCATTGTTTTAAGTAGAGCACCCTATATCAGGGTTTCCAGTTCACTAGTCTAGTTGTTTATGTGATATATCCAGAGTGGACTGGTTTGTAAATTCGGAATCTAGTTCGGTTTCCTTTGTGCGGGAATTTTTAGCTTGCACTGGGTTCTGGTCTTCATCAGGAAGTTTAAAACCTAAATAGACCGTTTCCCTCAAATTAACTGCAATGTAAGCATATGCTCAATATAGTTATTTATCTATGTATGCTGTTATGCGCTTATTATTTATATTTCTGATATTCTATTTACTTAATAGTTTTAAGTATGTAAATTTATGTTAAGATTATTTTACTACCTGAAATTTAAATTAAATTCCCTCATTAGTAAAATGCATAACGGAAATACGCACTTAGATGACTGGGTATAAATCTCAATAACAGGGCCTTATAAAGGTGAAATATACTGTAATAAATCATGTTCTTACGTTGTTTCTTGCTATGCTGTACCAATATAATAACTTTAATATCACTAGCCGGTCATTCAAATCAAATATTTTGAACACAGCCACAAAAGTGCTCCTTCTAAAATTAAAGTAGGATAATAAATAAAATGGTGCTTGTAATAATTGTGGCGGTGACCATAGTTTGGAGATAGTCGAAGAAAAATATATAACATCTCATCACTAACAGTGTTCCTTTCCCGTTCCAGCCTCGATTCTATTCTGTTGTGCATATGTTTATAATCAAGTTTATCATATATGTAGTCCTCAATATCTAACAGCTTGAAATTGATATCTGTTTTATACTTTAACGTCATTTGCATTTTTTCTTTGTAGCATTATTCTAACGCATAAAAGTTTAGCAATTACTCAAAATTAAATTAATTAAGAACATTTTCAAAAGCTCCATCAAGAAGTAGAAACTGCAGCTCTGCTCAGGTAGCAATAAATGCATTCTCATTTCCCTCCCTCCCCGCCCTTTTCTTTTACCCACTATTTCTCCCCTCTCCCACTCCTTCACTTCCCCTCTGTTTCCTCTAACTATGCATTCCTTCTGCTCCTCTTCTCTTCTCAAAATCCTCCAGCTCTCTCCTCTCCCTCTCTCACCCTCCTCCCTTTGTAATTTAAATGTTATATGACTGTTAACAAATGTGCAGTAAAACGATTTACCTTTTTTCGGGGTGCTAGTATAAGTAAAAGGTTTAACAGTAGTAGTAGTGTGGTTTTAGGGCGCTCAACTGAGGTTTAACAGGACACAAACCTATGCCTCTTCCTTATCTTTATGCACTAAACTGTTTCACATAGTAAGTGATTTAGACACACATAATAGAGCAAAAATATGTAAAACTATTTAAATTTTCATTCCATAAAGATTCTGTAAAGAACCAATCCTGTTAGAAATGTCATGCTTTAAAGCTTTTGTTATTAAGCACCTTTCAAAGAAAGGGATTTCATTTGTTTTAATTCTTTTTCCTATCAGAGCTCCCGTTGGGCAAAATAAGTTATCATGTTTTATTTTTAAAGTGCGACCTAATGTGGGTCATATATCAACGGTCATAGCAAGTACTTCAGCTATTCTTGGGTGGAAATGCAACATACAAGATAACCTAAAAACATTATTTCTAGCATCAAGCTATATAATTATATACATTACTATTATTTAGTTATCCAAAAGTATTAAAAGATACCAGAAATTTGTGCGTTATAGTTACAGAAGCATTTTATTTATCACTAATTTGTATGAAGATTACAACTAATTTTGATATGCCGATTTTTGAGGAAATATAATCTGTAATTAACAGATTTAAACATAAACTCTGGATATTTTTATAAGGACATTTTCCGCTCAAGTGTAGGAAATATCTAAACGTGTATTCCCAGTATAATCTGAATATCAAGTTATTATTACAATCCAATATTTCATCCCAAGTAAATCGATGACAGAAGGCAATAAGGAAAATAAAGAGCAGTGAACCTGGAAAACAGTAAAATTAGAATTATATATTGGCGAGACAAGCAGCTGGGATTTTTCCAGATTCAAGATCTCCGTTCTCTATAGTTCAAGAAAGTAGGACAACACATTAGGATATCCCTAATTTAATGTAGTTCATGGAAACAGCCATCAATATCGAACAGTTCAATAGCGTGTCTGTGAAGCTTCCAAGCGCCTGAAGTTCACTGGAATCATGAACGAATGCGTTTTGCATCCGTTCTCGTTCCTGGATTTACCCTGAGTTTCCAGTTAAAGGCTTCACTGATCACAAGGAAAAGAAAGAAAAAACACTCTGTGCACGCAACTTTTTTCAAGAAATATGAACCCTGTAGTGGCATCCTTAGGCAATAATTCAATAAAGCAGTTCCTTGTTTCGCCTTGTTTTATTGTCTACAGCAATTCTGGAAAAAGGCTTCTTTATTATCCCTGAAAACACGCGCGTGCTTTTTCTGGCCTATTTTGGCAGCTCATAAAGTTATTTAATTTAAATAGATATTGCAGTTAAAACTTGCCGGCGCAACATGAAAGCCTTAGATCCACGAGACTTTTGTTTTATACCCCCTTCCACAATCACCAAGTTTCTGACAGTTATGACGACTCTACTATTAGTTCTGATCAAACTTTCTGTCTCAATCTCTTTACATTTCCTCTTCATTGTTCAAGATATTTAAATGTCTTCAATCCCAGATGCATTTTATTCCGTTTTAGTATGAAGTGGTGAAATAGTCCAAATAAGCTGAAAGGAAGTGTGGATCCCTTGACTTCCTACCTTCTGAACTTTGCTTCTACATCCGCTTTTACTCGCCAAGCTTCAGAAGAGACACCCAGTAGGATAACTGTGTTATTAAAGGCGCCTGGAAGTCGTCTTAACAAACTGGCAAAACACAAACGAAAGAACAAAAGCCACGCGAAACTTTCCTAACTCTAGCGGTGAACATCAAAGACAGAAATATGCACAAGAATTAAAGAAAAACCTCAGCAGGAAAGGTAATGCTATACTTCAGCAATATAAAATCTTGCCGTTGCTTAAAACACTTTGCTGAAGTTGGAAGACAAAATTAGATCATGCAGATCAATCCCGACAACGTGAAAGGTCAGGTTCTTAGTTAAGTAAGATGTAGGCTTTTTTCCTCAGAGATTTTATCGCCTCAAAACTTCAGCATATTTGTCTTTTTCCATATTATGTTATCAAATTTTACCATCCGTTCTCGACGCTCGGTCACTTAAAGTATTTCCTATTCATTACCAATTGTGTTTTATATTAGCTGTCGTATGTACTTACCTAAAGGCTTGATGTTTATTTTTACCTGATTTTCTTTGTGTATATTAAGGCTATTTTTAACAGAATGCCTTTTGATTCTTATTATGCTACAGTGATTAAATACGTTGCTTGAAGTACTCATCTCCTGAAGTTTCTTCACGTGGATCGAATATTACGTAAGTTTGTCTCATAAGTTCGTTCATTCTGCTCGCAAATTCCATCTATGGCGCCTGAAAACCCTGGACTCTCTGTACACTCGAGTTATCATAGTTGCCTAACCACCCCTACGACTTAAGAAGTCAACAACCACACTCGCTATTGGTTACATCAGTGTGTGTTTGTGACTGACGTTCGATGAAACAGCGTGAACTTGTTTACGAACTATGGAAAGCAAAAGGGATCATTCCCGACGTCTTATGCTATTTTGCTATTGTAAGGTCAAAACTGCCTCTCAATGTCGGCAGAAAAATTGTACTGTCTACGGGGAAGATGCAGGAACAAATCGAGCATGTCAAAAGTGGTTTAGTCGTTTTGGACCTGGGAATTCTCCCTAAAACAGAACGTTTGGCAACTGGTTTGTTGTAGCTGTGCTGCCGGTGAGATTGTGCTCCCAGGAAGTCTTAATGATGGAAACGTAACGAGAAACAAACGAACTTATCAGACAAACTTATAATTCCAACTCCTAATTCGTACCTGAAACACTGTGACATTGCCAAGATTCAAACATTTAATTTCGATTCTAATTTTTGGAATGACGCTACGTGACTTAGTAACGCCTGCCATAGTTGAACACAATGAACCCGGGAACACCTTAAGATTAATTGTATTCCGCTCGACTAGCTCCATCATAACCTCAATTACCTAGCTAATTGCCTGTATCTGAACCCTTGCCCCGATTCTCATGACACATTTCAGCCTGTGCTTCTTACAGAACATACAGAAATTATTTATTGCAATTAGGTATTTACGTCCCGATCATTTATTTATGAAATTATAAATCTTACCCATCAATAATCCTGGTATCATCTCTACAAAGCATCCCATGAACACACCAGTTGGTAAGGGGAATGTTCTAACAGCTCACCAGGAAAATAGCGCTTTGCTCGTAAATATTTCTTCATTTACTTGCATAGACTGGCTGGAATACATTTCAAAATTAACTGTCAGATCTGAAACATTTCCTTTAGGCGCTTTATTTCGATAGCCACTATATCAACATGTCTGTTGGAGTCTTGCTGATAGATGACTGAAACCTCTTCCGTAACCTTCCAACCTTGCTGATGCAGGAACTGAGAGATCGCAGATCATATGCGACGGTGTTTGTTGGTTCGAAGCAATTCGGCTTTTATGCAAATTCCCAGCACATATCCTATGTTTTCTCTCTCGCAACCTGGATGGCTATAACGAGTTATGCTGAAAGTTCTAATTGGAACAGAATGAACTGCTGAAAAATTGCATGGAATATTGATGGCATTGATGCATTCAGAGGTTACGAGATTTTCTTGTCCCGATCCATAAGTTGTTCGGTTAATCCATATGTATGCTCACAACTTTGCCTTTGATGTTGTGTGCAAAGGTATTGTTAAACATATGAATTCTTTCTATTACGGACTCTTCTTCGACCTTCAATCGCCTGACATGATGTAGATGGACATCGCCAACTGCCTGGAGATGCTGGCAAATATTAGTGCTGAAGATTGGACACCCTTTCCACTCTTTTAATGTCTGTTCCCCGCCATGTTCTAGGCCTATATAACATTACCTTCGTCGTGACACGAGGAATCGGTTTAGTTTGCTCCATACTGTTCTATCCACTTCTTCGGGAAGCTGATTTATTGGAGAATAATGCGGCGGCTTCTTAGGCAAGATATATTGATGAAGAATCTTAAGTTTCTGTTCTAGTTTAAGAAAGGTGTAACGTCCAAGTAAATTAAAACCTGAAATTAATAGCGTTATTAATTTATTTCTACGAAAACAGATTTTATCATTACAATTCACTGCAAACACCCTATACGATCCAATCTACCGTTAATAGATGTTATCACAGGCCCTGCTAGGATTACAAGTTGTCTCTTTGTTATATTCCCCTCTTGGGATTTATGGAATTGCTTTTTTAGCATAATGAGAAGAAGTTTCTACGGCGCAAAGAGCAATATTACTTTGCTTAGGGAGAGAAAAATAACTCACTAGCAGTAAGGTTATTGACAGTAAGTTTGACGAAAATCAAAGCGAATGGTTCCCACAAAAAAGCACAAGAAAGTGGAGTAGTGTCTGGCAATACTCAGCCTCTCAATCAACTGAAAATAATAGCCACTGGGTACAAGGGAGCAGCCTTTGTGCCGGTGAAGTGGCTTGTAAGGAGAAAACAAGAAAAGAGATAGCAGTCTACTCTTTATATCACCGCTGTTAATGGAGACGATGAGGGTATAGTTATGGACGAACAACGAACACAAAAACATGGTATACAGATCTGAGAATTGCCTGCGTTTTTGTTACTCTCTAGAGATGTGTTTTATGAGGATTCCCGGAAATATTTTCAGGTTGGTTTAAATTAGCGATCTTTTATTAGAATAGCACTCTTTTTCTCATATAAAATCGTGTTGAAAGGCGGTGAGCATTCATTTTAAACTAATAAAAGATAAGTTATGTTTAGCAACAATAAAATTATAACTAATATGTCCACACAACAATTGAAATAAGCTTCAAAATAAATGTCGGGCTTTGCGTTATCTAATGGCTTAAACTTATGCCTCTTAGTGTATATAGCTATAACTCCACAAATCATTGTTTCATCCTATAATGCCTTCATTTGCTATTTTAGCTATTCTTTCGTTTAATTTGTTAAAATATGCTTCTATAAATAGGGAATTTATTAGGGTCATCTGGGAAATCACTCATACAACTCACTTTTTACTTTCTCTATTAGTAAGTAGAGGAAGTATTGTATTCCATCCAAAAATTCGATGTCGAGATTTCACCGAAAATAATGTTTTGAGACCTCCTGAATGAAAAAAAAGCATTTTTAGAAAAAGGTTCGCGTGTATATGTGTCAGTCTGTGGACAGCATAACTCAAAAAGGAAAAGTAGGTTAAAAACCAAACTTTGTATTTGTTTAATGTGTTTCAAGGATGCAACACGAAGATTTTGAAATAAAATAGCCCCACCCTGAACTACTCTTTACATGGAAAAGTTTTATTTTCTTGAATATGGGCATTCTGATGGTTCTAAGTGACCCTGTGTGCATGGAGACCCAATCTGGAGCAGTTTAGGAGTGAATACCGCCAGAAATACTAAAATTGTCATAAAAACAATTTTTTATGCTAATATTGTTTTTTTTAGACAGAAAATAACAAACTTTATCAACAAAATCTTTGGAATGAAACAGAAACCTTCTCTCTCATATGCAAGGAGAATTTACGTCAGTAATATCATAGCGGGGAACATGAATGCAAATTTTGGTCACATAAGCTAATCGATAGTTAACGCAACGCTTTAGTGAACGTTGATTTTGGTTTATGTATGCGAAATGTTCCTAGGGCAAAGTGTCTGAATACTTCTATGCGTATACCACACGCTGCCAATTTTATTCCTTATAAAACCAACTACTACAAAAATGTGTTACATGCAGTGCATCTTCGATGCTAAATAGCACCCGACTAAAATAACTACAACAATAATAACTAGAATAATAATAATAATGATGGTGGTGGTGGTGGTGGTGGTGGTGGTGGTGGTGGTGGTGGTGGTGGTGGTGGTGGTGGTGGTGGTGGTGGTGGTGGTGGTGGCGGTGGCGGTGGCGGTGATGATGATAGGTAATGACACAGAAATGAAAATCCACCCTTAGGTTAGAAAAACACTGGTGGCTGGAAAAGATATGAAGCAACACACAAATTGTATGTAAATTATGGCTGTTATACTAATCTTTCTAACTTAAATCTCTGCTAAATCGGTACCCAAAACAGTAGGAACTGATCAGGTGCTTGTATTGGCACATCAAACGTCTATAGCTTCCCTTATTTATGCTCTGGGTATTATGTAAATAAGGCCTGCTTTTCAGATACTCATTGGTATAGAGCAGGGGTGTCAAACAGCACTCACCAGGCGTGAAAATTTTTCCCCTATTTTCCCTCCCTCGGTGATGATCAAATCGGAAAACGGGAAAAACAAAGCGAAAACCGGTTCTACCAGTGCGTGCTACTGCAGTTAAGGAAGGGTGGACTCCTCTCTTCACACCCTCGGAGTGATGTTTGACATGCCTGATATAGAGTGAACTTAGAAGCAACGGTCTGTAATTTCTCTTAAAATTGTTTTCTGCATTGTCTAAATTTTTACATGCGCGTATAGATTATTTACTTATAAAAATATTTATACGTATAAATGGCATACATACTCCATTAAATGTTTGGCGTAGCTTCGCAGGAAAGGAATTAAAGAAAATAACGGAGTTGATATCAAAATTCTCGAAGTAATTGGGGAAAGAAAAATGAGGTCGTTTGGACATGTGAAAAGGATATGGGTTGTGAAAGAATTCCGAAGATGCTTTTGGAATGGAATGCTGAAGGCACAAGAACAATAGATGAATGGGATAAGGAGTATGAATAGGATGGAATCGGCGGAAGAAAATGCTCAGGATATAGATATGTGGAGCACAAAAAAAATCTTGATTGAAGGAAAACTACGGCAGTGCAAAAATTCCTAATAACAATTGAAGGTACAAATAATTGTTCACTACCGGATATCGAACCAGAGCTTCTAACATGACAGGCAAAGATTTGAATCATTGCAATAAGGTACAGTAACAAATGAGAATGTGACATATCCCACTTCTGACACCAGTGTGACAAAATGACAATTCCACGCAATTTTCTACCACTTTATTTTCCTTACAATTGAGTCACAAAAGCACAGTCCTTTTTATCGTTAACATAATCTACAATCCTTTGTAAGCTTGCAACTTACAGTTGTTCCGTCCGATCGTACACACACTTCTGTAATATACTCCCTCCCCCTCCCCCCCCCCCTCTCTCTCTCTCTCTCTCTCTCTGTCTGTCTCAAGCCATTCGCCCTGGGCTGGTCTCAATCCATCTTTGCCTTGGTCTTCCCGGGTTTCTTCGGCCAATAGGTTTATAATTTAAAACCTTTCTTGGTGTTCTTGCGTAGTCCATCCTTTATAGGTGTTCCTCCCAATTTCCTCTAGATTGTCACCGCGCTCAATTGCCGACAACAGCAGTGCCACCCATCGCATTATTGTCGGCACTACCGCAAAGGAGCCGAAGGAAAGAGACAGAGAATGGCCGCATTGTTGGGCGCTTGCCGAAAGAGAGAAAGTGATAGAGGCTTCTAGAACTGTCTACTTTACTTCACATCCACACACCAAAAAGTCACACTGGTGTCAGAAGTGGGATTCGTCGAATTGCTTCTAGTTTCGTTACATCGTCGTTAGAAGTTGCAACGTTAGAACCAAGATGGAGGGAGATTCGGAAACCAGGATGATGGCAATGATGAAAGAATTATTTGCCAAAATGGAAACGAGAAACGACAACCTCGCTGCCAAAATGGAAACGAGAAACGACATCCTCGTTGCCGAGCTGAAAGAAGAAATGAAGACGAGAAACAACCTCGTTGCCGAGCTGAAAGAAGAAATGAAGACGAGAAACAACCTCGCTGCCGAGCTGAAAGAAGAAATGAAGACGAGAAACAACCTCGCTGCCGAGCTGAAAGAGATGAAGACGGAGCTATCGGCGAAAATTGACGGCGAACTGATTGGCGTGACGGAAGACGTGGAAGAACTCGGCGAAAAGGTGGAAGACCTCTGCCAGCACGTGGACGTCGTGGAGGACGACGGGGAACGTCTTGGCGCCCTGGTAGTAAGAGTTGACGAGAGCGTCAAAGTACTGGATGCCAGGGGCAGACGGAATAGCGCGGAGCCGGAGAGGGAGCACCTAGTGGCCGAGGCGACAATCGCGCCCGTTTCGGATGATATGAGGAAAGACCTGGAACAACTCGGCGAACTGATTGGCGTGAGGGAAGACGTGGAACAACTCGGCGAACTGATTGGCGTGACGGAAGGCGTGGAACAACTCGGCGAACTGATTGGCGTGACGGAAGACGTGGAACAACTCGGCGAACTGATTGGCATGACGGAAGACGTGGAACAACTCGGCGAACTGATTGGCGTGACGGAAGACGTGGAAGAACTCGGCGAAAAGGTGGAAGACCTCTGCCAGCATGTGGACGTCGTGGAGGACGACGGGGAACGTCTTGGCGCCCTGGTAGTAAGAGTTGACGAGGGCGTCAAAGTACTGGATGCCAGGGGCAGACGGAATAGCGCGGACCCGGGGAGGAAGCACCTAGTGGCCGAGGCGACAGTTGCGCCCGTTTCAGATAACGAAAGTGTACGTCTCGGGGAAGACAAAGGGGCAGTTCAGGGACGTCGACGGGGATCCTCTGGAGGAGTGTGTCGGGTACGTAACCAACCAGGATACGACGTGGAGGACGATCAGCAGGGAAGCGCACAAGCAAACGAGCATCACGCGAGAACCGACTTGGTGTGTGACATGCGAGGACCGTCGGAGCCATCCAATCACCTGACGCATAGTGCCGTGAACGGAAGAATGGTGGACATCATCGTGGACGGCAGGATACAGGAGAGGCCGTGCCGAGCACGAGTGAACACGAGTGCAGCGGTGGACGCGACTCGCGCGGATGTGGTGGGGTTTGTTGCCGGACCCATCGGAAGCAAGGTGGCTGCGAAGGTGCGCCAGAGAGGTCAGTGGACACGGTACCCAATGAGCCGTTTCCAAGTGCGCAGGATGGCCCGTCTACACACCAGGAAGAAGGGCAACTGGACGAGGGACCGTCAAGACCAGCGGTACTGTTGCAGAATTTCGGAGCAGGATGGCATACGTCGTGCTACCCAGACCAAGGGACACTATCCAACAGCGATACCTAGGATCGTGCCTCCTGGAGAAGAGGTTCGATGGGATAGTCCGCCGGGTGGCAAGGGAGATGCCGCAGTGATAGTGCTGGTCGGGACGACCAGCTCTGAGGAGGGAGCAGTGTCACCGCGCTCAATTGCCGACAACAGCAGTGCCACCCATCGCATTATTGTCGGCACTACCGCAAAGGAGCCGAAGGAAAGAGACAGAGAATGGCCGCATTGTTGGGCGCTTGCCGAAAGAGAGAAAGTGATAGAGGCTTCTAGAACTGTCTGCTTTGTGTTTCACCGCTAAATAAGTGAACGTTCCTGAAGCTTCCAGATAGTGCCTGGGAGATAGAAATAGCGGTAAAGTGTGAGAAGAGTCAGTCAGACGTACGTGAAGCGTTAAGTAGTGCCGACGGAGAACAGTCAGACGTATGTGAAGGTTGAGTAGTCGTGCCGACGGAGACGGACAGACGATGTGGAGAGTTGTGCCGACGGAGAAGAGTTAGTTCTTTGTGTTACGAATTCGGAGCCGTGCTGTTGGAGAATCGAAAAAGACTTTCTTGTTGTTGCAACGAGTGTACAAAGTTACTGTTTACGGAAATAAAAGTGTTTCTTTATCTCGACTACATCTGTCTACTTTACTTCACATCCACGCACCAAAAGTCACAATATTCTTCGATTTTATCACGTATTTTAAATACGTTTAGCTTTTCCTTTATATCCTGGTTTCTTATTTTATCTTTTCGCGTATGTCCTAACAATGATCCTGAAAATTTCACTTCAGCAGCTTAAATGTGAGTAAAATCTTTTTGTCCTATTATCCAGGGTTCACTACCACACAGCAGTAATGGTGATGCCATTGTCTTATAAAGTTTTAGTTATGTATCAACCCGTGTTGTTTTCATTATTCTTCTTATCGTACTGCACATTAACTGATATTTATTTTGTATATTGCTGTCGCAATTACAAAAAGCTTCACATCCTAGATAATTAAAATACCGAATTTGTTCCTAAATACTGTTATATATAACTATTTAACTCTTACTGGGTAAGAGTGGAATGACTTTCGATTTAGGAATAGAAATTTTGAAGTTATATTCCTTACACAGCTGACAGACCATACACTCACACTCTCTAAAAACTGCTAAAAATTGTCTCGTTCCATACGCAAAGACTAACTTCAACAACTGCCTTCTATCGCCACTACATTCGTTTACATAGCCGAGAATCACTTAGCACGGATATTTCTCGAAATGCACCTCTTCCTAAACAAGCCCGGTCTGCGAACAACCTCTCGAACTCCCAGGAATCCCTTTGTTTTGCCACGTTGATGGTCGTTTTGGTTCTGACCACACCATTGTTGTCGGGTCGCGTATTTACAAGCAATGGTATGACGTAACTTGAGTGTCTTTGATTCCTGCGACCGCAGCCGGGTCACAGTCACTAAAAAGCAGCGATGTCCAACTTTGGAGACGTTTATGAAATTAGCTGCTGCTTCCCCATGTTAGCTAGTGACTGTGACGGGCAAAATCACAAGCAGACAGTCAGGATCCAGTGACAGACACAATTAGGCGATTCCATGGCGGTTTTTAGGTCATACCTTCAACTTTCTTGAAATGCCCTCAAAAGACCTGTTCACTCTGAATGAGTTATGCACAAACGGTAAACAGTAAGAGACAGACAAAAGCTTACCAAAGAAAAATGCGGATCTCGTTAAAGCACACAATTTATATCAAAACTCTTTTTTTCCTTTCAGTGAACCATTTTGGAGGTATTCTTTATTACTTGTCTGAATTTGCCAATACTTATATTTTTCTCAAATAGGAATACGTTATTCTTCTTTTTATCTCTTGAGCTTGCAAACACAACGGAATTTCAAAGGCATCTCATAGCAACCAGCTCTCAAAAAACATTTCACTATCGCTTAAAGCCTACTGTTTTCGCATATTGTCCTTACAACTACAAGAAAACTAGCCATAAAATACTTTCTGAATATATTTATGTCGATTAAAAAGAATTAGATAGAGAAATAAAGGTTTGGAAGTATACTTTCTGTAAGAGTGAGTATAGCCCTACATATATTTGCGAACGGAGTTCCTCCAAATTGAACTATATTAAAAGTCTGTATCACAATAGATTACGCGACGATCACTTCATGTATCTTCTAAGGCTATGCACTTCGACTTTGTCGCCAAAAATTGATAGACTTCTTAAATATAAGCAGTACCAAAGAAGTCGCTAACAGAGGTTTCTCGCATAAGATTTGTAAGTACTTTCGTAAATCAAATACAACATACATATACCCGAATCGCCGCTGCAACATAATGCACGACTGAGTAGTACAGTCCACATAAAGTGGAAGGAGATAAATCCAACCTCCCCTCTTTCGCAAACGTTGGACGTCGCTGATATAAAGGGTGCTCTACTGTTGCTCTCGTGTTTGGTAGAAGATGGCAGGAGTACTCGGCCTGATCAGACAGCGATCCCCGGTGCGATGGAAGGCGAGCGAAAAGGGAACACCTGTAGGGTTAACCAAGCATTAAGAGAGATCGCAAAGGTAGAGTGCCCAATCGGGTTTCAATTGCTCATTTGTAGTCCTCTTTTCCACCTTTTAAATAACACTAGCAGAAGTTAAGTGATTCTGGGACGGCACTTTGAATTTTCTATATATGTTTAGGTATGAAATCAATAATTTTCACACATAATGTTTACGTTTTAAACTACCACAAAAAGTTCCCACATAATCTGTTTAATAGCATTGTAATAATTAATTATTCAACTTATTCTCAATACGAAAATACCTTAATATTCAAGATATTCCATTGCGTCTCAAAAACTAAGACATCACAACAGTTTTATTATTTCAGAAACTCTAATTACTCACACACCATCAATCTATGGAAAGAAGAAAAAAAATTATTTTAAAGCAATTAGTAATTAATTCCTTTGCTTTGATGGACATTAAAAATATGTATTTTAAACTATTTTCGTACATTTAATTTTTTAAACCTAAACAAATTTTCAGATTTTGAAATCAAAGACTGAAGTTTAAGTCACATAAATGGAGCACATGCTGGAAAGTTTCTAGGAGCATAGCACAAGATGTAATGCGGATGGAGCAAATAGTGTATTAGAAAGTGTAAAGTCGAGAAAACCCAATTTTTCTACACACATGCATCATGATCATGAATCAGATTACATTTTTGACCTAAAACTGCCCTGCTGCATATGCCACACTTTAATTCTTTTGTCTACTTGTCTCTATGTTCAGATTCATAGACTAACTAGTTATTTTGGCTGAAATTGGTTGTTTTTAATCCCTTTTTGGTCCACAGTTTGTTCAAATATTACCAAAAATTTAAGCAGAAAAGGTGTTTAAATGTAGCGCATTTAAAATATACACTAGAGCTTTAGAAATGGCAGAATCTAAACAATTTCACTGCCAACTGAGGACTGAATGTTTGGAAACATACATATAAGCCTAAATGTTGTTTGGGAAACATGCATATAAGCCTAAATGTCGTCACTTTTCATAATTTTTCCGTCATTCTTAGTGCCAGGTTTCCTTTAAGAGTGATTGCAAGGGTAAAGCGCCGAATCATGCTTAAATCGCTCGTTTGCAGTCCTATTTTCCACCTCTTAGATAACACTAACAGAACTTAAGGAGACGAAAGAAAGCTTACACAACACGGCCAAGAATGAGCAGAAACAGAATTGGAGAAATAAGGCTTTTGTCGGCGAACACGAAAGAGGGTAAATAAGATTAAAGTAAAGTAAAATTTGATACCTATGATTGGTGTTTGCCATTTCCAGCGTGCCTCCCTGTTAGTTCTTTGCCTCTCAGCTTCAGGGTTGCAATGAATTGTCGTCATAGAAACACCAAGCACAGCTAAGGTTTCTGTCAGATCTCAACTTCCAAAACATTTTCCGCAGGACGTAGCTTAGTTTTCTTTCCGCTACCTTCAAGAGGAAGAAGAAAGCCCAAAACACAATACAGTATGGAGGTGGTATAGGAAATTGCTGTCTGCTGTCGTCTTAGAAACCTCTGCCGCTTGCTGATTTTCTGTTAATAAAGCATATTTCTTTCCTCTAAACGAAAGGATCTTATAAGGCCATACAAATGCAACTTCGGAGCGCCTCTGAGGAAAGTGAAGGAGAAATCTGAAGATAAAAACGCTCGATGTGCTTGTTTGTGATCATAGAAGAAAAGTTAAGAAGACGGAGAAAGAAAGAGCTAAGAAGTACAGGTTATGAGCTACAGACAGAAGTACAGAGAGAAACAAAATTAAGCACCTCTCGTCTGTCTTGCAAAAAGTACTGTAAACATTCAGCTAATGAACATGACTTCAGCAAATAGTAAGATTCGTTCAAGCTACTGTTTACATTTGCTTTAGAACTACTCATTTTACATTCTACTAAAAGAATAATAAAAATAGTCTCCTGAATTCTCTCCTGTTTTGGCTCATCCCAACGAAGCATGTAATTCTTGTAGGTTTAAAACATCAAGGATACAAAATGGATTCTTAAATAGAAATAGCACAGGCATAATACAGTACCAAAAGTTTAAGGACGCCTGCATATTTCACCGAAATGCCCTTAAACTATATTTTACAGAGGCCTTATGTTTCGTCAAAAGTATTATCTTATTAAAGGGTACATTTAAAAAAAATCATTATGTGGTTGTCATTATTTTATGGCGTTATGATTTTTAGTTTTTAAAACCTCACCTTTAAAACCTTTTGGAGATGTGACCTGAAAATATATGGGATGTCAATTTTTCTCTGAAATGAAACGCACTTATGTGAGGAATACATATGAACATGGCATTGTTATCATACCGTAAATAGCAGCACTGAATGCTGGTATGTTGACCTTCTTATGGAGCCATGACATTCAGTTACACTCTAGCTTCCATTTTCTTGTGGTGCGAAAAGAGATTGCTAAGTAAAAATGGGTAAAAACCGCAAAGAAATACATTAAACGGCTAGTGCATGCATAAGTGCTGCAGGTTATACAGAGATATTTCAATTCAACTGGGGATAACTAAAACGTGTGTGGCACACACAATAAAAATACAGGAAAAGCGCAAATTTTCATACCTGGATCGAAGTGGTAGCCAAGGGTTACATCGGCCCCGGAGGATAGAACTATGATATTCTATCCATGAGATCGGAAGGTAGAGGAGTGGGATCTGTGAGGTTTACGTTGCCCAGTTTGAATCTGTCCTGATCTTTTGGGTACTTTATCTGATCTGTCTAAACTTTTGGATAGCACACCCAGCCTGTTGCACTTTGCACTTCGCAAACACTCGTGACCATAAGGAGAGAAGGACAGCAAGAGGGTGTTTCTGTTTCTTTATTTTTTGGACCGGACAACTTAAATCTCACAGATTTGCAGCTGCCCTCAGGCCGGATCTTGGAATAATATTGCCGTGTAAGAGTGAGGGAAGGAATCTTGTAAAGAGTATCCCTAAAAAATAAATCTACTGTGTTTGAACGCCAAAGGAGGTCCAATAAAGTATAAAATCATCTGCAATGTATGTTTGAACCAATATGTTATAAATTTATAATAATGTATAGGTAATGTTATGTGTTCTTCAAAGAGAAGATTTCAAAATATCAATGGGTGCCCTTACATTTTTGGTAGAACCTGTAAAGTTGTTTGACGAGGCTGGAATGCACCTCATTATCCAGTAGTAAGGAATTTCAAATGTCGATGCACAGTCACACAAACAGACGAATTTTAGATAAATCACATAGGGACTCGCTTTTTGTAAATTTGACCATTCCAAATAATGACTGGATTTGAAACATTTTACTGACACTATCCTTTTATTACTCATTATCCTTATGATGAGGAATTTAATCTCAATTAACACGAATTAGATAAAAAGAATAAGCTTCTATAAAAATAATTTGTAGTGGCTATTGTAAAGATAAACTAAACGATAGTGGGTAGATAAAGTCATGTGAAAGCAACATCTCGTGAGGCCCCCTTTTATTTTATTCTTGGACGGTCTGCCTACCATAAACTGGACATATCGTATTTCGCTTTACATCAATAGATTCTCATGTTCCCTAAATACCCACAGTATCCAAATGGTCGTTAGTGTTCAAGGTAGAAATATAGAGGCACTTGAGTTAATTGGCATTTGATTTTATCACGAAATATGTATTACTAATCTTTAATTTTCTATAATTCTAAAGAAACTAATTTTATCAGAAGTAGTATATTATAATGCACGAGAAATTTGGAAAATCCGGGGTATGTAAGGTATATTGTTGAGATGCATGAAATATAATATATACTAACAGTAATGTTTTTAAAATATTTAAACATTATGCGTATCGAAATATTAATTTTTAACAAAACGCTCTACATTATACAGTTTTACAACCATTCTCATCAAATATTCAAGTTTTCTATTACATGAGTGTACAAAAGCGTCCGTCATATATTACAATTAATAACTAACTAACGCCGCGGCACAACATCCCTTTCCGGGCCAAGGGCTACCGCTCGGCCGCTGCGTCCCCCAACTCTGCCCATCACAGGTGTCATGAGAGAGGTGCAGTGCAGGAGGTGAGACACTGTCAGCGCTCCGCTCCCTCCCGGCTGGTTATATAGGGGCCCCTAGTTCTCAATTGAGTACCTCCTCAGTGGGCTCCTCGCGGCCTAACGAGTCTGAGTGCACCCCGGTCTAGGTCTCCCAGAGGGAGAAATGCCCCATGCCTCTACCAGGAATCCAACCTGGGTCTCCCGCGTTTTAGTACCAGCTCTACCACCACGCTATGGAGACGACCTAACAACTAATTATTGTGGAAACATTATTTACTTTTGGTACTTTCCAAGCTTACTGATTCTTCAAATGTTAATAATTTATTAACCAAAATAGTACACAATTGTTTTCTTTAATGCTTGAAGCAAATTAGTAAAGCATTTTGACCATATGAATCTTCTTGAGTCTCAAAAAAAGCTGCAAAATATATGAAAACGAGGTATAAATTGGGGCGTTCTTATCCATTAACAGCTTTAGTTAATTGGTAATTTAAATGCGTCAAGTGTAAAAGAAAGAAACGTTATACTTTCTTAAAGTATAAATTAAATACTATTTTGTTATAAAGAGTATTTAGTTTTTTAATTTAAGAGCGACGTCCTACCCATGATAAATTTTCTAATTTCATGAATAATCGTCTAACCTATTTAAGATACCAATCAGTAAATGAGAGAGCAGAGGATTTGTATATGCGGTATAAGTGAGGTTATAGAGGAGCAGTGAAATTGGGATAGTGAAGTGCAGGCATGGGAAAGAGGGGTGAAGGGAATGAAATCGAGTATTTACCCCCTCCACATAGCCCGTCACCAAATGCAGGCCACCTCAGGTTTCCGGTTCTGTGTTTACGTACACACATGTGCTTACAAACAAGGTACATAAGCTTCAAGGAGAAACCCAACAGAAACATGATGTATTAGTTTTGTGATTATGTGATTGTGATTACGTTACGTAAATTGTCTTTTGTCCTAGCAAACAAAATGCTTTAGTTTTACTAGGATCACAGTCACTTATTTTGCCATTCGGCTTTGAGGTATCTTTTCAAATTGTTATGCGACATAATTCCACCACTGACAGAATTTGAAGCATTAACCGGTTCTCTGAAGTAGATAGGTAACAACGGGGGCGTGGCCTGGTAGCTAACCGTGTATAGCAGAGTACACGGGGTTAAAACTACGACGTAGGGGAAATGACACAATGTGTCGGTTCTCCCTATCTATGGTGAAGTGGGTAACGTAAATCGGTTAACAAGAATTGAAATAGTAGGAAAAAGGTGAAAAGTGACTAAAGATGGGAGATGAAGTACATTAGGAAATAGAAATTAAAGGGGAGGGTGGGAGCAGAATAAGATTAGCGAAAAGGCAGGAAGCAAGCGTTCACAAATTAAGCATGTGGAATGTGTACGTAAAATTGAATTATACTGAAGGGCTGCCCTATTAGCAAAAGGGCCCAGCTCGGGAGCAGCCAGAAGTGTGTAAGATTTAGTGCTTAACTGTACATTCTTATACTAAACTTCTTCTGTAGTTATTTTTTAAAATATAACTAACCAAACTAAACCAGTAAAAGATTAGTGCTACAGTGTCTGTCATATCAAAAGTTCATTTCACCACCTTCAATACTACTATACCTTTATGGCTTTATGTATGAAAGTGAATCATACCATAAACCACAGCGGAACTTAAGCCAAGTCTGAAAAATCTGCCTGTACAGGATTCCATAAGTTGCTAGTGTAAGTTTTTGGAATTTATATAGTAACCTAGCATATTTGCTGAAGAACGGCTCTTAAAGGAGGAGGGGGGGGGGGAGTTAACATACGGTGGAGATAGGTTTTTGAACCTATGAGACAGCTTGAAAATTTGCTTGTGTCTGATGTAAGTGTAGGCTTGTCTGGCCGGGTCAAGGAGTATTGATTTGTACCGGTAGCGAAGATTTTGAAAGTTGTAGTACAGCTTATTTTTCACAGAATTTACAACCCAGTATCAATTTTGTCAAAAAAAAATTAATAAGCTAAAGTTTTATAACAATGTTCAGAGAAAATTTTGCGAACATATATGTATAATCTCCCCCTTTGGTAACACACTTTACAAATGCTAAGCCTTCCCTTTTAATCCACTGTGTTGGGAGTCCATTATATACCATATTCCCAACAAAGGCGCAAAGAGTGCCTCTGTTAATCACAGTATACAATGGGATTGAAACTGTGATTCGAGTACCAAAATCCCCCTGTTCCCCAAGGGGGACATTTCAAAAATTTTTTAAATATTATATCCCCTTCTATCTGTAACAGAGCTTAAAATGGTGGAAGAACGATCAAAATTGGTTGTGTGATTTCCTCTCTCTATCTCTTTCTCTTTCTCTCTCTCTCCCTCTCTCTCTGTGTCTCCCACTCTCTTAAAATGTTATCTTTTTATGATATTAATATAGATACCTACCTTGTTCCAAGTTATTTTACAGCATTTTAAAGCATTTCCTCAACTAAGGTGAAGCGTTGACTAGAGCTGTACTGCACCAAAACTACGGTTTGTAAGATCTGGTATAGTACATAAATGACGTACTAAATGCTAGGATTACTTGTAGATAGCATTGGTAGAGAAACGAACATAATACAAAATACGAGTTAAGGAATTTAAGAAGAAATTGAATCAACAAAAACTGTGATGATGGCTTTGGTCACTGTTATCAAAATAAATTACCTGTGATCACTATGTGTATCTTTGATCTGAACTGTAGTGTACTTAGAGCCGCTACCATATGTTTTAAAGGCAGCAATGTTCCGTAGGTCGTGGCCCCTTACATACCTTCTCTCGGTTTCAAGAAGGTTCAAAGTTCAACACTTACGGTTTCTAGAGGCATCTAGTAAAACATGATCAAAAAACGTAACTAACGCTGTCGATATGAGTTAGTGCCCGATAGGTATACAACACACCTAACGTAAGGTAATGCGGGTAGGTTCTTAACTGACCAATTCTACTAGGAAACCTACGTTGATCTACGCTTACTTATGATTAGCGTCCGAACCTTCATACAGGAAAAAACAGGTTGCGGGGTTTGGACTATAGGAATTGGGAGGGGCAAGTCTGTCACATGATCTCAACACAGAGGAGGTATAGTATAGTCGGCGTAGGAACGTTGTGGATAAAGTTTGTGCATAACTTACATTCAACGTTGTCAACATTTGCAGTAAAATTGTCACTCCCAAATTCTTGTAGAAGTTCATCAATACGTGAATATTTCGATTTTTGTGCTGCAGACATTTTACTCTATGGAACTAATGAACACATTCGAGAGATACTATGCGCTGTGGCAGTGTGTATTGCGCTGACACTGTACCAGCACAATGACGTCACCCTCTGCCCTTGTGGAGATAACTTGCAATCACCTCATTTGGCGATAGCTGTATAAAGTTCAGACCCCATTTATGATGGTCTACGGTAGCCTACAGTGTTTTAACAACTCTAGTTATGACTTTGCGCTCCATTAGTAGGCAACACACCTTATAGACACAATATCGTATATTTCACATAGGTAAGATTAGCTAAACATGTATTTTACAGTATTTAGCTAGAAATAATCGTAACATATAAAATGCGCTTCCAAGAGCTTTTAATATACAGAGGAGACGTGCAACAATTGGAATACTCTGTCAGGCAAAACTAAATTAATCTGTCTATAGTGGCTTCACAGCTTCTATTAATAATATTGCATTGCAGCACTGCGTTACATCCCAGGGAGTGTTTATAATGGTTTTTATACATTTGTAGCTCTGATCACAGTGCATTCTAGGAATTAAAAATGAAACAACACAATTCAAATGCACAAAGAATGATATTCGTAATAAATGCTACATTTTGCTTTATTTTGCTGTTAGCAGAGAGTCATATTCAGGAGAAAATAAAATACAACCATACGGATTTTAATATTTTATATTTAGTTGTCATCATAGAAGTAACGGAATCACTGTTTTACCTTACCAGCAGTAATTTGCTTTGGTGTAAACAACACTGTACAAAATCATTGTCACCAGATACCTTTGATTTTTTAACAGTTACAAGAAGAGAACACTTATTTTAAAACGTTGAATTTGAGATCTTAATTCCATCCCTGATTTAGAGTGTAAACTATACCGGGTGGAAGGGAAGGCATTACATTAATTTAAACCAGTGGTAAATCTCGGTATTTGTAACACATTTTGTTTAAGGACAAAGACAGTTTTATTTTGTGACTATCTATTAGAAAATTATATTGCAGTCTGAATTTTCATCTTCACCGCTCAGAACCAAAAATGCATATGAATCATTTCATTCATAACTTAATTCAAAATTTTACTCGCCATATCCTAACATTATTAATTTTACAAATGTCCTTAAAGACATACACACTGAGACTTATATTAAAGTAAGAAGTTGCAACACCACAACAATTAAAAATTCAGTGACAAGGACAAAAATGTTCATTATCTAAAGTGTTTTAGATCACTATAGGAATAATATGATCTCCAGGCAGACATTCATCACCTAAGTATGCCAGAAACTGCTACCAAAAACTAACTTTTAGCTTTGAAGATACAATGGCGTAGTCATATGGCTAAAAATTTAACTCAACCATGTACTCACGATATGCTTAAGTTTATATTTTATTTCTATGACAATTACTTCACATTTATGTAGGTTTTCTTCTAAAAACTCTTATATGTCTTGGGCCGCAACGCGCATACTACCCAACGGTATTTAGGGGACCCCCTTTATATAGCCACTCTCCGTTCCGAGATCGTTCGAAGCTCAGGCAAGATGGACGTTATGAAGGTCAAAAAAAGCAGTATTTTCTTGGTTCAAAATAAAGAGCAGAGTTTCTTGAACAATTTTATATACAGGCAATTGAACCTGGCACAGAATATATGCATAAACATTACTTACCACCTGCAGCAATGGAAGCAATAAAACCTACTTACAGGAAGCTTACTGATAACAGTCTTTTAAAACCAGAACAAATAGTTTAATAGCTGTATGTGGCTTAGGGTATTGTACACAGTGTTTATTGGTGAACAACAATAGGTATATTGGACTCAGTCATATTGTTCAATGATGGCTATTACAACAGAACACTGGTGTTGAAAGTTTTGGACTTTGAGTCTGAAGAAAATATGAAGAAAGGTGTTCGCAACATGGTTGTCGAGCGTGTTACTAAAGTTTTGAGAACTTCACCAAAGAGGCAATACTGAAGAAATGGTGAAAGGGGACAAAGAGAGGACAGAGAAGCCTAGGATGATGAAAGCTATGACTCAGGAAAAGAGTAAGGCTGAAAATGTTAGGTTAGGGCAGGTAAACAAGTTTTGTTTTTGTTTTCCTCGTTACATTTTTCAGCCCATTGGTGCACTTATTTAAAAAAATAAACAGAGCTACAGCTTTGAAATTTTCCACATATCAATACAGATACACGTGAATTATAACCATGCAATATTACCATATAATTATGTAAATGAAAGTTCTCACACGTTTCTTTTTAGCTTAAAATATAGCAAAACTAAAAGAGAAACTTAATTCACGCTGAACTCCCACAGAAAAAATTAAGGTAGTTCAAAGAACAGATTAAAGGCTGTATGGGGGTCAATATTCTGTGTGTGAATGAAAATCGATTTACTTGGAACGGCAGGTTATCGGATATAATGTGAAAATGTTTTTAAATGTAGACTTTAACACATTACCTTGCTATACACGGAAACCTTATTAAGCTTTTTGATGAGCTTATTGCGTCAATAATATGCCATAAAACGTCTGAGCTCGTAAACAGTTTACAATGTTAACATTGGATTATATCTATAGCCTGGGTAATTTGTTATACTTTTTACCCGTCTATGCTGGCTCTGTTGAATAAATCACCCAGCAGATATTACTGGTAATTTTAGTTGCTGAAAGAAGATGAAATATGTGGAACAGACAGAACCTAACAAACTGAAATGGAAGACATGTCCCGCTTATGCGAAACTCGGGCTTTCAAGCTTATTCAAGGAGAAAAACAAGAATAAATGCATAAATAAATCGATAAAATAAAAAAAATGAAGAAATAAGAGAACTAGGTATTTGTCCACTAAATGGTCAAATAAACCAATATAGAGAAAACTGGAAAAATCATTTATAAGGGATGGATAATACCGGATACCCCAAAATGACATACAATTACCAACCATACGGGAGGAGAGATGTTGGAAGACCGATGAGAAGGTGGAGAGAGACTTGAGGCCGGAACAAGTCTCCTAATCCATGAAGTGTTGATGATTATGATTATGATTATGACGACTAAATAAATAAAACAGTAAAAGAAGAAGAAGAGAACATAATGTTGACATCAAAGCAATTCATGTATACTAGAAATTGCGAGGATATAAATTATAGGCATGCCAATAAATTACAGCGAAGAAATAACAGTGAGAACTTGTTTAAAGGGAAATAAGTAGGAAATGGGAACAGAACAGATGTAAATAGCAGAAATGTTGTAAATAATAGTGTAAATTCTAAATTATATATTATATGAAATATAATTTCATAAATGGAATATTATAAAAGAAACTGTAAAAGCACGCTAGCAAGTTAAACAATTATCAAGTACACTTTAACCCCACAGGGAGTTGGAAGAAGCGGCAGTTGTTGGAGAGAGGACAAACAATAGAAAAATACAGACTTACATAGGAATTTCCAAATATGTCAGCAGAAGCATGGGAGCTGAAGTATAGACAGCACGGAGAGAAATCAGCGCTACCTTCTTACTGACACCTCATTCCTTACCGTTTGTTGGGTACCTTATTACGTCATGCTTTCATTTTCTTGGCTGATACTGTGACCTTGCGTTCTGATCGAACCAATAAAGCATACCTATGCTGCTGTTATCAACTCATTCGCTAATTACGAATAGGTATAGCCACCTCCCTCAACTGGATAGGAGGGGAGGTAACGTGTCCGTTTTCAAATTGATGGAGACCAATATCAGAAGATACGCCCTATAAATGCCATTGGAGACCATCAGAAATTCGATGTTTATTATTATTGTGCCCTGTGTACGAGCGATTGAACCTTCAGATAACGCTATATTAAGAACCAATCAAAATATAAGTTAGAATTATTGGTGGAAATTTGTACATCAGAGCATTTTCTTATAAAAGGAAGAACTCTTCGAAGCAACCCAGTTTGTGATTCTGATTTCTAAGTAGTCAGGCGTTGAACCTACTACACTCAGTGTGAAAAATTGGGTAGATATCATGTGGCGTCAAAGATTTCACCTTCCCATTAGTTATTACAGGTAGAGAGGTATCTGAGTTATGAATACAAAGTGCGAACATGTAAATAACGTAAATAGCTTAGCTAGCCGCTTATATGCCTTTACATCTGGAATAAAATCTAGCCGCTAAATAACCGAACACGTGGCTGTGTTATTGCTTCCTCCCACTCCCGAGATGAGAGTCCAGATATAGGCTTAATTTGCAGCATCTTCAGGTACAAGACAGGAGCCAGCAGATCTGCAAACCGGACTGGACCAGAAGGCACATTGTATTTGTATTGTCGGACGGCAAACAACACGCGGCAGGCGACAATAAGCAGGCCAGAATAAAGGCCGATTCCAGACAATTTGAGAAGCTTCGAATGCCACGTTGAGAAGCTTCGAGGCATGCATATTTCCAGTACCTAATTCTCGGTTATATAAGCCGGTCGGTACGGACAGAGAAGGCAGTTTTTTGTAAGTCTATCGTCAGAATCAGTTTCTAGGGAGTGAGGAGAATTGTCTGAAGGAACTGTGGCCACTTGAGCAGTACCTTGTGTTAAGATCACGAGTTGTGAATTGTAATTCAGTGACATAAAAGGTAGCCGAACTTTGCAGTATCAATACTGAAGCTAGCAACACCTATTGCATTACCTGAAAACAAGAAATTCAGACATTTCTTTATCTCTTCCTTTTGTTTCACTTTAGTTTATGCCATATTGCCAGATAGGATTTGCTTTAATTTTTTTGTTTGCCCACCTCTGTAATGTGGTGGTAGCGTATGTACCTCACATGCAAGAGGTCGCGAGCTCGAATCTCGCTTAGGGTGAATTATCCGGATAAGACTTTTGTTTTATAACCGAGCTTTTCCCTTATCCTAAGCAGACAAATGTCGGGTAACTTAAAGCTCTATGGACCTCGGCCTCATTTGAGCATCATTTCACCCATTTCATTAATTCACCGTCCGATATGACACTATTAAAAATAACGTTTCTACTGGCTTTTACTTAAATTTGTAACAGGAGTGTGATAGCTTCCATTCACATAAACACTGCCACATTTAGGTCCTCGTGTTACGCCCACGGCTGAGAATCAATGAAGTGCCGTATACTTCTGTTAAGCCCCATATCTTCCTTTGTGTAAAACATCAAGTTCGGACAGAAACAAATATCCTTATAATGAGTAACGCCCAACTATAAAAGAAAGAGAGGAGGACGAATTCATATCCACGCATTGTTCGCGGAGCTATGGTTTTTCCATGTACACATGACAAACAAACCTCTGTAATATTTGGTGACCTTGGATAACCATTGCGATAACCAGTGAGTGAGTGAGTGAGTGAGTGAGTGAGTGGAGTGCGTGAGTGGAGTGAGTGAGTGAGTGAGTGAGTGAGTGAGTGAGTGAGTGAGTGAGTGAGTGAGTGAGTGAGTGAGTGAGTGAGTGAGTGAGTGAGTGAGTGAGTGAGTGAGTGAGTGAGTGAGTGAGTGAGTGAGTGAGTGAGTGAGTGAGTGAGTGAGTGAGTGAGTGAGTGAGTGAGTGAGTGAGTGAGTGAGTGGAGAAATGGTTGATATATTGTCATGGATGAAAATATACAAAACGAAGGAGATTGGGTAAAGCGACAATGTGACGCCGTTAGCTCATAAGAGAGAGCGTCGGCTTATAATTGTTTCTGTTTCTAAAATTTTTCTAAATAATGTTATTATTTTGTACCTCGCAGTTCTTCTAAGTGTTTTAGTTACGCCCCTGTTACAGCTTTCTCTGCGTTGTGTTGTATACCATATATTTCTTGTGTAGTAGACAAGGGGGAGTGCATGAGCCAAAACTACCTACGTCATAATCTGCAGAAAGATGTCAGCCGCCATGATAATGTCGGCCGAGGCATTAGCATCGATTTTCGATTAAATTGTGGACAGGAATCTTAAGGGAGTAGTGAGTGACGTAACCAAATGTTTTGCTGAGCGTGCTCAACATGCAGGTTTAATATAGTGTACCTCTTACGCGTAGCCATGACTAATGGCCTATCACCTCTTCAAACAAAAACAGTATGTCAAGATTACACTGACCTCCAACACAAATGTTGCAATAAAGTGGACTATGGATATCCAGAACCGTGGCGTTTCTTCCATTGATGAAATTTATTGCAGATACCTTCAACAGCTAATTAAGCAGCATTCAACTATAAATACAATTAAATTACTTCACCCATTTCATCGTAAGGCTAGCCAAGTGTTAACTTAAGGCACAGGAAATCTTATAATTGGATTTACCACGTATGATGCAACGTTTTGTTATGTTTTCTCCTTCGCAGGTCAGTAATTGCATTTCCTAGTAATTCGCCCAGCCATCAGAGAATATGCCAAGTTAATTAACGCATAGTATTGAACCCCCCGAGGGGGGCAGGAGAGGCGGTTTTCGAGTCCAGCGCCCTCTTGGGAATACGAACCCGAAGGGGGTAGGAGAGGAACCGGGATGAGCCAGCCTCCGTTGGGTTGCTTCTAACTGGGAAAATGTAGGGACCTTGCCCTCTGCTCTATGGTGGCAACATTTCTACTGCCCTTCGGATCCATTCTCCTCATCCATCCTCCCGGAGATTAACCGATGATCATAACATCACCTGAGACTAAGTTGCAAAGGGAGAAAGATGGGGAAGTTAGAATAGAATAAAAATTGGCAGAGGGGGTAGAGGGAAAGAGAGAGCTGGAGAGAAGAATCCTCACAATTAACACAATAATGCGACCGGAGCTGCGGTTTCTGCTAGCAAACAAATAAAATTATTCCAATGTAGAATTACCTATATATGCATGAATATAGGTAGGGTTACAACTTTATGTCAAACTACAATATTCTGTGCTTCTAATATATTATGGTTTCCTTTCAACACTGGACTTCTTTTCTATGTTTAATAGATTTAAACAGTAAAATACCAACAAAGAACATGCTGACATGAAGCATTGAAGATTTATTTTATTGTGTTATCAAAAATTTTGGGTTTTATAATTCAATTTAGACTGTCTAAAGACTAAGCATCATTTATGAAACTGAGAATTAATTTAACTTAACCACATATTCCAGGCACAGTTTCCAGGAATGTATTTTCAGTGCCTTTGTTAAAAGTTGCGGCAACAATTATTTTATCATAATGTCCAAAGTTTTGTACAATTTTTAGGTAGACTGGGACCATTTTCTGTATTTTATAGTATATCATAAATATTCCATAGTAACCTGTGAATCATTGTTGTCCAATATGCATCATGATCCACCATTTTTAAAACCCCAGCAACTCTTCAAATTACGTTCCCATTTAACTCAGTGAACCCGTTTACATCCCTACTCACTATGTAATTGTTTTCTAAATGTTTCGCTTTTGCTCATGAAACTTACTAGTTACGTTTTGATATGATTTATATGAAAATTTGCACACATCAATCTAAATAATGACTAAGTTGTCGACGGGCCCTTAAACCCAACACACTCACTCACTCAATCTAAATGTTCTGTTTAAGGGTTAAATTGTGTTTTTTGTGACTACTATATTTATTGTCTCACAGAAAAATATTTGTTCAGAAAAGCTGCAACTATAACTAATATCATCAACTTCAATCAATAATTCTGACGAATGTGAATGCTCAAGGCAGTTTTAAAAAGCTTGTATATTTTCGCTAATTAAAAATATTTACGTGTATTAATATCAGAAACTTTTTAGGCTTAGATTTGAGCTTTGGCAGTCATTTCTTTATTTACTCATATTAAGGAACATTGGCACGGAACAATGACCAAAAAATTATCAAATTGACGATGTTTAGATTCTTGAATATAAATATTCCACAAACCTTCAGTCATCGGTTGGCAGTGAAATTTTTTACATTCCGTAATTTAATAGGTCCATTGCATGCTTCAAATGCCACGTGCGCTACATTAAAGATCCTCGTTATTACTTAAATTGTCGGCAGTATTTGAACAAAATATGAGCCAAAAAGATCTCAAAAGCAACCAAATTCAGAGGAATGGAGTAGTTATTGACAACTCGTCGCAAGGGTAAAGTTATAAATCTGAGGAGAGAGACTGCAAGACAAAAGAGAGAAGATGTGACAAACAGGTAATCTGGTACGAATCTGTAGAAAAATTGGGCTTTTCTGGACTTCACATTTGTATTACACTATTTGCTCCATGCGCACTAAATTTTGCACTACACTCCTAGAATTTGTGCAGCATGTGTTCCATTTAAGTGAATTCAACTTCAGCCTTGGGCTTCAAAATTTGAAAATGTGTTTAACTTTTAAAAAAGTTACATACACAAAAAGGTTTAAAAGAAACACTTGTAATGTCATTCAAAGCAAATAAACTACTTAATTGGAAAGTAAATATTTCCTCCTGGCACAGCTTGATGGTGTTTATGGGCAATTAGAGCATGGAATATTTTGGATATTAGTGTATTTTCACATTGTGAATAAATTGAATAACTAGTACACTCAAAGCTATAAAACAGATTGTACTAGGCTTTATGTTAAAATTAATAACATAAACACCCTTAAGTATGTAAAGCATACCTATAAATATGGAAAATTCAAATTTCTGTCGTACGATCCCTAAAGTATGCCAATTTTCAATTTTAGTTTTAAAACTAAAACGGAAAATTCAATCTCAATTTCTTTTAAGGAAACTTGTATAGACTGACGACAGTAGTAGTAAATGTGATCTACCTAAACTGCAACGTTGTTGAAAATACCAAGTGAGCACTGTGAAAACAGAAACCGTGCAACAAAACCACAAAAGTCAGCTAGAAACTGCCGCAATAGGCGAAGCTTTTAACGCATTCTAGAGGGAAACGAAACTTTGGATGTAAAGAATACCTAAGAGCCATCTGACCAGACTTTCAGGAACCACGTCATACAGCGCCACTTCAACTGCCGAAACTGAAACCGCTCTAGAAGCGTTAGTTTTTCTTTTTTTTCTTTTTTTTTTTTTTTTCTTTTTTTTTTTTTTTTCCGTCTCTTTTGTCGGCGTTCTCTGAGATTTCTCTCCCTTTGCAACTCATTCTGCTTTTGAAAGCAAAGGAAACGAGTAGAATTATACTTCACTCGAGCCCGGCTAATTTTAACTGCAGAAGTTGTATACATATACCTAGGACTGAAGAATAGAACTAGATTTAGTTGTGCAAACGGTAGAGAATGCTATAGACATAGACGAACTACAAACTAGATGTCAAGTGATTTAAATCCTTTACCTACGATAATCGTGATGAGCATTACTGATAATCTTCATTCGTGTTAAGTATTATGTTTATGCACATACTTAGGAACCAATGAAGATTTTGAAAATGCGCCCATGGAAAAGCCACTTAGTGAGAGAAGGTGGAGTATGCTATAACTAGATAATAGTCGTATTGCATTTAAATCTCCAATTTTCGTGCCATTATTTTTGACCATGGTTGTGGTTCCTGAGAGACCCTGCAAGACCTGATACAACAATGTGGATGCTGTTACTAATAGAACGTACCTATAAAGGCCTCAATATAATATCAGGTAGTATTATTTCTTCAAGAGAAATATGTACTCTTGGGAGCACAAAAAGTAGCCAATGTACGAACCTGGGGACTTAAGTTGATATTGGAATGCGCAGCTTCATTCCACCTCCTCTGTGGTGCAGGGTCATACAAAAATCCTGTCTCCGCAAGTGAAGTCTAGGCCCTCTCGGCCGATAAGCTGTCACTTCACGTCTGCTGGTAAATCGGGAACTCGTTGTTTAGCAAGGTAGAGTGGCTGCCTAATCCCAATGCACTTTAAAAAGCATGTGCTCACTAAAGGAGATTTAGGAAAAATTTGTCTTCGTTTTCAACGCATTTCTGGCATCTTCTTGTGAGATTAGCCGTTTCGCTTAAGAGTCCTGTTTGAGAAATTGAATGTGTATCTTGGCCAATGTTAACCTTAAGTTCGTCTAAAGGTGTGTGTTCCTTTTATACAACTTATATTTTAATGATTCTCAGAAATAATACTCACAGACTTCAAATAATCTCGTGATACCACGTGTCAATTCGGTATGGAAATACGATCGTAAATAAACACTGGACGTTAAATAAGTACGCATCTAATTTGCCATTACACTCACTCCACGTGTTGCTCCAACTAGTACAACTTGCGTTGCGGGAACTTGAATAAATCAGTTACCGCCGCAGACAGCTTCCTTCTCCGCGCACAAATGTTGTTCCTATTGCACAGCGATAGCTCGTCTCAGCTGCGGAGACATGATATATGGTTTGTCCTGTATGAACTTGGCCATTCGATTGGCAATTTGTGTACCATATCAAAGGATGGAGAGAGAGTAATATTGCCAA
Source organism: Tenodera sinensis (assembly GCA_030765045.1). Lineage (NCBI taxonomy): Eukaryota > Metazoa > Arthropoda > Insecta > Mantodea > Mantidae > Tenodera > Tenodera sinensis. Next base: position 69,717,022 of record CM060964.1, on the reverse strand, counting down.
GTAGTGTCAATGTTCCAACAATATAACAAATAATATAGTGACCATAAGCTTCACTTATATTATAGCTTATTTTAATCCAAGATTTATCAATTTCATTTAAATCTTGACTATCACTTTCTATATCTGCAACATACTAATGTGGATTTAAAAAAAATCTACGCTAGTTTTTGTAGTCTTATTTAGGAAATTGGGATGTCTTTCATTAAAGTCACAATTTGAAAGATCGGCTATATTATGCGTTGGATTAATCCGTTTGTCTTAGAATTATTCTGTTTTAAGCATACTTTATTTAACTTGCTTTTTAATTACTTTGTTTTATTTGTCACGCTGAAATTGAGATACCCAAAGATTTTCGATTCTAAATTAGCCCAATTTAGGTTACCCAAAATGTGCAAGGTTTGAGTTATCCAAAATCAGTCAATTCTAAATTCAATTAGTACAACCCTAATTCAATATTATTCAAGCATTAAAAAAGCAAACTCCTTTCCACTTCAATTACTTTCCTATCTACTGCTCTTCGATAGGCACTATTATCAAATTTAACGGTTTTGCTAACAAAACCGGGGCTACTTTTCGTTTTAAACACGAATTAAGGAATTGAATATCAGCAAGAGTGTGTCTTTCTTGCCCTGTGGTTTTAAAAATAATTTAATATCAGGTTTAACTCCACTGAAATGTTGATTAAACACATAGTTATTATGTTCAAAATTATCCATTCTGAACGGAAAATTACGGCGTAACTAAGAAGCCCAGTGCTTCAAAATAAACACATTTGGTATCCAATCAAACCTGAAGTTATTTACAATTAAGAAAATTAGCTCCTCGAATATAACAAATAATATGGAGACCATAGGCTTCACTGTACTTAATTATCGTATGAGAGGTAGAATCGGAACTGAAATATATTTTAATGCCACAGGCGGGATTGTAACCACAGACCTGCTTCACGCCAGCTACTCCAGTCACCGAATTACTGTGACAACCTGCCAGCATGACATTGAATTCTCCAACCGATTCGTATTTTTTTCCGGTAGACCACAAAGGCAACCTCACATCAGATATAAGTACCCCAATGGCGACTTAGAGTCATAAGTACTTTATGTCCTGGGAGTAAACAACTTTCAGATAGTAACTACCTATTATTTATGGCAACAAACTTACTGCTGGTATTTTTGTACATGCAAGGCGTGTGTGGATAGCGTTTGAGAGGTAGAATCGGAACTGTAAAATTCAGTGCCACAGCCGGTATTTGAACCACCGGCCTTCAGTGGTTATAGCAGCCGCAAGTGAAGCGGAAGATCTGTGGTTCAAATCCCAACTGTGGCATTGAATTTTTCAGTTCCGACTATACCTCTTAAACATTGCCCACTCACGGCGTGTGTGCATAAAACACCTGCAGTACGTTTTTTTGGCATAAATAAATAATAATTAACTATCGTAATTTTATTCATTGAGTTATAAGAGAAAAGACACACCGTAAAATCGCCCGTTCCTCTCCCAGATCCTTTTATATAACAGAATAATTGAACCTTGCAACAATAGTGCTACAGAAATGTCTCCTGGTGCACAAAACAGAGATGATTGGATAGTAGAATAACATTTCTGAATCTAACAAAGGCGATATAGATACATTGGTTTTCGAAGGTAACTTGAGTACTCTTCTACATGTAAATTAAAGTTCCTATGAATAAATTTCAACACACGTCATATTTTATGCATAAAGCTTTATATCAGACTAACATAACCTCAACAGGGTTCTCAATGTTTTCCCCCCAGGGCGCCTCCCATAAGGGTATACACAGAGTTCCATTATCGCTCGGTTGCTGCGTCCTCCAGCCGCAGCCAAGACCACGGAGAAGAGCAGGATGGATAGGCGGGGTTCAACGCACCGACTCCTACGGAATACGTGACCTTTCCATCAGGATAGCTACTCAATTGGCATCATGAGGTTGAGTGCACCCCAGACCAGAACTCCTAGCGGGGAAAAATTCCCACGTTGGTACCGGAAATCAAACCCGCATCCCCTGAGCCAGAGGCAGGTAACACTACCACCGCGCTATGGGTCGTTTTCAATAATTAACCTAACAAAATGTAGTGGCAGTTTTTACATTCGGTAGTCGCATCACATATCTTCTGTCTTGGTTTCTAATCTTTTAGTGAAGCGAATTATGAGCTTTTAATTTATATTTTCTTCTTAATAGAATGAATAACCTGGCTGTCATAAAATCCAACTCGCACTCTGGTATCCAGTAGTTTTAAGATTCCTACCTTCCTGCTAGTCTTCCTGCTCATTATTAAAATTCATAATTTTGCGTTAAACACGTTCCAGCTGAAGTTATGTTTCTTCTCGTCTTCAAAACTTCATGTCATATTTTTCACATTATTATTTACAACAATTTTAACTGACGTCAGTGGTCGCCGTGGACTCCCGCAGCTGACACTAATAGCTGACAAGCGCGCCCCGAGTCCTCATTCCATCCTCAGACACTAATTGTTGAGATGTTGACAATGAAGAAAGAGGGGCCTGACTATACACGGCAAGATTCAAAATAAGCCCGCGTGTTCACTGGAGAGTTAAGCATACCTAGAGGGTAAGATTTAGATCCTACTTAAATATCTTCAAAGGTTTGCCTCATGAGTTCTATTGCAGTTACAAAATTACTAAAATGTTATGCAGATATGCCTAATAATTCTGAAGAGAAACAGTATTTGTTATGCTAATCTTACATATGCTAAATTAATCATAATTTGAAACAATGGAAGCATTGACATACACGTTATTGTACGAATAGTTAAACCACTGATATATAGAATTCTTCTCATTATCGGAAAAATTAAAAAACAATACTTTTACGCAATATGTATGGCCAAATTAATTGCGTCGCATTTTTAATATTTTAAAATGTATTAATTATGATGCCATTATTCATTAATTTCGAGTTTCTTCTAAAAACCTGTACAGGATTGCCACAAAGGACTAAAACATTCTAATAGACAATCCTCTATCGATTACCCTTAAATAAGCACCAACTTCAGAATTTTGATCATCAAAATCCATTCTGCGTTCCAAGCATAAATTGTTCCTACAGTTTTCACACTTTAAATTACGTACAACACTGTTAGCTGCATATCCTGCAATATATTATATTAGGATCATTTTATTCTTCTCACTTATATAGACGTTCCTACATTCATAAATTATGGTTTCAAATGTATCAGAAACATTTTCCTCTGTTTCATCTTCCATATGACTTTCTACTGAAGTGTCAGGGGTTATATCTTTAATTTTAAATTCACCACCTTTTGAGGAATGCAGCTTCACAAGACTCATAAGCTTCAACTTCGTTTCTGACTCCAAAATTTGTATTACTGAAAAATTGTAATTTCCTCCGCTCATCTGCCTGTATTGGCCAAAACGAGCTTCAAGGTGATCTGTCTGAAATTTTCCTAGAAGCACATATTCGAATTTCTTCCAATAAGAATTTTGTGAGCTTGACCAGTGTTAGTGCTATAAAGAAGTGCTGTATGAGTTTCAGATGATAACTTCCCATGTCGTTTATCCCCACTCTCATAAAAGCAGATCTTGTCCCATTCTTCTAACTAGCTTGTAAAGCGTTTTAGAAAATCTAATGACGGACATTCTGGGCTTCTGACTGGATCAGAAAGTTTATCTCTTAAGTGCTTTCCTTTGAGTGAGTGTTTCACATTTACACATTTCCATCAGAACAAAATTGTTTCCAAAAATTTAACTGTCCCTTTTGCATCCAGAGTTTTTATAACTTTAAGTGCTGTAATGTTCTTTTCATCAAAAAGTTTCAGTGCATATGGCACGTTTTGTCTTTCAGTTGATGATGTGTATAAAACCTTAGCAGAAAGTGAAAGTGCTAGTTTCACAACACTTTCTTTTTCATTTTGCATGCATTTTTTTTTTCAAAATTCCAACAGTTGCTTTTAAATACTGTGCAAGAGGAGAAACATCTAGCAGTGCAGGTACTAACTCTGATGACATTTCTGCCGAAGAAGGAAAATATAAGGCTGGAATTGATATGTGGAGTGCTTGTTCATTGTCCTTTTGATTAAACCAATTATTTCTAATGGACTAAATTAGGTGCACTGTATCAAATAGTGACCGCCTCTGTAGCGCAGTTGGTAGCGCTCTTGTCCCTGGCGTGGAGGAACCGGGTTCGATCTCCGGTACCAGCATGGGGATTTTATCCCCTCTGGGAGATCAGGCACAGGGTGCACTCAGCCTCGTTAGTCTCGGGCGGAGCAATTGAGGAGCTACTTGATGGAAAAGTAGCGACTCCAGGTCGCAAAGACCGCATAACTGACCGGGAGGGATCGGGACGCTGACCATGTACCACCCTCCAGTACTACACTCCACCAATAACGCCTGTAGTGGGTCGAGGTGGGGGACGCAGCGACTGGGCGGTAAAGCTTGGCTCTTCATGGGCTGTTGTGCCGAGGCTTAGCTTAGTATAAAATAGTATGAAGATATCTTCACCCGGCTTCATTGGGATTTTAAAGCAGCATTTTAAAGAACCATTACATAGTTTCTCAAAAGTGTTTCTACTAACTTTGTTACCTGATATCAAGATCAATATCCTAAATCCACATCCAGTCAAAGCTTTCATTACAGCGAGCATCTGCTCATGCAGCTTTTGTGCTTTTAAATTTTTCACTGGATACAGAGCTACATCATATTTATTTCTGGATGTTAAAGATGTTATCATAAAAGTTTGCACTGTTGTTGCAGGTTCTTGTGTGTTGGAAAGACCCTGTATGTTAGTTACCTCCTTTATTAGAAATTGCAGGTTTTACATAAATTTCGTCCAATAACAAATTTACTACTTTTTCGTGATCACTAAGCACTTTCACCTTCTCTGATAAATATTTTAAATGGTTTCGAGATTCTATGAGGACTGAGGGTTTGAGAAAGTTGTCTGAGGTAACCAGGATGGGGTAAAGAAAGAACACTGAAACCACATAACTGTCTATAAGCTCCTGGGTGAGAAAAATAAATTGAGGATTCATGTCCTCCCAACATTCCTTTAACATGTTGGGGGCCTGAAGTAGTTTATGCTCTGTTTGTTCATTTACTATTGTGAACCCATTCACATGACTTAAAAGAGCATCAAATTTAGACCATTTATCCAATATAATTTGTTTACCGAGAATCCATTTAAACTTACTATTGGGTATTACAATTTTACCCTGTAGATCAGGAATAATAAAATTGGAATTAATTTTTAAGCTTACTACAATTTTAGGAATTTCTTCAGTATCAATTACTGGCATCTTCTTCAGCTGTTGTACGTATATATTAAGCTTGGAGCCCCACCACAGTGGTTAGTTTCGGTTGCTCACATGAAACAGGATTTTGAGTTTAAATTATTAAAGCAATATGACTACAATCCGCGTAGATTTTCTTTTGCTTTCAACTGTTCTTCAGTCTCCCCTGTTACACATTTTAACAATGATGCCTCGTAAAATTCTGCCTTAGCCTCTAAATATATTGTGGTGCTTATGACTGACACTTAGCTCCCTCAGGTAATTGAATATGTAAAATCTAAGGGTTTCTTTCAAGAGGTTTATTTTCGTATGTTTTTTCACGCAGTGCTACAATAAATCTTCCCTCTACGTCCAAAACATGCTCTTCGTGGTCCAGTGTAATTTTGCTTGCAGAAGAGTTTCCACGAGATTTAAGCTCAAACTTCCGCATACAATCTGGCCTTTGTTCATGTCATAATGGCTGTTAGGAATGCCCTAAAACTGCTTATCATAGTTTATCCTTGTTGGTTTCAGGAGATGGGTGCTCAAAGGCTCTCAATTAAGACAAAGTATCACCAGTCACAACTAGTATGCACAAGTTATGTTAATGTATCCGCAAATACAAACTAACGTAAACTGGGTGGTTCACGGAATTGTGACCTTAGGCACAACACAGTACTTTCAACAATTAATAATCCACACCTTTGTACAAGGGAAAATTAATAAATACACGTTGTAATTCATTCTCGGAAACTAGAGAACAGAGAAGAAACTTAGTATCGGTGGGTAACAACATCCACTGATAGATCGCAAATGTCCTGAGATCGGTCTTCCTTGTGTCCATTTTAAGCACCGTACAAAATATTATAATGGTTTACTCAACCCCGTGAGAACATCAGAGTGCTCTTGGATGCACTGCCTGTCTTGTGAATGCTCATGGTTTATCAATTTAGCGTAGTTTTTAACTGAGCTTGATGGCACAGATGGTATACGATTCTCAAAAGTTCGTTTCGTTATCCGTTACCTTTCAATCATTAAGAAAGCCTGGGAACACACCTCAGCTGCAGCACAGCTACGACAGGGTAGTTGCCAAACGTTCTGTTTTAGGGAGAAATCCCCAGCTCGAAATCGACTGAACTACTTTTGACATGCTCGATTTGTTACTGCATCTTCCCCGTAGACAGCAAAAATTGTCTGCCGGCATTGTGAGCTGGTTTTGCCCTTAGGATAGTAAAACAGCACAAGATGCTGGAAATATTCATTTCTGCTTTCCATAGTACGTAAACACAAGTTCACACTGTTCCATCCAACGTCAGTTACAAACACACACTGACGTATCAAACAGCGAGTCTGGTTGTTGTTATCTAAGTCATGGGAGTGGTGAGGCAACTATGATTACTTGAGTGTACAAGGGTTCAGGGTTTTCAGGCGCTATAGATGCAACTTGCGAGCAAACCGACCAATGAGACAACCTTATAACGTCTTTGACCCGCATTCGGGAAGTCACGGTTTCGATTTCCGTGGCCAGCCTTAGTGACCTTAGGTTTTTTTCGGGTTTTTTCCCCGAGTCTCTCAGGTGAATGCTGGGAAGGATATTTAGCTTACATCCCCGAATCATTTCCTTTCATTTCATTCTCTCCTGGTTGTAAGTGTCAGCAGGGTCGTCAGTATGATGCGCTGCGGTGCAGCTTGCGCTCTGGAAATACAGTGTTCGGCTGAGGGGAGACGCTGCAGTCGGCTGGCAGCCTTCCAGGGGGACTGATTGCTCAGCCGGACCTGGCTCGATGGTGCGCTCTCTGGGGTGATCTGGAACTCAGTCGGGCTGAAGAAATGCCTGCATCTGTGAGGTATCTGCCTGTGATGCGTTGTGGCCGCCTGTAGGATACTCTCTTATCTTCCTTCCTCTGACGTACAATAAGCCAACAGCTGACGTGCCATCAGCTGAGAGACAAAACAGGACAAGCCGTAGCTTTATAATTTACTTTGGATACACATGTGACATTATTTACTTAATTACACACTATGGTGACTGTTTACACTCATTTCAAATAGACAAGGCTTGTCTCGTTTTTGCTTACCAATTTGGTTGCTAGCTCTGCTGAATTTAGACATTAACCCTACCGAATTTCTCAGATTGCAAAGCGGAACAAATATGCACCGCATAACCATAAAACAAATACGAAGAAAAGCCAAAGGATCCGCTAGAACCAATGCATTGTTTCCAAGTTAGGAACGCGCTCTCAAGATTCCAGAACTGTGAGGTATGAAATACAACTATTGCATTGGGGAAGTTTCCGAACCAGAATGCAACTGAATTTATCAAGGCTTCAAATCAGTTCTGCATTTAAGCTTTCAAACTCTTTGTGGTTAAACGCATTACCTTTAACCTCATGAAAATATTTAATACTTTTAGGTATGCTTTAGATACATATATTGTAAAATTGCTAACCGTACTGCACCTTTGCTAAAAGTTGACTAATGTTTTCATGACGGTAGTGTTTGCAGAAATATTAATTTTAGGACCTCCTTGACAAAAATACCTTATTACATTGGCATAATAGGCCATTAAGTTTCTGATGCAATTTCAAGTTGGAAAGTCAACCTTATATTCAGAGAGATCCAAATACATGTGAACCGCTACGTGGTGTTTTTCAACTGCGCAGGGGGAAAGACCATAACAGCAGCTGATATACACAAGGTCACGAGCAACACTTATCTTTCTCTATTCTGCTCACAATCATTATTGAGTTGACGCGATATCGTGCGGCTGCATTAGTCCTGTACTTAGTTACGAAATGTATTATGGCTCAGCATTTGTTTTCTACTGCACAGCGTATATTTACTTATGATTCGTATATGCTAACTCAGTCAGCTCACCAAGGTAAAGTACCATTTGCAGAAGGATTCCCATTTAATATTTTTCATGGGCGAGTGTACACAAAATAATCGTTATTGAACCTCTGAGAAACCCAATATTGTTCATGAAATACCCCTTCATGACGAAAAAATTGGTGTATGATGCGCCATTAGTGGAGAAAGAGTTATAGGTCCAATTTTTTGCTCTCTTTTTTAGAGAATTAACCGACAGGGAGCATTTTGCCTTTTTTCAGCAAGACTCTGCAACAGCTCATACAGCCAATCTTTCGATGAGAACAATTGAAAGTGTGTTTCAGGACAGAATTATTTGTAGAAATTCGTCGCCCCCTCAGTCCCCCGACCTAACGCCCTGCGATTTCTACCTCTGGGGTAACTTAAGGCATAAAGTGTACAAGACAAACCCACACACATTGGAAGAATTAAAACAAAATATCCGTCAGGAAGTTGCCAGCATTTCTCAACGTGAGCTACGCCGATGATGGATAATTTCCTAAAGAGCTGCCAAAAATGTATGGACAGCGACGGTGGCCAGTTTCTCCATCTGCTATAGTTATATTGGTGAGTAAAGCCTTTAAAAGTAGTTTTAAAAATGCTGTATGGTTTTATCCGCGCAGTTCTATGACAACGGCAGTCGGCGACGAGCGTAGAGGACCCGTACAGACAAAACACGGCGCAGCCGGTTCAGTCTTTTTGATCACCTGGTAGTATGGCCTTCCATGCAAAGCAAAGTTATTGCCTCTGATGATCTTGTGCTAATCAAAGTGATTAAAAACCTAATTTTGGCAATAATGAGTATGTTCCATTTTAAAATGTACTAAATACTACCTAGTTTGATCATATCTGTGTTTATAGTCTGTTTTCAGCATTATCTTCAAACGTTTAAAATTATTAAATCATAATTTAACAATTTCAGTTTCTGAAGTTATTTATCTAACTCCTCTAACTCTGGCGCTATCATTTTGATTTATATATGTCATGCAAGTTTTCTCTAACAAGAATTACATCGTTTAAGCTTATGCACAATTTCTTAGGCCAGAGCCATCTTTAGTTTATAAATATTTTTGTCTTTAATACGTAAGGGAATTACAAGATATTAGATATAGTTCTTTCTTATATCAATTCCTGTGTTTCGGAATTTCATATTTTATTTCCCACATTCATATATTTCTGATTATTACTGCCTGGTGCTACTGCTTCTTATTTTATTATTGTTTCTTTGATAATGTTTATGTTTGGTATGTTATTGCCTTTAAATCCTTCTATTAATTTAATTTTTGTGTAATAAACACTTTTACATACTTTGTTTTGTGGCAAATAAGGTTCAAATCTTTTGTTCCAGAGAACCTACGACTGAGTGTCTTAACTACGTATAAGCTTCCCACAGGTTTTTTTTTTTTTTTTTTTTTTTTTTTTTGTGATAACGGGATAGTTATCTAGTGTGCGCATTTTGAATGTGGTATAGTAACTTTCGAAGCTACTAAAAATATTTCATGCAATATTCATTATCACTTTGGAGGCGCCTTGTAGTTCAAATCCTGCTGTATAGCAATAAAGAAATACTGTATTGTTTTGTTCTTAAGCACTAGGATTCATTTATTAGCCTTTAAATCAGCACTTATCTTTCAGATAACTTATTCTTTCATTTAAAATTTGTCAGTGCACAAATGCGTAATAATTGTTTCCACACCTGCAGCATTAAAATAATTAACCGTTTTGGAAACATAGTTATAAAGATGCCTGAGGTACTTAATTACAGTAGGACCAGAGCTGGTTTTAAAGAAGGAAATTGTAGATATCACGAGAAACTCTATTGGAGGAAAACGTAGAGGACATAACAAAAGCTCTTGACTATCAATTTACTGCTGTTTTAACATCATACTGCGCCTTCAAAAATATAATAGAATAAATAAAACTACAATCCCATTTGATGTCCAACGTGTGTTTAAACTATAAGTCTGAAGTTCATTAAGCTTGGCATTTGTTGCCCAATTCAGCCCCCGACTCCTTTAAGAGATTTATGATACATTCACTAAATAATAACGTATTAAGACAGTAAAATTTGCAAATACCGTTATATATTCAGTTTAAATTGTGATATTGGCAAAGTGCTTGTATCCATTTGTATTTTTATGGAGTCTTAAATCCCTTTTAAAAACGCAATTCTATAGAGGCTATGAATGAAGCTGATGGAATAATGCTCCAAATAGCCTGGAGCCTTTGAGCTTTAGTTACCCAGAACCTGTCTGAAAAAGACAAAATAAAACCTAATAAAATAAACGTTATTCCAGCAGCTCAACCCAATCAGGATTCGAATTGAGTTCTCCAAGTTATGTTTCGATATTGTTTAATGCCTATTCTTACTCCATACAACACCACATATGTGCACACTAATGATGCACGAGATAAAATTATAATTTGGAAAGGACATTTTGGAAGAAAACGTTACAGGACTAAGTTTAGGGTACCTCCGCGGCATTAACCGCATTCGAGGACTGAGAAAAACCTGAAAAACCGCAGTTGACAGTGAAATGACAGTCCTGTGATATTTGAACCTGGACCTCCAGTGCACACGAGTCCGTGTCTTATCGCATGGCTGTCAGTGTCGGTATCCTCTAGGTTAGAAACGCTATTCCCCATATCACTGTGACGGACTATTTGACTATTCATCCAATTCTTGCCTATATATAGTTGGAATTGACCGTGTGGCCTGAAGTGATTGTATTAGGACTGCAACAAACAGGTCATGCAAGATATAGTCTAATGCACTTTAATATGCATCCCCTAATCTAGGAAAAATGATGATAACCGCAGTTATTCACTTTCAAAATAACAGACTTCTAACTTCGCGAAAAGAAGATCGTTAGAATACCTTAATAAACGCTTACAAAATTAATCATCTAAGTGTAAAGAGCATGTCGATTTATAATACAACAGTTGCAAGCAACATTAATATAAAGCGAGAGATTCTTAGATATTGAACAGGGATTAAAATATGAGGAATATAGGTGTTGGGTAGTTGGAGGCCAATGAGAGTGACGGAGGAAAGGGTTGTTCTGTGTTGACACTTTTTATTTTGATTAATGAACGCATGGTATCCGGTACTAAAGAAGTATCCGGCAATTCGTGGGTGACTTTGGTTTATGTCGACCTGTGTCAGCATTTGGTGTGCAGGCAGGAGAGCCCAGATTCGTACCTACTGATTTTGGAGTAAAATATTGGCAACGCGTGTTGCACTGTGAAAGAGGCTACCGATTAATTTAGATTGGTCAGCGGATGTTGTACTGCCTGCTTGATTGTGGTGAGTTGTAGAGAACGTGCTGTTCAATGAAGTTTCACATGACTTATATCTCTGGACGAGGAGTGTGCCTGACCAGAAGTTCTTGGAGTTTGCTGGAAATGTCTGTGTGGGGCTGTACCTGTTGCTCAAGAAGGTGAGTGACTGGGGCAAAGTGAGCACTTAGCGTTCTGTGTCCGTCGTCGCTAGTTTGGCGCTCTGTGACTTGACGTTCGGTATACCGCGTGCTTTCTCAAATTATATCTCAATCCTGCACAGGGTCTCTATGAACAGGAGAAGTTCCGGATATGCGCCGGAGTCCTGTTCCGTTAGAGATGATGTAGGTGGGCAGAAGATGTGGCATACGTTCCGTTCATGCTAGGATGTGCGGCTTCAATAACCCAAAGGCGCTTGCTGGAACATAGCCGAAGCGCCTCAAAGTGTTATCTAAGTGTTGCTACTTAAAAGTAACTCCTGGACAGAAGCAGCGGTGGCTAGCGTCCGTACAAGTTGAGGAAGTGCCCTTGAGGTGAATTTGCTCCAATTGTTGGCTGCTTTGTGTTGAGCGGGCGAGGCTGTTGCGGCTGCATTGATTAGTGTGGCGCGAGATGCCTGGTCCATGGACAGAGGGACATTGGACCTGGCCAGTGAAGTGAGTTGTACTGGTGCAGGGGGCGCAAACATGGCGTTGACGTCATGTCCTGTGCATGCTGCCGTGAGCTCGCTGGCACCGCAATATTGACACCTAGAAGCCGCAGAATAAGTATCGGCGATGTTGTCGTTTGAATAACAGCATTGGCATAGTAGTGTTCTTTCACTCCGGCTGGCGTCGACGTGCAAAATTCACTTTAATAAATACAACCTTGATAGGAAAGCCACTTCCATGTCCAACGCGTTGAATGTGGAGGTATACCAGCTACATGGGACCTCGGTCTGAGGTGATTCTGGAGGTATTCAATGCTGAAGGATATCTTCGCTTTGCTGTAATGACCACAAAGAACACTCAAATAGCATCAGTGCTCGAAGCTGGGTCGTCCCACCAGCAAAGCGGTGGTGGCCTGAGCTGGTTGAGTGATTGTGTTGGCTATGGAAACCCAGTTGCTTGATCATTTTCTTCTTCTTGGCGTAACTACTGTGGTTGAAGCCGATTAAACAACTGCGACAGTTGAAATGGAGTCAGCTGCCGGGGCCATCACGAGCCATCACCAAATGATCTCACTGTCGACGGGCCCTTAAACTTCACTCTACTCCAGTCCAAAAGCCATCACCCAGTCGCTTCAGCCTGTTTCCGCTGCGGAGAGATCCTCTTCTTCTTGGCCATCAGGTGATGTTCACACTTCCAAGTACCAGGCAGCCCTTGAAACTGACCCTACTTATAAATTCTAAAGGGGGACAACGTCCATTAGAAATCTGGCCAATTAAATTAAATTATGCGATTTATTTCTTGCGATGCACATGAGACAGGTAATAACCCAAGCTGTGGTTTTGAAATATATAATTGTTTTATCATACAAACTGACAAATGAATTTGTGTGTGTTTATTTGTGTGGGTGATACTGATAATAGTACGTTACGAATTCACTTTTAGAAGTTATAGAAGAAGGATGGGCAGCTTTGTGTTCCAACATCGGAAAATCACGACTTGATGGGAAAAAGCCGGAGTCAAACATGAAATGCAGCAGTGGTCCAAAAGTATGATGCTGTCACAGTAATGCTCGTTAACTGATTTAGCAATTGTTTTAAAAATGAAACGACGGAAACTGTTACTAAACAGTTGTCATTTTCCCCGCCTGTACCGTAAAACTAAAATAGAGTTTTAAACTGTTTATTTAGAAAGGCCACCACATGCATAGGGGATATAAACATTACATAAAAATCATGTTTTAAACAACTACAGAGAGAAAAAATCTTGCTGAGTATGGATAAACATTAATCTAAAATAAAAGCAGCTACGACAAATTATCGGCACCACTTTTTGTTCCTTCAGCTAGCAGCTGTCATGGGAAGGAAACGAAGGGGAACAATGACGTCATCGCTGCTAGGGCCACACATGGCTGTTAATATCTGCCTTCAAGCAATCCTCCTCCTGTTTTCGGAAATAATATTCCACCATAAATGCAAGGTGATCTCTGTTGACATTCAACATATCTTGTGCTGTGATCTTGCTTACCTGTCTCCTACAAGTTTGATAATAGCTCGGACATGGGGACGCCCTGGCAACACTGTCTCGTCAGGAAGAGAATCAAAGCACTGCAAAACATGCACCATATTGAACATCTTGTATAATATTACGGAAATCTAAAACAATATGAATAGTTTCAACTTGAAAGTTGAAATGGTTGGTTTAGCAGGAACAATTTATTACGTTTTGTATTTTGGTTTGGTAATACATATTTAGCAAGTTTATAGATTGCAAAGTATAGTGAGCATTGTATACATTGAGCAAAATCCTTCAGATAAAATCAGAAAAGTGACCAAGCAACTAGCCAAGAAATAGCTCACTTGGTGAAGACATAAGTGAATAATGAATATTATGCTGGTTTATTAATTCATTTTAAAGGTACTTGGAGGGCAAACGTTCTTGAAATTCTATTTCTTCGATTTTTTAATGATAAAAAATTCTCCCTGCTTTTCTGAACAACTTCATGTAAGGGTTTTTTGGTAATTTACAGCTAATTAAACAGTAACAATGAAAGTATGTCTGCACAATGTTATTTTAGGTCAGTTCAGACATGGGGATAAAGCTCGTTCATCAAAAATTACATCACTTTACAGAAAAATATCTTTTTTTCTTAGAAAGCTCAAGTTTACTCCAATGACTTGTTAGTATTCGATACACGTTTCAACATGGTATTTTTAAGATATTTAGTATGAATAAACGGTTATGAAAGATTAACTATATTTTTAGATTAAACCGAGCTAATAATTTTAAAACTAGAAAATATTTCAAATAACCAAGTTATAGTGTACAGGAAAATAAAATTTGATTGCTGTGAACGCTTGATTGTGAAATATTGTGTAGTTAGAGAGAAAAATATACCTGCATTTCAAGATATTAACATGGGCAATATAGAGCATACTGGGTCCCCTAAAGTCAGGACAGAACACGGTATTTCCCATTTTGTCTTATTTATCTGTTTCTGGTCGCCAGTTCTGTATGCTCGCACGCACGTACATGCACACACGAAGGAAGAAAGAGAAAGAATATTAGGAACCACAGTTCACCCATAGCATGCCCAATCAAAGCGAAAAGTGTTAGCGTACTTGTATTTAACATAAGCATGTACTAACCGTTGTTAAATTTATCGTAATTTAAGCATTGTTCGGCAGAGAGATATACTTGAAATGAGAAAAATTGTGAAAATATCGCTTCTCTTTGGCTTTAAGTTAATTCTTTGTGTATTAGAAGCACGGTAAAAATAACTTAACGCACTTGTACCATTGTAACATCTCATTATGTAGCCATTTCTAGTTCTGATTATTAGAACACGTATCAATTAGTTCCCAACTTAAAGCAAGCTTATATAGGTTCTTAAGCGCCAATCCGAATTTTGAATACAGCATTCGCGAATTGTCCTTAATCACATATACATGAACACCACATGCAAGAAGCAGCCAATAGGAAAAATATTAATCGAGAGCACATACAACCAGAAGCGGGTTATATAAATAATTGTCACTATTGTTTTACTGAAGTGTTTTGATACGGCAGGGACATATCTGAGATTCCTTCTTATACCTGTATTCAATTTGCTCTGAGGAATTCAACTATAGGAGTCAACAGAGGGGAAAATATCCTTTATGAGCGACATGAAACATAGTGCTACCTAATAAAATAGTCCCATATTTAAAATAAAAAAAAAAAAAAAAAACTATTCTAAGACACAAAGGTGGACGTAAGCATATACGTTTAAGGAAATTTCATACACATAACTATTATTATGTACCTCTATTTTCTCAATGTTTAATGCCAATTAAGTCCATACAAGAATAATAAACAAAGCAATTGATTAACTTAATCGCTTTTAACTTTGTTTTCTCGAACTACATGCCCTGGTAAACTTTCGCAATCAAATAACATTACATCCTACGTCCACAATAATAAATGACGAGCTTTAATATAGTTAATACACATACGTAGAGTAAAATATGCGAAACAGTTAGGTTACCATCACTGAATGTACGAGAGAGATAAAAATAAAGGAGTGAGTGAGTGTTGTTTAAGGACACGTCGACAACTAAGTCATTAGGGGCCGAAAAAAAACTATAATGTGCAGAGAGATCCATGTAAATGTAACATCAGAGTTTTGAAACTATGTACATCCTATTGGTGTATGTTAGTTTAGTCCTGCCATTTTGTTTTTATCAGGAATTATGAAGAAGAATGCTGAGAAAAGCTGCCGTGCTTTTAAATGAATGAATGTCCAAACCCTATGGACTGCACTGCACGAAAGAAAGAGATTCAAACGCGTGGCATTTGATAGATAAGTTTTATTGTGTAGATTAGTCTATTGAGCCATGCAATCAACAATAATGAATTGTTACTCATGCTCATTGTTTGCGTGTTAGGTGGAGCCTTGTAAAAGTGACTGCAGAGTACAATAATTTGAATGAAATCCATCTCAGAGGATTACCGTTAGACAAAGTGCATACCATCATATCACATCGCAGTGCCGAAGAATCTCTCGGGAATGCATCAACGCTTACAAAATAGAACATTTTGTAGCTCGGTTGCACAGCCACGGCTGCCAACAAGAGATAATGCCAAATAAAAACGCCATTGCTCATTTTGACAGGAGCGCTTGCAATTTTTAGCACATTTGTAGCTATCTAATATCTTGGGTCTGCAAATACCGCTAGATTCAGAGATATAATGGCAATAAATTTCACTAATAACTCCAACGCTTACGCCTGACAGTTCGTTAATGGAAACGGAATAGCAAGAGCTCCGAATATAGATCCAGGTGTTTAACAGCACCGTTTGCTACAAAAACAGCGTGCACGTTTATAATTACCAGCAAACTGATTTCAGTTTTGTGGAAATAACTATCTCTGTTAAGCTCAAAATTAGTGATATAACCTGTCTCATTTTAGAATGATGGGAAGGCAGAAAGAGAGAGACAGACAATATATCGGGACGCTCTTAGGCTACTGATTGGTGGAGGCCTAACCAGCAGCCTAAGAGCTTCTCGTTATAGTCTCTCTCGCTCTCTCTAGCTCTCTCTCTCTCTCTCTCTTACTCTCCTTCCATATGTTTACAATAGGATCGTTCTAGTTTGAGACACACTGCTGTACCGTTTGACTCTCAAGATTCAACTCCTGAACTAGTTAAGACGATTAAGGACCTTCATTTGGAGGTTCTGAATCTGTCTTTTCGCATTACCAACTCACAGGAAACTAATCCCCAATTGGAAGGACGCCTACCGGACACTGACAACGGACTGCAGGAGAACAGAGGCCACAAGCTACTTACCCCTGAGATGGTCTTTGCGAACCTGCGCTTCAGCGTCACAGCAGCTCGACCACGCTCCAACGCCAGCCAGTAGAACTACAAGAGGCCATCTCCTCCGTCACTCACATCGGACACCACTTCTAATTCAGAAACACACCCAACTCCTGCCGCCACTGATCAACTAGAGCAGGATTCCATTGCACCCACGACAGCTGAATCTGAGCCATACGCCGAACTCTGTCTCCAGCCGCACGCCAGTCAACAAGTAACATTGGTCAACTCTTAAGAACTTGGCGTATGTCCTTCATGACGGGCGCTCACGCGCACGACGCTAAATTCTCCAGTCATTATACTTAAACAGACCTAATATGCGTGCACAAATTATGTTTTATTAATAAATAAGGACTCCTGGACTTCAAATTTTGCTAGGACACTAACCAGAACTTCGGTCATAGCTAGGTGCTAGTCAACTCCTGTATCTATTCCTGCCCTTCCGCAGCAGCATGTGGCCGAGAGTATTGGCGGTGCTCATGGGAAACCCTACCCATCAACCAAACTTCCTTCTAACTGAACAATAAAGAACAACGTGGAAGGTAGTGAACTACCAAACAGTTCACCAGGGCAGTTCACTACGAGAGCTTAACCTCAATCTGCTCACCGGGAAAGTCTTCCCGGGTAATATACCCAAGCCAGGGCAACACGAGAGGCAGCTGTTCAATGGAGAACAGTACCTTTACATAACCTTTATAAGACATCAGTCAGTCTCCACCAGCCATTCTTCAACCAGCAGTATGTTTGGTTTTCAGAGGGAGAGAGACATGGAATTCGCAGCGTTTTGATTCAACACTCAGTGTGCCGTGTAGTATGTGTATCTCAGAGATACACATACTACGTAAATTAACCGCAGCCAGGATGGTTAACACAAGCATAGATCATGTGGTAATCACAGGGGTAATATCTTTCAGAATAATAAAAGTTAAATGGCAGCCAGAAATTTCATGTCAAATGCAAAAGAAAAAAACCAGCTATTTATTACAACTTGGTTTTAAAGAACTAGCATGTATCGTGGAACATTTAGGCACATAGGTAACTGTAAATCCAAGTATCGATTTTAAACGGCTTTAAAATTTATAATTTGTGTTACTTTAGCGTAAATTTTTGGTAAGTATTGTAACAAAACGGCAAAATCAATCTAGTTTTTTTTTCTATCACTTTATTCTTTTATTCCAACATTTAATCACAAAAACACACTCCTGTTCTACTGATGTTAACACTGTCTACAGTGTTTCGTGATGTTACAACTCAACTATTTTCTTCTCGTAACCTTGACTCAGTCCTTTCACTGTCTTTCGTCTCTCATATACTAACGATAAAATCACTCAACGCTCATTAAACTTTTCACTTCGACGCGACTTATCTTTTACTAGAGTATCACACACAGCTGTCTCGCACTAACTGACACACTGACTGACTCAAAAACTATAACTCTCTCCTCTGCTGTTTCCCCGCCTCCTTATGTAGCGAGGATGACATAACATGACTTCTACAAACACGCTGGTCGCCGGATACTTCTGGAGTCATCTGAAGAAAACTGCTTCTGGTTCTGCCGCTATGATTATTGTCACGTGCTTGTTCACGTGAGTGGTGTGGGGAAGCTTCACCGTGAGCGCTTTTGATACGCACCGCATCCATTGTTGTTAATCACGTATACACAAACAGCTGCGCGAGACAGCCTGACCTTGAGCACCTTTGTTTTCTCTCTGGTGCGGTATATGTGAACTAGCTTAGCCGCAACTGTCCTTTGTTGTGCGATGAGTCCGCCGTCACAATGTGCAAAAAGAATGTATTAGCAAAACTTAATCTCAAATGCAGAGTAATTAAAGAACCAATTTGAAAGAATTAAATATTGATACCTGCAAGTAAATTAGGTTGACTTAGGCTTGTATTTTTGAACGAAACTTTGGTTGAAATAGAGATTTGAAAGTACGGAATTGTTAATTTTTTATTCAAGAACGAGACTTACCAGAGCCATAGTCTCGATCGGTACTTTATTTCAAAGTTGCCAATTTTCTCGACTTTCATCTTTGACTTTGCGTAATGGCTGACATTCTGGTAGTAGTAGAATTTGCCGTATATATGGAACAAATCCATCACCACCTTGGCGCCATTCGTATTCTTCGGCGAATTATAAGCCCGTTTGCGCTTTATGGTGACATCGAATCCAGATCTAGATACACATTTGATGGACTGTGGTAGATTTAGGAACGATGTTCGTACACAGCATCTTTAACATCACTCGCTCACTCGTTACAAGAAAACTGCAAGAGGATTACATGTTCTGCCCATCATACAATTATTAGTTGCACTGCAATATTATGCTGCAAGTAAGAGTTAGTTGATGTTCTAGTAGTTTCAAATAAACTTCAATAATTGCCACTTTTCCTTAAAATGGGGTTTAGGTTATGGTGCGCATTCATAATTTGAGGCACGTTTCTGCTGCATTGATCTTGATCCCATACCACGTGAGGATTTACAGTTAACATTGAACGATTAAAATAATTTTCACTATGATGAAAACAAAAAGGTAATTCAGTCTATTCATACCGATAACCCATTATTGCTCTCATTTATACTGAACAGTAATAAACTAATTCCATTAACTCATTTCTTTCATAATCGCTCATAGGCGTCATTCTTTTATCATCAATCACCAAAAACATAGAACTGAAAGAAACTTCCAAAACACAAAAGCAAATGGTCTGTTTGTAACGCCACGTGGTTTAAAAAGAACGCCAAAGTGATGGAAGGAAGTGCAGAAACTTTGGTCAATAGTGGTCAATACCTTCTCTATTACAATCATCAGTAGGTTCTACATCTACATGTGTTGGTTTAAATCCTAGAGTGGGCTGTGGTTTTGGAAATCATTTTAGCCAACATGTAACTTGGCAATAAAACCTGAACTTTACGAAGTCAAAGTTAAAGTATCAAAACTGACGTCTGTGAATAAGACTTTCAGTCTCTGTAAAACCCGGATTGAAAGTATTGCTTATGAGTACAAGCCTTAGTGTTGTTTGGAAACCGATTGTTAATTTGTATTAAATTTTAATGTTAATAAATACAATTTAAACAGACATGCAGGGTGGTATTATAGACAACCTGACCCAAAGTCCACGACCTCCAACCGGGTCACGCTAGTCTTTTAAGTAATGTAATGAGTTAGGTAACAGAGTCATTACAAGCAGTAGCAGAGAAACGAGCCACGTCGCAAAGCAGTAACAGGGCGTATAAGACGCTTAAATAAAGCTACAAAAGTGGTAGCAGGTTACAGCCCTCAAAGCGCACCCACACAGGGTGGGTGGAACAGCAAGTGGCGATGTCTGCAGGCACGAGACATCTATTGTGCGACCTTCCCACATTTGCCCTCCAAAGAAGCCTCATTTTAGCAAATAAGTTTCCAAAATTGTAGATGTTTTCAATCATCACAATCCGGAGCCTGGCTTAGTTCATTACGAACGTCAGGATCTTGGATCGATGTAAGACTAGCCCAGAGCACTGTTGCCCCCTTCCAAACTAAACTAATAAAAAAGGTACATTAGTTTATTCTGGATAAATGTTTGTGTGGAGGTGGTAACAAAAAATGTGTGTTCACTCGTATGACTTTCTCTACCTTTGTACTAACTATTCTTACAAACTCGTACATGTTAGTCGAGATAAACATTTCCAGAAATTATTTCATTGTTGATTCTCTTGTAGGTGCAAGGGGAATATGGGAATACAGTAGGCTTTGAGTGACAATCAGATGTTTTAAAGTTTTGAAATTCCGTTGTCTTTGTACGGCCAAGAAACTAAGTGAATAACTACCTTCCATTTTTAGTTAAAAGTTATTGCAAAACTTACACAAATAACAAGGAATATCTCCAAAATGGTTGATTTCATAAGAAACACATTTGGACCAAAGTGTGTTTTAACGAGATTTACATTTTTGTACTGTAAGATTTGTTCTATCCCTAACGGTTCTATCCCTTACTATCAAGAGTAAACAGGACTACATAGACTATAGACACAAAATTGAAAATATACATTTTATTTGCCATAAAAATATATTAAACAAATGGCATTTCAATCAAAAACGTTAAAGCTATTTTTGAGAAATCAAAATTTTCTAAACATTTTCCATGTAAAGGGTAGTTTTGGGTGGAGAAATTTTATTCAAAATCATATGCATCCTTGAAAGATATTAAACTTAAGTACTATCTTTGGTTTATAACCGACTTTTCGCTTTTGAGTTATGCTGTTCAAAGGCGCTCACACACGCACGAAGTTATATGAGCTTAGTTACAGACAACACAGAATCACAACATTCGACTGTTGTAGCAGGAGTATCTTATGCTCAGGGGAAAATAAAAGAAGAATCACAAATATTCAAACATATTCTGTTAGATGACGTACTTGGAAAAGTATCTACACTGTCCGTCTGTCCTAGGGCACTACGGCCATGGCCTACCGCCCGGCCGCTGGATCCCCCACCTCTGAGCACTACAGGCGTCATGAGGGGGTACAGTGGAGGAGAGGGGGACGTGGTCAACTCCCAGAGCCCTCCCGACCAGTATATGCGGTCTTCGTCACTGGAGTTGTTCATAGAGAGGAACCACGGTGGGTGATTTGCCCGGAGCCTGGTATGAGAGCGAGGAAGTGGATGATATGCAATGATTGCGAAAGATGATAGGAAAGGTGATGATGGAGCAATTGGTGGAATGATGGCGGGGTAAACCGGAGAACCCGGAGGAAACCCGCCCCTGCGCCGGTGGGTCCACCACACATCCCACATGTGAACGCCTGGGATCAAGCCCGGGTCGCTATGATAAGTCAAGCGGCCTAACCGCTCGGCCACGGCGTGGCCTTATGTACCCACACATACAAAAAATATTTAGGAGAAAGTCTGATATTAGGGGAAACAATCATTTGATTTAAATTCTGTATTTTAATGTTCTGTATTTCAGAAGTAAACTTAATGTTACCAGTTATACCAAATTTAATAAGAGTGAAGAGCACCTCAGAGATTGTGATTCTTTAAATGTATCATTAAACAAAACTACTCTGCTGCAAATTTTCTCTGGAAATCAGGAAGGTTTCCCAAGCTCTTTTCTGACATCCGAAATATGAATATATTCATATAAATATACCAGGTGGCCCAGCTAATCCGGAATCGGGGTAAGTAGATAACGAACAAGTGCCAATGAAACATTACGTGCCCTCATGTTTGTATGTATATTGTTACGGCATTTTAAATTCTGTAATACGTAATGTTAGATAATATACGTGAGTGAGTTTATTTTTTGGGAAAGTAAAGTCCCTGTAAGTAAAGTGCGAAACATTATAAGAACCTTTTCGATTCTTTATAGTCTATTATCACGGACTGCACACAATAGTTCAACCTGTGAACTGTGCCAACTCTCGCCTTCGCTAAGAGGCAGCAGGATGATCGCTCTCGCCATTGACTGGATTTACCCCGGTGCGTTCTGCAACTCTTTTAACGCATGAAGGGTTGTCTGCTTGCCCCGATTCCGGGTGAGCTGGGCCACCTGGTGTACATGACCGAAATGACATTACGAAAGCACAATTCTACTGAGTGTTGTCACTACCTGACATTTGACTATTTGCTTATTTTGTTCCTTTATTTAAGCTTTGTGCACATAAGTGTTTTCTGTTTACTGGAGTAAAATATAGTAATTTTATAGTGCCTGGCAATTGACTATTTTCATAACGTGTCAACTTTCGTATCATAAAGCTACATTATGGCTACTTATGAAGAAAAATTTTCGCAAACTTCTTGCTTATAGTAAACTGATTGTCTTTGTTACTTGCGGTCATTTATTTGTATTACTTATGAATGTGATGTTAATTTCAGTGTCGTAATTAATGTTTCTCACTCTGAGGCAATGAACCTTTGTTGACAACATGCCCGAGGAAATTCGTAATACTGATATTCCTCTCCTAACGTCCCCAATTGCATTGCTTCATGTAATATTAAAAAAATGATGGCTACTTAAGAAATAAACCCTACAGTAAATGATCAAATACAAAGAACTATCGATTTATGACTGGCAAATCTATCATCTCAGTATTAACTCATCGATGTTTTCTTCAATACCGTGGCTTCATTGTTTTCTATGTCCCACGTGGGCGAAAACTCAGTACTACAGAAGTACTAGATGTACTTGTATTTAATTGCAAGCGCAACAGTAGCCTTAATAGTAATAATTCTAAACAATTAGAAATGAGATATCCAGTCGCTCTATGTTTTCCTTAAGTATCTTCGTTTGTTCATCCTGCAAGTTTTATCCCAAGCTTGAAGTATTTTATTCTGCCAGATGTGAAAATCCTAGTGTGCATGAAAACGATTCTGTGGACTCAGACTGAAGAAAAATTATAATTGCCTTAACGGCCTTGTTAACTAATATATGCAATTTAATGGATTGAGAAAAGCATAAAGCAGAAGATGGTGAACAACTTCCCCAAACATTGATGTGTTTATAAATGCAATATAAGCAGATACATGTGTCATATTACCTATGTAAATATGGAATAAAATGCTTCTTACATGGTTAAATCCTGCACGCAAATACCGTGTTTCCTTCCAGAATGTTGTATTAGTATGACGTTGATAAGTAACATTTGCATTATTGGAAAGTATTAATGCAGAACATGTATATTTTTGGCTACAAAGGTTATTAGGATTACAACAAACTAATTCTTAAACAAGCAATTGACTTTAAAATAAATATGATGATTCGTTTTATCCTTCAACTTTGTATGACTTTCTTTTGAAGTTAGTTCCAATATTTTTGGCTGACCACAGGGAACCACGATCGCACATTGTAGAAGAAGACTACAAAAGGCAAAAACAGGTACAGGTTACCAAAGATTAAGGAGAATATCACAAAGTAATGAATAAGCTCACAAGTTTTGTTGAACAAGCTATTAATTTTAATTTATAGTGATAATATTTTGCAGTTATTTTGAAGAGTGCACATAGTTATGCAAAATAAATAAAGCACGTTACAAAAGCATTCACTTGTAAATTTTGGGCCAAAGTGTATGAGTCCTATGAATTGAAGTTGTATACCTCATGCACCAAGAATAAGCTCATTTACCTTCCATGCATCTCAACACTGCATCTCTCGCTTATGTGGGAATACACCGGCTATAAATGGACCTCCTTTCGCCTTGGTGTAAATCGCTGCTGTCCTTCCTTTTCAACCCTGATAGTGCGAGCCAGGATTAAGGTGGTGTTAACTTTCTGCTCTGTTGACAGGAAAAATCATATCCCTGGGGAGATATATTCAATTTTTTAAACTTTCTGTGTTTATTATTATCATAAATATCTAACTAATGAGTACATTTCAATGTTTTCTACATAATGAAAGTCGTCTTACAAGTTATTTCATCCATTAATAAAACAAATGATAAGCTAATTTGCTGTGGAATGCAAGCCCATAATAGCGCCAAAATTTATATCAACTATCTCATGTATAAGCGTAATAATCTGAACCTATAATATTTGCAACTTGCGCTTTAATTATTTGTAAT
This sequence comes from Tenodera sinensis, assembly GCA_030765045.1. Classification (NCBI taxonomy): domain Eukaryota; kingdom Metazoa; phylum Arthropoda; class Insecta; order Mantodea; family Mantidae; genus Tenodera; species Tenodera sinensis. The sequence continues at coordinate 69,692,558 of CM060964.1, read as the reverse complement.
TAATTTTTAAAATATTTTTTTAAATTCAACTTCTAAGTTCTGAATTAGCAGTATTTAGCAGTATGAGTAACTTTTAGGTTCAGTTTCAAAATCATATATCTAACAACCATAAAAATGCATGCAATTCTATCCAGTAGTTCCTGAGAAAAGGTAAATTTCATAAAGAAAAATGTAACTAGCGGGAATCCGAGTATAACGAATTTGATGTACCTGGAGCAGTTTCCACCACTGTAGCTCTAGAACTTCCCATTCTTTTTTAACATGGCCTACACATTGTAGTTTTTTAATTGCCACATTATGCCACCTAGCATACAAACATTGAACTTTGTAGTACTTTAGGAGGGCAATTTGAAACCTGTTTCATGTAGAAAAATTATAATATTGAAGTACACTGTAAAATGGCATTTAAATCGCCACACCCACTTTATAAATATCACATTCAACAGCCTATAACTAAAAGTATAATGAACATATGACAATAAAATAACCTTTCCATGATTTACCAATATTGGTTACCTGAATCAGAAATAAAAAATCACAAATTTAATGTTTAATGCAAGTTAACCTTAAAGCTCGACTGATTCGTTGATTGACAGCAAGTATAGCTCATCCTCTTGAGCAGAAATTACCAATATGAATACTAGGTTATTCATTAGTAACATAATACCATACAATGATTAGCTATAACATCAAATGTGTGGTTTTGTCGTCATAAAAGATACGAACGTGTTCTAAATAAATGTACTTCAACAATCGGAAAATAAAGATAAGTACTGGACCGTGTTTTCATAGGCTGGTAGTGAAAGCCGTGACCCCTACATTAGTTCTTCCTCTTACTAACTGCTCCCATTGTGGTTCATTGAGAACGACCCATAAAAGACCGCGCTGTCCCGGGTGACATCATAAGCTCTAAACTTGACGAACGTAAGTTTTTAACACAGCGAAGGTACCCAGTCCTACATGGACACCGTGATACCCGGGCTACACCCGTGAAAACTCTTATGTCCCATCTTTCATAGCCGGTGTTAACGTACGGTTCATCATCTAGCCGTCTTCAGTTTATCGTGAAATGAGATATGAATTAACTTATGGATACTGTGAAAAGAAGACGTTCAAAGTAGGACAGTAACAAAATAAAAGCAATAAGACTTAAATCCGATTGTAATCATTGTGGCTGTAATTCTATCGCACATTCCACACAACTTTTCAGCTGCCTTCCGCATATTTCTATTATCTCTGCTTAATATCTTTCCGCATTGGTTGCCCTACTCTTGTTTTGCTTCTAGTTCGTTTCTCGTAAAAGTTTGTTAGGCAATACAATTACTATTACACGTTTTAATACAGATATTTTATTGTTATTATAAGTTTAACTCCATTTCAAATGAAAACTGCCATTTGCAGACATGTCGATACGGGAATATAAGTTAAGTAATTAAGCGAGCACTGTACTTCACAAACATGTTTAACGAGCCCAGTACCAAAGAAAGGAAATCTGAAGTACTACACTCACATGACTTTTTCTACTCTTGTATAAACTATCCTTACACACACTTATACGTCTATCTACCTCGAGATAAACATTTGCAGAAATTATTGTATTACTAATATTCTTCAGGTGCAAGGGGAATATGGGAATAGAGTAGGCGATAAGTTTTAGGTGATAGTGAAACATTTTAACAGCACAACTGGTTTCTATGCTATGCCTTGAAAACTCCGTTCCCTCTGCATGGCCCATAGATAACAGAAACAAAATTTTAAACAAAACAATAATCTATTCCTATTTAAGAAAAGTGTAAGTATTGCAAGATTAAAGAAAATAACAAGTAATGTCTCTAAATAGTTCCTTCAGTTTACAAAAGTTGTATTTGTATTGTGTTTTCATAAGATCCACATATTTGTGTAGCATGTGTAAGCATTTGTTATCGCTTCACACAGATGTTTGTAGGTGGCTATTAAACTCTACCGGGTGGAAGGGAAGTCATTACATTAATTTAAACTGGTAATAGATCTCGGAATTTGAAACACATTTTGGTCTTACGTTTTGTCAAAAACAATAGACAGACAAGCTGGCAACACCGCAAATTGTGTGGGTGTTACTTTCACTAGGTCAGTACATATACAAACATCGCAGCAGCGCGTCTGGCGAGCGTAAACGAATACCATGCCTTGTCCTTCCGTTTTTACTGTGCGAGTGTAGGCCAATCAGAATTATCTCGCAAAACATTACACTACCCTGCGTTATGTTTGCAAGCGAACCACCTTTTTATGTCCAGAAGCCGGTCCAGTTCCCTGACCAACTTTAACACAACGTTGCCGAGTAATTCACGTTTGAAAAAAACTCCTCGTAATATTCCTTCAATTCTTTTAAGTGATTAATTATTTCGAAAGTCTGTGTGATATCTCATAATTACTACCGAGACCATGTCAGAAATGCGTTACTCTGCGCATCTTACAAGGAACAAGTGATTACTGCGTACATTCTAGTAGGTTTGGAATAAAAACCATTTATCTTTTCGGGATCGAACTCCAGCCTATCAGTGGTGAATTCTACTGTTAGCGATTCAACAAGCTCAGCTATTCCTGAGTTATAGCAATGGCGCTCTATTTATATGATATTAAGTTTTATTGTTAGTAACTTAGCAGCAAATTTTATTGCAAGACGGAAAGTTCGTAGCAGCGTAATGGTTTAAAATGTTTTCTTTTGTTTCTAGATATTCGTTTACATTTATTTAGAAGATAAAAAGGAGAATTTCTAGGCAATAAAGCGTGTCGCAGTGTTCAGTGTACCTTTAGTTTATTTTTATTAGGGACAGACAAGTGAGGATGAATTTGTAAATATCAATACTCAAGTTATATTTACCACCTACTCGGAATATATACCTGTGTTCAAGAATGTTCTAAATCATTTGGATAAGTTATTTTATTATCATTTCTAGCACTTAAAGGTGTTTTTAATGCAAGAGTCTCGATTGCTTTTTGCCTTTGTGCAAATTAAGTGGATACCACAGCACAAAGTTTTGTTTTATTAACGTCTTCTAAACAAGGAGCGCCAATAATGGCTTTGATTTCATTTACTAAAGAGAATGTTTAATTCTTTCGTATTTTCAATTAAGCATTTCTTTAAATCATCGCCCTCTCAAGGGTAATATTCATTAAAATTACTGAAAGTTTTAGGGAGTTGTCTTAACACATGTACCTTAAATCTTAATACAGAAATTACCTATGTTATCTCATTGATGTAATAGCCATGATTCACCAATCTTATTTACAAAACACGGGTTTGAAACTAACATAATACTGTTAGTTATTTGCCTAAGTTCTACCTTTGGATATGAAAATACTAATAGTTCTCTGTTTTGATAATTATGCATACCAAATTATTCGGATCCAATAAGATGAATGGCGCATTCTGAGTGCTTCAAATAAGTAAATACATTGAGGCACTCAATGAGGCGTATATCCTCGTTCTCCAGATCCCAAGAGGTCTCCGAGTTGCAGCTTCCCCAGGAGACTTAGAGCCCATTGACTGTTAAAGTAGGCGTATTCCCTGTTTTATTTTCAGTAATTGTAATTATTATCTTATGAAGCATTCAGATGGAAAACTTCAATCATATTGCAGTGTTAGTAAGACGGAGAGAAAAACTGCAACGCTATGCGAAATAAGCACTGCCATGTAACTTGCTGTTCTAAGGAGAAGCTTTTACAGAAAAATTTACATTAATTTATATAACATATCCTTTTTTGTTATAAATGGCCTGTATAGCTTTTAGCTCTTCTGCCAAAATAAATATTTTAAAAACATATTTGTATTAGCTCAACCATTCAGTCCTTAACAAATATTTACATTTTCAGCACATAAAAAATGAATATTTTAGCACTAGTACTAGTTATGATGAAATCATCGTACCTAACAAAGGTAACCATTTTGTGGCACTTAATGTAGGCTCCTCATGTGAAGTTGGATAGATGGTGGTTCCACTGAAGATATCGCTTATCATGCTACCTGAGGATGCTAGTCGTCCCTGTGAGACGCATCATGTTCCCCTATAGAGAATGTGCACAGCCACAAGGGAACTGGTGCCACTCCTTCCCTAATGCACCTGCTTGCCAACAGATTGGCGGACAAGCTCACTTGCCAGTAATTATCTACATGCTTATGCTAATTCGCTCTTCATTGCAGCGCATTATTGCTCCATCATCTATCTCAAGCTACCACTCATATTTGTGCACTGCTGTTCCACGACATGAAAAAGTGACCGCTGTGATTCATAGATGCCTAATATTGATTTCGCTAATAAGATATCTCCGACTTGGTGTGCACATCGTTCTCTTAATTATTTTTGGAGCGACTAGAATTACACTCACCAAAACTATGTACTACCGTAATATCAAAATTACCGTAGTACCTAAATGACGTAGTAAATGGCAGGGTTACCTGTAGTACTGTTAATATTGGAAGCGAAACAGATAGAATATAACATACAAAGGATTCAGAAATTTTAAGTGGAGTCATAAACCCCTTAAATAACAAATTGACTTCTTTTACATTTTGCATGTTATGATAATATACTCCATTCTGATTAAGTGTATATATGTTTTATTACAATTGAGCAATACTTGCTATTTTAAATTAATTTATATAAACATATTTGTAAATTCATATTTTTCGTTGCCTTGCAAACTTTTATAAAACAAAACGCAACTCCGGAAATATTTGGTCCACAAAGCCAAATTCTGATTCCTTTGTTGATTAGCCTGGAATTCAGTATGGCATCATATTTGTGTGGTTAGATTGTCTTTAGTTATATAAATAAGTGGCAATTTCTTATATATTTGTATATTTTTACATTGTGTCCATCCTTTTTTTGTTCTTTTCACACTGAAAAACTTTGTTTAAAAAGAGAGAGAAAAAATAGGAAATCAACATTTAGAACGTACCCTGTGGTAGAACAAGATATAATGGCACAATAGTGTGAAACACCCTCTCTCAGTTTCGAGAAGGTTCAAAGTTCAACGCTTCCGGTTTCTAGAGCAGTGATGTCCAACGTTTGCGAAAGGGCGGAGGTTGGGTTTACCCCCTTCCACTATACGCGGACTTTGGCATTCTTTAACATTCGGACGTGCATTGTGTTGCACTGGCGGGTTGGTTACATGGGCGTTGCGTTTGATTTACGAAAGCACATTCAAATCTTATGCGATAAACATCTGTTCACTACTGATTACTTTTGTACTACTTACGTTTAAAAAAATCTATCAATATTTAGGGAAAAGTCGAACTGCATAGCCTTAAAGAATCCACCAAGTGATCGTCACGCAACGTATTGCGATAGGAACTTTTACTATAGTTTAATTTGGAGAAACTATGTTCGCAAATATATGTAGAGCTATACTCACTCTTATAAGCACTATTCTTGCAAATGCTTATTTCTCTATATAAGTTTTATTATTCAACATAAGCATTTTCAGAAAGTATCTTATTGCTAATTTCCATGTAGGTGCAGGGGGAATATGGGAATACAGCCCATGCAATGCGATGCCTTTAAAATTCTGTTCTATTTGCAAGATCAAGAGATAAAAAGGCGAATAACACATTTCTATGTACGAGAAAGTCTAAGTATTAGCAAACTCAAGTAAATAATAAAAAAGTATCTTGGAAATGGTGCACTCAAAAGGAAAATGAAGTATGCGACCTAAATTATGTGTTTTAACGAGATCCACATTTTTTTTTTTTTTTATTTAGACAGCTCCTAGTGTTTACTGTTTATGGAAAAATCATCCAGAATGAAGAGGTATTCTGACATTTCCAGGAAATTCAAGGTATAACTTAGAAACTGCCACGGAATCGCCATTTTGTGTCTGCCACTGGATACTGACTGCTTGTGAGTCTAAGCGCCACAAGCCTGATTCACCCTCTGACTGAAAGAAGATGTAAGGAGAGCAGCTAATTATTTAAGCATCTCCAAGTAGACCAGGTCGGACATCACTGTTCTAGAAGGATTTAATAAAATAATTATGCTCAAGAAACAAACAACGTGATCGATATGAGATAACGCCCGATAGGTATGCAATACAACTGACGCACAGGTAATGCCGGTAGGTTCTTAAATGACCAATTCTGCTAGGAAAATGTTTTATTTATAATAGTCTACGGTAGCCTATGATAGTTTTGCAACTCTAGGTGCGACTTTTCTAGGCGTTTTAAAATGTGTATTAGTGAGAGTGGATTTACATATGAATTGCTGCGGTATCAACATTCTCTGTGAAAAGCAAAATGTTTTGTTTCTTTGGAGAGCAACATATGTATCGTCAACGATAATAAACTGAGTATCTCATTTCATAAATACTGTTATGCCTAGTGTTTTAGAAGTATCACATAACATGCTCTGGATATACAACATAGGTGCCGCGAAGGGGGGCAACTTGGGGTTGCGACCTCCCCCCCCCCCCTTGGAAGTTAATATATTTAACGTGCAGTCAATTACTGTCAATTAGACTATTGCTTTAATCGTGATGCAAAGAACAAAGAATACTCGTGCAAAGGAGATACTCAGTTGTCTCATAGCGTCTGTGTTACATATGAGATTGGCAGTGACGTTATTCACATTTTAATGTAAATAAGAAATGCATTATTTTAAATTATGCAGTAGCTACATATCTTTACTAATTAATGCTCTCAACAATACTTTGGTATCGACAGTTATAAATGTTTATTTTATTATCCTCAACAGTGGTTCCGCGCCGCAACATCAGTTATATGATTTCTATTTTTGTACAAACTTTTACAGTCCATGAAAATTCTTACCAACAGGGACTGAAAACACGAAACTTGTAATATAACAATGTAATCAAATTAACAACGAATAAGATACATACTGTATACAGTGTTGCTAACCAATTCCAGTTATATTGACATGCAAACATAATTGTCATTCTGCAGTATTCAGTGAAGGCATGAGTAACACAACGCGCTTGCCTCTGGCGCGGAGGACCCGGGTTCGATCCCCGGTACCAGCATGGGGATTTTATCCCCTCTGTTAAATATGGCACGGGGTGCACTCAGCCTCGTTAGGTTCCGTGGGGACCAATTGAGGAGCTACTTGATGGATAAGTAGCCGCCCCAGGTCTAGAAGACCGCATAACTGGCTGAGAGGCCCCGAGGCGCTGACCACGTTCCACCCTCCAGTACTGCACCTCACCAATGACGCCTGTAGTGGGCAGAGGTGGGGGACGCAGCGGCTGGGTGGTAGGCCTTAGCTCTTCGTGGGCTGTCGCGCCGGGGTTTAGTTATGAATAACACAAGCACACGCACACATCCGCACACTCCCACACCCAAACCCAAACCCATAACCACACCCACCCCCATCCACGCCCACACACACACGTGCGTAAATTAGGTATTATGATGGCACATTTTAACTCGTATCTTTTACAGTTTTTGACAACAGAAAAATGAGTTAATATTGTTTGATTTTAAGGTTCGAACATGTACCCCCCTGAAAGAATGTCTGCCGACGCCCTTGGTATAGGTTGCGCGTTCGTTCTTGACGAATGACCTTGAGCAGAAATCCAATGAGTGAGCCTACCCTTAATAAACAGGTCAGCAAATGTTTATGCTACGATAACAGACACCTCTGTTTTCCTCTGTCGCGTTTGTGTATACAGTCGACTGCAGAAGTTTTGTGCGGTACGGATGTATGTATGCATGCAACGAAAATAGCAATTCAGACGAGGGAGAGATGTCGGGAATAGAATAAACGCAAGAAAGTTAAGTGGAAACAGTTATAGAGGTATAGTGTATAATACGTGTGGCTGATATTACTGCAAGTGTCATAAATTGATTTGTAGTGTTGTGCTACTTCAGCTCAGAAGCATGCGCGTCATCTCACTGCAGACTGTACCTCCTCTCTCTCGTTCCCGCAAAAGCTGAGTAGAGACTCGCATTCAACCTTTCATATAAAATTTTCATTCGTCAAGAAGTAACGCGCGACCTATATACAATGAGGAAGGAAAACGTCTCACAGTTTGTTTTTAATGTAGTTCTCTTGCCAAAAGTTTATAACATACTCATTCTCAATTTTGGTTAAATATTAACCTACATTTTACATAATCATATATCAGAATTACTGAGCATAAACCTTGAAGTTGGGTCGCACCATATTAAATAACTTAATAGTAGAAGGTAGAGTTTTACACCGTAGAACAGTGACCGAAATATGACATTTAGCCGAGCGCGCCTCTGAACTCTATCCAGAATACGTCACACTATATTTTTCCTTGGCTTAGAGTAAAGAGACAAATCAGCATTGCTTAGGAGCGATGTCGCCCTGCACTTCCTTCCAACAGCAAGGCTTCTTTCTGTCTTCTCAGTGGGAGAACATTAATATTCTGTCGCATGGTTAACTTATAGGCTAGCCTTTGTTGTCTGTCGAACCGATGGATATCACTCATAATGTCATGTTGATTTGCGACAACAGATGTAAAAGATGGCCGGATTACTTGTTGCCTTGAATGAACACATTTATTCCTTTTCTCGCTTTCACTTTCTCGTAATTCCTCCCTCTCCTTCTCCCAGTGTGAAGGATCTCCTTAGCGTTCTTTCCTTTCATTATCTTCTAAGTCGCCACACATCTCTGTCTTCCTCAGTATATACCTTACATATAATCGGTTTTTGAAGACAGTTAATAATACTGGCTTTTTTCTGAAAAAAAAAAGAAGAAATATATGAAATTTCTTAAATATTTATAATATTCGAGCTGTTTATGTACTATTAACTGACACAAGCGTTACACTTGCAAACCTTTGATAATCATAATATAAGTTACAAACCAGAAATTTTAACTGGAACCTAAGGCATGCTAGCCTGAAGTTAGGAACCAAGTTTCATAACAACCGTTTTGGTCATTCTCTGATAACACACATGCACAAAGTTATATTTTAATTTTAGATTACTCCGATATACAGTGAACCCCATGTACTCGTCCAAAATCGAAAATTACTAGAAAACTCTCTACTCGTCTCTACTTTACAATATTGCCATTACGACCATGGCTAATTACTGACACCAGGACACACATCCGAGCAACTACCTGCGTTAATGACCGGTCCCTTTGACGAGACAATAGACCGTACGAAAACAATGATTATTGTATGCCGTTTCTGTGCTTCAAAGACTTCATTTCGTGCCACTCGGGGATATTCGCCTTCTAGAAGCTTCTGATTTACAAAACCTTTCTCCTTGTATGCGGGACCTATATAAGGGACTGCAATGCGCCCAGTAGGGCAGCTAAAAGTCTACAAATTCTTCAGTTGACAGTGATGGTGAACCGTGCCGAGTAAAGTTCATTGTGATTTGCAATCCGGTAATGACAGTTCAGTGGTTATTCAGTTCGGCGGATAATTTGTTTGTTTTGAGTGTGTGCAAGTGTTGTAAGTATAACGTTGTTGTTGTAGTGTTTAACGCCCGCTTTTACTACTACGGCATCGCAGGCGGTGACACTGATGACACATGGAATGAAGATGTAGTACCGGTGGAATGAGATGGCGGGGGAAACCGGAGCACCCGGAGAACACCCGCCCTGATGCCGCTTCGTCCACCACGAATACCACATGCGGGTCCCTGGGATCGAACCCGGGCCGCCTAGGTGGTAGGCGAGCGTGCTAACCACTCGGCCACGGCGCCGCCCTAAGTGTAACGATAGTGATATGCTAACCGCCTAGAAGACATATAAAGTATGATTAGCGGAACTGGTATTCACATTTCTTACACTATTCTGTCAAAACAACGTAAAGTATATTTTAATGTATGCAAATAGAACATGTGGTATTACTGTTTGGTTATTCTGGTGCTTTTTTCAGATGTTTCGTTAGTTTAATAAAATTTTAAAACTGATTTCAACTTTTTCTTCTGCGGTTTGACAAAATAGCTTCATATGAATCTAGTAGCTATCTTTATGCAATACTTGAATGTGTAACCATCATGCAGCTTAAATTGAATGAGAAATAAAGCTTTGAGGTCGTAAAAGCTGTTTAAGAGGAAATTCAGTATAAACATTCATAATTGAGATGATAGATAGAAGAAGGGCATGTTGGTCGAAGAGCGCTTTTTCGGGAGAACCCATTTTTGAGTTCTCTAAATTTGTAAGTGTGAGAGCAGAAATGTTGAGTGAGGCAAGTTGTGTGTAGTGGTAGAATTTTAAAGGCAGTAATGTAATCTATATTTTAGCAGTAAAATTGTAAAGCAGGCTATTTTCCAGATGTTACATTGTTGTTGAGCTATTTTGATGTCTCGATTGTTACATACACTAATAATTTAAAATACGATGGATAATATTAAAGTCAGTTCAGCTAATAAACATGGCAAAAAAAAAAACGCTCTAATCACAAAGAAGATTGGAAACGTCAAAAAGCAAAATTAACAAGGCGGTCATGCATTATCTCTTCTGGGAAAGACATAGCAAGTAAATCACTTGCTGTTGCTTTAGATTGCTGCTCATCAGGATGTTGTGATACATTTTCTGTCGAGTCCAAGAGCAAATATTTGAGCATTCCTGGGGTTCGAAAATAAAAACATACAAGATACTACGTTAGCAAACTACATGAAACAGCCAGATACCATAAATAAACAAGGAAAGTCCAAGGCTCCCAGAAAAAGTTTTTTGATTCTGAAAAGTTATGTATGACTCGTTCACACTCTCTACAGTCACATTAAAAACTTTTCTCCCTGATCCAATCAAAACTCGAACTTTATAAGTACGTGGATGAAGAAAGTGTTGCTTGGATTTCGGATTTATTGGAGTATACTACACATTCAAATGTTACAGAAGATAACACTGAACTTTATTCAGAGGAGGAAGTTATTTTAGAATGTTCCATGAAAGAAGTGCACCATCACACAACAACCTAAATGTTATGTTTATGTTTGTTAACTGAAAATAGGCAAAAGAAATGTTCAGGAAAATTTATTTGAATTGTAATAATATTTTATTCTTTTTTTTTTCAATAAAAAATTATAAAATAAAAGTAGAAGCAAAGAGAGTATTTAAACTCCTTTTTTCTCAAAATGCCAATTTTACAGACATGCCCTTCTTCCACAAACCACCTCAATTGTTGTCTCAAACATTGTCTTCCTCTGCCAGATTTAACCACGTAAATGGACATAAAATAACTTTGAAAATTGTGAAAAGTCGATGAAATTTTCAAAACATTAAAAAACTTAAAAGAAATTAAAATCTTGATGGAGGTTAATGCATATTCCAAATGAGAATTTCTGTCCTGGAGGTAGAGAAATTATTTCCGATGTGTGAATTGATGATCATAACATATTCCTATAAACGTTTGCCTTACGTTGGACAACGTATTGAACATGAGTGAAGTTTTAGAGCGACCAAAGCTAAAATGAAACGTCTATCTTCATAAGTTTTATTTCTTCGAGATGTATTTCCCCTTAAACTAATTTGTTACTTTGTTAACACCTTCAACAAACGTGAATTCTCCTGCATCATTTCCTGGTGTTGCACTAAACCCAGACACGACCTTGTGAGGACTGACGGAGAAAGAGATAAAACGCACTGCCGAGTCTCTTTCGTTGACCTCCACTCTTTAAGGAGCGGCAATAAACCAGCAAGCATGACTCATCCTCTCGGCAGACTCCTGTGTGCTCGCCGCATACCGGCCCAGTCCGGCCCGGCCGTATCACGCTCAGGCACTCCAGTATTACACATTCATTATCAATGGCATTTTGATTTTCGGCATTTTCAAATTAGAAATGCAGATCATTGATTTGTACATTTAACAATTCGTAACATTCATTCGTTTGTAATTTAGCATTTTACATTTTCTTCAAACATATTACTCGTAAACACACAATGCCTTTTGGCGCAATGTTAGTGGAATGCTATTATAAAAATGCTATTTTATAAACCTTTCAGTCTTTTACCTGAAAATGTATATTCAATTATGTCTTATATAAAGATTAAAGTGGTTCTAAATTCATTGTGATACTCCTTTTACTTTCCAAGTTATTCAATTTTAAAGTTGAATTTTACTATCCAGTGCCAAATGCTTCATATGAACAAGATTGAACCTTAAAAACAAACGTGTTTTACAATTCAATGCCATTTACCTGGTTATAGCGCACAAATCTGTCATACAATTTTACTTTTTTTAAGTTCAAGCGAGTGAGTGCGCGAGTGAGTGAGATAGTGTGTGAGTGAGCGAGTGAGTGAGATAGTGTCTGACTGGGTGGATGAGTGACTCAGATAGTGCGTGTGAGTGGGTGGGTGGGTGAGTGACAGTGGGTGAGTGCGTGAGTAGGTGAGTGGGTGAGTGGGTGAGTGACTGAGTGAGTGAGTGGGTGAGTGGCTGAATGGGTGGGTGAGTGAGTGAGTGAGTGAGTGAGTGGGTGGGTGGGTGGGTGAGTGAGTGACTGAGTGACTGAGTGGGTGAGTGAGTGAGTGAGTGAGTGAGTGGGTGAGTGAGTGAGTGAGTGAGCGAATGGGTGGGTGAGTGAGTGAGTGGGTGAGTGGGTGGGTGAGTGAGTGAGTGAGTGGGTGGGTGGGTGAGTGAGTGACTGGGTGAGTGAGTGGGTGAGTGAGTGAGTGAGTGAGTGAGTGAGTGAGTGAGTGAGTGAGTGAGTGAGTGAGTGAGTGAGTGAGTGAGTGAGTGAGTGAGTGAGTGAGTGAGTGAGTGAGTGAGTGAGCGAATGGGTGAGTGAGTGAGTGAGTGAGTGGGTGAGTGAGTGGGTGGGTGGGTGAGTGACTGAGTGGGTGAGTGAGTGAGTGAGTGAGTGAATGAGTGGGTGGGTGAGTGGGTGAGTGAGTGAGTGAAGGGATGGGTGAGTGAGTGAGTGGGTGAGTGAGTGGGTGAGTGAGTGGGTGAGTGAGTGGGTCGAATGAGTGAGTGGGTGGGTGGGTGAGTGAGTGAGTGACTGAGTGGGTGAGTGAGTGAGTGAGTGAGTGAGTGAGTGATTGAGTGGGTGAGTGAGTGAGTGAGTGAGTGAGTGAGTGAGTGAGTGAGTGAGTGAGTGAGTGAGTGAGTGAGTGAGTGAGTGAGTGAGTGAGTGAGTGAGTGAGTGAGTGAGTGAGTGAGTGAATGAATGAGTGTCAGCTTTATTAACAAGGAGCTTCTAATGAATATGTTTGGTATATAATGATGAGGCTTAGGAGTCCAGCTACATTAAAGAGGATTCAAGTTATACACAGTGTGGGGAACCGGTTCTGTCCATCAGCTCTACAGACAAAGCGTGCATAACTTTATTCGTTTGGATGCTCACGTACTAAGCCTAATAATGATCTCTCCGTTGCCTAGCTGTCTTAACTAAGAGTGAAAATTGTGTCGAAATCGGTCATAGGATAATTATCTTAATGCTTTGTGAGTAAGGATCATCTATGATTATACACCATTGCGGTATACAATCTCATTTGTAATATTCTAAACATGGATAAACTACTCATTAATTATGTTTACAACTATTGAACCAACAAATTCAATTTCCATTAGTCTTAATGAGTATTTTAAGAATATGCTTAGGCTTCTAACACTTATCTAAACCAATAAAACTTGTTGCCATGCATTGTTTTGCAACACTATGATATCACAGATTATATTTTAATATTCAACCACCTGAGTTCAAAATAAAGTTTTGTCTTAAGCGTGTTTGGCAGGTATGACTCCAGAAATTGCATCTGTAATGGACAAAAAGCGCAGATAAAGCACCATGAAGAATGAAAATAATTTTATAAAGCAGGGTTGCTAGTTGTGAAGCTTTTTTTTCCTGCTCTCTCGTGAAAGCTCAAGAACTGGCGGATAGCCAACTTACGGTCCTCATGCCTTAAGTTACAAGCAGGAACGACATATATTTGACGAATGTTCAAAGGAATAAAGCATGATGTATCTCCAGATGTTACGTAATAAGCGCGGACTTGTTACCCGCGCTATTCGCATGTCTACACGTACATAAATAGGCAGACCTACCTGAGACAGCAGCACCATCATTAACACTGCAGAGGCAAGGATGCTCGATGTGAAGAGTGTCATGAAATGAATGCACAGCGTGTTTGTAATTAAAATTTACCCAAAGCATGCGCTGTCGGCGGTAGGTCAGTCTGTCTCGACTTGGGAAACAAGATGCAAACATCTGTTGCTGAACCGTGTATGAGTTGCAGCCAAGTATGTGGAATCTGATTATTACGCCTCCGTTTTCCTTCCTTTGCAAAGTTACACCGTATAAAAGGACATGGGAACTCAAAACTTGTTCGTCTCTATGAACAGGAGGAAACCAGAAACTTACACGCAGTAAGAAAAATTTTCCGGATTTGTAAGTTAGACACAAGGATGGTTTTAGGGGTCTTTTTTCAGCCCATTCATCATTGCTAGACAACCGGCAATACCAAAAGTAGTGTCCTGTTCACCACTGTAGAGGTAACATTGGAAACCTCCACAAGCTGATGGACCAATTTAGCACTCAGTTCTACATGCCACAAATACCTGGCATTTATTACAGCAGGGATTATAGAACCATTCCAGCTGAACTATATTTGGTTTTACTTCCGAGCAACCTTTCTGTACTAAAAGGAGCGGTAGTATATTCATTGTATTGCTACTTTCTGTTGACAGGTGTGTGATTCGGAAAATTATACATGACTTTTACGTTGTTGACCAAGGTGTTCTACAATGCCTTTGTTCGGGAAAACAAATTTTCCATGGAGGCGATGTTCGCTTTAGAACATTATTTCGGAGCCGGGCTTTAAATGCAGGAGATGTCAGAATCAAAGAAAAGTACTCATAGAATGTCCTCACATCATGGCTTGGAAGCAGGATTATCTTATTAAAATTAAGCACTTTGGAGAAAGTTGGAGAAGTATCCTCCACATTGATGAAAGCTGGGTGGATGGTAACATAAAATTCGGCAAATGCAGGCAAAGGAAGGAAGCATTTGGCATTCATACAACCACTAATGCGGGGAATACGCTGATAATAGTTAATGCACGTAGTGTATACGGGTTCCTGAAAAATTCTCTTCTGGCTTACAAGGCCGGGACTACTGTAGTGATTACCATGGACAAGTGCTCCATATGTATGTACTTTGAAAAATGGATTCAACAAAAGATGGCTCCTAGTTTGTCCGTTCTCCTGTTGTACTGTTAGACAGTGCTCCTTATCACAAAGTAAAGGTGGATAAACCCCCACTGAGGACCGCTGTGAAATCTAATATATTGCGTTTGCAGAACAAAGTGCTTCTGTGCGACAGTTCTCTACGTAAAACAGATCATAATAGGCTGACTGAAACAAATAAACCTAAAGAGAAGGTTTTTAAAGTGGACGCCTATTTTGTTTTCTTGAGCCACGCTGACGTTCGCTTGGCCCCATCCACGTGTGATCTAAATCCCAATGAATTAGCTTGGGCCAAGGTGGAACGAATGGCTGGAGAAAGAAATGCAATAGGTAACTTATCCTTACAGAAATTGCACGATATAACTCTTGAGGATACATCATTTGTGTACGAAACAGACTGGCAAGGCTTTTTCAAACTCTAGAAAAGGTACAAAATGATTACTGAGAAAGACGATGCAGTTGAAAAAATCACAGAATTATAGTATTTTCCAAAACATAACAACTCTGCTGCCAAAGATGGCATTACTTTGAGGCATGAGTTTTACAAGGTTTGCGGTTTAAAACTATAAAGGAACCAGAACACGGCTACATTGTCTCTCGCCCTGTTATGAGGGTTGGCTTTTGTTTACTAACGGCTTACCCAGTGGCAGGGGGAACGGTCCTCCTTTTGAGGGTGTCATGGTTTGCAAATAACTGTAGTGTCATTTTGCTAGGAGATGCAGCAGCGGATTCTCTTCTTCCTCCTCTTGCAGCAAACATGAGTCTGGTTCCGAAGAAGATCTGGTTACTCCACCTTTTTGACGTCGTTTCTATAAGCTAAGCATTTTGCATAAACTGAATACATTTAAATTTCGCTATTTTGAGCGACTTTTTACTTTAATCTAATCACATTCCGAGGTTGGCACCTTTATCGTAAGCGCAACCAGAAGAACGGGTACAGCTTAGAAGTCGCCGTGTACATATTATAGTGTGCGAGGTTTAAGTCGAAACATGGAAAGTACAACGAGATAGCACAATATTCCACACGGCAGTTGGTAATCCTTACTGCCTAATCTCAAAATATTGGCTATTGGAACTTACTGTTTAAATTCTGGATCACAACACCTATTTCCCAACACCCGCTTGTATCGATACAAAAACCAGCCAGGCAAGGACGGCTCAACATATCAGGATATTTTCCACCTTTCTGTAAAATCTCATCCAAATTTCAAAAATATAACTGACTTTGGGAGACTAGGCAGTGAAGGGTGACTGTGACAGTGTTTCTGAGCACTTAGACCGTCATTAGCGAACCCGCCCATTCTATAGAACCATGAGGTAGCAGCGCAAGGTCATGTTTTAGTTTAAAACTCACACACCATAGAACTGTTTACTGATTTCGTTACTCCATGCATTTCTGCCACAGACCTGAGATGGCGGACACACTGTACTTAATCTTCCAATTTAAATATTGTTTGTTACACTGAAATTCATTTGCAAAATGAGGATTTCGTCAGCAACTATGTAAGCACTAGTGAGAAGAACATCAAGTTAAAGATTTCCAAAAATGTTTACCTAACAAGCGCGTTTTACAGAAACTTAACCTTTCGTTAAAGATGACTCATGCTAAAGAGAATGGTTAGTGTAAACGCATGTATTATCATTATCCCTGGGAATGTAGTAATTGCTTAGTTATGGGGTTTCTTTCACAGGAATGGCTTGCTCACACTGATGTTTAATTGAACATCAAGAAAGAATACGCTGTTTCTTCCTCTACATACCGGGTGGAACACCTACAGATGAAATCCCCTTAGCAGATGATTAAAAATGAAACGAAAGGAGTATTATAGTTCTAATTTTAGTCCGTGAACGTTTACCTCGGCTAATAACATATGAATTGCCACTTTTTATCTCAATGTAATTCGCACTCGGAACAATGGTATGATAAAACAGTAACCAATCTACATATTCTGTTATATTCACATTCTTCCTTAAACACTTTGTTTTGTCATAGTTTAGATATTTTTGTTTTTGTGCAAATGCTAAGAAGGTCTGCTGAAGTTACGATGGCAGCTGAATAAACTAGCCACTCATATACATCCCAGGTAGCTACAGTCACTTTCACCATCCACTACCATGCTGTGCTACCTTCGGTATAAAGATTACTATTGTTTAAACAAAATCGTTTGTTTTTCGTCGGACTTCCTTAAATTTTCAAATAGCAATATCCATTTTCCTTTCATTTGTTACTCCTTTCAACTAATGCTTTAATAAACACTTGTACTTTCTTGTATCCCATAGTTATCAAGTGGCACTGCACCTCTTGGTTTTTACAATAAATAAGTAAACCTTTATCTTAAATATTTGTCCTTTATTGATTCATGCAGAACTAAGAGACTATGTTTGCCTTCAGTAGCTTGCACTTCACTGGAAATACCCAAATACATGTCGTGGCAACTAAGCCGGTGACCAATTCCTAGTGCTATTGGATACAGCGTGATTTCTACTGTGTAATGCACCCTACCAAATTTGACATACCCATCATCCAAGGATAAACACTTAAAACGCATGCCTCTACTCATAGGTTAAGGCATGCCCAAACGTAGTTTCAAGTGTAGACGCATAACAAAATTCAATTAACACGCAATGGACAATTGCACTGACAGTTACAACAACCTTTAGGCGACCAACAGCCCGGAAATGCTCAGGGCGTTTGTCAAGTATAATCCAGGGTAAGCAACACCTAACGCGCTCGCATACAACGCATGCCAGCCTCTCATCTTTCGTAGATTAACCGGCGTGCTACGCAGGACCCGACAAACTAATGTGTGTGAAACAATAACACACTGACAAGTGGAGGGGGGGGGGGTTAGTGTGTATGGCCACCAGAAGGCGAGTCTCACACTTCCAGCTGGGCTGCAGTAAATGCGTAAGAAGTGTTTCCTCCTCCACACCAGAAATATACGAGTGTGTATATATAAGGAAAACACTCTAACTACTGGAAAATGAAATCTCTAATTTAATTTTAAGTAGGATACATAGTTTCTCTATACAAACTCTCATTAAAATAATACACCTGAGACATGAGTTTCTACCTTAATTCAAAACAATTTAGTCACAAATTAATGTTAACGTAACGTTGTCAAATCTCTCTTAGAAATTAAACTCTGCATGATATTTTAACATTAAATTGTGACTAAATTAATTCCAATTACGGTAGAATGACACTACAGCATTGTTCACACAATGTTTGCGCGACAGCTTGTGAAATAATAAAATATTTATATTATATATTACAGCATAACGAATTACAGACTGGAAAAAAGCGATATAAGCGCTTCTTAAATATATTGGTGGAACATTGTAGCTTAAAGCCCTCAAGAGATACAGCGCTCTTGATAATCTTGTTGAAATAAACCCTATATGTTTAGACCATGCTAAGACTGGATCTAAAACAAAGCCTAAAAATATATATTCCTTGATTGGGTTCTGTTTGTTAATATTGTGGTTGAGACCCATGGTCAAGGTTTCTGTCTTCTTGTTGTTTAAGACCACACCATTGTCCACAAACCATTGTGCAATGCTACTCAAAGTGTCAGCTGTAAGTTTCTGTAATTCATTAATATTACTTTGTTTAATTGCAAAGGATGTGTCATCTGCATACATGATTGTTAATTCATTTACAAGCATTGGTAAATCATTTATAGTTATTAAAAACAGCAACGAGCCCAGTACTGGACCCTGGGGTAGTCCATAGTTTACACATACTCCTTCAGATTGTGAGCATTAATAACAACAACCTGTTTCCTGTTGCAGAGGTAAGATTAAAATATCTTGCGATTGTTTCCCCTTGCACCATAAAACTCAAATTTTTAAATAATTAAATTGTGATCAATGCAATCAAAAGCTTTAGTTAAATTACAGAAAGGTACAGCTGAAGTTAATTTATTTGCATAATTATTACAAAGTTCACTTAATAGTAGATTTATTGCATCAATAGTGGCCCTACCTTTTCTAAAACCAAACTGGTTGTTACTAAGGCATCCGTTTGATTTAAAATACACCCACAATTTAATAAACACGACATACTCTAGGACTTTAGACAAGACATATTAAGGAACTGTGCCTAAAACTAGCAGGATTAGACCTTTCACTTTTTTATAAATTGGATACACCTTTACCAATGTAAAACAATCTGGAAAAATGCCATGCATTAGCCATACACTTAAAATATTTGCCAAAGACAGTAAAATAGTGTGTATGGTAGTCTTTAAAAATTTGTTTGACATATCGTAAACATCTCTGCTAGGAGAATTTTTCATACCAGTTACTATTTGTAATACCTCATCACAGATTACCTCCTTCCAGTTAAACACCTTGGTTACTAGTATATTTCTATTTGAAAGGCTCATTTGGCACAGGTGTGACCTAACATCCTTATCTTTAACAGACTTTACTGAGTTGACAAAAAAGTCACAAAACTCTTGAGGGGAGATGTTCACATCTTCCTTAAATTTGCAATGGTTAATTTTTGAGAGCTCACTTACCAATGACCAAGCAGCTTTACATTTATCAGGTCCATTTTCTATTATAATTAATAATTAACATTATAATTAAGCTTAGCTTGCTGCATGTAGGCTTTGTGTTGTTTTCTTATAGCTTGAGTCGGCTTTAAGTCACTTGAATCAATTATTTTGCACATACGGTGCAAAAACACTACTTTGGTTTTTAAAAATTTGAATTCAGGGGTATACCATGCATATTCCAGCTTTTTAAGCACATTAACTCCATCTAGCTTGATGCGAAAACACTAGTTAAAAATACTAAAAATAGTGTGGAAAGAAAACAAATATATTACGTCACCTGCATCCAATGTTGCTGTACCAATGAGTTAATGACTATGAAAATACCGTTTTGCAAGCACGTATGAGATTTTCCTTCGAATCATCACTTTTGATGTGATATGACAGCTTTTTATCGGCAGTTCTATACATGAATAATGCTCAACATATTTCATCCTACCTTCTTGTGTAGACAACACTATTTATAGAATCTCTCTATTTAGTTATCTCTCTATTTAGTTGTCTTTCTATTTATTTGTTGATTTGTTGATTGATTTGTTGATTTACTTATTTACTTATTTATTTAACTACTTCTTCATTTATTTTATTTATGTATCTATTCATTTCTTTCGGTATCTATCTGTGTGTCTGTCTATCCTTCTGTCCATGGAGCATTCTTTTTACCCCCTTGGTTGTGTTTGCTATGACATTTGTAGCAAAGAGTATTTAATTTACAGCCTTGTTGCTCCATGCAGAAGTATACAAGTTATATCGTCATTAATGTTGTCATGCTATAGTGGGATTTTCTTTTTTGAGCCAGGAAAACAATGAGAACAATGAATTTATTACAGTTCTTTGTTGTTATTTTTATCTGTGGCATTCTTATCTTGTACTTCTGAGCTTAAACATAGTCAAGTGTTACAGTCTGCAGTAGTTTGGAAGGATTACAGATAGTGATAATCCAGATCTGCGTGATGAAGATCGCGATATGTATAATTTGTATGATGATGAAATCGATAATGTTGAAGTTCTTGAAGAAGCTGATGTCATTGAAATGAGTGAAACGCGTCAAATGGGAGAGTCACCACGGACAAATAAGTATCAAATGTCACCGAGGATGAAGATCCAATTCTCTCAAGTATTTTCAAATCTAGAAGTGGTCTAGCATGGCATTCTACAACCTTCCTCAAGGAAGAAGGACGGTTCAACATATTCTTCGACAAAAACCTGGTCTAAGAAAAGTAACTATACACCTGGCGTGTCTGGGCTATAAAATATCATTGATTACTTCAATTATTTAATGAAACATCAATTTACACTAATAATTGTCATTCTGAAATATTTTGTGACTATGTGACCTATAATAGCAGATTTTTTTTACAATGTTGACAAAGGGTGATTCATATTGCTCCTCTTGGTAACCGGAAGATGTAGAATTATCTTGGTAACAGAAGGTTTAAAAAGTACAGGCAACAATCTTGGCTTACTACCACAAATGTCACCTAGAGAAATTAAAGACGGTTGATGCCACTTGTGGGTTATCCTTGCAGTTAGTCTGGCTGTGTTAGGAATTTGAGCAGAAATGCAGTTGAGTGTTGAAGTGTCGCTGGATAAACAGAGGAAGTGAGAGGTCATAAAGCCACTCAAGATCTGAAGCATCTGGTTCTTCCTCGTGTGACACTTCTTCATGGGATTTATGTAACAAATTTATCAGGCCAGCAGCCGAATCAGCAAAGGTCAGCTGCGAAGACACGGACCGCCCACTGATCCTGGCGCCCCTAGCAGTACGAATGTCGAACTACCAGTGATGGTATGGCCAGCAGTCGGCACGTCTAGCTAGTCAAACATGGCTTCATGCCGCGTGCAAGCGTGTGCGAATGTAAGGCACGCCGGCGTGCTGCTAACGTTGTGGATGATCTGCACGCTCACAGTCCTGGGAGCGGAACCCACCGAGGACCACGACGTCGTCAAACCATGTGATGTAATATACCGCGAAGGGGTAGAAGCTTACCTGGAAGAGCGGTGGCAGGACTGCATTGACAACTTTGAACTTGCTGTAAATAGGTATCGCTCTTATAAACAAGCAATTGTCAACTGTCGTTTGAAGTGTCATGCGGAAGCAGAAGCAGCGCCTTCGATACTCACAAAGAACATCGACGATCTGCATTATTACGAAAAGATGGTGAAAAAGACGTTGTGCTTACTGAAGTGTAAAAAGCAACATTCAGAAGACATGCCGAGTTTCATCCGCAGGAACATAGAAGACGAATTGGAGGACTTGAAACCCTACGAATACTTGCAGCTCTGCTATTTTCAGGTGAGTCTGAAAAAAGAAATAATAAAATACACTGATACCTTTGCTGTAGGTACCATTTCAACAGTGACCCATGCGACTTCACAAGCCAAACTTTAAAATCTGATGTTGCACTTGCATGCTTTCCCTACCCTTGTACTAACAATCCTTACAACCCCCTATTCCTGTATCTTCCTCATGTTAGTCGAGATAAAAGTTTACAGAAATTATGTTATTGCTAATTTTCTTGTAAGGGCAAGGGGAATTTGGGAATACAGTAGGCTTTGAGTAGTCAAACTTTTAAAGCTGGTCACTATATGAAGGCTTTGAAACTCCGTTCTCTTTGCACGGCCAAGAGATAAAAAGTTGTTCCAGAACTCACACAAATAACAAGTAATATCTCCGAAGTGGTTTACCCCACAAAAAATGTATTTGGGCATAAATTGTGTGTTTTAACGACATCTGCCTTTTTGTATAATAAGATTTGGTCTCTCTCTTGCAGTTTACCAATTATGTAGAGTCATCAAGAGTAAATAGGACTACATAAGCTATAGCCAGGAAATTCAAAATAAACATTTCATTTGCCATAAGAATGTTTTAAACATATGCCATTTAAATCAAAATCGTTGAAGCCGTTTATTAAAAACTCAAAATTTTCGAAAAGGTTTCGATGTAAAGGGTAGTTTAGAGTGGAGAAATTTTCTCCAAAACCTTTATGTGGAATCCTTGAATGACATTAAACTTAAATACCAACTTTAGTTTTTAACCGACTTTCCGTTTTTGAGCTACGCTGTTCAGTCGGACCATTCTCTAAAAATGATTTTGTTTTTATTGAGGGGGCCTCAGAAGATTTATTTCCGCTGAAATCTTGACATCAAATTTTTGGGTCGAATACAATACTTCCCCTAATTAGTACAGGTTCCTTGTAGAGGTAGTAAACATGTTGCACATTTATAAATAAACTTTTGTTAAACCCTCTTTTCGCAAAGCTACACAGTTCCATTCCAATACATAATAGTGCAACGAAAATAAAAGCAACAAAACCAGGACCTTATCTTATGATGCCGTTTCATTTTCTTCTTTCGTTTTTCTCGTTCGTGACGGTGCCGAGAAGAAAATCACTCTTATTATTTAACTACCATAATCTGTATAGAAGATGAACCTCAGTTAGTCATTCTTAATAGAAAGTACGAGTAGCTTTAAAAAATGCCCAGAATATTTATCTTTCTAAGGGACTGAGGCATTTTAAAGCAAGGATCAAATATGTAGATAAGCTCTCATAAATAAAGACTCGGTGCGACCTTGCCTCCATGAATGCTAATGGTGCATATTGAAATAATAATTAATGTAAATAAATGTCAAAAAAAAAAAAACAGTAAAGATGTGAGGTAAGGTCCAGTTATAAAGTACTCATGTCTGCTTACTAGCATCAGTTTTCAATAGGTCTGGTCAATTGTCCATCTCCAATAAACAAATTATGTACCTGCTGTAAACGTTGAAAATATGTTACGTGAAGAGATTCATCGAAAATTCGATGCCAAGATTTCACTGAAAAATATACGTTTTGAGGTCCCTTGAAACGAAACATAATTTTTAGAAAACTTTTCATGTGTTTGACTCTGAGCCTGCAAACAGCATAACTCAAAAACGAAAAGTTGGTTAAATACCAAATTTGGTATTTAACTTCAGCATCTTTAAAAACGTGACACGAAGATTTTCACCAAAATCTGCCCACGCCAAACTACTCTTTACATGAAAAAAATTTGCAAAAATGTTGATTTTCTCAAAACTGACTCGAACGATTTTAATTAAAATACGATATCTTTAAGATATTATTATAAATGAAATTCATCTCGTTAATTTTCCGGTAATAACCTCTTTCATTCTGGACGAGTTTTGCACAACTGGTAAACCATCAGAGATGAACAAAATCTTACTAAAGAAAAAATGTAGATATTGTTCAAAAATGTGTGAAACAAAAGCATTGTGTGGAAATGACCATTTCTGAGGTATTCCTTATTATTTGTGTGATTTTTCAAATAATTGTGCTTTTCTCAAAATCGAAATCGTCGTTTGTTTTCTGAAGTGGCCATGCAAAGATAATGGGATTTAAAAGTCATCACATAAACGTTAGCTCATAAAAGATTTGACTATTGCTTAAACCTAATGTACTCTCCTATTCACACTGTGCCTACAAGGAAATATGTAATAAGACCATTTCTAGAGATCTTTATCTTTATTAACATAAAGTTTCTAAAAGAATAAGGATTTTAAAGAATAGTATGCACAAGAGTGAGTAGAGGTCTTGTGAGGACACACATCAAATTTGTTTGCAATTATACTAAGAAAATAACTAATGAATTTAATATTAAAGCACTAATACAATTGTTTATTAAACGTTTCCTAAATGCATTGAGATTATCTTGACAATTATTTTTAATTAATTGAAACCTATTAGTTTTACAGTCTATAGTGCTTAGATGTTGCTTTCGAAACTACAATATCACATCGCGTTTTCACAGGAAAACGCGTTTTGAGGTCCCTAAAGTACCTCGAAGTCAGATAATAACATTATAAATGCGTCGTTAGCTTGGGTACCGTTTAAATTTGCCAAGCGAAGATTTTCAGGAAAATCGCCCCACACGAAGCAGACTGTTCATAAATTCTTCTTTTCTCAATAGTAGGTGTAATGCTTTTTGAAGCTTCATATATTTGCACAACACGTTACATGTATATATCTAATTCTTCGTGAATAGGATGCTTTCGTATTAACAATTTAAACAATTCCTGACAAAATAAATGATATTAGGTAGAGAAGGTCGTGTGATTGTAACCTGCAAAGTTTTTTTTTAATGTGCCTTACCATTTATGCTTCCTGAAATGAATAAGACACACTCTGAGGGGTTTTGATTGGACCCAAAGCACTGTGCAATTTATGGTTAATACCAACAAACACAAAATGGGTACTAAGTGTTTAGGGGTAATACTCAAAGTTGTTACTGGAATTTCAAAAAAAAATTTTATTGTTACATATGGGTTCATTAAATGTAGGTATTACGTACGACACCATTTCAGAAATATCCTACTTTGCTGTAGTTCTAAATATATAATTAATTTCGGAAAGTTTCAAGTATGAAAAATTAATTTGACAAAAGCATCGTAATCTTTGGAATTACAGACCCATGTAGGCACTGCCCTATGAAGAAAATACGCAACATTTTAATTCACATAACACGTCTGACAGTTGAACATCAAAGAAAACATCGAATCAGTTGATTATTAACACAAGCTCACTCATTTTAAAAGGCATGTATTTTCTGAATGTTAGCATGTTTAAAGTCTTAAGAGTCGTTTCTGCAACAAAATGCATTCTCATGTATGTTAACGCTAAACACACATTAGTTGTCCTTGCTTCCCTACCAATACAAGCAGCTGAAGAAATAAACCACAACTCTCCTGAAAGAGGGGAGAATTGCCCTAGACCAGATGGCAATCACGGAGGACTCCGATCTTCTACTTTGAACTGCACGCCGTCAAAGTTGTGACTGGATATAAAATCCAGGGGCAGCCGGGCCAATAACAACCGACTGGCGCCGACGCGTCGCGTCCATACCCAGAGATGTGATGAGCTAATAGGGAACCTAATTTCCTCGCTTGGCAGAGATGAATCATTCAGTCGGTCTAAACAGCGTCGGTGTGGTCGAGAAACGAACGCGGTACTCCATGTCTTACACCAGCACTAAGTGTGACAGGGATATACTGCTAGTCGTTATGAGATCGTAAAGAAACAACTATTACTGCCGAGATGCAAAATACTACTCTCTCTGTCAAGTATGAGGTAGGTAGAGAAGATATTGGATTACACTCAAATTCTACATCGACGTTCCACCGCATATGCATGTTTTGAGACCCTAAATAGAATTCCTTCTTAGGAAAATGACCGCGCGCGCGCATTTTTATCTCCTTTTTAAGCAGTAGAATTCAAAAACAAAATGTTGGATAAATACCAAAGCTGGGAGTCAAATCCAGTACCTTTCAGCAATGTAACACGTAAATTTTCAACAAAATTCCCACACTTCAAATTACCTTTCTAATACACATATTTCTGATTCTGATTTTTTTGTCAAAAATGCTTATACCAATTTTAATTAAAATTGCATATAATTTTGGCTAATATATATATATATATATATATATCCCGGGTGGAAGGGAAGTCATTACATTAATTTAAATCAGTAGTAAATCTTGGTATTTGGAACACATTTTGTATCTTACGTTTTTGTCTCTGACCATTTCCTACGGAGATATCTTAGTTTTGTCAAAAAGAAGTTGGTAATACAGCAGATTGTGTGGTTGGGACTTTCCCTAGCTCAGTACATAAACAAACTTCCTAAAGGTTCGGCCTGAAAACATAAACACATACCATGCCTTGTCCTTCTGTGTTTACTGTGCATATGTAAGCCAATAACAAGCGTTAGCTTCCTAAACATAAGGCGAAAGCGAAAGTGTTTACATCCACAAACCAGCTCAATTGCCTGACCAACCTCAACGCAACGTTGTCGACATGTTACACGTCTGAAGGAGCTGAACATAGTATTCCTTCACGTCTTTTAAGTGATTAATTATTTCGAAACCCTGTGTGGTGTCTCATAATTACTACCGAAGTTATTTCAGAAACAAGTTACTCAACGCG
The DNA here is from genome assembly GCA_030765045.1 of Tenodera sinensis. Taxonomy (NCBI): domain Eukaryota; kingdom Metazoa; phylum Arthropoda; class Insecta; order Mantodea; family Mantidae; genus Tenodera; species Tenodera sinensis. The sequence goes on along the minus strand of CM060964.1, from coordinate 69,665,920 downwards.
TTTTACAAGTAACGAACTGTTATCTTCGAATATTCTTGTAGAATCACACATCCAATTTGGATCAAAAACCAATTATTCTTTCGAAATCGGCTGACCAAAGAACAAAATGCCATTTGACTTTTCTGTTTGTAATGCTTCTATGAAGCACATATTAGATGGAATGTAATGATTTCCCTTCCACCCTGTATACTATATATTATTCTTATTATTCTAATTAAAATAGGTATTTGTTATACTTTGATGTTCACTTTCCTAAAATCATTTTTGTATCATTGTATCAAGTTGCGTAGTTATTGTTATTTTCTTTGTTATACTTTGTCTTTTCTGGCAATCCACGTTGGTTGGTAAGTTTAAAAGCCAATAGTATGAAATTATATATAGTTATTTATGTAAAAGAAAGAAAAGCATTTTCTAGAAAAAGGTCCGTGTATGTGTCTGCCTGTGCGTCTCCTAGCACCATAACTGGAAACAAAAATTACGTAAATACCAAACTTGGTGTATAAGTTTAGTGTATTCCAAAGATGCGACAAGAAGGTTTTCGAGAAAATTCTCTCACTTCAAAACACGCTATATGAAACATTCTTCGAAACTTTCAAAACTTTTGATTTTCTCAAAAGTGGCTCTAACAATTTTGATTAAAATAGCCTAAGTATGAGATAATTACATGATAAATAAAACACAAAATCAGACTGTGAAGTGCACTTCACTTAGAAGGAATTTTGATAAGTTTGTCTGACTAATAAAATGAAAAGAGGTGGAGTAAAACGTCAGTTTGGGTCCATTTAAAATACACTGTTTATTTCAGATAAGGTTTCGACCATTTCAGAAATATTCATAATTTTGGTTTGAAATTCTCAGCATTTTGTAATTGCTGCTAAGTGCTAGTGCTATCCAGTTGTTTCTCGCAATATTGTGGAAAGAGTACGAAATTCCTAGACCAGCACACAGTCAGATGCCCTTGAATATTTCATTTCCTAAGCTACCTTTTTACCTACGGCGAAATTCATTATGAAACCATTCTTGCAAATGTCTATCTGGGTTAACATGAATTAGGTAGAAAATTAGGCTTATGAAATAAGGTTAAAGAATAACTAGAAGATATAAGTTGAAATGAAAAATACTGTTAGCACATAAATAATATACACGTTAGGGACCCTCATGCTGCCTCGCGCTGCTCACTCGGGCTCCAACACGCTCGTAGAGTGCTCTCATTTCATCCCTTCCTCCCGGAATCTGACATACGCACAATCACCTCAACAGTTGGCTCAGTGTGGAATCACCAAAATCTATATTCTACCTCTAGGTAAATAATATTAGTTAACATTCAGTTTATGGCCAGTCAGTTTACGAAATTACTCGAAAATAGGCTCTTTGACGAATAACGTTACGTTTCCAACATTAAAAGTTTTATTAGTAAATAAAAATTCCTACATGAAAAGGTTACTTTAAATTTAAAACATAAGCGTATAAGAGATCCTGATATATATAATTTCCGCTACAGTTTGAATGAATTAATAACCACACCTCAATGTGAAGTCAGATAAAAAGGAAAGAAAAGTACAGTCTGTAATATAAACACCAATTACCCTGTATATTGGCATCCATTATTTGTAGCTTCGGGGACTTCAGAGCAGGTTTATTGATAGCATTATTGGAAGCAGTTATTTGCTCTATTCATTTCAGAGTCCCCAAATCTACCTTCGCTGCTTAGTAATAGCACTATAAATAGGCATTATTATAATTAAACTTAGTGATGCAATTAAGGAACCACTATATAACCTTGTATTAGCATTATAAAATAGTTAATTTAAAATTCAAATATTATATCCGCATTACTATGAGGAGAGCTGCACAAGAGAGACCATGTCGGAGGACATTTAAGAATTTGAGATATGGTAAGACATGTTTCACTTAGAAATTCTCGTTTCCCTTCAATACTGTGACAAAATGACAATTCAACGAATCCCACTTCCTATCACCAGTGCAACAAAGCGACTAAATCCGTCCGATTATTCTTCTATCACTTTGTCTTCCAAAATTTTATCTCAAATACACAGTTTTCTTCTCGTCGTTAACACAGTCTACGGTCTTTTGTCTTGCCAGAACTAACAACCCTTACAACTGGTAACCTTGCTCATTCCTTTCAGTGTCTCTCTTCACTTTGTCCGTCTCTCGTACACTGAGACGTTAAAATCACTCCATGCTCGTTGAATCCTCTTCCGAAGACTGACGTATCTTTCACGATGACACACATGCACTCACAGCTGACTCGCACTCACTGACACACTGGCCAACCATGTTTGTAACCGTCAACTCAACTCACTGCTGTTTTCTCGCCTCCTTATACAGAGGGGATGACACCACACGGACCTTTCTGGACTTACACACACACACGCACACACACACACACACAAACACAAACACACCGGCGATTACGTGGCCCGGTCTTTCTCGAAGGCGCTGGGGAAAGCCCGTTTGGTTCCGTCGCTTGATTGTTGCTAGTCACGTACATACAGCAGTCACACGAGGTAGCCTGACCTTGAACGCCTTTGCCCGCTCACCGACTCGGCATGTGGTGTGAACTAGCTTAGCCCCACCGTCCTTCGTTGTGCGCCCACCCGGCGTCACAACACATTAACTTACACTATTCTATGCAGCTACTCAATCCCATGTTAATAAATACTTTGGCGAGTGCAAATGAAACACAGCATATTTCGCGGTATTCCTTAGTGTGATAGATAACTATGGATTGTACCACGGAGAGGGGCACCTCGCGCACACCGACCTACATAGACATATTGTAGCTGGCATCCCAAGGAGGAAAGGATGAAGTGTAGGAACCACAGTAGGCTCAGACATCCATGCCACAGAGACGCCTGGAGGTGCACTGTGGTTCCAAGGCTCGAAGACCCGAAGACTTTTAGAGCCCCCTGTAGAGGGTGATGAAAGACATCCGTTGCTCAAGTAGCCCTCTGGTGCCCACGAACAATATTCTTTCCTGTGATCGAAATTCGACACCACCATATGCCACAAAACCTAAAAGTGCACCTGAAATATGAGATAAGATAACGATGTTTTATATAAACTGTTCAGAACTTTGCGCCCTAACGCCCTAGACACAAATCACGGGAAAGAAAAAAGACCTTGGTGTGGTTCATTCACATTTTCTCCACCCATCCTTGGACTAACAATTATTAAAATGCGTATTCCTCCATGTGTTTCCTATAAATCAAAATAAGTACTCGCATCGTTCTATTACATGTGAGTATTAATGAATGCTGTAGGTTTAGGAGTTAGCGAAATCCTTTAAGAGCGGGTCACTACGTGATTGCTCTCAAATTCCGTTCTCTTTGCATGACTATAAGGGAAAAGCCTATAAGACTTTTCACTTGAGAAAAGTGTAGGTATTTGAGAATTCAAATTTATAACAAAGAATATCTCGCAAATGTTAAACGCCATAAGAAAGCTTTATATTCTCTCAAGTTTCCACGGTCAGCATTAAAAATATTTGGTTATCCAATTTCTGCCACGTCAAGTTGGATAAAACTGATGTTTCGACCATCTTGTCGTCTTCAGTTTGCCTTTGAAGACAACCATGACAAAATGACTGTAAACAACATAATTCAAAAAGGAAAAGTCGGTTGCAAACCAAAGTTGGTATTTAAGTTTAATATCTTTCAAGGTTGCAATATTAAGATTTTGAATAAATTTCATCTTCTCAAAACTGCCCTTTACGTGGAAAATTTCGATTTTCTCAAAAATGGCACCAACGATTTTGATTGAAATGCCATACGTTTTAGATATTCTTATGGCAAATAAAATGCATATTTTTAATTATCTGGCTATAGCCTATGTAGCCCTGCTTACTCTTAATGACCTTTGCATAACTGGTAAAGCGTAAGAGATAGACCAAATCTTAGTACACAAAATTTAGATCTCGTTAAAACACACATATCCAAATGTACCTTTTTCCCCTTGTTTTTGTGGAGTGAACCATTTTCAGTACTTAAAGTTTTCTGAAATGGAAGGTCGGTATTCACTTTCTTATCTCTTAGCCGTGCAAAGAGAACGGAACCTTAACGCCTTCATAGAGCGACCAGCTTTAAGTTTTGACTATCGCTCAAAACCTTCTGTAATCTGATATTCCCCTCGCACCTACAAGAAAATATGCAATAAGATAAATTCTGTAAATATTTTTCCCAACTAACATGAAGAAAATAGAGGAATAAGGGATGCTAAGAGTAGTTAATGCAGAAGTAGAGAAAGTCATGTGAGTGCAACACATTTTTTGAGCTTAGTACAATTAATGATAGCACACAGGAGAATTTTCCTGTATTTATTATTACAATATCATTCTCCGCTAATCTCAATTTTTTTTCTTATTTATTCACAAAATTAAACCGTAACATAAACCACTCATGTATGCTCTACTATTTTTTTTAGAATTCTGTGATGTTTTATAATATATTCCGTCAGAAATGCGTCTCATTTTACATTTATTGGTACATTTTAAGCCATTAAAATTAAGTCGTACTAATGATCTAGCTACAACATTGCACATTGAAACGTTCTATCTGCGTACCTAAAGTAGGAAGAGTTCTAAATGACGTCTGACATTTCAATCATCCTTCATTGTTCCCCTCAGTGCGACTGCATCAAGAGTGGAACGTCAGTAACAGTAATGAATATATGTGGGCTGAATAGACTGTCCTGCATACAAACAGATTCTCTTACTTTAGTCTTCTTTATTGTCATATTAGGAAGGGAATGAGGGAGGAATCTGTCATACATTCACTTCTTTCTCCAGTCACCATCCTTTATTGTTTATAGCTTCTACAGCTATTCTTATACGGTTTTGTTTGTCTACTTTATACTATAAACTGTTGTTTCACTTCCATTTATTATTTATCTCGAGAAAATCAAAACTTGAGTGTGATCTAATTAACTATCTCACGTTTAAAGGAAAGTATATAAACATTACCGAAAATAAATGCAATAAAATGGTAATTAACTTACTAAATTAATTGATCGAATTGCTCCCACATAAGCTAAAGTACCCAAATAAGAGCTACCTTTTCAAATTTGGTTATTAGATCTATCAGTACAAATATTTGTTGGGTACTTTGTATTCCTAAAGGTTATTTTCAGATTTTATACTATGAACAATTCAGAACTATCTTATATTTACACAAATTCCTTTGAAATGAAAGGTAAGAAAACGAGGTGTGCAGATAAGAGATACCATCATCAACTTTCTTACTCTTATTAATAAATAAAAAAAGTAAATTAATTAGTTATTAATGCTTAAGGAAGGAACAAAGGCACTGTTGAAAAGTATTGTTTTAAAACTAATCAATCTTTTTCGCTCCAAATAATAATGACTGAGTTACCGTTCTTAGATCAAAAAGGAATATGAGGGGCTTTTCTTCACTAGCGTATTCTTCATGTGTCCTTCAATGGAGTGTCGTACATCGTGTCCAGTTTTTCCTCACGTGTCCTCAGAATATAATGCATTGTATTAGGATCCAGGTTACATCGAAATCTCGTGGCTGCTGATGTTTAACTCACTTTGATAGAACTTCACGACTTCTAAGAATATGACAATAAAATTTACATCCCGTGCAACAAAGTGTTCTCAGCTTCCAACTACTTGTGTTGCCGGTACCGCTCAAACAACAGTGTACTATCCAAACAAAAGCATCATGTTACAACTATTTCCAGCAGATAGCATCAGGATGTTGGCGGGATACAGCAGTATCTCTTATTAGGAGACCATCTCATATTTGCTCAACTTACCTTACTGTTTCCGTATGTGTTGTTTGGTGTCTACGCAGACATGGCTGGTTTAAACACATCGTTTCTTAGCGTCTTATTGGTCAAAAGCAGCATTAGATACTAAAAGTACGATAATGGAGAAGAACGTTTGCAGAATTGTACACATTACATATTTCGTTGTAGGTGCAAAGAGGATGAAGGAAACCGAAGCAATAGTTAAATGCCAAAATGCAGAAATCTATTTCCATTACATTACAAGTAACATCTGACTGGTGACAGCACTTCAAAAATAAAAAAGAACTGAAACTTTGAAGCCAATAACAGCGAATATCTAGCAGATGGCCGATGTTACAATATAAGCTATTTAAACTTTTTTTTGAGCTCGTTTTTGTTTATCTCTTACGAATTGCTCATTACACAGGTTTATATAAAATTCCTTCAGAATAAAGATTAAAGATGACTTCACTGGCTATTCGCAGAAAATTCAATATATACATTATTTATGTCATGCAGATGGTTGTAATACACTTAGACTTTTTAATTAAAACCATTGGCTATTTTTCAGACAATCGAAAATTCCGTAAATTGGGGTGTGTTGATGTTCTTGAAAATCTTCGTGTTGCATCTTTGGAAGGTAGTGAAATAGGCTCTTCGCTTTACAGCTGTGCACGTGCGCATACACACACATGCACGCACACACAAACCCAACTTAGCACGCACGCACGCACGCGCGCGCGCGCACACACACATATACTCGCACATACATGGGCATTGAATGCAAGTTATGCAATAACGTTATCTACAATGTTTGTGGGTCGACTGTACCTGGCCTCCTCTTTGTTTTGATCATGTGACAGACTGACCCCCTCCTACTTGCTATAGTCCAAACTCCGCAACTTTTCTTCCACGGTATGAAGATTTGTTACCTCTTTATCACTAAGCAGCCTTTGAAGCACAGTACTGCAATACATATTCCAATTTTAAATGTTTTTCTCAATTTTTTTCAGTACTTTTCTTCATTTCAAAATGATCCACGTGCCAAAAGGTTTGGCCGATTAACTTGTAATTTTCAACAGAACCTCATGATTTTTTTTTTTTTTTTTTTTTTTTTTTTTTTTTTTTTTTTTTAAATTAACGTCCTCCAACATTGTGTCACATCGGACGAATGAATGAAATGAAATGGGTGAAATGATGCTCAAATAAGCCCGAGGTCCATGGAGCTAACAGAACCTCATGAATGACTGCTTAAGCCATTTCTAAATTATATAATTATATTAATTAATAATTTGGTAGCCTGATGTTCATAAAATCGCAAAATTCCAAAGTGTAAAAGGTGTGTCCTTTTCTAACATAATAACATTTGAATTTTAAAAATATCCAATACTAGGTACCTTAAAATGGTCTATTAAAGGCAAAATAAAATTCTTACTCGGATGTAAAAAACCCTTTGACACATGGGGTATTTAGTTAACACAAAACAATTGCATCCGGAATAGAAAACATTACTCTCTTTGAAACAAATACAAATGGTTACCTTTTTATGTAATTCTTATGCATCATTACATTACCATGCTGAGACAAAAACCTCTAGGCTTTGAAATAGAAACTGTGGATTTTTAGGTTTTTCACAGATGCGCTCTCTTAATGAAACCATTCCTGGGAAGGTTTGTCTTGGTTAACTTGAATAGGTAGTAAAATAAGCCTTTGTAAGAACGCTTTATAGAGGTTATAAGAAAGTAAACTACATGTGTACAGTAAAGCATCTGAATGTAACACCCAATTTGTTTCAATTTCAAGCGTACAAATAACGACAATTCATGAACGTTAGAGAATTCAATAAGAACTATAAAAAATCTCGCATTTCTTATTCATATTTCTTCATATTCCTTTCATATGCTATTTGCTACCTTAGCTGAGGATACTGTGTGTAACCTTTTGATATAATTGGATGATATTTACCGCTAGGAGATGAACAGATGGTTTACAGTAAATTATGTAAGAGAAGAGTAGGGATATTTATTCTCAGACATAACTTCCAGCTAGTGAAGTTTATAATAGACTATTTATTTTCCCAACATTACGAGCACTCAGAATTTAAAACTGTTTCAGGGCCACAAGAGAATTCGTAGAGAGCAACGATACTAGACTCATAATAAATAAATTTCCAGGAAGTAGTTAAGACTGTGTGATAAGCAATTTGCAGAAGTGAGACAACAAAAATAATGTCAGTTTTTTGAGGGAACTAACGTCATTGTGAGGGACAGTGTCGTATTTGTGAAATCGCCGTGTAATTTCACACGTTATGCACATCTCCAGCTCATAAGCAGGTCATCCAAGTATACTATTCACATAAAATCTTCATTATTTCCCTCAGTTAAAGTTAGTCAAAATAATTATGTACCTAATGGTCTGGCTATAAAATATGGAATTGTTTATTCAAGGTACATCAAATACGTATACAATACGTATTATTTATAATTGCAATTGCTTTCACTTTCTCTTATAGGTGAATAGGGGAAGTATCGGATTCTAACCAAAAATTCGATGCCAAGATTTCACAGAAAATATATACTTTGGCACCCTCTGAATCCCACCTCCTCCCTCCACTCAAAAAAAAAAAAAAATAAATAAATAAATAAATAAATAAATAAATAAATAAATAAATAAATAAATAAATAAATAAATAAATAAATAAATAAATAAATAAATAAATAAATAAATAAATAAATAAATAAATAAATAAATAAATAAATAAATAAATAAATAAATAAATAAATAAATAAATAAATAAATAAATAAATAAATAAATAAATAAATAAATAAATAAATAAATAAATAAATAAATAAATAAATAAATAAATAAATAAATAAATAAATAAATAAATAAATAAATAAATAAATAAATAAATAAATAAATAAATAAATAAATAAATAAATAAATAAATAAATAAATAAATAAATAAATAAATAAATAAATAAATAAATAAATAAATAAATAAATAAATAAATAAATAAATAAATAAATAAATAAATAAATAAATAAATAAATAAATAAATAAATAAATAAATAAATAAATAAATAAATAAATAAATAAATAAATAAATAAATAAATAAATAAATAAATAAATAAATAAATAAATAAATAAATAAATAAATAAATAAATAAATAAATAAATAAATAAATAAATAAATAAATAAATAAATAAATAAATAAATAAATAAATAAATAAATAAATAAATAAATAAATAAATAAATAAATAAATAAATAAATAAATAAATAAATAAATAAATAAATAAATAAATAAATAAATAAATAAATAAATAAATAAATAAATAAATAAATAAATAAATAAATAAATAAATAAATAAATAAAAAACAAACAAAGAAAATAAAAAATAAAAAAAGTTTGTAGAAAAGCATCTGTGCGCGCCCTAGTGAACAGCATAACTCAAAAATGAAAAGCCGGTTTAATACGATACTTGATATTTAACTTCAGTATTTGCCAAATTATTGTACATTATTTACACCTTGGCATGCTAGGTACTTCAACAGTGAAAATATGTTTACTGTATTTTTTGTATATGTCATTACTTTTAAGAAGTGCATCAGATTTCCATTTTCCTCCCACTTCACTAATGCTTCATTAATTATTTGATCACATTTTATTGCTGATTTTTTCCGTTTTTTTTTTTTTAAGATTGAGATCTTTCCTGTTACATGTATGAATATCGTATTCGGCATCATCTCGAAGGGTATTAACTAATATATATATACATTTGGACGTGCATTCGACATTAATTGTCCAGTGTTCGATTCCAACCTTCAGAGCCGTTGTTTGTCCTGGGTTGTTTGCCCGAAGACTTCCATATTCGTAGATCTCAGAACCGTGTCACTTTCCAACCACTACTCGACGGAAAAATCGTAGAAAAGCCAGAGCTTTGCATTTTCAGATGTAAGATCAGATGTGAAAACAACTGAACAAAAATGAACTTCAGTCTATCTCGGTTAAGTAAGTTGAACTAACAGACCCAGATCCAGGTAACAAAAGGGGTGATTTCCCCCACTACCGCCTCCAAATTTACGTTCGACCCAAGCATTGATGGCTTCCCAGAAATGGAGTGCAACTGTCACTAAATTGTACTGAAGTGCAACTGTCACCGACTCGAGAAAACCACGTGAGTGATTTTTCTGAGGGGCTCAAGCGAAGAAATTGACTAATTAGTGACTTAGAAGTCACACTCAATGTTACTTCAACCTCATGTAACCGAAATACGACAGTAAATATATTGGAGACAGTTTATCCTAAAGGAAAGTTATTTAACACGTCATATGTTTTGATCAGAAAGGTAAGTAATTTTCCTGCAGCACATTTTCGTCCATTTCCCAGTGATACAAAATTTAATGTCAGCCTAAAGAACAGATCTGCTGGAACAAAGTTAAATCTGGACTGCCAACTTCAAGAGACACAGAAATTTTCTGGTGACACCATTGCTAGCGAATCCACAATTTATAGGTTGTAGAAAATGAAATAATGTGTGAGGCTCATATTCGGGAAGTCTCTGGTTCGATCCCCATTGACGCAAACTCTGATTTGGTTTTCCGTGGTTTTATCTGGTCACTCGGTGAATGGCGTGGTTTTTAATCTTCCAGGATTTTCTTTCCACCATTTTCCGTTAATTCTGCAGGAGGTTAAAGCAGGAGAACGTGGAAGGCATTAAAAGAGAAAGTTTACAAAAGAAATCCAAGCATTGTAGTTGAACTTCAAAATAACATTGGTTAAGAAATTAATACCATTACTTAGAGGGAACTGCAGAGTGCATTAGGAAGTTTCCTAAGCAGGTGTCAGAAACGCTTGAACAATGACAGGAGGAAGTTTAAACACATTCTTGCTTGATATACATGATTAATATAGTTTTCTTTTTAGGTCTTGATGTTATGTGTGACATAAATAACTTAAGCGACAAACAGTGCTATATTTACTACTGATTTCCCGTCACTCGCACAACCTACACAATAACCAGCCAAGCCGGCCGGACGCCCCCACCAAACCGGTCCCGCCAAGGATTACTTACCCTATAGCATAATATTAGAAAACAATCATTAGCATTTGTTTCCAAAACAGAAGAACATGTTAGTGTTCTAGAACTGCAAATGCCAAAAGAAAACTAGGTACGTGTGAACAGTGTAATAAATAATTTGATAATTTCCTTTAAAACTGTAGAAGCAAGAGAGTAACGGGTATTTTGAAGGGGAACAATTTTAATAAATTATAAATAATAAATAATAATAAATAAATAATAAACAATAACAATATTATTAATAACAATAACAATATTATTAATAATAATAATAACAATATTAATAATCATAATAATAACAATATTAATAATCATAATCATAATCATAATCATAATCATAATCATAATAATAATCATAATAATCATAATCATCATAATCATCATAATCATCATAATCATCATAATCATAATCATCATAATCATCATAATCATAATAATAATAATAATAATAATAATAATAATACTAATAATAATAATAATAATAATAATAATAATAATAATAATAATAATAATAATAATAATAATAATAATAATAATAATAATAATAATAATAATAATAATAATAATAATAATAATAATAATAATAATAATAATAATAATAATAATAATAATAATAATAATTTTAATAAATAATATTTAATAAAAAAGCTCACAGTCCCGAATGTCTGAGCAACAATATGTGATCCACTTTTCGTAAGCAACAGTTCTCTAGGAATATGAATAGAAAAGATAGGGAGGGGGTTAGGCACTGAAGCTAGGCTTATTGTACCTATGGCCCCAAGGGGCACCCCCCGGAGGAAGGATGAGGTGAGAGGAGGCACCAGGCTGCCAGATTCAGGCTAACAGTACAGACATTGGCATAGGTCCCTAAGATTTCTTGGGTCTTCCGGGGCCTTCTTAAAGGAACCCCGGTGTGGTCCAGCACCCCCAAATGCCGCCCTCCTACACGGATCCCACGGACAACGAGGGACGGAAAGAGTTACTTTACGCACATCACCACTGCCAAGCTGCACCTAACGCCTTCGCTGACACTTGTGACCCTGAAAGAACCAACGGGGTGAACGATGAATGAGGTGACTAATGAAGTGAAATGGGGGCACAGAAAATTCGGGGAATGCAATTATTCTTCCCAGCATTTGCTTAGTGACCCGGGGAAACCCCCGAAAATCCCCGAAAACCCATGGGTCAAGAAGGATGGCCATGGGAATTGAAGCTCCGATCTCCCGAATGCGAGCCATCTTGCTCGCTAATAGTTCTCTAAGTCAGCCAACTGTTAAAGAAGGAACCCCATTCATTGTACAAATAATAAAATACCGTTCTTAAAATTACATACTGCCGGATTCAGTAGGATAATTACAGCAAATCTCTCTCTTAATAACTTGTTTGAGCACTGTTTGGATTATAGCACTCTCCATCATTCCCACCTTATTCCTGATTGTGTTGGTAATGATTAGTATTTTGGAAGAGATAAGAGAATGTTGAAATTATCCGAAAGAACCCAAAAGCCAAGATGGTTTCTGTGCCGTTCCACGATTGTTATGTAACACACATATTCCTAACGTAGTCAGATTCCAGCCATTTGAGCCTTATCTTAGAACAATTTCTTGGAAACGGAATGGTTAATTCGATTATTTAAATTAACAATTTTCTTTTCTCTACAAACTAATGGCCACATACACTGATCTGGACCTCGACGTCACCAAGGATTCTATCTGGGTTATAAACGATACGTCTCGCCAAGAAAAGTCTAGCTGACCACATCTGTTTAGTCAAGAATATGCTTCTGGTTATAATTCAAAAGCTAGAGTTTTATTGAACTGATAAAGAGCGAAAACTTTTGAGAGAACCTACACAAATAATGTAAGTTGGCTCGAAACCGTAATCATAATCCCATGCAAAGTGTTGTACCCAACAAAGGGTGATATCTGTAGCAGCGATCAGATCATCCCGTTTTATGCTTTTCTCATAAAGAAGAATATTGGTGCTCCTTTATGCCGGGTGTGCTTATCTTCCTTTTTATTGCACACACTAACCCCAATCACAATAAGAAAGCAACAGTGGCTCGGTAAGATGAGGTATATAAAGGTCTTGATGACTTGTCAATAAAATGTAGATGACTGGCTTTAAAATGCCTTCTGCGAGGAGCTGAAAGGGTCTGGAATTTCAAACACCTTTTGTAATTCAGTGCAGGGAATATGGATTTATTTATCTGTTTGGTGTGTATCTCAGAAGATGAGGGAAAGAAAGTAATTTTGCATGTAGACTTACATTCTGTACCGACGTCTGCTAGACCAGGGGTATCAAACAATACCACGCGTGGCAAAATATGGAACTTCTATCAAGTTTGGGTCCAAACTATGAACTTCTAGGAAGTTACAAGAATCAAATATGAACACCTACTATATAAACTACGCAGCAGAACACCTTCGCTTTTTAAGGTTCATTATTCTACTATGGGACAAAGCTCGATTCAAAAGGGGAATGAAATCAAGTACTTACTCCATCTTTCAATCTGACGCTGAATGTTTTTCCTGTACAAAGGAATCCCTTTTACACTGGAAGAAAATGAAAGTTTCAGAATTTCCAACATCTAATATCTTCATTTTGGACATCACCATAGCGCTGCGGCGTGTGAGGACCCGTGATCGGTTCCGTGTAACGCCATGAGTCTTAGGTAAATGTTTAGATTTGTTTTTATCATAAACTTTCATGTATAGAGGTCGCAGGAAATTAAAAACTACTGAAACTAGATCAAAAGGATACATACTTTTCTCCCACAAACTGCTGTATTAAAAGACAGGATTACATTATTCCCTTGGACAAAGCAGTGCAGTGTGAGAATCGACTTAACCGTGTAATTTAAACCTACTTTAAGAAGTTTTGCGAAGTACCAGCTACAACACTGGCAAGGTGACACCCTCATTCGAGAGGTCCCGGGCTCGATCTCCGACAACCTCCCAAACTAACCATTGAGTTCTTTATGGTTTCGCCGCCTCACTGGGCCAATGCTGGTATGGTTATCCTTCTACCACAATTTTCCTGTCCCCATTATTTGCTTCATTGTCATCTGCTTCAGGATTGTAGGACCGGTGACGTGTTCTGCGGGTTTCGGCTGGGTGGTGGATGTGCGCTTTGTAGAGGTTTTTTCCTGTCATCCCACGGGACTGCCCAGACAGGACCCGCATAAGAGAAGGGCCCACCAGGAGGAGACCATCTAGGGTTGGGGCTTGTGAGCGACATCGAGCGGCGTTGGATGCGTGCCAACTGAAAATGTTGGCAACCCCTTCCATGCTTACACCCCTCGTCATCCGTATCTGGTCACCCTGCGGGTCTCTCACCACAGTCCGCCCTCACATGGTCATGGTAGAAACACAAAGTGTCGGCAGCCTACCTGCGTTGCTCTGCGCGGTGGTAAGTGCTCCGCTTCTCCGTTCTTCCGCACATTTAGCTTTTACCAGCTACAAACTCTGAAATTAATATTTTCCATGTCTAACATGGGTGGTAGCGTTGCTCACTGTTGCATAACACATTCGATAGTTCATTTAGTGCACCGTGAAATGACAGATGACTAATGGTGTTTTGATTTTAAACAACTAAAATAACAAAGAGATTATTGTTTATATCAACTGTTACATTTTATTCATGAAAGCATGTTAATATTAATCACATTTGAGATTACGAGTTTCATCAGATAAATTTGTAACCTTTCGTGGAATTACCTAGGAATAACTCTGTACTAATTTATCACATTTGACTTTCATTGTAGCCTTTTTAAGCTTTCGTGTTGTTGGTAATTTCTTTTTCAAGCCATATCAAACTGTGTGGATTGATTATGTCACTATGTGACCCACTACTGTTTGGCAACAACCTTCGTGTTAATTTTGCTGACAAATTTATCAACCGTTAGTTTGTAATACCGTAAGCTTTTGAGAACTCTTGCCAATCGCGTTCGGTATAATTTGTTTTTCGCCTTTTCAGCGATTTGCTTCTGAGATGTTTCACTTATTCTACTTGATCATGTTCTAGAAATTGAATATCTCTTTTCCTTGTGGTGTCGTTCTTTAACTGCGCATGTCCGTTAAGAACTTGGTACAATACTTTAATGTTGCATATTTTTGAAGACAGAATATAATCCCACAAACAAATGATGCAAGTATTTATAACATAATTATGATCTTTTATAATGTGGAAGCAGACTTCAAAACTACATGGAGGGCTACATTTTGTCCAGGTGAATTATTACACCTAATCCGCCAAGGAAAATCGCGCTCGAGCAACGGTTTTGGCACATTTTAAAAAGAAGGTGGTATTTTACACACATTCCCATTACTGTACCCAGCCCATGACGTTCAATGTAAGCAGAAGATGCAGCGGCTTCCTTGCTCTTTGTGCCAAAAAATTGACATCCTCATGCTCTGCACCCTTAACAATTGATTTTTAGAGTGCTAAGAAGAAATTTAGCCACAAGTTATCGGTTTCGAGTACCATATAGTACTTCAAGAGGAGTTCAAATTTTATTCTTAATAAAATGGTACTCAAAATAGGCATTTAATCCAGCCCCACACGCACACATATATACACACATCTGTGGACCATTTAGCAAATTTGCGTTGCGATAGCCTTTATTACTTTACAATAAAAAACACACTTAGAATTTTATCTCACTATTTTGAGTTCCTCGGGGTTACAAATAGCTATGTTTTTCAGTAAGCTTTCTCCTACAACCTTGAACCCTCTTAAACCTACTAATACAGCAGCTGGAGGAAATATATTCAAAGTTCCTTCAAGATTTTGTTAATTTTGCATTATAATTAGGTATAATGTCTGTGGCACCAGTCATTGTAATTATTATAGATAATGCCACGAGTGATTGTCAATGTATCCAGAGAATTTGAATATTACGCGTTACATTCCTTAAGACTATTTCACGAATTAAAGGATGATATAGTCTATAAAATGTTATTTAAATGCCGTATTGTAAGTATTAACCTCTTAAAAGAACATGCAGCAGGCATACATACATCATCAGCGTCCATTGGCACGGTCTACAAGAGTATTATGTCGATCCTCCAATCTTTCAAGATATTGGCAATGTCAGGAGTTGCAGTATCTGCTGTTAATTTCTAATTTCGTTCAATACAAAACTTGTCAAACTGATTCCAAACATATTTTCTGCTATATTATGTGTTTTGAGATTTCATCCAATTATTTCATCTCTTTCAGTATTAGATGCATCGCCGAAGCGAAAGTCAGCCAATTTTCACATTTAAACCTAGTGGCTCTGTTACGTCAGATTACGTGAGCTGTTGCGCATCTGTAGGACAGTGCAGCTAGATTGTCTAGCTTGATCATCACATAAGAAAAAGCAGAGGAGGTGATGCTTAAAATTCAGAGGAGGTGATAATGAAATCTGATACATTTTTTTGCGAATGAAGACTGTCATTGCCTGAAATTTGAAATTGTTATACACATGATTGGTTGATTTCAACCAACTCACCTATTCACCCTACATGTCCCTTGGTTATATTTTACATATAGCTAAAGTTTATGAACAGGAATCTTGCGTCAATTTACGAAACCGAGATAGATGTCACAAATAAACAAAACACGTTGATGTTTATGTGCACCAACTTCCCACTATCTAGCTTGATTGTTGTTATTTCTGCCTCCAGCATTCTATACTGTTAAGAACAGCTAGACCTTTAATAACAGACTGGGTTATTTTTTTACTCTTTACTTTTTTCCTTCCCGTTCGACGTGTTTTGGTATTGTTTTCGAAGAACTGTACGTATTCATGTCTGGTGGGTTCGGTGTGGGGAAGCTATAAAGGAAAATATGGGTTATTTTGTATTGGTCAGTAAATCTAAATTGCAAATCATCGGTGTCTATACGGTAGAAATCGTTTTGATGGAAGTAAAGTTTATAGATCCCTACGCTGATTTGAAATCAATCAAATATGAAGATGAAGCTCTCAAAAAGCTTTTATAAGAAATGTTAAGAACCAATATGCGCTTCGAATATATCAGCTGACCGAAGGAAGAGATTGCTTTTAGAAGGGAAACAGACTAAAAAGAGAATTTTTGTCCAGATTAAGAGATGATAAAGAAAGACCATAGCTTCATGTGCAACTGCTCTCAAAGCCGTAAATCATCACTGAATAATAATAAAAAATATCGTAACCCAGCATAAAATCAGCAACAGCTGTTGTGTGAAGCTGTTTTTGACAACATAGAACTTCAGAAATAGGAAATAAGAAGGCCAAGTTGACCCTGGAGTCCTCCGTCACTAACAAATTACTGTTTGTCTTTGTATTTCCAGCGCGTATCATTACATATTACTGGAGTTCTGATTGTCGTTATTCGTATATTCCATAATTCCTAAACGTGTATTGTGGATGTTCTGTTTGCGGCTGTTTTCATATTTTGGGATATTTAAACGGGATTATCATCTACTTTGTAGGTAGGGTTTTGCACGGTCAGAAAGTAAACTTTAGGTCCCTAAAGGAACTTAATACACCACCTCCAACTTACTTTTTTATTATTATTATTAACAATAGGAAGGAGAGCTGCTAATAATTTGAAATCACAACAAAAACACTGATGTTTCCATCCACTGACAGGATCCGTGGAATTTCATTAACGGAATTTAGAGCATTTGAGCCCTTCTTTCAAATCTCCTGGATAACAGCTCGGATCAGTCACATGGACAGGTTTTATATAGCATGCGGTTGGAAATTTTGTTCGCTTTAAATATAAACAACACAGTTCATGAAATTCATGAATGGTCACACACGCACGTGCATGCACACACATGTACATACGCGCACGCACACACACACAAACCACACACACCCAAAAATACATGCATGAATGAATGAATGAATAAATAAATCAATAACAAAATAAATGCAAACAAATAACCAAAACGAAACTGTAACACGTAATTAGAACATTGTTTTTTCTCTTACACATGAATGCACTTATCGACTTTTGAAAAAGCCTGAATAAATCATTCTATAATCCTATATAGTGCAAAATTTGCTTCAATATTTATTATTATAAGTGTTATTTTAAAGAGTAAGATCTAATGTGGAGAAAATTTTGAATTCTTGTAATATCTCTCTGTAGTTAAAAATAAAATTCGAAAAACAGAAGTTTTTCCTAAAAAATTCAATATTCTACATCTATCGAGTTTTGAAAAAACGCTCCTCATTTTTCATACGATTGTAATGAAGTACAGCTTGCTTCATATGACTAGTTTGGGCTAACCCGTTAGCAATCCGCAGTTCTGGTTGCGTTTTGAGTTATACGTGGCTATTTTTCTCTTTCTCCCTCTCTCACTTGTTGTACTTCTTTGTCTCTCCCCTATTTTTCCTTACATTCCTTAATCTCTCTCGTTCTTTCCACTTTTTCCCCTCTCCATTGACCTTACCCAATTCTCCTTTCTGTGCAACTTACACTCCATCGATGCTGTGACAACTGGTAATCAAACTGCTTTTCCTGGGGTGGTATTTAAAACTAAAATGCTTAACAGTACATAGAAATGTGACCTTTCCTTGTTTGTAATATGATATCAACTTAAGTTTTCTCGTCGTAATCAGTTTATATACACAATGACGAACAGACTTAACTTCTTAATCGTCTTATCGAAATTTCGTAAATTACTGAACTATTATAAATGTCAAGGCTATAATGTTGCGCCCAATTAGAAACCCGTTAGCAAAATAATTAAGGTGCCATATATGAGGGGAACTTGCAATTGGGACCTAAAACATGCTATATATCAAGTGTCAGAACAGAAGGTACCTCCATTGTTGCATGCAAAGTAAACACACACAACATTTGGAAAGAGTGATTTGTGCCGGTAAGTAACTGATCCAAAATAAAAATAATTACCAGAAAAGATTTTGGTTACAGTTCCGTTATATGTATGCAGTAACTACACTGAGAATTAAAACCTTTAGCTGTTCCTTAAGTTCCAGGTATTAATATTAAAAATCATTCAAAAGTATTTAGTATCTATATACCATTTTCCATTAAATTTCGATTAGTCAAACAGGATTAAGAATCTTCGCGTTTAGACTTATGCTGGTGTTTGTTCCCCCTCAAGGAAAACCTTTGCGACGCGCATGGTATAATTTATTCGATTAGCTGTGGAATCTAGGGCAGTGGAAACATGCATGCCAGTAAAAGAAGTACATAAACCCACAGATTTGTCACCACAATATCAAAAGAGGAGACTGTTTGACCAGACATTCAGGAACCTTACCTCGTCTAAGATCTTGAGCGGCTTATTCCCCATCACCTCGACAGACGGGATGGCCTGGGTCGAAGTACCTGCAAAAACGAAGGGGAAAAAACGTTAAAATCCCTTCTAAAACATCATGGTCAGGTAGTCCTTCAGAAGTCATCCCTACCTGTCACAAGAGCTTCATAGCTATGCTAGCCAGAGCACCAAAATGACTTCAGTTATTGACTACAGACAGATATGAAACTGCTTTTGGATTGAAACCATCACTTCTAGGAAGAACAATTATGAATTTTGTCTTATTAAAGTCAGGACGAAGTATGAAATTATGGACACAACTTTTTGAACAACACATCGATCTTTAGATGTTAGCATTTATACAAGCTATCAACGAAAATTCAAACTGCCAAAAATTCGAAAGAAAGGAAATCTAGAAGTTATGCTACAGTTTTGATGCATAATCAAGCTTAGTGCAACACGTTTCACAACGTTTCCCTGTTTTAGAGTTATAATTCCACTAAGATTTTAGATGTTATTCAAATTCCAATTCCAAATAAGGAAAGTGGTTTAAATTCATGTTTATTAAGCGAAGCTATTAGGACTTTTGTGCATTATTTCAGTAGATTTCAAACTTAGGGTCATTTCCTTTAAGAAGGTTTAAATTCAGATTCAGCTTAAACTCCTAAGAGAGGGTTCAAACAAGAAACGTTTTGCCCTAACTGGTTCAAACAAGAAACCTCTGGCTCTAGCTGGTTTAAACCAGAAATATTGATCATGGCTATTTCACGGTTTTATATTATCACTACCGGACTTCTGGGTTATTTAATTTCCTTTCCACGATTTCCTGTCTCTCCAGTTCAATTCATCATCATTTCAGCACAGTCTTTCCACATCGGAATTGTTGGCGAATAAGCTGCATGGTGGAATTTGCGCCTTGTAACTCCTGTTTCTGGCGTATGGTCGGCGCCACGGTCGCGTGTGTCTGCATGATACCGTTGTCGAAACCCGTGAGACTGACGGGGTACACGAAGGGTTTATGAAGAATATTCAGCACACGCTGGGGACCTTACACTGGCTCACTGGTCCTGGCACGCCCGCTGGACACTGTCATCTCTTCTCTACCTACCGGGGTCTGACATACAATAGCCTGACTATAGGCGCACTGTGGAATCCTCTCCGTGGGTATTCAAACTCTACCTCTACCCTTGAGAAGAATCTAACTCTGGAGAACGTCAGACGCGTGAGAATATTGTTAAGTTGCACAACCCTTAGTATTTTTACTCATTAAACATAGCTTTAGACATGCTCAATTTCGATGCACTTATTGTCCATAGACTGTTAGCAGGCAACCGTAAATTAGAATTCCTTCATTTGAAACATGCCACAAGTTCAGCATGAGTAGGTAATTAGTGAGTAGAAGACTAACTTATAGTTTTCGGCATCGAAGTGACGTAAAGTCAGCAAAACCTGCATCCAGATGGCCCTTCTCTAACAAAATTTCAACCTGGACTCACAGGTGTAAAGCAAGCGTATTATCATCATACAGTCTGGTGGTTGACTTGCGGACCTCTCCCGTTGGAATTAGACGATGAACCGTGTTCTACTTCCAAGTAAAATGTTATGAAAAATCTGCATTTTTAATCAGAAAACAATCAGTGTTACACAGTAATTAGCCTTGAACACCAGAACAATAAAGTGCGTTCATTAAGCGGAAAGCCTGCAACTGTTTTATGATTCTCGTAATGAGCAGGTTTCGTAAGCACATCAGCGGCTCATCAAGGAGCTGAAGAGTTTTCTTGCGTGTTTGGAGTCGCTCCTTCTAGAGATGCCGCGTTTAATTTCTGTTCCATAAAAGGATTCCTGTGCTTGCGCCAGTTCGAAGTCTCGTGTGCTCATTTGCATTCAGGGTGTCTGCCGTTATTAACTGCTTCGGGTTGCAGTTCCTTATGCAGCCCAATTATCGTACCTTGTTTAAGGATTTTACTACCTAGAGAATGCATTAGAAGTGTACGAGTCTATCTGCCACGTTATCGTATGGGACTTCGAGGCAAAGCTTTCTGAAACGACTCTCTTTTCAAAGTGCAACTCGCATAATGGTATTCATAATTTTGCCTTAAACAATCCCATGTCTCACACTCTCAGGATAACCTTTCTATATGTTGCTGTTGTTTCCAACGCTCCCCATATGATCAATAACCTTCGGGAGAACCTCGTTCGAGTAAATGTTGACTAGACGCATTTACTAACTGGAAGCACACGCGGATAATTCCGTTACCTCTAATGGTAAGATGGCGATGGTGCGAACTTTACCGTGGACTCCCAAGCACGTGGAATACTTCAAATTAGGTCATCAAAGATGAACGCCAGCCAAAGTAGGGGCGACCCCATAGCCGATGTAATCGAACTATAAACCCTCCACATCGGAAGCGCGTAAGAAACTAATGAGGGCCCTCATGCCCCGCTTTACATATATCAGTATTCATATAAAAACTATTAAAACTGTTTTATTCACATTATGTTAATATTTATAATTTTTAACAAACACAAGTTCAATGTAACCAATAGCAACTTCACCGAATATACTGTACAAAGCACTACTGATTTTATATCGGGGTTAAGTTCTCCCCCTGTAAAAATCCATGTGGGAAAAAGCACAAATCGAAGATGTCTATTAAATAATTTATGAATGCCGTATAATATTTCAACCTAGAATGAACATACAGATGTACCAACGAGTATTTCCAAAACGGTGTTTTGCTACAGAAAAGGTTGTACGCTTTAAATTGTGTATTTTTGTCACAAGAGAAAGCGCGTGGTTTAAACAGCTCTCGAGGGAATACACACAACTTGATGTGTATGAAAAGATGAAGTTCACCGAATCTGTGGACTTCTTGCACATGCACACTGAGGATGTCCTCCCTTCTGGGCCTAATGCAACAGGAGCTTCCCTAAGCGATTGGCTTCAGGTTAAAGTTATTACATCCCATGACCGTTTGGTTTTCGTGCCAATCGCTTATGAGAATATAAACTACAAAATGCTCTCTCACTATAAATACAACTCAACTAACGCATCCTTAAACAGCATTGTGTTTTAAAAGAAGTCAGCATTATGATAAGAGTAACCTTGAATTGTTATTGAGAGGAAGGTCGCAGAATAGACTTAATTTATTAATAGGCTAGAGTTTATTACATCCTTATACGTCACATTTTACTATCATTTCTAATAAACTTCAATGTCCCTCTTCCCTATAAATCAGTCATGTTACATGCAGTGACGTTCCAGAAATATAAGCTTCATCTTAAGTACAGGGTTCCTCATTTAAAACCTAATGGGCGCGCGGCATTTTGCCTGTGCGCGATTGGGTGTGCCACAGCCGGTTTTGCTCCTACATAAACTCCGCGCGTAAAGCATGTGTAGCACTCTTACCTTATATCTTTAGTGTGCAAAAGTTAATATAAATGGAAATCATCAAGGCGTATTCACACAGCGTATATTCAAATGTTACCTGGTGAAGTGCCTCCTTCCAGATTTACAATTCACGAGATTGTGAATAAATTCCAAATAAATTCTATGGCAAATAAAAACACGAATGCGGAAACATACAGTTTTAACAGAGGAAAAGTTAGACGAAATAAGTGCATGTTTTGAAGGTTCACCAACCAAATCCATCCCAAAATTAGCACAACAGGTGGGAGTTTCAGAGACTTCTGCACATACAGCAACTAAATTCTTAAAACTAAAACCGTATAAGCGTCCATGCTTTGAAACAAGGTGACCCAGTATCACAAATGCATTATTGTCAATGGTTTCTTTCGTCAGTGAATGACGGTTTAATTGATTCACAACTTCTGTTCTTTTCCGACGAGGCGTGGTTCCACCCAAATGGTCGTGTCAATACTCATAACAGTCGGTACTGGGCCTCTGAAAATCCACATCGCGTTCAAGAAATCCCTCATTATGATCAGAGAGTTGGAGTTTGGTGTGCTGTTAGCACTAGATGCATAACCGGTCTCTCAGCAGACTGTAAATGCAGAGAGGTACTGAAATGACATTTTGAGCCCATTTTCTCATAACTGACAGAAGAAGAGAAATCATATGGATGGTTTTAACAAGATTCTGCTACTCCCATACTGCAAAGGAGTCCATGAAAAGAATTAGGGAAGTGTTTGAAGATAGTGATTAGTGCTGGTGTATGGCACTATCACTCCCCCGATCTAACAGTATGTGAGTTTTACTTGTGGGTAACCTGAAAGACAAAGTTTACGGGACAAATCCTCATACATTGGAAGAACTAAAACAAAATACTAGAAACGAAACCGGAAACATTATAGATTCGTGTGAATCAGAATGTGTTCTTCCGTTATAATGCTTGCTTAGCCGAAGGTGTACTTTTGTATCATCTTCTAAGAAGGTAAGAGTGTTATACATGCTTTACGCGCGGAGCTTATGTAGGAGCAAAACCGGCTGTGGCACACCCAATCGCGCACAGGCGAAATGCCGTGCTCTTTGAAAATTTTAGTAACAGGCTAAATTTTGAAGAAGAAAGGATTATTAAAATCTAATTAAAAGTTCTACACCATGGTCTATATGGTTCTGATTAATATGCTTTTTAAAATGAAGACGCACGCGCGCACGAACACACATAACCAAACAGTATGACAGGCATGCAGAATAGTCTTGATTTAGTACCAAACCACAAGATCATAATTAGAGCCATACCATAGTTACTTAGCTTCAGGGGATTGTACATCAAAATGTTAACGCTTTATCAACTGTAAAAGTACATTTACTGTTTACTGTTCACTCCCACTTACGTATCTACTTATGATAAGTAGAGAAAGCATTGCGTCCCTCTCAAGTTGATATCATGATTTCACAGGAAATATGCTTTTTACGGTTCCCTGAACCCAAAAGACTCATTTATTGAAAGATCTGCATGTATATGAACGTTCATCCGTGTGTAGCATCCGTGTATAAGGATCTGAAATAAATAAATACATTTATTATTTATGGACGCTCTAAAACTGCTATGGTTCTCAGCGTCCTATTATATATTTGTGCACGAAAGTCCGCTTAATTTTGCTCACAGGTCTCCTTGCCAGGGTTAAGGTTATTTTTCGTGCTGTAAAACTACGACAGGGACCACCAGCTTTAATTCCCTTACGAAGGACGCCATGCTTAAGATTTTTACGCTCGAAAAAATCCATCGCCCTCTGTCAGGCTTGAACCCACCACCTCGGGAAACAAAAGCTTGCATGTTACCCCTAGACCACGGAGGACGACCTGAAGATTGGATGTGTCATATTCACGTCATTTTTTCTTGCTATCCTTTAGTTATATATAGCTTCTATGAGCTATTCCTTCGAAAGCTCATTTTGCAGGACAAAAGTGGCATGAATATATTTGTTTTTGGAAAACGTTCACATTGAGGCTACCTCCAGGTATTTTTTTTTTCTGTCTCTTCACTAGTGCAAACTTGTTTCAATTATCACTGCCACTTAACAACCTAGTTCTATTTTCACTGAGACCTTGCTAGCTCACACTGCCATCTCACTTTCCTCATGATGTAATGAAATATGTACGACGTAGCCCCTTCTTCCGGACAGTTCACTCGCTGAGGAGTCGAATACAGGACATCTCCAAACCTTTGCAGTAACAGCACTCGTTACAAGTCGCCACAATCGTCACAAGCTCATTCAGAGAACGGTACTCGCTAGCTCGCTCGTTGACATGCTCACTCACTAACTCACTCTTGTACTCACTGACTTCGCGAGACTCATTCAAATTGAGAGAGCGCTCACTTATACAGCCGTAGGAGATGTCCACACAGTTCCTGAACTTCGAGATGGAGAAACTT
The DNA here is from genome assembly GCA_030765045.1 of Tenodera sinensis. NCBI lineage: Eukaryota > Metazoa > Arthropoda > Insecta > Mantodea > Mantidae > Tenodera > Tenodera sinensis. Next base: position 69,640,959 of record CM060964.1, on the reverse strand, counting down.
CCAGAAGATTCTGGTTATCAGGAGATTACACTTCCGATTTTAACGTTGGGTGAGCGCGTGTTTGCCATTCCGACTGCCGGGTGCCGACCTTCCAATAACTTTGGGCCATAGTCACTGTGTCACAATATTAGTAGAAAATAACGTTTCTTGCCTATTTCTGCCGACTTTTATTTCCTGTTTTATGTCTCGCAAGTTTCATTACATTTCCTGTTAAATGACAAGGTAATAGAGTTACTTTGTGGGAGGTATTTCCAATAAAGGCCTTGTAGTTGCCGAAACCTAGGAGTACTGTAATGAAGCTGATGACTTATATAAATTTCAGCCAGTTTAGTCAAATTTTTATCATACGTGTGTTCACCATAATTTTGGGATAAACGTTATTCTTAGTCCCATGCATTTAATCAAACATTCCAATGTAATTATTCTTAGAAAAGTAAATTTAGCATCAGGTGAAATACACCATGTGACGCAAATTTATGATACATATTTTTCCTGAAATATACACGTTCTTTACAATCAAACAAAATATTTTTGGCAGCATTAGAAAATTTCCTGGCAAAACATAGTAACTTTTAATTTGCAAACAGTCAATCGTATATTGAATTATTAAAACCCTAAATCCAAAACTATATTTGATATCAAGAAAATCTGGTTAGAGGTCATCAATGTTCAGAGAACGTATACTAAAAAGAAGTTAAACGAAAACTGGATTTCTGGGATAATTCTAAAGTGACAAAAATGTAACTTTTTAATTGTGTTTCACGCCCGTTGATACCAGCACCACAGATGGTGGACACTGATGACACTTACATGAAGCGAAATAATGACTGGGAAGTAAACGTTCAAGGCATAAGTTATCAAGACCAAGGAAACACTGGAGCAAACTTGGTCTTGGAAGACGGTCCTGGCTCGGTATCAATAACAAACCTTCCGTTCATAAGTTCATTCATTAACGACCTCGGCCACCCACTTGGGTCGGAACCCATAGTTCAGAAAAAATCAAATTTTGAAATTTCACATTCGTTTGAGCATATAAATGACCAGAAAGACAAACCCGCAGTTCTGTTTTTACAGTTTAGAATTTTTTCTATGAAAATTTAAAAGGTCCAAAATTCAGTATCGAGCGTAATCATGTGATTATTTTTATTAGTGTTTTGGGATTTCCATGCATTATAAAGAAAGAAATACGTTCCAGGAAATTTTCAAATGTTTAAATCAAAATTCATCAGTATTTAGAATTTCCAAGGTTGAAATGAACTAACCCCTCAAATCAGCTTGTCCTGTGTTGCTCACACACGCACACGCATGCACGCGTGCACACACACACACACACACACACACACACACACACACACAAGGCAAGGAGGATGAAAATTACATCGAGGTGAAAACAGAAATGCTTTCTAGGGAATGATGTGCTGAAACACTTTTTGTACATATATGGCAGATGTATTCATTTACTTGGTAAGGGCATTGCAAAGGGTTCATGATTACCTGAGGTTAGCTGCTATATTTATTAGTCCTGCGGGCCTTTGAAATTCTTTGCCTCTCAAAGGAATACCTATACTGGTCGTGAGTGACATTTACAGAGAATTTATTCGTCTCCATCCAAAGAGAGTACGGTATAGGTCAAGTAAATACTCTGGATACTTATCGAGTATGCAAATACTCATATGCTGGTTCTAATAAATATTTCCAATGTTTTGATCCAGCAGAGTTAAATTAATACGCTTGTGAGACAGGATACCCCTACAGGGCGTTTGATGTCCTATGAATGCATGATGACTTCAAACCTTGCATATCACCTGCTGTGCTTTATATCAGCCGAACTTCGCACAAAATGCATTGAAAGAATAAAGCATCACAACAGGACGATAGGATTTGGTACCAAGTTCACCATACAAAGCGTATTGATAATCACATTCCTGCTGTTTGGTCCATTCAATGCGTGAACAATGGAGTACCCTGAATATTAATATTTGCGAATTCATGTATGTTATTTATGAAATAGGAAACTGCAAATTAATTAAAACATTCACAGCAATAATAAATTCAGGCATGCACCATATATTGTCGTTCAGTTTCGCAAAAGCGTCATTCGGCTTGCTCCAAATATGCAAAAGGGCGCAATAAAAACGATACCATACCGAAAAGAGAATAAATGAGAGGTGCTTCCAATTAATGCCTTCCGACTTTTAAATAATTAGGCATAAAATTCAATAATAACCAAGAGTCTGACATTTAACTGTGTACATATTCCAACAAATCATTGCAAGCTTTAAATTGCAGATACAATGGAAATTAAAAGTACATAAAGCTTGTAGGAAACTCTTACCTCAGTCTTGACTGTTTGTAAGCCAATGAAATCAGCTAACTTTGCTGACAAGGTGTCCATCTGACTGTCACAATACAGTTGGTTAGACTTAAATACAGTTCTTGGTGGTATATTTTCTATCACTATTCGTCATTCATTTTTACATAAAGTTACTAGGTCAAAACTTATTTGGAATGCAGAATGCGATAGAAAAGTATACAGGGATGTAACAGAACTCGAAGCATAAGACTTTGATGAGGCAATAAATGGACTGCCAAATTAAGGCAGCTGTGAAGAAATTGCCAATGTCCAATGTATGAATTTTACAAATTCACAGCTGCACTGTTTCTTAAAGTGCAAAGGAACATAATTATACACATGTCACTGGTGTTCTCAAATACAATATTCTGAACAATGGGAAATTGGCAAAGGAATTTTTAATAGAAATTTTTTTTCGAATAGTTAGGAAATTATTTAGAAACGGAACGAAAAAATTGCTTAATATTGGCAGAAAATAAGCACATGCTAAAAGCAGGTTGAGGAAACCATTCGGCAGTTTGCCTGTTTTTGAACTGTATTCTTATCTAACAGTAATCAAAATATTATTGGGTTAAAAGACAACTCTCAAACATGCAGTACTTGCTAATTTTACGCAGTTTTAAAATTTAATGTCCATATAGGAGGTCATTTTGTGTGTTCTGCAACTTCAATTGTATTTCTTAAGGAAATGTGGAACTTACTGAGACGGAACAGACATACGTACCTATTCCCGGTAATGGATGGTGGTGGTGGTGGAAGTGGTAGTGGTGCTGGTGGAGGTGTTGGTGGTGGTGTTGGTGGTGGTGGTGGTGGTGGTGGTGGTGGTGACGGTGACGGTGACGGTGACGGTGACGGTGACGATGACGGTGACGATGACGGTGGTGGTGGCGGCGACAGTGGTGGTGGCGGTGGTGGTGCTGGTGGTGGTGGTGACGGCGGTGGTGGCGATGGTGTTGGTGGAGGTGGTAGTTATGGTGGTGATGATGGTGATGGTGGTGGTGATGGTGATCGTGGTGGTGGTGGTGGTGGTGATGGTGGTGATGGTGGTGATGATAATGGTCATGATGGTGATGGTCGTGATGGTGATGGTGGTGGTGGTGATGGTGGTGGTGGTTATTGTGATGGTGGTGATGGTCGTGATGGTGGTGGTGATGGTGGTGGTGATGGTGAGGATGGTCGTGATGGTGGTGGTGGTTGTGATGGTGGTGGTGATGGTCGTGACGGTGGTCGTGATGGTGGTGGTGGTGATGGTGATGGTGGTGATGGTGATGGTGATGGTGGTGATGGTGATGGTGATGGTGGTGATGGTGATGATGGTGATGGTGGTGGTGATGTTAGTGATGGTGGTGGTCGCGGTGGTGTTGACGGTGGTAATAGATGGTGGTTATGGTGGTGGTGGTGATGGTGGTGGAGGTGGTGGTGGTGGTAGTGATGGTGGTGGCGGTGGTAGTGGTGGTGGTGATGGTGGTGGTGGTGATGGTGATGGTGGTGGTGGTGGTGATGGTGGTGTGGTGGTGGTGATGGTGGTGGTGGTGATGGTGGTGTGGTGGTGGTGATGGTGGTGATGGTGGTGGTGATGGTGATGGTGATGGTGATGGTGGCAGAGGCCATGGCGGTGGTAGTGGTGGTGGTGGTGGTGGTTATGGTGATGGTGGCGGTGGTAGTGGTGATGGTGGTGGTGGTGGTGGTGATAGTAGTAGTAGTAATAGTGGTAAAGCAAATGCAGAATAACTCAATAACTACTGTGAACAAAACTGGAAAATGGGAGTGGCTCGCTATGATTAATACGGGTCGCGGCCGTTAATATCCACAAAACACTTGTGCCCATAAGTCATGATTATGAGATCATACAGGAGTGCTACTGAAAACAGTTTTCAGCTATTCAAGAACAATGCGGTTTCTGGGATCGTCGTTTCTGTAGGCTGACGAAATATGACGAAGTACATATACTTCCCATTCCGAAGTCATTCGGCGCTGCTTCTATGGGTTTCATATCCGGAGACCTGGCCACTTACCGCTGTGCTGAATATCTTCTTTCAAGAAGGTTATCAAAAACTTGAGCCGTGGAAAGATGTATATTTTGTGTGTTTATAGTGTAGATTTCGCAGCATTTCTAGGAAGACTACTTGAAAATCCGCTGCCTTCCTCGCTGTTACCTCCGATGGTCCGTTGATCTTATCAAAGACAAAATAGGTATCTAACGTAATGAACACTCATATCACGGATATAAACCTTCCCATGAGATTTAAATAATTGTATGGTGTTCGTTTTCTTCAGAAACGGTACGGGAACCAGTGAGCAAGCTTAATCTCAGCTCATTCTTAAACGTTTGTTGCAACCCTAATTCGGGGTGTTCTTTCCACATTAAACAAGCCTTCCTATATTCAAGTGTGAGCTAAATCCACCTTCCTGAACGGATATAAGAGACTTACCCCAGGAACCCTGGTCCTCCATGTGACATTTGCCTTACACGCTACCTACAGGCATTTGTAATTAAAAAGTGACTCTAGTCGGTGCTAGACAATAGAATACCGAAGTCACAGAACCCCAACAGAACCAATCATGTGACAGTTCCCACAACCACATAGTAGTGATTGGCGTACGAAGATACAACAGGAGATAAGAGGCGGTCTCTCACCTATACATAAGCCGGGCGCTCCATCAATCGCCCTCTAGTTGTTAACCAGCCAGGAGTCACTCTGAAGATGCCCAACGCAGTCTTGGGCGAAACTTCAGATACTTCATCCACTGGACCACGGCCTACAAGCCCGTTTCGCTCTGTTCACACCTCCAGATTAATGTTCCCCAGGCCTAAGGTAGCTAAGCTATGTTAAAACCTCGAATGAGGTGGAAACTCTTTGGACAGATTGCAAACTAAAGACAAAATCAAGGAGCAAGGCAAGTCGTAACTTCACTCCAGTGGCCAACATACCATACGCGATTTTGTAGAGACATGTCGGTATTTGCTAATACTGATGTTTGCATACATGGTGAACACTAAGAGATAGACAAAAGCTTACTAAACAAAAAAAATGTGGATCTAGTTATAATACACAATTACGTCAAATACTTCGTTTTCCTTTTGAGTGAAACATTTCCAAGATATTCTTCTTTATTTGTTCCAGTTTGCCAACACTTACACTTTTTCAAATAGGAATATGCTATTCGCCTTTTTATCTCTTTACCTTGCAAAGAGAACGGGATTTCGAAGGCATCACATAGCAACCAGCTCTTAAAACATTTCACTGTCGCTTAAAACCTACTGAATTCTCATATTCCCCTTGCACCTACAACAAAATTAGCAATAAGATACTCTATGAAAATGCTTATATATTTGCGAACGAAGTTTCTCCAAATTGAACTATACTGAAAGTCTGTATCGCAATATGTTACGCGACGATCACTTGGTATATCTTCTAAGGCTATGTACTTCGACTTTGTTGCCAATATTGATAGACTTCTTAAACGTAAGCAGTGCCAAAGAAGTCACTAATCAATAGATGTTTATCGAATAAGATTTGAAAGTGCTTTTGTAAATCAAACGCAACGTACATCTAACCAAATCACTACTGGAAGACAATGCCCGGCTAGAGATTAAAAAGAGGCGAAGTCCACATAAAGCGGATGGAGGTAAACCCATACTCCCCTCTTTCGCAAATGTTGGACATTGCTGCTTTATAGAATGTACATTTGTGTCAGTGACGTATGCATGTGGTCCACAGAGCCCTAGACTTCCTGGAAAAAACGTCTCTTCAAACACGTTTTTCCACTTCCATTCCAGCAAAGCAACGTTAGATACATAAACTTTACAAGATGTCTGGCTTCTCAGACTGTAAACACACAAAGCTCGGCGGGCTTCTTAGATATTATTTGCATATTGGCGATGTTCCTGGTTTTGCACCATTGGAAGATGTAAATTAAACTCTTATGTCTTGTTAGACGTGGACCTGCTTCAGCATTTGCAAATGGTGTAAAGGAATGAGAAATATTGATAAGAATGTTCGTTCTCATCTCCAAGATAATGCCAACCTGATTATATGTTCACGGTCATTAGGTGTTAAATATATATTCATTAGCCTGCCATTTATCTGGCAATTGGCAGCACAGACGCTGGCTTTCGTCCTGAAAATAAACATCCATACTGCACCCACCCAGATGAACATGACAATTGCTTCCTCATGTTTGGATGGATGTAACCGGCTACAATCTCTTTCTTATTTTTAATTGTGTTATGCATATCTTTTTCCATAATACTTTAAAATCATTGCATCCCAATGAACCGAACTTAAATCAGAACAAATAAAAGTATATGGTCAATGAAACAACACATGAGCACCAGCCGTTTAGACTTCATGAAATTTCCTTCTGCCTCCCAATCCACTAAGTGAATTACATAAGCTCACAACCAACTTACTCAGAAGAAAAAAGGAAATCGTGATATGATAAATAGAGAAGTTAATAATAACTTTGACACAGGTATCCTGTTATTGTCAATGTTTAAATCACCGTAAATTACATTAGTAATGCACATTAACAATAACCACATTTAAATTTATTCATGGAACAACTACTTTCTTCTTCAGCTACCATTATTGTAGGCATTTCTACTTATGACTATTGGAAGTTATTAATGAATTGTTACGCCAATGTAAGAAGTTGCGGAGAGTGTATCTGGCGTGTATCTGGAAGGAGGAAGATACAGAAACATCTCATTATAGACAACAAAAAGGTGTCTATAATGTACAATAAATATATAACAAGTATTTGAAATAACCTTATAGGGTCGTGGAAATTACAGAGCATAAAATATACAAATAAATATTTGTCTTGCTCTTATATTTTACATGGATTTTTCTCTAATGGCCATGCTGAGGTAGTAATTATAGAACAGCAAATGTTTTTCAATTTTGGCACCACTGAAAAATTTATTAATTTAGGTTTTCTATTGGGCATCTGTTATTTTGCTTTATTTCCTTTTCTTTAAAAACTTCGTTGAAGTTTCAGGTTATAAATTAAACTTTATGCACAATGCTTTATTTAGTTATTATCAGGGTCCGAACCTTCATACAGCTATCGCGAAATGAAGCGATCACAAGTTACCTCCACAAGGGCAGACTGTGGTGTCATTGCCCCAGTACAGTGCCAGCACGGAACACACTACCTACAGTGCATACTGTCTCTCGAATGTGTTCACTAGTTCAGACAGTAAAATGCCTGCAGCACGAAAATCACCTGTTTACGTGGTGTCCTCCAATTGTTTTGTAACTACAATTGACATCATCGCTTCCATGAACCAGCAAACCTCTCAACGTTGCTAGTAGGCCTGTATTGTGTTCTCGAAAATACCTAAAATACATCCTCAGGAAGTGGTCATAGAAGAAAATAGAAGTCACAAAATACATTCCAAATAATGAGGTCTGTAATTGCTTTAAATCAATGTAATATCTCTTCTTGCACCCGATACATTAAAATGTCCAGCACAACAGTAAGCAGATATAAAGTTATATACTTGCAACCCACCGGAGTAGCCGAAGCGTGGCTGATTGTATCTCACTGTACCAGTCATAGTGCATGACTATCTGTGCCGAAGATTTAACTTTAAAGAGACAAGGCACTTTAAGGGGCCATAATCCCACATACTGTTAAAATGTATTTCATTACTTCTTGAAGTGAATGGCTGAGCCCGTGGTCTGGCACACCTGTCCTTCAAGGCCAACTGGTTAACTTCCGAGTTCAATTTGCATTCCTTTTATTATGTGTTACGAACCAAAGTTGGTGGGTGTTAAAGAGGTCCAGAGTTCAAACCGTCTCTCCCTGGAGGTTTGTGAAAGTGATTTTGAGGGAGTTCGACTGTTAGTTGAACATATATTTGTCCATTTTTGACCCCTCTCCATTCTTTGGAAGCAAAACCTTGCGTTACTGCAACAGATGCTGAGGCAGATAGCGCAATTTCTAATGACCTGTATATTCCTTCTGTACAATAAACTAAACTCACTAATGGCGAAAATTTACTACACTTTGTTGTAAAAATAGTACACTACTTGTTACATGTTATTACTATCTAATTACCAGGGCCAGGCATTTCCGTACCTGCCTCTTCAAGTTTAGTGCTTAAGGACGTAACTCACGGAATGCCGGACAATGACAACGTAAACAAAGCCGTCTCTTATGCGCACACAATCAAATCACGTACAGTCGCGTACAAAGTACGAGCAGCTAATTTGAAATTACATGCTGAGTTTCAGTAAGATTTTAGGATAGCCATGAAATTGCAGACTGAGAGATGTAAAAGAAACAACACAATGAAAACTTGAATTCTATGTGACAGATTGTATTACTTACTCATAAATATTATTTTGTAATCCATTGCGATGTATCATCATATACGTTTTCAGTGTCCCAAGAACAAGACTTGTACAACACACCTTACATATAATAGTTTCTTCTTCTGTAGAGAAATGTTTTGAATCTAACTCAGGTATGGACAAAAGCGGATCAACTGGGTCACTCCACCGGCCATCTTTCCCCTACACTGCTGTTCAGGTTCCGACATGACTCATTCAGTGGCGAGTATGACTGTTTCATGAAGAGTGAGAGAGAATCTGTTGTAAGTTACAAAAACAGGGAAGTTTCCTGTTTAATATGCGGATTTTAATTTGCAAATATAAAGCGTTATAACATCTAACATAAATCAAACTTTTGTGGCCATACAGGTATTATTTACAATTTCAAAAGGTACTTTCTGAATACATGTATTTGTAAACATAAAAGGGACGATATGATTCCACAGTTTAGTGGTTTACTATCTTATTAGTTTATTCAATGTATGCTATTGTATTTCGTGTTTCAATGTTTGAACATAATATGTTTAAAACCAAAATATTTATTATGTTGATCAAATAGTTTGAAAATATTTTAAGGCTAAATAACAATGGAACGTTACTGTTTTATTCATCGTGAAAGAGAAACAATTTAGTATGGTAATCATAAGGCAGCGTAAGAATACTACGTGCATAATATAAAGAAAGGTTATAAATTTGACGATTATGCAATTTGCCTAACCGCAGAAGATGGCTGTAATAATTTTAGTATGCCAAATATGTTTAATGTAAATAACATAGTAATAGCGTAGAAATCATTACTACAGTGCAGATGGAACGAGCCCACCACTGCACGCGTTGTATACAAATAACTTTCGCCACTCGGCAGGAGAATGTGGGGTGGGTAAGGCAAGTAGGTACCTCTCCTCTCGTGCCCACGCCTGGTTTAATTCCTCCACAATTGTGTGCATGAATGTATTACTACAGTCCAGCACGTGAGACATACTTAAGAATTTGTTTCAATTGCAGATTAATCCAGAGTTAGATTCCTTATTCGCAGCTACGCATACTGGAGTGGCTGTGCCCAACACAGCCAGTACCTGGCCTCGCCCTATGTCCGTAAGATGGTAACTTACAGTGCTCTTGTGGGACCGGAAAGGTATTGAAATTCCCGCGCTGCTAGTTACATATCCTGCCGAGTGCGGTTCGTTATTTTGTAAATATCTACGGGAATAGGTGACAAATTGTTATGCACTTTGAGAGAGCAGGTTTGTCCATAAAATCGGAAATTAGTAAAATGTTTAGCGTAATTACTACAGTGAAAGATCTAGATTATTTCAGTTGACTCAAAATTATATAAATGGTTTATGAATTTAAAGTTCGAAGAAAAATAATGCTAGATCTGTTGAATGATGCCTTATTGTTTCCCTGGCGAATGTATTCGTTCAGAGTTCATTCCTATTGTCAGGTATCCCAGAGCGTTAGGTCAGCGGGTCAAATTCCGCCAGATGTATCCTACCTGACTGAGGTTTCCTCCACGTTTTCCTAGCTAATTCCAGGGAGGCAACATAAACTTAGGCCTGAAACGCTTCCTTCCCAAGCTTTATTCCCCAGTTATCAGTTCACTTCATTATAGGTATAAATATCCACTAAGTGTATGAACAGGCGTTAAACACTGCTTAAATTCATTCCTGGTTATAAACTCCTTTGCCACTGGATGAAGATCTAAGTTCATGGCTTCTTCATGATGACAATGGATGGCTGCAATAGCGTTTAGATGAATACAAGGAATTTCAGTCCTGGCTACAGGAAAGTCAAAAGCTTAATATTACTTAGGTTTAGGTTAAGTAACAATTATCAAAATGTATTTCTATGAAATTATGGGACTATTAAGAAATTGCAGAACCCTTAATGTCTAAATCTGAAAATATAAGAAAGCCTAAAAGTAAGTGGGAAAACGCTGTAGAAACTGGCCCAAAGTTGTGAACAGCGACTATCCAATGACCACTGAAGATGTAAGCAAAGCATCACTACAACATCACACATTCTGGAATTAAGTGAAACGAGGCAAATGGATATTTCAACGAACAATTAATGTCACTGACAAATAGGAGAATCAGCTGATTTTAATTTTCGCTAATATCCACTACTCTATCGGCTGTATGAGTGGGCAACTCGTAAACAATGTTACGTGACTTGGAAATATTCCAATATCAGCAGACAAGACTAGAGTGGCCTGAGTGCAAGATGACGAGACTCTCTTCTTTGGCTCAGTTACTCATGGAAGAACGTAATTGTTCTTATGCATATAATGCAGGTACTCCTTTACATTTTCATGAACATTTCCACGCTGGAAATTGGCAACACTCAAGTCACATTGTTGTAGGGGCAGTGGCGTAGCGTGATGTGTGGACTTGGGTATGCACTTTGAACTCGTTTGAAATTTCTGAATTCTACAATTATTAGCGGATTTTGTTCAAAATCATATCAGATACATTACATATAAGGAATAATGTACATTCAAATTTCCATTGTAATATCTTCATCGCCTTTGAATTTATTATCTTTTCTAGCTACAGTTTTGGCAGCAAACCTAAAATGATCCACACGATGAAGATTTCAAAATTTTGATAATTTTAAATATTATTCTGTTATAGATAAATACTCTCAAAAGAATGTTGGGAAAAGATAATTTTATAATACTTTGGTTTATTAAATAAAAATTATTAACTATGTAAAAATAATTTTTTCGCAATTTTATAGTTTTTATAGAACTTTATAATTCACCAACTGCTACATATTAAAATCACAGAAAAATTTCTTCCGCTGCATTCTCTGTTTGTTGATTACAAACACTCGGGTTCCATATTCGGTGCAGTAGGTTTCCAAGAAATGCAGCGTTCTGTCTACAACACATGTTTTTCTTGCAGTGAACCACGCGGGTGCACATGAGCAATGTGCATACCCTGCTTTTGGTTTCTTGGCGTATTTTTCTCTTTCACGTTCACACACATTACTGTTCAAAATGCTGCTTGTTGTACTCTGATATGTACAGAAAAAGTTAAAAATAGGAAATTAACCTTCACTGCCCAACAAAACACTGAAAAAATTAGCTGTAAACCTCATTAACATTAACAAGTGAAATGCACTTTTCTGCGTTGCATCCACTGTGCACGCACATCGTTTGACGTGACTGGCGTGAGGCAAGCACAACCACCAGTCGCTCTGTTTCAATGTTTGACGTGATACACGAACAATAGCAGATTCAATAGGCAATTCATAGCAGATTGTTGTTCGAAACATACCCTTCAGCAAGCATTGCGCCAATTGGATTAGTATATAGATAATAGTAGCGCACCTGCCTCTTGCACGAAGGCTCCGAGTTCGATCCCCGGTACCGGCATGGGATTTTTCACCAAGCTGATAGGTCTGTTAGGGTTGCACTCAGCCTCGTTAGGTCCCTGAGGGGCCAATTTAGGAGCTACCCTGATAGAAAGGTAGCGTCCCTAAAATGTCAAGTAGTCGCCTTACGGTCGAGGGAGTCGGCGTGCAGACCCCCTCCATCCCAAACTGCACTCTTTCGTGGTCTTGGCCGCGGCTGGAGGGCACAGCGGCTGGGCGATGTGGGTAACCTTTGCATAGAAGAGACGCCATAGGGATTGTTATATAGACAAAAGGAAACGTTAACTAAGAAAAACTGGCAAGGTATACAACACATCACCTACATCCATTAACGCTACGCCTCTGTGTAGGAGGGACATGAGTTAGTGCTTGGGGTGCAATTAGCGCAACTAAGCGGTTCCTTCAGAGTGTGTTTTCTATCTTGATACTGAACCCCACTAACCTAAGTTTGTTTCTGTGACAAATAAGACGTTCAGAAAGAAATGAGCATGTAACTGTTTTTTTTTTTTTTTTTCCTTTAACTGAATATTTCCTTCAGGCACGTCTCTCTCGATTACTGTGCAATTCAAAACACATCGGTGTTTACTCTCTCTCTCTCTCTCTCTCTCTCTCTCTCTCTCTCTCTCTCTCTCTCTGGCGTTTTACTATACTTACGTTATCCATATTTTAAAAATAAACTGGAATTTATAGCTTTAGGGGAAAAACACCAGTGTATCTGAGTACATAGCTATATAATAGAAAATAAAGGCTCGAAACAACTTAATCATACTTCCACTTTTAATAAAAGTGGTATGTACTCCTTTTCACTTTGATTACACCTTTAGAGTTTTAGGGACATTTTATACCGCATAAGCCTTACGATATATTTTCTATGAGACAAATTTTGTTCACCTGTAAGGGTTTTAATTACTTTGAAATTAAGTTTTAATTAATTCATTTCAACATAAACTTAATCCTATAAAACCTGTGCTGCATGTCCTTCCTCACCTTTTGCATAAAAAGTGTTGCCAGTGTTGTCGCCTTTAATAAAAAAGGATAGAAGTATATTCCTTATTATATATAGGTAATAGTAAGCAAGCAAGTTTGTTTTGTCACTGCCATACAACGTAGAGATGGACACGTCAATAGAAAAGAAGATACACTTAATTATAAAATTCATGTAAGGAATGAAAACATTTGTTTATAAGACAATCCTTTAAATAGGTTTTAAAGCTGTTTAAAGATTTGATACACATCATTTCTTTTGTCAAATTATTTACCATGTTACTTATGGAGCATACTGATGGCTTTGTAAATTTAGATGTCCTATAATGCGCTATATGTATGCCACTTTTATTTCTGGTGTCGTAATTGTGTACATCTGTATTTAAGATAAATGATTCGGGATATTGTTTGTAATATAAAGCAGATTTATAAATAAAAAATAGATGTAACAGTCAACATTTTAAATATATTAAAAACCTCTCAAAAGAATTTCATTCGCACCTTAAAGATTAAGACCCAAACAGGAAATGCCGAAGTAATTCCTACGTCACTGGTGAGGGATTTGTGATATAATGGCTAGTACGGGAAGATGCGATATATTATGGTTTTTATCATTTAAGATTAGTTATTTCTGGCTGAGAAACAAGCACATACATGAGTTGTACACGTGTACAAGTACTATACGTACTCTTTGGACATGGGGAAACGGTTAAAGCGTTCTGTATACATACCTTTGCAGCTGTTAGCTGCTAGGTAATGATACGCAAACTAGTGGAACAAAGTGCTGCTAACAGTAGTATTAGTAGGAAGAAAATATAGCATGAAAAGGGGAATTATTAACTTATACTCTTTAGCCATTCTATTCTACAAAAACCGGGGCATTTAGCATCTGCCTTGAATAAACACAAATAATAGAATATAATACCTAAGAAGGTATTTTAGTGGTGCCCTTTGATTATTTATGGCATTTAAGCCTCAGAAAGTCCAGCTCTTGCATCGCCTCTCTATTCTATTCCATGTCTCTAGCAACTCTTTATTGGGCACACAATAGAAATGTGCAAAGCGTACAGTTGTAAAACAGAGGAATACTGCTGAAAGGCACGAAGTGCCACTCAAGCTACGTATAAGCACGGTTTTCTGGACTTAGAAGACCGCAGACTATTCTATGACTTTCAGGCTTATTTAGGGGTAGACAAAGGATGAAGAGAGGGTGGGATGGACTGCATTCCGTAAGTTCATGTACAGAAGTACGAGGACTGTGGAGTAAGTCGGCAAACTTCTTAACCACATACATACAAACAAATATGATTTCGTATGTGATACCGAAATCATGGGTCCAGTAAAGTGAGTGAGTGCGTAAGGTTTAAGGGCCCGTCGACGGCAAGGTCACTTGGGCCTGGGGTCTAGTAAACAAATCATTTAAAATGCAATTAACAAAAAATAATTAATTATAATCATAATGAGTTATCGATTGATAAGGAAACCATCAAGCAGAATCACTTCAAATGCGAATATCAGAGGAACTTAGAATGTAAATTTTTCAGTAATGGAGAATTAGTCTTTGGTTACTGGATAAGGAGATAATTAGCATCAACCGGATTCCTTACGCCAATTCATGGAACTCGCTCGGATAGCCAGGCGAACGTAATTAGCGCAGTAAAGCAGGATTGTCAAACTACCTGCCATGGTTGAACATGAGTCTAAGAACCTCAAGACGGATTTTTGAGAAGTTCATAGACGAAGTCAGGGTGAAAAACAGAAGACTTTTGGAAAGTTGTTGCAAACATGGCATTAGTGGCTATGAGTGTGAGGTTGAAATTAACTAGGAGAAAGGTGAAGTTAGTAAGGGTTAGCGTCGGCTTGGCTACGGAGAGACAGTTCCTCTGTGGTCATCCGAGCATCTGGATGTGCTTTATCTCTCGGCACAGAGTAGCATCGCTTCTGTCCAAGTAGCAGCACTGACTTGAATTGCTTATTGAAACCAACCGTCGCGATTTATACAGAATACCGCCGGGAATTATATTCATCTAAATATATACCACGTAAATTATGTTTAAATAGTGGGTTATGACTAGAGGGCTCTCTGGCTACTGATGCGCGTGCATATACATCGGCTGCGCGGTACCGCTTACGTCGTTCATTCTCCGTGCCCAACTGTATCGTATGTGACTGCACAGGGCTCCGCAGTCTAGCTGTTACATTATTTTTCATCGGTCTTACTTGAAACGTCCATTATAATATTCTATATAAGAATCCGTGTCATATTTTCTGAAAACCACTTCCATGCATACCTTAACATAGAAATCTCGTTGCTTGTGTGATAGTCAGGCAAAGGAACCAGCTGAGAACTTCTAGACAACATGAAGGTGCAATCTTCACAGCCACCCAAACAATTCATAAATGCCAATAAGCCGTAAGATTACTACATTATCAATCATCGTCATTTTGGAGCAAATGTCTTCAAACAGAAGCACCAATGAGGAGCTTCAAACTGTCAGATTAACATAGGCTCAGATCGTATGATTACGCTAAGTTATTTATATAATACTAAGATTAATTACAACAGTTCAACACTTGAAATGCAACAAATAGCAAATAATACTGATGAAAAGCTACCACTAATGCTCGATAGTTGATACCTTATAAATAACTGTAAAGGCGGTAGCTTGTTAACTGAATTATGTTCTTATTAGTACTTTTCTGTGTATAAACACATGTAACCAATTTCGTATTGTAAGGTAATTGCGAAATCGTTTTTGTTTAAAGACTCCAATTTGCAGCACTTTTTTATATCTTGATAATGCCACAGATAAGGTTCCGATTTGTTTCCGGTGGATTTACAGAGTTTGGTCACCAGAGTTGGTAAATGTAAAGGCCGATAGTGAGTCACCAAGCCAGGCTGTTGCAGAAACATGATTCAGTGTGTCAGTTAAATCAGTTTAATTTACAACTTGGTTAACGCTGCATGTTACATGATAATTCTAAGCCTTTCCCCATTGTTTTAAATGTTTTCATTTAGACACAATAGTCCAATGATACGTAATATTATACTCCATTTTTCACTCTGAATTGTGTTGCAGTGGCGGTTTGGTTATACGTGCGTTGCGCTTGTTTTACGTAAGCACTTTCAAATCTTATGCGATAAACATCTGTTCATTAGTGACTTCTTTGCTACTGCTAACGTTTAAGAAGTCTTACCAATAATTGGCGACAAAGTCGAAGTACATAGCCTTAGAAAATCCACCGAGTGATCGTCGCATAACATATTGCGATAGACTTTTAATATAGGTAGTAAAATTTGGAGAAACTCTGTTCGCAAATATATGTAGAACTACACTCACTGTTATACAAACTATAGTGCTAAATGCTTATTTCTCAATTTCTTTTTAATCGACGTAAACATTTTCAGAAAGTATCTTGCTAATTTTCTTGTAGGTGTAAGGGGAATATGGGAATACAGTAGGCTTTAAGCGATAGTAAAATATTTTAAGATCTGGTTGCCATACGATGCCCTTGAAATTCCGTTCTCTTTGCAAGGCCAAGAGATAAAAAGGCGAATAACATTCATTTTTTAAAAAGTATAAGTATTGAAAAATTCAAACAAATAAGAAAGAATATCTCAGAAATAGTTCACTCAAAAAAATACGAAGTATTTGACAAAAATTGTGTTTTAACCAGACCCACATTTTTTATTTAGTAAGCTTTTGTGTATCTCTTACTGCTTACTATTTATTCAAAAATCATCTAGAATGAAGGGGTGTTCTGAGGACATTCTCAGGAAATTCAAGCCATGACTTAGAAACAGCCGTGGAATCACCTGTGTCCGTCACTGGATACTGACTGTCTGTTCCTCCGATTGAAGGAGTGGAATGCGTTATAGGCGCTCATTACGTAACTTTCTCCAAAGAGAGAAGGTTGGACATCCGGTATAGAGTATTAGACTTTGTTGTACGAAGATTCTATAAGAGGAGATTTTTGTCACTAAATTACGAACTTCTAACGTGTTAAGTGAGCATTAAACACTTTAACATATTGATAGGAGCACGTCTTTGGTAACAAATCACATTAGCATTAGGTCTGTGTACATCTAGTTTGTTTCGTGTTTATGTTACTTGCATTAATATTTGAGGTGCCGCGGTTCATGGATTTCTTTCTGGAATAATTATTACCATTATGAAAATGGCAAATGTACTAAAACAATACGCTCTGAGGTTATGATGCTAAGCATGTAAAGCAATTACACTGGAATATGCCACTACTGTTAGTATTTGTTTTGATATAGTGGTATAGCTACTTCCTAATGTGTCTAGCCCAATGTGCATTGTGCGGTCAGCTGTCGGTTGTATTGGATTGGGGTGGGGAAGACAAAGTCTGTCTGCGCTGTAGGAATATGGTTGTGGTGATTGCTTTCAGCTCCGCCACAACGTTGAAGGAGAAATAACATTTCGATTGACACATGTTAATAGGAGCCATCTGCTGGGGTACTGGAAACCTCGGGAAACTTCAGGAATACAAGCCTCCAAATTGCTACTGATTGACGAGCCTAGATGACGAGACTTAAAGCAGCTGTGTGAAAGGACTGTGTATCTATCACAAGAAATGTCTCCCTTACTGCAGACTCCGGCCAGTGAAGTCATGCGTAAATTCCTTGCACAGATTTCATGGACAAGGTATATTTGAAAGCAGCGGAGACGTTTTGTTGATTGCTCTTGTGGCTCAATCGCCGCTGTCAATTTTGGCATGAAAATTCAGGTCACAATTATTTCGAGCAGTTCCAATAAAACTGACGTAAATTATTAGATGTTGTTATGCTTTTACTCTTTCTTGGACCCTTTAAGCTACTTTCGATTCTGAAGTGCAGCATCTGAACGTATTAAGCAGGTTTCAACATTTTTTTTAGCAAGAATTGTAATTATTTGTACTGAAATGTTGAAATAAAACTGCATACATTGAAACATATTTTAAAATCTAGACCGAAACAGCATAAATAAAGAAAAAGAGAAGAAATAAAAAGGTAGCGAACGAGACTCAAACTCGAAAACGATGACCCCCTTATGCTCGAACGCTAATTCATAATCATTGCGCCAGAGAGATACGCTCTAACGCGCCCCTTCCTTTTCGTGTGTTACGCTGTCGAATTGTCGATATTAGTCAGTGGCGCACTGGCACTTGAGAAACTTATAGTCGTAACTTCGAAATTTGAACGAACAGGTCATAAGTATCCTATCTAAAATTACTTTTCTAAGACATCTCGAGATCTTCTGGAAATATGTCTGTGTAGTTCATTAACACCTGTATAAATATACATACACACACATCAGACGACTAGGTGAACTTCATATCACTTAAAATTGATTTGATTGTAACTCTTCCTATGTGATTGTCAGTCCTAATCAAATTTCTAACTGCAATTCATTCAACTACTTTGGCTTAAAACTTTTATTTTCAGCTATACTATAATGTTTGCTTACAACAAATATCAACATCAACCACAAACTAAGCCTGTAAAGTCAATTTATCTACATGGAATGCCTGATCAAAATGATGTTCACACAATGTAATTAAATTCGATTTAACCAAATGTACTCTCAAAACCACTACTTTTTTTTACGAAATAATTGTTTTCAATGTGATGATGCAGCTGTCAAACGATAAGTTTGCCACAAACGCCATATATTGAAAGTAATATTTCAGCTCGTCCTCTCTTTGGCACTCTAATGAACACTGTAAGACGACATGGAAGTGTTTTCAGTCACTCAAATTTGTTGAACTTACCTTGTGAACTTTACAATATTGAAATCCTCAAACTACTTCCTCTAGTTACACTAAAATACATTTTTGGTTATGTCTAAGCCTGCCCTAATTCCTTGAGTCTCGCTAAAACAAAATTGAATGAACTTTCTTTATTTCTAAGCCTGCAAATTCAATATCAAAACAAATGTTGGTAAAATGTAATTAAATTCGCTGTCAAACGATAACTGTGCGACAAACGTCATAATTTATTGAAAGTAATCCTAAATGGCAACTCCCATACGAAAATTACTAATTTTGATTTTTTCGATTTCTCTGGTGTTCTTTTGGGTTCTTCGTAATGCTTTTTTTTCTAAACCATCCCGGTATTGAGGCGAACAAAACAAAAATGTAATTATTGAAATCGGTAGAGTCATTTTCGAGTTTTTGCGAGACTAACGCATGGCAACTGATTTATATATACTGTCTCCAACACTGCCAAGAGGATTGTTAATTTCAGAAACTAATTGTGGAAATAACTGAATATGAAAATAAAATTACAGCATGTCTTCAGTATGGTGTGCAATAATTTCACTTTCATTTTTGTTGTTTTTCTTTATACCATGCTATGTTAACAGCACATATATTTTTCACCTATATGTGAGTTTCCTGTGTTTTCTTTTTCCTCCTTTTTTCTGTTAGTTTCTGTGTGTTTTGTAGTTAGTTCCTGAATACTACAGAATTATTATACACAGATACAAATTGCCATGCCTGAAACGAGATTCAAACCCGCTGTCTCTCACGCCACAAAATGCTAGAAGGAAGTACTGCAAAGAACATTAAAAGTGAGGCATGAAAAACAGAATATTAAAGATATAAAGCCTCTAATAAGACATGGTTATAAAAGTTGCTGGAAGGAAAAGAATTAATCCCATAGATAGCGGATGATTTAAAAATAAGAAACATAATTGTCAAAGTTACACAGTAAACGCCAACAAGGAGACGGAGTCATTTGGAAGCATGTGCGTCACCCACAGCAAGCCTTCCCGCCGTAAAATAATGAGATCATGTTAGTATTTTAGATTTCAAGGAAATCATAACCTCCTCAGCAACTGCCCGCATAAATTATTGTGCTAACTGGTTCCCAGACTGCATGCTAAACAATAAATGAAACATATCTTCCAGATGTTAGCTCGTCGTTTGCAAGTGCGCATTCCTTATTTGCGAGGGTATTTAAATGCTGTCAATGCAAGAATGTCAGCAGTTTTTTGACAGTTCACAAGGACTAAGAATTAAATACTTTTTTCGTCTCTGTGTGACCGCAGCTGTTTGGTCATTACTTTCTAAATGCATTCCAAAATCAGCAGGGCAAACACATTTGTGTGCTTTGGAAGTTCTCATATGCTGTTTCGACTCGTGTGTTATATATAGAGGGCGGATTCTTGTATATGTGTAGCTTTTTCCTTCAAAGTTAAACATATGGATGGAAGGGATAAAAGAGTTTCATTATATGAGGAATTGACAGGGGAAGTTTTATAGTGCATGTAACTGCATAGATTAGAATAGAGTGGATTGTGTTCGGCGAGTTCACAATTAGCCGTAAAGACCCTTGAACATTGAACATGTCAATGGAAATGTACAGTATAGTGCATATGGACTAAAGATTAGATTTGAATATTGAGCATATAACGTATTTAATATCATGTTTGGTATTCATGTCTCTTTCATTCGTAATATGTGTCAATATATATTGTTATTTTTATTTCCATTATTTTTTCATTTGGTATATATATATAATCGAATTTTTTTGTTTGTCCAGAGTGGTATCTCCAGCTACGCTCTCAAGAACATCTCTGATGCTTCAATTTTTTTCCTCTCTGTCCTATTCACTGTCCAGTTTTGACTTCCACATGTTGCCATTGGCACTGTCATTACTTTATAGAATGCCATTTGTGTGTTCTTTCATGTCTTGTTTTTCAATGAGCTCCATATTGTTCCATTTATTTGTCTTCATTTATTTAATGTTGTATTCAGGTCTTCGTTTTTGCTATATGTACATATATTAAAATCTAGAAAATTAAAACTAGAAATTTATTCTATTATTTCTTCATCAACAGCTATCTTGCACCTTACATGATTTATCCCTTTAAAAGTCATTGATTTTGTCTTGGCTGTTGAAATGTTGAAGTTATATGCCTCCATATATCTTTCAGGTTATCAACAATTTTTCTGCAACCATCTTCCGTTTCCTCAGAAATAACGTGATCGTCAGCAAATCAAATTGTTTTAAACTTATATGTATTTATTTGAACACCCCCAGTAGAACTCTTTTCCACTCTTTAAGTGCTTCGTCTAGTCATCTTTTCTAGTGCAATAAAATAAAGCGTCTGAGTGTATTTCGGAGAGTTCGGCAAATGTCCTCTTTTTTGTAGCTAGATATAAAATCGCTAGGGCTTCCGTGCTAGCGTTTGGGATATCGAATATCGATAAAACGCAAGGAAAAGCACGACTATCCTATCACGATTATAGTATGTTTTATTATGCTCTTTGGTCGCAGCATTCTCCTTGACTAGTAGTGTTTGTTACAATAATGCTATTATCCTCTGTTTTCTATGACAAGTGTCCTGTCTCTCTTAACGTAGGCTGTTGAAAATAGCAGCGTTCCTTTCAGTATTTCCAGGTACAATGCAAGTGTGGAAATGCTGTTTTCTTGGACTAATGTGCAAAGGATCAACTCGGAGCAATTAAATGTAAACACAGTGAAGTGAGTAATAACTGTTCAATATACTTGCAAACGGCTAAATAGTATGGGATTTGCACCTTCTTGGTTAAACAATTAATTAGTCCTGCTATGCAAACAAGTGAAAAACTGTGATGATGAAATATTTGAAGGGGAAAGTCATGCTACTTTTGTTGAATGACGCTGTAACAAGTAGAGTAGAAAAACAGAAAATATTGCAATGGTGAAATATGGGAATGTCAAAGTTGAATACCACTGTAACATTAGATAAGAATAATTTTAAGTTCAGTAAAACAAACCAGTATGTTTTCTTTTCTGCTCAACCATTATAATGCTGTACCCTTAAACCTAAATATGTCCTAAGACCATGTATAGATATGTAACATTTACAAACGCCTAATACGAGTCTCCAAAAATTCCTCGATATGATTTGAATAGGTTTTAAGTAAAAATGACCTCCTTTTTTCTGCCCTTGAGATATGTCACCTATATTTCAGCAAACTACCAGCTGTAAATTACATACCTGCAAGTGTGTGAAGCTGCTATTGTCGAAAATGTGCCTGGAGAAATTCGAAAGATTTGCAATTGAAACCAAAAATCCAGGACTAACTTTCTTCTGGTTGTTAACAATGAGTTACAAAGCCAATATGAAAAACCCTTCAATTTCGTGTGCTAGGAATTTTTTTCCTACAAATGGTTTTAAGTGACAGAAGGAGAAATTTCCTGCTATAAAAGCTATAAAGACAGTCGGGATGTTAAATTATTGACCATAAATTATGCAAGAAATCATAATTACATGGAATGAAATATGTGAAAAAGGGAATCTGGGAATGAAACATTCCTGGTCTAAGCTTGAGGTACCTCATACCTCTCCGACATTTTCCATCTATTTATGCAAGCCTTTATTACTTATATAATTCAGCACACATTTTACGTCAAAATACTTATCTTAACCATTGTGCTAAGTAACATTCTCAGTTTATCTCAATTAATCTGTAATATAAATAAGGTTAGCTTGTTTATTTTACTGTGGGTTTTGGTATTGTAAAATGTAGGAATGTTTTAAACCGAAAGAATGAAAAATTGAAGAGCCCAACCGCCAAACATCTGGAGCGTAGAGCTCTGCTTCTCGGCCACGGGATGCGCCCTGATTCGTTCAGGCCCATGGCGATGCGGATTATTATAGAACCGGTTGTTGTTGTTGTTGTAGTGTTTAACGCCCGCTTTTACTACTACGGCACCGCAGGCGGTGACACTGATGATACATGAAGATGGAGCACCGGTGGAATGAGATGGCGGGGGAAACCGGAGTACCCGGAGAAAACCCGCCCTGACGCCGCTTCGTCCACCACGAATACCACATGCGGGTCCCTGGGATCGAACCCGGGCCGCCTAGGTGGTAGGCGAGCGCGCTAACCGCTCGGCCACGGCGCCACCTATAGAACCGGTGCCTACTCAGCATACGCAAAGTGAGAGTCTGCGATAAGCAAGCGACCCCGGTTATAATAATCAACATCCCGACTGCGGCTGGCCACATTACCTCCCGTATCGTTTGGATATAATCCACCTCTGACGTGCGCATGTGTGCGTGAGGCCGGCAGTTGACAAATTGAAAATGAGGTTTTATTTACGGACGCTCTTTAACTCCTGTGGTTCTCAGTTTCAAATTCTATATTGAGCGTGAAAGATCGCTAATTTTGCTCAGAAGACTCTATCACATTTGAAGTTTTTTTAAAAAACAATAACAATCATCATCATAATCATATCATAACAACAATAACAATAACAATAACAATAACAATAATAATAATAGTAATAACAATAACAATAATAACAATAACAATAATAACAATAACAATAATAACAATAACAATAATAACAACAACAATAACAACAACAATAACAACAACAATAACAACAACAATAACAACAACAACAACAACAACAACAACAACAATAACAACAACAACAACAATAACAACAACAACAACAACAACAACAACAACAACAATAACAATAATAACAATAATAACAATAATAACAATAATAACAATAATAACAATAATAACAATAATAACAATAATAATAATAATAATAATAATAATAATAATAATAATAATAATAATAATAATAATAACAATAATAACAATAATAACAATAACAATAATAATAATAACAATAACAATAACAATAATAATAATAACAATAACAATAACAATAATAATAATAATAATAATAATAATAATAATAATAATAATAATAATAATAATAATAATAATAATAATAATAATAATAACAACAACAACAACAACAGCAATCCAAGGCTCAACAGCTCTTTACGGGCTACCGCCCAGCCGCTGCAATCCCCAGATCTGCCCACCACAGGCGTCAGGATTGAGGTGCAGCACTTCTCAATTAGCCCCTCAGATACCTAACGAGACTGAGTGCACCCCGGACCAGGTGTCCCAGCAAGAGAAAATACCCATAGCGGTACCAGGAATCGAACCCGGGTCTCCTGTTGGTAAGCAGCAGCGCTACCACCACGCTAAGGAGACGACCTGAGGTTCCTTTACACAGTGTAAATCTATGACATGGGGCCACCAGCTTTATTCCCGCTCCGAAGGACATGCTAAATATTTTTACACCCGACAAAAATACATCACCCTTCGTAGGCTTTGAACCTGGGACCTCGGGAACCAGAGACCAGCATATTACCCGGAGACCACGGAGGGCAACAGCCGACCTTCAGTTGAGTTGGCAACCCTGCGGGTTACTATTAAGTGCCCTACAGGGTTATTTTAAGGCGCAGTCAAAATTGCAGTGCATATCAAACTCAATTACACAGAAGAGACATGCAAATAAACAGTGTGGGACTCCAAAAGCAACGTTTTCTCACAAGAAACGACGCTTTAAAGCTGCGTGTATACCTTAAAGAGACTGACTGGTGTTTGAAATACTTCGTCACATTGTCTGAAAAGAGAACTACTTTACAACATGCATGCCTCTTATGACTGTTGGATCTTGCAGCCAGGACGCATTAATGTCACCTGCGACGCCCTTCTAAGTGTTTCCATAAACGCCTGAAAACAAAGCCGTTTTTCTTTTCCCCCTCGTACCCAATGACGTCAGAAGAGCACGCTAAATGACTTCTTTTCGTTTTTCTCCTCTTTTAAATGCTCCGTGTGACCTCATATACAGCGCTTTGATTAGAACTCTTGCCTCTTATTCTTTTAGCACTGCAGCTACAAAATATTTTAGCACAAGAAGTAATATTCTAAAACAGTGAGTAAGAGACGTGTTGGAAGCATAAAGCCAGACATTATAGCTGTACAAGGTGATAAAAGCAAATTGTATTCCAATATGATTTGTTATACATCCCTGATTCAGGTTAATTCCTATTCTGCAATATCTGCTTGTTTTCAGCTGCGAGGGCGCCAGCATTTATGTATAACCTACATTCAGTGTGAATGCCTTTTCTATTTGATTCCGAAACCCAGATGGAAGTGAAAAATCTAGAAAAAAGACAACCTAATGATTTTTCTTAGGACACATTTTCTAGAAATTTTCCAGAAAATTGATCGCCTACAGAATCTTCTCTTTGAAATATATAATAATCCTTGGGCCGTCTCCCCTCTGCAGAGGTTACCCTCATCGCCCGGGCGCTGCGTCCTCCAGCCGCAGCCAAGGCCACGAAGGAGTGCAAGTTGCGGGTGGCGGGAGTCAGCATGCCGACTTCCCCGACCGTAAGGCGACTACTTGACCCTTATATCAGGATAGCTCCTCAATTGGCTCCTCAGGGACCTAACGAGGCTAAGTGCACCCCGTATCAGACCTCCCAGCAGCGGGGGAAAATTTCCATGTCGGTACCGGGGATCGAACCCGGATCCTCCGTGCCAGAGGAAGCTGTTTAAAATATGGGGATTAAAATAAAGATAAAGTAAGGAAATGGATATTCAAAGCAAACTCCCACACATTTAATGAAGTGAAGGCACTAGAAATTGTCTCCATTTTCAGAAAATGAAACTTTTGTCTTAAAAGTTGCCGGAAAAGAACCACAACATATAACCTCCTGTCATTATGTATGTTCTTTCTTCATTGTCAATTTAAATTACACGTGCATGGGTATAAGATCTGTTGACTTTTAGTGCTGGTTCCCAACCCACCAGCTGCCGAGAAACGGCGACATTACGAATAAAAAACCTGGCACTTTCTATATGCAGGAATATACCTACCTTATTAATACATCTAGATGCAAATAAGTGACACATATTTAAGTCGGTCATAAATTTAAGCTCTCTACATTCATCCCTCTGCGCTCCCATTTTACATACTTCTAGTTGCTAGATTGACAAGCTACTTGCCTCATGCTAAAACATGGGCGGAGGACAATACATTCAACAGTTATCTATGTCCTTGCTATTTTAGCACCGCTAGGTTAATAATAATGACCATGATAACAATTTTATTTAAAGCTTATGGGACTAGTAGTAAAATCGTATTTTCCTTCTTTAACAATCATCATTATCATCCTTAACGCCTTATCATTTTAGATTCAATCCATTGCCATCTTAATGTACCTAACTTGTAGAAATTCGCAAAAAGATCACATTAATAGGTCCCTAGATAATGTTTGTATGTGTGTAATTCGTTTCTTCGGAATATGTCACACAATTCGTACATCTGTATTTGATGAGGTGGTAATTTTAGGCTTGCCATGTCTGCTTCAAAATAAACATGAGAGAAGTAACTCATTTCTCACACACTCCTCCCTCTAAATGGTGGATTCGCTACCATATTACATTGAACTAGGCCTACTCTAGTTGCTAACACCAATCAGAGCAGAATCATTTTAATATATTTCAAGCCAGTCACAGAGGGAAGTGATAAGCCATGGGTAAATCTAGTGCTAAATATGCGGGTATTGTACAAGAGAATTCATTGTGATTTATGGAAACAGGCAACTGTGCTAAAATATAGTTTACTGTTTATGTATACCTTCTGACGAACCTATGAGAGAAATGTGTATCACTTTCTAGATTACTTTCACTCACTAAATTGACATTTCAAATGCCTTACCCTTTAAATAAGAAATCATGCATATGTCCCTACTTACACATAGGTACCCATCTAATAAGCTAATGTGATGCTCACCCTCGTCCAATTTCTCAGGGAAATCTGTGCTAGTTAATGGCGTGAACAGGCATTTATAGACAGACAGGGTGGAGTCAAGGGTAATGAAATGTACACAAATTAATGGCCACTGTGACAGTTATAGAGAATATGCTAACCATAAAGCGCTAATCCCCTTTTGGAAAGTAGACCTACTGAGTGATTATAGCAATGGTGTTATGTTGGCTAATAACCCTTATTGCTTAATATTCCTTTCAGTTACAGTAAGTAATTTAACTAAGGATATTTAGTACTTAGTTTCAAATTGATAGACTTCATATTCTGTAGTTTTTAAGAAAATCAAGCAAGTAGTTTGATTCAGAACATACGTACAAACAACGCCATCAATAACCTTCGGCAGATTTTTATAGTTTTCTGTTTTTTAGGCGTGTTCTTTAACGCGCCTGTCACAGAGCGTGGTGTCTTGATTATACAGCAATAAGAGTGAGGTTGATTCCTTTGCTTTTTGTGAACATAACCCAGTAATACACATTTGGAACCACACACACAATCACATACATGCACGCACACGCGCACACGCACACACACAACCATTTGTCATATATGTGTAGTGGCGAGGAAAACTTGTATTATAAAGGTTCACAAAACCCCTAATTGAAACCGAATGGAAATAGCAATATTAATTAGAACTAGAGGAATATCATACATTATACACGTTTGTATATATTTATTTATGATTTATGTGATGTATTAGTGAGAATAAAGGTCTCTACGATTAAAGGAATCGCACTTTATGTTACAATTGACTAACCATATTTACAAACTAGAGATCAATATATTTATGTATATGATTTACATTAATGTGACATTGGGTCATTCAACAATATACGGACAAGAGGAGGCCAGTTGACCTTGGATACGGCGATTGGTTGTGTCTGTTCGTGACCGTAATGCTGCCGGCAAAACATAAGGGAAGTCCGAGGCTACAGGGAACTAGCGACTGTGTGTATGTGATCGAACAGGGTGATAACACCTTAGTGTCCAGCAAGGACGAGAAGCTGTCCTGCTGAGTCATTGTACACGTGCACATGGAAAGAACTCGAAGGAGGTTACGTCACGCCGGCCCCAATATAAATAGGATAGACAGTGAGCAGTTCAGTCAGTTTTGGTGTTACATTTTGAGCTGAATGTTAGAGTTGAGTGAATGATAGAGTAGGTGTCAGTTTGAGTCGTCGTCTACAGTTAGTTTTAGTTACGAGAGTGAATCGGCCAGCCTGTCAGCGAGTATGTATATGCCGTCGAGTGATTGTATCGTAATAATAAAGATATAGGAGACAGTGAAACAGGAGAATGACATTGAAAGACTAAGAAAGATTATCGGAAGAACAACTGTAATTGTAATAGTAGAGGAAACTATAAACTGTGTTAGCAATGAGAAGGAAATTGTGCATTTGAAGTCAAAAGTTAGAAGAAAATAAAGTGTTAGAAATGTAAATGGACTTCGCATTTTGCTGATTTTGTTAGACACATTATGGCAATAAAATTGTGCTACTTTTTGCACGTTTTTGAGTTAGAGGGAAAATATGCTGCTTTAATTATTCGTTTATTTATGTATTTGATTATTCATTTTTTATTTTTTTATTATTTTTTTTTTATTTTTTTTTTTATTTTTTTTTTTTTTTTTTTTAAATTTTACTTCTATACATTAACAAAACTAGATATTACTGTGAGAATACAGTAGGTACCTACTGTTTATTTTATCCTTATGAAGTTCTGCCTTGCTATGTATTTACCCAATACCATTCAAGCTTTGATTTGTACCTTCTGAAAATGTCCTCAGACATACACACATACACATTGCGCTAACCTAAGCGCTCATCAAGTATTCCCCTTAGTTTCAAGCCGATAAGGTATGCCTGGCAATCATGATAACAGGTGTTTATGAAAAACTGAATGCACTCTCTACCTCTTTCTCCTTTAATCGAAAGCGTAAACGTGTATTTGGCTTCTACGCCGTTTTGTATCCTTTGTTTTGGTTATTGGTTAAGGCTATTTATCAAAAAGAGTGGCACATTCTTGCACCATGGCAATAGCAACCGATGAAATGGTCAAGGCTTCGTGTTACGATAAATAATGTGACCTAGACGCAAGGTGCAGTGATATGATCTTAGGCGTTGTTTGTGCGCATTGGTTTCACCGCAGCTTGAAATAGTCAAATTCTTAGGGAAAGTGGCGTTCAAAGAAAGCGAGTGTCCCTTTAAGTTAGGTATACGCATGAATACAGAGAAGTTACATAAACAGGAAATATCACCTTGTTGAAAAGCTTTGATACAACATTGAGCCGAGATATCCTCAATGCGGTTCCTGTAAAGTATCTTGGGTCGTTTTGAACCACATCATGAATAGCTTGTGAAGGCCAAAAGGTTACTGGAAAGAGAGGAAATTAAATTAATTTATTTTTTATTTAATTTCCTCCCTTGCCTTACTCCCATTTCTTTTCTAATGGCATGTCATCAGCATTATAATAAGGTTACTAATGTCGCATTTTGTACCACAAAACTTTCATTGATATTTTGTAATACTTCAGATAGTTACAGCGTTCACATTGATCTGAATTTTGTTAGTCTTTATTGTTAACTAGCAGAAAAACGCAACGATGCCCTTGGTTTGACGATTTATAGCAATAGTCTTTAGATGAGGGTAACCTCTGCATAGAGGAGACGCCCTAGGGGTTTTCGAGAAACATTAACTATAACCAACACAATTTTGATTACCATTCATTCAGTAGTTATTGTGTAGCCAGGATTTATAGTAGTATTTAGCTACCTAATAACATCCCAGGGCCCTTAAAAGTATTTAGACAAAAACGACAAAAACCCAGTCCGATTACTTTTGTCTCACTCTATTTTCTTCCAAAATTTTTACATGAATACACAGTTCTCCTTTCTGGACGTTAACCCAATCTACAGTCTTTCGTGATATCACAACTCCCAATTATTCTCTTCTCCTAACCTTGACTCAGTCCTTTCATTCCTCATTACTTTCTCTGTCTCCAAACACTACCTCCGACGATACAATCACTCAAAACTCGTTCAAACTTATTCACTTCAACGTGAAGTATCTTTCAGAGCTGCCTCGCACACACTGACACACTGACCAACTCAAAAACTGTAACCGTAACTCCTCTAACTCGTTGCCTCGTCTCCTTAAATAGCGAGGATGACGTAACACGGAGCTTTCTGGAAGTTCCACAAATACGCCGGCCGCCGGATGCCTCTCGAATATTCAATCAAACCTCTGTAAAGCGCCGCGTTCATTGTTGTTAGTGACGTTTACACAAACAGTAGCGCAAGGCAACCTGACCTTGAGAACCTTTGCTTGCCAGCCTGGTATGTGGTGTGACGTAGACTGTCCCCGACCGTCCTTAGCTCCGCCGCGCCCGACGTCACAATATTAAAAGTAATTTTCTCTGGTACCCTATAGAAATTTATGCAAATATAGTTGCTACTCATTATCCGGTGTTGCTCATGGTTTGAAGGTTTATCTCTCTAACATTTAGCCTTATGTTGCGTTTGCCGTATAGCTTGCGTTTCTTTGGAGGCATTTAAATAAGATAATAGCAGCCACTTAAACGCTAAATTGAAACTCTCTGGACATTATACAGGCAAGAATATATATATATTACTAGAAATTACTAGAAATTCCGATAAAATACTGTGCAAAAGCACTGATGTACAGCCACATATTTATCATTAATGCGGATAAATAATATCAGTGTTGTCATATTTGGGCCACATCGTCACTATTTCTAGAGAAAACCTCAATTAGGAAGAAATATTAGCAGTACATATAACATCAGTATAATTTTAATTTCAGCAAAAATATAGGGAGAATTTGTAGAAAGATTCAACGTTTCTATATGTTTCAATATAATATTGCATTATGTTTACTGTAAAGCTTTACATGTTTTTGTGACTAAGGACGAAGTTGAAGCTTTTCTTATAACACAGAATCGTTTAACTCAATAAATGCTGCTTATTTCAAGCAATATTTGCAACCTTTTTCATAACAGGCATTAAGAATTCGGGGATAAATTTAAAGAAAATCAAAACGTGGCTTTTCCACGAGGCCATGTGCATCTACCATCCACCACCCTTCCTTGTCCTCATTACAGCGCCAAGCCTCTAGCCCCATATTCTAAACTGTCAGCAGCAGTGAATTAGTCATGAGTAGACCGCGGATCTTTATGTTAAAACCTGTTTTCTTCTTGACAGGTATCTATAAAAATATGTTTTATTCTTACCCATGACTATTAAAGTCAATTTTATAGCACCCAAAAAGTCTATTCAGGCGTTGAAGGTTATTTTGGCCTATTTTACGCTAAATCAATTACATCTCAACTTTAATTTATTTTAAACCGAAAACGAATAGCATTGTTGGGCTGAAAATAATCTAGAAAGACTATAGGGTGTTCAGAGCAAGCTAAAAATAGCACTTAATAGCGGACAGTATTGTCCAAGCAGGTTTCACTCCCCTTTTGGAAATTCTGAAGGACACATGTTTTGTTTGAGGGTTGTTTACCCAAACCTAACGGTGCTCTCTGACCATCAGTTTTGAAGAACATTTTCCATTTACCAAGACACAACTTTGTTAGTTCAGTGGACGTTTTCAGGATGCGAGTATAAAGTGCTCGTCTTGTACGATTTATTGTCATTATTATTAATCATCGTCATCATTATCACGATTATCACTATTATAATTATTATCACGATTATGATTATGATGGTCGTTGTCATTATAATCATCATCATCATTATTATTTATTATTATAATCATCATCATTATTATTTATTATTATTATTACTATTATTATTACTATTATTATTATTACTATTATTATTACTATTATTATTATTACTATTATTATTACTATTATTATTACTATTATTATTACTATTACTATTATTATTACTATTACTATTACTATTACTATTACTATTACTATTACTATTACTATTACTATTACTATTACTATTACTATTACTATTACTATTACTATTACTATTACTATTACTATTACTATTACTATTATTATTACTATTACTATTACTATTACTATTATTATTATTATTACTATTACTATTACTATTACTATTATTATTATTATTATTATTATTATTATTATTATTTTTATTATTATTATTATTATTATTATTATTATTATTATTATTATTATTATTATTATTATTATTATTATTATTATTTTGTTCAATTGGGTGGAATACAAGTAACATTAATTTTCATTGAAATCATAGGAATGGTGAATTTCAATAATTAAAGCTGTATGTAACTGCCACGCTTAGATGCTTCTTGGCCCCAGAAATTCGACCTCATAAGTGCTTTAAATGTTTAAAACAGTGATACTTAATACAGTTTCACACATACGAAATCGTAGCATATGTTAATTGATTTTTATGCATTCAGTGTATGACTCGTATAATTTTAGTAAGCTACTGATAAAATGTTTGGGTTGATTTGACATTGGCTTTCAGAATAGTTTTAGAAGCTATTTTACAACCTATAAAGCCTAAACAAGTTGTCGGAAGTGCCTAATTTAGGCGCCTAAAGGTTAAGATTTTAAGTCCTAAATATCCGCGGTCCCCCATTGTGACACACCGTGAGACGATAAGAAACTGGGGGATAGTCTCAAACACTGCATTTCACTAAATTTATTTTAGTATGCCAAAAATCCTACAGAGGTATCCTGGAATCGAACCCTGGTCACCTTGGTGAGAGGAGTATGGTCTTACCACTCGGCTACTGCGCGCCTAGTTACCTTTACTGTAATTTGCATAATAATCCTATAAAAAGTATGTTAATGAAGTAAAAGTTCCAAAAAGTTCTACAACTCAGTACGGTCTCCCTTTAAATAGGAAATTCCAGTTAATTAGACTGCAGAAGATAAGGCTGCAATAGTTTGGTAATTTTGATACTAAAATTCATATTTATGATTCTTGACAAATTTGTGTGTGTTTTACAAATGGACAACAATGCAATTTATCTATACACGTGGACCACACGTACAGAGGACGTTCCGACTTATTTGGGAGAGCCGCTGTTGTAGAAAAGTGAAAGCATGTGTGGTGTTTGAGAGGAAAAGATGTCAATGACACTGTGTTGTCGAGGTGTTTACCGAGTGGCACGTGTGATAACTACGTGCGGGTTCTGAAATAGTTGTCACCAGGCCGGCTTTAAGAGCCGCACAGTGAAGATAAGGCACGCCGCTTACTTTCCCTGCCCTTCCTGTGTGTGCATTTTGAAACAGCATCCCTGTCCCGTCTAGTGAGCTTTTGTTATTTGCAACAGTGATTGCGCACTTGGAATGAACTCTCCTTAGTACCTTTGTTAAAATCGATGAATTCAGATTAGTGTCCAGCAACAGTGTTAGCTGAATCAGAGGCTGTGCCTGCAGAGGGGTTAGTCATTTCTTGCAAATACACATTAAGCTTAATGTATTATCTTTTTACTTTCTCTAATACGTATAGTAGAGGAAGTGTTGTATTCCATCCAAAAATTCGATGTC
Organism: Tenodera sinensis; assembly: GCA_030765045.1. Lineage (NCBI taxonomy): Eukaryota > Metazoa > Arthropoda > Insecta > Mantodea > Mantidae > Tenodera > Tenodera sinensis. Next base: position 69,607,717 of record CM060964.1, on the reverse strand, counting down.
GAGATTTCACCGGAAATATATGTTTTGAGGTCCCCTGAATCCAAAAGAAGCATCTTTAGAAAAAGGTCCGCGCGAGCGCGCGCGCGCGCGTGTGTGCGTGCGTGCGTGCGTGTGTGTGTGTGTGTGTGAGTGCGCGTGTGCGTGTGTGTGTCAGTCTGTGCGCAGCATAACTCAAAAACGAAAAGTCGGTTAAAAACAACAGTTATTTAAGTTTAATGTCTGTCTTTCAAGGATGCGACACGAAGATTTTGAAGAAAACTGCTCCACCCTAAACTACCCTCTACATTGAAAATTTTTCAAACATTTTGATTTTCTTAAAAATGGCTCTAACGATTTTGATTAAAATGCCATATTCCTGATATATTCTTATGGCAAATGAAATGTATATCTTGAGTTTTCTGGCTATAGCCCATGAAGTCCTATTTACTCTGGATGACTTTTGCATAATTGGTAAACCGTAAGAGATAGACCAAATCTTACTATACAAAAAATTTAGATCTTGCTAAAACACAGTTTATATTCCTTGTTATTTGTGTAAATTTTGAAGATCTTATACTTCTGTCAAATGGAACATCGCTATTCATTTTTTATATGTTAAGCGGGTAAAGAGAACGAAATTTGAAAGGTTTAAAAGATTTAACTATCGCTCAAAGCCTAGTGTGTTCCCATATTCCCGTTGCACATGCAAGAAAACGAGCAATAAAATAATTTCTGAAAATCTCAACTAGCACGAAGAAGATACAAGAATGAAAGTTTGCAAAAATGGTTAGTGCAAGAGTAGAGAAAGTTATGTGAGTGCAACACATCAGATTGTTAATAAATGTGTCGTTTTCCGGGGTCACCGTGAATTACCACAAATGAAAAATGTCGCTTCCTACAATCTTATTGGAGGCTGGCCCTGTGGCTCAGTCGGCAGAGCACCCGCCTGCTATGTGAGTGGTTCCGGATTCGATTCCTCGCTGGGAGTGGGAATTTCTCTCTAGCCAGGATTATTTTCTATCCTTCCCAGAGTCTGAAAGTGTGCGTGTGTGCGAGAGAGAGAGAGCGAGAGAGAGAGGTATAAATTCTGATGTAGCTATGCGTGACCTTTTGACACAGTCTCTCCAATTTCCTTCTCCAGTGTATCTGCTGCCACCTGCTCCAGTGATGAACAATGGGATCTTTATCCTGGATATGAATGGTTGGGTGTAAGGGTAAACAGTACTTGTTGACAATAGATTTGTTAGAATCTAATAATGGTCTAGTAGAAGTGAGTTGTCGACTGTTGAAATTGAAGAATTAAACGGTTTGAGTCTATGGATTAAAATAACTTTCAGTAATCATATTAACATGACGCCGGTCCATGGCAGCGGCAACATAACACAACACAACAAAGGACGTTGGGATCAGGCTGCCCCACCCGAATGGCGCAGCGCGTAACAGACATCAAGGTCAAGTTTCCCCACACCTTCATGCGAGCAAACACATCACAATGAGCGCAGCACGTCAAAGGGGTTTCTGGGTTATTCGAGAAATATTTGGCAGCCGGCGTATTTGCAGAAGTTTGAGAAAGAACCGTGTCACGTCGCCCTCACTATATAAGGAGGCGAGGCAAGGACGAGAGGGTCACTTAGAGTAGTGGTGAGTGAGTTACAGATAGGAGTCAGCTGCGTGTGTCGTCGCGTCGTGAAGTAAGATAGCGATGTAGTTTTGAGTGTTGAGTGATTGTGGCCTCAGGGTTAGTGTTTGAGAGACAGGGGAGGTAAAGAAAGACAGTGAAAGAACGGAGTCAAGGTTACGAGAAGAAAACAATTGTATGTTATATCACCTAAGACTGTAGACTGTGTTAACGTCAGTAAAAGAGAACTGTATTTGTGATAAAATTTTGTAGGAAAAATAACCGGAAGTGCATGTCGCCTTTAGTAACAGAAAAGTTAAGCTGAAGTTACCACTAAATCTACATAACTCGAGCATGTCCTTTGCGCGCTGGGGGATGCCGACACCCGATAAACACGAGACCTAGAAATCACCCTTGAAAAATGAGAAGGGCACGAAATGAAAGGGAAATGATGGAATGGAAAACTTATTGGAGCACAAACCATCTCAGCATTTACCTACCGATCAGAGAATACCACGAAAATCCAAGGTCATAGTGGACGGTTGAAGGGAATCTAAGCCGGGACCTCCCGAAAATTAGCCTTTCATTTTACCGTCGAGCCAAATCATTCTGTTGAATCAGATTTAAGTGACATTAAAGACTGTGGTTCGAACACGTATTTATCACTAAGTGTTATTTCTCACTAATTTCTATATACCAAATATATTTGTTATTATCTAAGTATATTAAGACAATAACACTAAAGCTGTTACCGAGATGATTCTGATTGTTTAATGTTTATAAAAGCTGAAATAATATTTCTGCAATGAAGGTGTAATATTTGTACTTAATCCTTATATTATTAAGTCAACTGGCAATGCGCTCACAAGGAAGGAAAAATTAAAGGTCAAGTAAGCCACTTCACAAGTACTGAATTAAATTGGTCCTAAGGGCTCTCATTGGGTTCGATAAAGTGGTGTTATTTTTGTGCAATTTTTGCAGCCCGAGGTGAACATACCATTCGATGTGAACTCCATTCCTCACCACCTGTTGCTGCTGTTTAAGTCTACTAACGCTTGTTAAAGCTAAGGCAATATTAGTTTACCTTTTGGAATTGAAAATCACATTTTTGGAAGTATTTATTCTGTTGATGAAGAAACTTCATCTCTGCACATTGCATCATAAACAACTCTAAAGTTGCCCAAGAACAATTAGTTCTCACCACTGTCGGTCAAGGATTAGTATTGAGTTGTAACTCATTGATTTGTCACGTTACCTACAATGAACAGTGATAATAGTAACAATAGTAACCGTAACAATAATAACAATACTAACAATAATAATAGCAATAACGATAACGATAACGATAACGATAACGATAACGATAACGATAACGATAACGATAACAACAATAACAACAATAACAACAATAACAACAATAACAACAATAACAACAATAACAACAATAACAACAATAACAACAATAACAACAATAACAACAATAACAACAATAATAACAATAATAACAATAACAATAACAATAACAATAATAACAATAACAATAACAATAACAATAACAATAACAACAACAACAATAACAATAACAATAACAATAACAATAACAATAACAATAATAATAATAATAATAATAATAATAATAATAATAATAATAATAATAATAATAATAATAATTAAAACAATAATAATTCTTTTCTCCATGGTTTGCCCAGGACACTGCAGTGGATTATGAATTACTTACTACCAGGAATTATTCTGTCATTTTCGTCTTATTTGGTTTCCCTTCATCTTGCAGCGTAGACGAGGACAGCGCGGATCATTCACGAAATTGGACTTTTTCTAGAATCTGTCACAAATTAACCGGCAGTCGAGCGAACACTCTGGAAACTCCTTTGTCCTGCCGCGCTGATTGTCATCAGTCACATATTCACGAGCAGTGGTGCGTGACAGCCTGACCTTGAGCGCCTTCGACGCACGCACCGCCAAATGGTGTGAGGTAGCTTAACCCTTGACGTGGCGGCCGAAGTCACAACAAGCATTTTAAATTGTATTATTGTATATAAATAATTATAAGCCAAAGTAGTTCTTAATCGCTCTTCAAATTAACAAATACACAGAAGGAATAGTCATGTTTCCGTATAATTTTTTCCATCAACAGAATTCAACTCTTGAAGGGATTTCAGATTGCTCAACAGTGCTTGCACCCTTAAATTCTTATTCGATAGTGCCAATAATGGTAAAACTTAGCTTATATGTCTACTTCAGAGTAAAATGTTTACTTACACAGTTTTGTGGCTTTTGTACATTTTAAGGCAACAGGTAACTTAAGTTTCCACCCACCCCAACCTCTATGCCTAGAAGCTCGAGTTGTATTATACAGCATCTTGCTTTTATGTTTGAGTATAATTCTTAGAAGAATAATATTATTCATAATCGGTAACATAGAATATTCTTAGTCGGTCTGGGAGGCTAAGCTGGTTGGACGCTGACCTACTGATCTTAAGGTCGCGGGTTCAAATCCGGCCCCGTCCGGTAGTTTTTAAGTGTACTTAAAAACGACAGCTCCATGTCAGTAGATTTACTGGCATTAAAGAACCCCTGCGGGACGAAATTCCGACTCACCGACGACGCTGATGTGATCCTGGCAATTGACAGCGTCGTTAGACATTTAATTGACCCAACAAAGGACTTTCGGCAGTCGGAGTGAATATCTTAAGGTATTTTTAGAAAGCAAAACTAATTTTAAAGATAAAAATTAGGAGTGTATTTTTTTCATATTACCTATTTCACAAATATCTTTTGAATTCGCCTCATTTCAGCATATTTGAATAGCCCTAAAAAGGGCTGCCGTTTTCATAACGTAAAAAGATTTAGGGCTTTCGTTTTTAATTCATAAATGACAAAACCTGATTTTACCTTCTTTAAAATGAGATGTTTATAATCCAACAGCCAGAACGAATTAAAAAAAACCTTACTTATATTTCGGCATTGTTTCTCTCCACAGCTCTAATGCAATGCAACTCAACACAACACAGAAAATATGTACTTACTGAACCACATGGAGACTATTAGTAAATTTTAGAATAAGTAATCCGTATTCTTCTCATTTCATTCAAACTATGACCAAGTGTACGTTAATTGTTGACGACCAACAATAATTGAGCGTAGTTTATTTTACTGTAGTCCACATTAGACAAGCCCTTCATATGAGTCATGTACGATTAAAAACAAATACTTTTTCACACAATTTACTACGACCAGACAGTTCAAAGCAAAATTAATATAGCAGTACCTGTAAACCATGGCTTTAGGACAGTTTAGTAAGTATTAACTGAAAACAAAGAGGGAATATTAGGGACTTCCTTGAATAGATTAAAAATTCTGCAATGATAATCAGAGAGAGGGAGAGATTTGAAACTCCTGTGCTTTATGCATGCCACTCTCATATCTGGTGGTCTGTAAGTCTGACTGGCATATCCGGCGGGAAATGCTTCACGATATTCTTGCGGTTCTGCGGTTTGGGATAGACCTTGTGGGAGTGTGTTCGTCTGAATCCTAATGGTAGCGTGGAAGTCCCTTCTTAGGATGCCTACTTTTTATTCAAACAAACCTCAAAATTAGTCTCAGAGCCCAGAGGCCTATTAAATGAACTGAGCTATGGTTCTGTTTTATAAAGCTCAATATGACACTGTTATGCTTCATAAATGTTGGAATTTAATATTTTATCGCAAGATAAATATTGTTAATTCTTAGATGCTAATACCTGCTTGTATATGCAAGCTAAAGTTATAACTGAAGTTCACATTACTACACTCCAGGGTGTTCTTAGATGTACTCCGAACTAGGCAGGTGCGCGACATTGATTCCCCTAGCTACTCCGCAACAAGCAAAACAATTGAACTTGCCTGTCTGCAAGGCAAGGGTGCGCGTGTACTGGAGTACATAATTCATGGCGATCAAACCTGGGTTCCCCATAGTCTGCCTACAGTTTCAAGGGATTCATTCTGACCGCGCCTTGAAGTCCGCGGCTTTGAACCCGCGACCGACGCTTAACCAACTGAGTCACCCAGACCGACAAGTTATTTCATTATATACCCACACAAACATCATCACTAAGCTTAATAATCCAGAGAACATTCATAAAACAATCGTTTAGCGAATACGATGGTTAACGGTGGCCAGCACACCTGGATCCTGTCGTCGCAATCTAGTCTTTAGAGATTCTTCTTCGTCTTTACATATACTGGCCAGAGGCCAATAAGGATTACGCAGCCATAATTATTGCCATAATCGTAAACTTACGGGAATCACATAGTAACGAATATATACAAGGAGAACACATTTTGGGAACGTTCACCAAGAAACAACCTTTGGCAGAACTAAAACGTTGAACCAATATAAATGTCCAATAGCAAGTGTAACTTTTTATATGAATAACACCTTTAATGTATAAACCACTCAGCATGAGATAGTTCGGAATACATAAATGAATATCTAAAAAGTTTGGAGAAGTGGCGACGTGCTGAGAAGTCAAAAATTGTTTTTATGAAAATAAAATATGCTATAAGAATGACGGATGCAGCTTATGTAAATTAACAAAAGGCAATGAGAAACAGACGACGCCGAAAGTTCTTGGATCCTCAGAGATCCTACAGTCTGTGCACCAGCCCAAGGTACCTGGCAGAAATGCAACGAGCCAGTAAATAATTCTAGGCACGCAGCTGTATCTAGAGTTACACTCATGCTTCTGATTGCCCTCATATTACGTACAACCAGAGGTACGAGTCCAGCTTTAGATATCACTCTGTATCTAGATTTATTTGCTGACATACTATCTCGTTGCATTCCTGTCAGGGACCATGAGCTGGTGGACAGGCTATATGCTTCGTGGAATGTTTGGTGCCATACACTTACGAGTTATTTTATATACTCAAGGAAACGTTTGGCTTAGTGTTGAACCATCGTTGAAACGTGCTTGACAATGAGGTCATTTCATTCATTGCCTATACTGCTACCACTAAAACAGTAGCGTCTATACAAGTTCCTCTCCCATCACTAGTAATGGGATCGTGAGTGATCTTGAAATGGGCTTAGGAGCATGTTATATGGATCCATATAATGTTAATAACTTATTGCTTCCTCGCAGACTCTCAGGAGGAAGTCTGAGAGGCTAATTCTGGTCTCTTGGGTGTTGAAGTAATGCGTGTAAAGGGTCATAAAATAGCAAAGAAACCCAATAAAGAAAACAGAACAAGGATGTGTTGCAAAGAGGGTTATGGTGGCAATATTTGAAGTAGATATCCCTTTTCGTTTATTGCGGACACGATGTTAACGGCCCAGCCTGGTTTATGGCGTCTGTCACAAATTATAGCTCCTTTGTTAGGAGTACAAGAATGACCAAGGACGCGTAAAATAAAAGGCCGTAGTATGTCCGTAGGTAAAGGATTCGCTGACAGCCTTGGAGGAATACAAGTGGTCTGTGTAGGTCTTTGACGTTCCACTATCGGTTTATCTTCAGTGAATATATTTCCGACAAAACCACAGTAGGTAATAACCAAACTTGAACATTTAGAGCGACCGCAATGTCTAAACGGTAATGACAGGATTTTACATTCTCTTTCAACTACTAAGACACGAACATCCACGTATAATACGAGTTGCAGCGGCACAAGTGATCCATGGTGGCGTGCTGCAACACTGTCAATTACTCTGCTCAACGACATTACTGCAAACCTCATGATTCAAAAATGGACTGTCATTTGTTTCCTAGTGTTTATACCATGCTAACGTCTTCTCTGTAGTATGAGTCTGTCCATACTAATGCAGGCAGGCACTCCCCTTAAGAGATGTATGTTGAACCCCAGAGACGAAGGTAATAATTATATGTATACATTTCTTAATTTATGTAAATCATGTACTCATGTACATCCATAAGATTATCAGAAAACGCACGTTTCTCATAGCCACATCCTCATGAGAGGAATACCGGAGGTAGGGTACAACCGGAGGGGATTTCTCACTGCGCTTATAGTCAGGCTATTATAGTCAGACCCTGAGAAGGAGGGAAGAGATGGGAGTACCTTGCAAGTGTGCTAGGATCCGGAGAAGAAATGCAGGCCAGCATGGGGTCCCTAACGTGTGCTGCAGAATCATCTTGTCACCAGATTTCGTCGTGCAGCCACCAGCCTCATGGGTTTTGACACTGTCCACTCCATGGGAAATAACAAACATTTCACCATATAAGTGGTAGCTTAGGGCACCTTTTAGTTATAGTTCACTGGCAATGCATTATTCAGTGTCTTAATTCATCTATGCAATTTGATACTTTTTGCTTTTTGTTTCATGTCTCCCCCCACCCCCACATCTCTCTTTCTGTCTCTCACTCACACAGAGTCTCAAACACATTTTCTAAAAACCCTTTTCGATTGTTCAGTATGCTGCAAAACTTGTGTTTCCCTTATTGAAGTTTAGGGTAGTATATTCCTCTGCCCACTACAAACAGCTGGTAGAGAAGTAGGAAAAACAACGGTCATTGTTTTTGTGCATTCTGCGTTACCAACGGCCGTGATATTTTTAAAGACATTGGCACCTTAAAGTAACGAATAGTTGGGAAACAGAAATTGTCCATATTTAGGCCATTTTATAAAATAAAATGTGTAACTACTTATACGGATTTGCTACATAAATACTGAAATTTATAAAAGTTTTACAAATAGAAAACTATTTAAAATTTGTTTCTAATTCTTAAGCTTCTGTTTAATTAAGTATCAAGTATATATGCGGAAGAATACTGGTATATGATTTTGTAACTCCATCTGTATTTCTTTTGTTTGTTTATATACGTAACGAACATGAAATGATCGAAAACGTAATTTTTAGACCAATGCTGCTTGTGATGCTATTTGAACCGGATCATATATAAAAATTATCATCTTGGCAAATAATACTGTAACAATGACGTCAAAATCAGTCCAGTTACCAATCTATCACTTTATTGTCTTCTAAACTTTTGTCACAGATACACAGTTTTCTTCTCATCATTAACACAGTCTACAGTCCTTCGGCCTATCACAACACACAGTTTTTACTTCTCATAATCTTGCTCAGTCCTTTTTTTGTCTTTCTTTACTTCTATCTCTCATACCCTAATTACGTCGTTACAATCGCGACGCTCAGTGAATCTTCTTTCGACGTACCAAACGACGACACACATTCAGTTGTCTCACACTCATTGTCACACTTACCGACTCATGTCCGTAACTCAACTCTAAAACTCTCTCAACTGTTCTTCTCGGGCCCCCTAATATACTAGGGATGACGTCACACGGACCTTTCTCGACTTCTACACACACCAGAAATGACCGAGCTAGAAGTCTCGAGTGTTCTCGACCCCCTTTTGTTTCTGCGCCTCGATTGTTAACAGTCACCTGAACACAAGAGTCCCGCGAGGCAGCCCGGCCTTGAACGTCCCTGCCCGCTCACCAGCACGTGGTGTGAAGTAACTTGGTCCCCTCCGTACTTAGTTGAGCGCCGAGCCCGACGTCATAATACAATAAATAGGGTTCTCAGAGATTTTGCTCCCTTCGCCATAAATTTTGAGGGGAGTTATTCCGAAAATTCCTTAAATTAAGTGTTGCCAATGTTTCCAATTTGATACAGCATCATAGTATTTAGTTCCCAGTCTAACATGTGTCTCATTTTCCACAGAGCAACTTGTGTACTTTAACTAGTTCCTAAAATGAAGAGAATGCGTTAGTTTACTACTTATCCAGCTTTGCTTGCAAATTCACCTGAATAATTGAATTAGCAATTCACTATGCATGAACCGTTTTGTCTATTGTTTTCAACACTGACAGGTAATTCTAACTTTGCAGAATTGAGAAGCTTCGAAGTGGGATTTCAGAGAAACGTGGAACTGTAGAGACATAATGCTGATTATCCGCACAAGTATAAACTCTTGGTATTGACATTAATGACAATGTTGGTCTTCCATTGTTAACGCGGAAGCGAAAAAGGAACCCAAAGCGCGTGGGGAGAACATTGTATTATCAATACCGCAGCCTGACGACATGAGCAGTGTGACTGACATCTTGAAGCGCTGTGTAAACCAACATCTCTGGGAGACCTGATGCACATTGTCCAGTAATAAGTTAATTCAGCCACAACTCCAGTCTTTATACAGGATGTTTCATAGGTATTGTAACAAACATGTCTACAGACCCAACCTTACGCCCGAATCAAGTAATGGCCATCAGTATATAGAGTTACTACAAATGATTGAAGCAATTTCATGTGTTTATTACAGCTGTATTTTTTGACATATTGCCACCAAGCTTTACTGAGTTTCGTTATCCTAAATCTGCTATCACAGAGCAGCGACAATTCAGAACAAAATTCCACAGAGAACCACCATCTGCCAACACCATTCGGCAGTCTTTAACTACAGTAAAGAGACGGTTGAGTGCACTCAAACATAGCATATGCTCTTTCTTCACCTTTCGCCATTTTGACTAATTGCTACCTGCCCGCCTCTCGTGGTAGAAATCTGAAACATGGATGTGACAAAACAGAACTTGTTGAGCTTTTTATGTACCTGTAAAGTATGGTAACAATATGTAAAAAAAAGATGTAGCTGTAATAAACATGTGAAATCGCTTCAATCATTTGTAGTAAGCCTGTATTTTGATAAAGTGTTACGCAAATGAGTCCTTAGAAGATGTTGAAGTTAAACCTAACACATATGTTGCTTAGGATGTTGCATAGATTTAAAAATACCTAGGGGCAGGAGACTCAACCGGTATAGCCGTGACCTTCCGACAGAGTTCTCGCAAGTTGGGTGAGAACCATGCAAAAACATCTCGCTATCTTTCAATAGAACTTCCGGAATTTACGTTGGGTAATAACGCTCCTTCCGTCTTCTTCACTCTTCCACCGACCAGTCGGTTGATCACCTTCCAAGTGATAGCTCGGGCCATACCTCTGGTAAAATACAGAGTGAGGCGTACGTAGCTTGACACTATTGTCTTCTCCTTTTCAGGCACTAATTACTGATGGCGGGTAATTTCGGTAGCGAGGATAGGAAATGGGAGTATTGGAAGTGTAGAAACACAGCGACAGTGCAGACTCGCTGTGGAAAAACATTCAATAGACCTGCCTCAGTCATATGTTCGATGAAACGCATCGGTCCACAGCACTGCAAAAACCGGTCGGTACCGATCAGTCTGCACAGAAGAAAATGAGGGCGTCTTCCTTTGAGTTAGAAATTTTGGACAGGTCTCTTTGCAGAATGTTGAACATACTTCACATGAGGCCATATCACCTATGACTACTCCATAATTTACCGGACGACGAACCTGACGATCCTGCAGTTTTGTGAAGTACAAAATCTCTGTCAAGCTAATTATGCCGCAACCTGTATGTAGAAGGAAACGAGAAGGAAAGAAGGACTGGAAAATTTGTGTTGCTTAAGTCATTCCACCATTCACCTAGAGACTAAGTAAAATAATCAAAGACTTATTAATCACAACATTCGAACACCTCAGAAGTTCAAACTCCGAATGTGTCCCTCAAAAGATATCGCATGAACCTCCTGCTCTGTATTAGGACATAGTCAAGCAAAAGCAATATTAATTGGTTTTTTCATACTTTTCTCCATAATACCATTTTTGTTTAGTGTAACAGTCATATAGGAAGGAACATTTTACTTTCATTTGCACAAATGAATGTTGAAATTAGTGGAGGGTAGGAAAGCGTATATGGAAGTGGTTGGCAACGCAAGGCCTTCGCGGGTGACTGAGTAACAGAACATACCCGTGACCTTTGTGTCAACACAGTCCTTGAGCCAGGAAGCCCAATACCCAAGTTCGGTGCACAATTGGCTGTGAACGAAACTGAGAATTGGAATGGGAAGTTGAATGTACCATACCTTATCAATATAGAACGGGAAACAGCAGTCTTAACCTCAATTTAATAATTATAAATTGTATATTTCTAAGACTATTCCATGGTGAATCAGTAATGGGAACCAGAATGATAAGAGGAAGGGAAAAACTTGAACGTTGTAAGCAAATAGTGGAAATGGATTGGAATACATATCGATTGTACTTATACGTCGATAACTTGCAAAATCGATTTTCTGCCTTCGGTTGCCAAGAGGTTTTTTGTCCGAGTGCAGGCTAGCTCAATTTTAAAGTGACGGTGTTACTGTCTGTTATTCTTATTAAAAATACAATCGACAGCAGAACGAAACTGAGACCGGAAGCACGTGTAGCTTTTCTCCAAGTCTATTACAAGAAAAAACTAGCGATTGTTGCGGGTCACGGCCTCCTTGACTATCTTGTACTTGAACATAGTCACGCACAATAAGCTTACAGCATATTATGATCTGAAAACGAAACGAAAATTTTACTAGCTTTCCATTTGGCATTCCTGAGCTCTGGAAAGTTTTACTTTGAGTGTGTTTTCTCAATTTCAAAACTAGTGATTTAACTTTTTTCCCGCTCTGGTTCTCGATTTCGTTCCTTGGCAGTTGTGCTCCGGGCTTTAGAAGTATCTAAATGCAAGCGTATCCAATATGACAAAGGGAACAAGGGTTACAAAGTTTCAACCTTCTCTTAATTTTAAAGACAAGATGTGAATGATAAACGTTATGCTTGATGAAAGACGCCTTCAAGCTTGGGATAGCAATGAGCTATGACATAAAAATTGCAGTGCTTAACCCTGCTGTTCTGTTCGGGTCAATATGACCCGAAATGAATCTAAATTTAGTTTCTAACTTAGTAATTTCCAATATATATTTACAAAACTTGGTGACTTTGTCTGGAAATGCAAGAACAACGTGTGTTTAAAATCATTTTAATATACTCCAAACACTTTTTTCGTGAAATGTAAGAGTTACGTAAGTAGCGTTCGGGTCATTATGACCCGACATAAATATGACTGCTCATATGTCAAAACTTACATTGGTATTGAAGTGCTGAACATGTAACAATGTATGAGAACAATATATCCCATTCTATCAATAATGAGGGGTTACAACAATGGGCTTGATCGTTGCTTTTCTGGGAAAGAAATAGCAGTTCTCGACAATTGTATGCTATGTTGTTTTTGCTCAGTTTGAATTGTGACACCATGGCAGTTAGACCATTACCTGATGCTGGATTGGAGGAATTAGCAAATACCTCAGTAGATGAATAACAGTTTCGGAGTTCAAAGATCATGTCAGCACTGAATACGAAAGTGAGTGTTCTGATTACAGCTACGAGAGTTCACAGACTTTACAAACAAATATAAAGAATTTTCTTTCTAAAAATGGGAATATAGAATGGCATTTGAATCCGCCAGCACAACTTGGCCGTCTCTCAGCTTCGAACATAATCAAGAGTACACCAGGAATTACAAGGTATGCAGTCACCAGAATAAGTGATATAAATAGTTCATTTGAAGTAGTACTTTTTTCAGCACTTCAAAATGAAATAATTGGGATGACAAACATCGAGGGACAGAGGGCTTATAGTCAACAGTGGACAAGTATTGATTATTCTGTTTTTCAAGCATACTTAGGACTTATTACTTGCGGGTGTGTATCGATCTCATGGGGAATCTACAAAAAGCTTGTAGGGTAAGGATACTGGGTAAAACATATTTCAAGCAACTAGGTCTCATGAAACATTCTGTAAGATATCACATGTCTTGTGATTTGATAAGAAATGTACAAGAGAAGAAAGACGACGTACTGATAAACTTGCAGCAATTCGTGGTAGGTATTTGGTAAAAATGGGTAGAAGCGCTTCCAAAACTGTATAATCCAGGAGAAAATGTGCATGTAGACGAGCAGTTAGTAGCATTTAGAGGCCGCTGTCCATTCAAGCAGTATATCCCAAGTAAATCGGCAAAATATAGAATCAAAATATGGACCCTGTGTGACAGCAAATCTTCATAGGTATTGAAAGCCCAAATTTATTCCGGAAAGGAGAGCGGAGCTGCACTAGAAAAAAAATCAGGGAATGAGAGTGGTAGCTGATCTCACTGCTGAGATTCGAGGGCAGAATATCACACGTGAAAATTTGTTTACCTCATACAGTTTGGGGCAACTGCTTTTGAATCGGAAATTGACAATGTTGGGAACCATACGGAAGAATAAGCCTGAGCTTCCACAAAACATGACCAACAAGGAGGTACACAGTTCATTTTACTTCACTCCTGTGGTCAATTATGTTCCCAAAAGAAATAAAAATGTACTTATGAGCACTCTCCACCACAATAAGCAAATCAGTCACAGGGCTGATAAGAAACCAAAAATTATTTTGGACTATAATTCAACAAAAGGAGCGGTAGACACGCTTGATCAACTAACAGGTACATATACATGCAAACGCAAAACCAATAGGTGGCCCATGATAGTATTTTACAATATGCTTGATGTTTCTGCTTATAATGTATACATACTGTGGACTTCAATTGACCCTAATTGGAATGCAAGAAAATTGACCAGAAGAAGAATATTTTTGGAAGAGCTTGGAAAATCACTGGTAAGACAACACATTCAATCAAGAACAAGTTTCCCAAGAACAGAAGATTCTTTGAGATTGATCAGACGCATCCAAAATCCTGAAGACATGGTTAGGGTATCAAAATCAGCAACAACAAAAACTGTCAAACTTGCTCGTTGCAAGTTCTGTCCATCAAGCAATGATAAAACAAACATGTTGTGTAGAAAATGTAATAAAGATATTTGTAAAACACATACAACATATTTGTGCCCAAACTGTCGTAAGTAAGAAGAAAAACAGCTAAAGAAAGATAAAAAGAGCTGTATTGCTTTCAAAGTGAATGTTTGCACTGAAAACAGCCTGTTGTTTCAAATATGTATTAGGTACTGTTTTATCAGGGATATTCTTTAATGGTCTTTAATAAAGTGTTGTGTACAATTATCATTGTCATCATCATCTACAAAGCACAGGAAGAGAAAATCAATGTCAATTGTTACCAGCTGTACAAAAACGCATGTATTTCAAATTTTCTACAGCATTTTGACACGTCGGGTCATATTGACCCGAACAGTACATTTGTCAAGTAATATTGAACAGAACAGCAGGGTTAAAGAAGCCAGTTAAATATGGGGTTTTAAGCTTTCTACATACCTTATTAATTTCTGCAAATTTGGAGACCTAAGTTTTAGAGATTTTCTTAAGAGAAAAGCTCTTTCATTGCTCTGGTTTCGCTTCTTTGGCACCAGTTTTCATTAAATAAAGCTGCTTGTTTTTGCTATTAATCCTTTTCTACCTTCAATTTGGAGAAAATTCTTATAGAAAAAGAATCATAAAGGATCTAGAAATATTAACATTGAAGGAACAAAGGAATATACATATGCCTTTAACGTCTACAACAATAGACATTGATCAACTGAATGACTAAACTTAAATTGTTTGTAATGGACTACACTACTTAATTGCGAAGTCGACACTAATGGCTAAATTATATTTCCTTCTGCACTCATTGTTAAGTTGCTACGAAGGCCTATTAGATTCATTGTCCTCGTGCATGATGAATGATACTGCAATTTTTGGGATGCCCAAATCAAAGCTATTTTATTTCCTTATTTATGTTCGCTAAACCACAGAACGACAGTCTGCGCCATTTTCCGTTTTCCTCTTTTACAAGATATTTCCTTGTAAATTGTTCAATGTGCAATTCTCTTGAATAACGTAATTGGTAGCCCAGCGCTTCCATGGCACTGCTATACGAATCCTATGGACAGTAGTGGCGGACCGCCCCAACGTTTCTCCCCTGGACAATGCAAACGATGTGACCAATATGAATCCGTTACACTTGAGTTTCAATGTAAAGGTGTGTGAAGTGATGTCCACTGCATCTACATAAGCCTGCCACCTGTTGAACGTTAATGAACACAGAATACGTTTTGCAGTCAAAATATGCAGACACACATTTCCAATACTGTCTTGTAATTCTTCGAAACTGAGGATTTGTGGTATAAACTATACTTTTAAGCATTATTCATATAACAATCGCGTGAACTTAGATATGCGGAGTGACATGGTCCCCCAATTATTCTGTGATAAAAACCTCGGCGATGGAGGCAGCGATTTTTACTTCCTCTACCATGTATAATTAAGTAGAGGAAGTATTGTATTCCATCCAAAAATTCAAAGTCGAGTATTCGCCAGAAATATATCTTTGAGGCCCCCTGAACCCACCAAAAATCATTTTTAGAGAAAAAGGTCCGTGTGTGTCATTGTGTCAGTGTGTTTGTGGGCAACATAACTTGAAAACGAAAAGTCGATTAAAAACCAAATTTGGTATCTAAGTTTAATATCTTGTAAGGATGCGACTTAAAGTTTTTTTAGGAAATTGCTTCCACCCTAAACTACCCTTTACGTGGAAAACTTTTCGAAAATTTTATTTTCTTGAAAATGGCTCTAACGATTTTGATTAAAATACCATATGTTTAAGATACTTTTTTGACAAACGAAATGTTTACTTTGAATTTTCTGGCTATAGCCATGTAGTCCTGTTTACTTTGGATGACTTTTGCATAGCTGGTAAACAGTAAAATATCTTCCTAAAACACACAATTTGTCTTAATAATTTGTTTAGAGTGAACCATTTCAGAGAAATTTCTCGTTATTTGTGCGAGTTTTGGAAAAACTTTCGTCTAATGGAACATGCTTATTCATTTTTATCTGTTAGCCGTGCAAAGACAACGGAATTTGAAAGCTATAAAAGATTTATCTATCGCTCAAAGCGTACTGTATTCCTATATTCCCCTTGTACCTACAAGGAAATAAGCAATAAGATTAATTTCTGCAAATGTTTATCTCGACTAACACGAAGAAGATAGAGGAATAAGAGTTTGTAAGAATGGTTAGTATAGGTCATGTGAGTGCAGCACATCAGATGTTTTAAACTTCTCTCCACGATAGCCCCTAACTTGCTCATTTTTTTCTCAGTAAGAACTATTCTTGACTGTCTGTTCGGCCAGTTTGTTTATACTTGTCTAACAAACTATACATTGTGGACTAAAAGGAATTGTGATATCAAAGAATTTCTTGCACATTTGGCCACGTTCCAGCAAAACTTAATACAATAAACACACGCCCTTATGTAGTATACGCCATAATGTATGCACAAAGTAAATAAAATATACTGTGTTTTGCGTAGCGTACCAAACAAATAAGCTAAAAATACAACTTAAGTCTGTAGGTAAGTAAGCTAGCCACCACAGAGCAAGAGCATTCAGTTATATACCTGCTACAAATCAGAACCAGCAGGTGCCGTTCGTATTATTCAAGATAAACCCAGTATAAACCTTAGGTTTCTCCACTTCTATTGAAGCATATGCTTGGAAAAAAAAAACTCTATTTTTTTTTAAATGTAATGTCTTGGATGGGTATGGGCTTTAACAGCATATCCATTTTAACTGCTTCTGGCTATTATTGTTCTTATCTTACTGATGATGTATAACGTGTTGGCATAGCCTTTTGTTTTATAATAGAGTTCGTAAATAAGAATTTGTCGTGTGTAACTTTCTCAAGATTGAGAAAGTAAGGTACGGGGCGTACAGCCTGTCAGAAAACGTGACTGCAACGCATATTCATAATGGGACTTCAAAACAGAACACCACAACATAGCAATGTATAAAGACTTAAAGCATTGTAGGATGCACAGCTAAAAATCTGATGTGTTGGAGGCACATGACTTTCTCTACTCTTGCACTAACCATTCTTACAAACTCTTATTCGTGTATCCTGTTCGTGTTAGTTAAGATAAACATTTGTACAAATTATCTTATTGCTTATTTCCTTGTAGGTGCAAGGGGAATATGGGAGTACAGGAGACTTTGAGCGATAGTCAAATCTTTTATAGCCTCCAAATTCCATTCTCTTTGTACCGTTAACATATTAAAAATGAACAACGATGTTCCATTTGACGGAAGTGTAAGTTTTCCAAAACTGACACAAATTACAAGGAATATCTCCGAAATGGTTCACTCTACAAAAAAAAAAATATTTGGACATACGGTTTACCAGTTATGCAACAGTCATCCAGAGTAAATAGGACTTCATGGGCTATAGCCAGAAAATTCAACATATACTCTTCATTTGCCATAAAATATCTCAAACATATGGCATTTTAATCAAAATTGCTAGAGCCATTTTCAAGAAAATCAAAATTTTTGAAAAATTTTCCATGTAAAGGGTAGTTTAGGGTGGGGCTATTTTCTTCAAAATCTTCGTGTCACATTCTTGAAAGAAATTACACTTAAATACCAACTTTGGTTTTCAACCGACTTTTCGTTTTTGAGTTGTGCCCTCCACAGACTGACACAGAAACACAAACACACACACACACACACACACACACACACACACACACACACACACACACACACACACACACACACACACACACACACACTTCGGGGGCCTCAAAACCTATTTCCGGTGAAATCTCGACATCAATTTTTGTATGGAATACAATACTCCCTCTATTTACTTATGTAATAAAGAAAGTACAAACAAAAAGCAAAATGTATGTGCATAGACAACCATGCTGTGAATTTGTTTACGCATGATATGCTTATGCATGGGTGAAACCTCACGATGCATTAAGAGGCTTCAAATGAACAGACGCTCGAATATTTATAATCGTACTATATTTTAATCCACAGTTCGTAAAACTGTTTAGATAGTTGATACATGTATTATTTACCCTGCACTGTGCATTCAGATTCATTAGGTACCTGAAGGGCCAATTGAGGGGCCACTTGACTGATAAGTAGTGGCCCTGGTTGCGTAGACCGCATAACCGACCGGGAGGAGTAGGGATGCTGACCACGTACCACCCTCCACTACTGCATCCCACTCATGACGCCTGTGGTGGGCAAAGGTAGAGGACGCACTGGCTGGGCGGTAGAGGGCTGTTGCGCCTTGGGTTGTTTATTAATAATTATTAATATTATCATTATCATCATTATTATCATTATCATCATTATTATTGTTGTTGTTACTATTATTATCATGACTACCATTGAAGGATTCTGGAAACCTTACTGTACCTTTGGAGCGTATCCATTCCTGCTACTTCATCAAGGGCTGTAGAAAGTAACATTTTTGTGCTCAGGTCTCCCGTCGCTGACTAAACTTGACTTCACAAGGGAATCCTTAATTAGCTCATGTTGGAACTTCCCCTCAAACTTTGTATATGTAGAGCATTAGCTGCTAATTCCAAATGCAAATAAAGCTGAATAAAAGAGATTTCGTAATTGAGTAGCCCGAAGGGTTTAATGACGTACCCAAGACACTTTCACAGTGTAGGTTGCGGTGATCTCATATTGCCCACAGTTGGAAAGAAGGGCTACTCAGTATTCTTTCTAACACAATGAACTAACACTTTAAAAAGAATTTTTTTTTCTTTTCTTTTCTTTTTTTTTTCTTTCTTTTTTTTTTTTTTTTTTTTTTTTAATTAACGTCCTCCAACATCAAAAAAGAGATGTATTAACTACAATGACTCAATGACAATTTGCAGAGAGGAACTTAGCACCTCGACCGAAAGGTCATCTTTTGTGCCTACGCCCCTAACGGGGCACCCCCGGGAGGATGGATGAGGCGAATGGATCCGAAGGACGGCCGGAACGTTACCACGATGGAAGAGGTGGTAGGGTCCTTACATTTTCCCACTTAGAAGCACCCCGGCAGAGGCTGGCTCAACCCGGTTCCTCTCCCACCCCTACGGGTTCGTACTCCTAAGGTGGTGCTGAACTCAGAAACTAGCTTCCCTCCCCCCTAGGGGATGTATCATCCCATGGGGGAGGCGGACTGCAGTAGTCTCACCTTTCAATTCGGGGGACGAGATTTCCAGAGCACATTTGTTCCCCCTTGCCGTGCTGCTGCCGCGACGCTCGCCGATGCTTCCAACGCTAAAATAAACCTAACGTGATGAAGGGTAAGGCAAAATAGTTAATGTAACGAAATAGAGGCACATAAAATTCGGAAGATATGCAAATCCTTCCCAGCATTCGCCTGGCGACCCGGGGAATCCTTCGAAAAAGCCCATGTGTCAGGAACATCGGCCACGGTGATCGAACCCGTGACCTCCCGAATGCAGGCCACAGACGCTACCTCCTAAGCCATCCCTCTCGGTCATTAACTACAAATAGAAGAATTTAACTGCTCAGGTTGCTGTTCTGGTGCTAAAAGCTCACTAGAAAGTTATAGATGTTACGTTTCATTCTTAGTAATATTTTACCTGGCAAATGTCTACTCCTTAGCTAATACAATATATAGGAAGCACTGTTCGACAAACCGACGGAGAATATCACAGAGTACCTATGGAAATGTTACAACTCCCGCACTTCCGACCATATTTTCTGGATCCTATGTTACTATTAAATGTCATACTGAAAGCAGCACCAGTTGTTACAAAATTTCTTCCAATTTTCACAGCATTTTGAATATTTGCAGGCTATTGCTAAATTAGTTTTAGTACCTAGGCTCCTAATTTCCCGATTTAACATGTAGTTACTAAGGTATTAAGCTAATGAGATAAATCCAACACTATATCGTAATAACAGATGCTATCACAATTCACCTTACATCCATTAGAGTTGTCACATCCGCGAGACATTTAAAAATGAGGGAGCGTAGCAGTGAGTGTGTGTATAGGCATCGCTCATCAGGAAATAGCGGCTTAGTAAAATTTTGAATAACTTTACCTTGTTCATATGGTGTGATCCGTCACTGCAATTGCACACCGGTTTAGTGTTTGCCAGTCACTGTTGGACAAAACAGGTAGGATAGCATAACAGGAAAGATTGGACCTGTCCACGAGAAAGAGACTCCAATTGGCGTCGCCTATGATCTCAATTAACTTTTTGCTCCTATTTTCTTATCAAGAAGGGAAGGATAGCATTCATGATTCCATTGTAATTCATCGAAGAGAATGAAACGAATGTACAAACAAACAAATGAAGGAAATGTATGGAAAATTCGGGAAAATTTGCCTGCGTTGGGCATAGGCAAGTAATCATCTAGTGTTTATATTACATATGGTAACCCATTCACGGTCTACCTCCACTACTACGCAGAGAACCAGAAATTGCCGAGGAAATACTCATTGGAGGCGCACTAACAACCTTATCATCTTGGAAATATTCTTTTGCTCTCAAACAGGCAGCTTATCTCGTAAAAATATTGTCACTCACTCGCCTAAGCTCGGAAGCAGGCTTCCTTGTGATTTCTTGCATGATGTTATATCTGAGCTCCTGTAGGGTTAAAACGTTACATTGTCTTTTAAAAAATGTCACAAATAAAAACCACAGTTAGCTAGATCGGGGGGAAAAAGGATATAATGAGTTCTTGGTAGCTATTGCAGAATCGTTGGAATCAACCAGAAGATTTTACTTCTTCTGTCAACCATTCCAAAATGCTCTTCCTGCCAGTCTCTTATATCGTTGTCCATTAATTATTGTTTTATTAAATAAAATGGACCCTATTATTATTGTCGTCGTCCTCCTCGTCCTCGTCGTCCTCGTCGTGATCGTCGTCCTCGTCGTGATCGTCGTCATCGTCGTCACCATCATCATCACTATTACTATAATTATTACAATTATTATTATCATCATCAACATTCTTCTTATTAGTATAATTATCGTCATTATCATTATTATTGTAATGATAATAATAATCATCATCATTATTATTACTATTATTACTATTAATTATTACTATTATTCCTATAATTATTACTATTACGATTACTATTATGATGATTATTATGAATTATTTATTTCTATTATGATGTATTATTAATTATTATTATTGTCGTCGTCCTTATCGTTATTATTATTGTTATTGTTATTATTGTTATTACTAATATTATTATTATTAATATTATTATTAATATTACTAATATTATTATTATTAATATTATTAATATTATTAATATTATTAATATTATTAATATTATTAATATTATTAATATTATTAATATTATTAATATTATTATTATTATTAATATTATTATTATTATTATTATTATTATTATTATTATTATTATTATTATTATTATTATTATTATTATTATTATTATTATTATTATTATTATTATTATTATTATTATTATTATTATTATTATTATTATTATTATTATTATTATTATTATTATTATTATTATTATTATTATTATTATTATTCGAGCGCTTGTCGTACACCGCACTACAATTTTCAAGGTATAATGAGCCGTTTCATGCAACTGTGTAGGTTTTTCAGAAGCCTAATATCGAGTATCGTGACTGTTCATACGTCTGTTTAAATGAAACCAAGATTCATCGGAGAAAGTTGTGGGTTAACCCTAGCATTACTAAGGTAGCGGGGGTAGGGAGAGTACTTTATGCCCACCTTCAGTATTTATTATTTTTTTTTTTTTTAATTCTGTCTTCTAATTTTTTATTAAAGGCTTCCAGTTAATAGTTATTGTCAATCACTCTTTCTTCTACTGAACTGCTTAATTGTTTCACTTTTCATTGTTGGTATTTTTGAGAAACAATGAAATGTCAAGCTGGTCATAAAGAACTGCCCCGTCGGTATAATGTGATTCATGTAAAAAGTAAAAAGGGAATAGTTAAACAATGTTAAATATTAGCTTTATAAGTATAAGGTATAATACCTAATCTTAAAATAAATTTGTTTTAAAAATTACTGAAGCATTTTGTTACCAGTGGTGGTCATAAAGTAACCCCACCCCCCAGGCTTGGTAATGCTAGGTTAATGAAGCCGCTTTCTACAAATCAGAATATAAATGGCAGTAATTCATCCACGTAATGAGATTATTTTGTTGAATGGCTTCTTATCATGTATAACGATGGGTCTTACATTTTAATGATGTAAAGTGCTTTTGACAGAAGACTGAAATATCCCTGTTTGTTGAGCCAATTTATTAGGAAATTTCAAGGCGATTGCTCTAAACTAGCACTGATCTAGAACGCTTGCTTATTCCAAACCTTCAAGTTTATTGACTATCAGGTGTGTAGTTTTTGTTACAGATTGTACTGACCTTGGAAACCTTTCAAAAATTTCCCGGACAGATGGCCAGCAAATTCGTGTGTCAAGTACACTTTGCAAATAAAAACGTGTTCTTCCGGAGATAAGTGACCCGCAGTTTTACTGTAGTGGTAAGACACTTGACTTATAGGCTGGCTGTAGAAACAAGTGAGACATAGCGCCAATTTGCACCTTCGAGCGGGAATTGGCGGCCCGAAGTCCCGCTAGATGAGTGGGGAAGACTAAAGAGGAGAAAGGCCGCGACAGGGTTACCGTATAATGTAACGACCTGAATATGGTAAGAGCAGTTTACCTTCTTCTGTTTCCAACACTACTCTTGCAGAGCCCAAGAGCCCAGACATCTGCATTGTACAACTAAGCTTGAGTGTTGACTTATGGGCTTTTGGATAATTGGATCACTACAAGTGTTGGCGTTCATATACTCATTGTAATATGTGTTTGCATTGTTGTTCTATTCAGCTTTAAAATATTATCTTCTAGACTCAGTATAGGTATATTCTTTCGGCGCCATGTGAACCACACCAAAGAGCATGTGAGACTGGCCTTGTGTTTGTGCAGCAGCAACAATGCCTACATGTTTGTTTGTCTGAAGTAGACCATGTAGGGCATGTGTGCTTTACTGTTTTGCACAGTGAGCTGCACATTATGTAGCAACATGCGTGAACGCTCAAGTTAGCCAGATATGTTTAACCTTCTTGCCTTTCGTGCTGCCTAACCAAAATCGTATGTGCGCTGGTCTAAACTGGATAATATTTTATTCGGGATTTCTTGCTCATTCTTAGGGTATCCACAGATATCATTTCTAAATACTACATTTATTGTCAGTGTTTTTGAAATTTATACTGCAAGTAACAGACTGAATTGTTAGCTTGTTTATGACTTTTCACTACAATGTCTCCTGCGGTTTTCATGCTATTAAAATGCTGGAAACAGATTTCTGTTGGTGCCTTAGTTTTTGAGAAAAGATTATAAACTTAGAAACGATATTTTTCCTTAATTTCAGTATGTTAATGTTCAGCCAGAATTATATTATGGGAGAGGTTTAGCATTTTAGTGAGTTTTCTGCTACAGAGCAGAAGGTCGCTTTGTCTCAATTCGTAAGCAAGTACTTAGCCGATTTGATATACGAGTTGTTTGAAAAACATATTTCGAGACCTTTCAAAGTCGAAAGCTGGTACAAAATTAAGTGTATTTCATACTGACCCTCCTAAAAATTTACAACTTTTATTGTTCCAATAGAGTTGAAACAAAGAGTTTGGGAAGCCTTTGTGAGTACATTTGGAATTTTCTTGAAACTGTAACGAAATTTAAAGTAATATATGGAGAACCTCTTTGAAGTTCATGGTTGTTACGTCACCGCTGTTTGTATGGAGTTGATATTGTATATATTTGAGGTAATTCTTCTCTGGACTAATTTAAAGCTCAGTTGAAACCTCTACAAACATAATTTTGGTTTATAAGCATAAAATTCAAAATAACAACATACAAGCTATACTATATACATTCTCAAAACTCAGAGAGGGTATATAAAGGGCCGCTTAACCCGTGGAGCATTAGTGTCGTGAGAAACAGTTGGAAACTCCTCTAAATATACTACAGTTCAGATCAAAGACACTCATAGTGTTCACGAGTAATTTGAGTCGAAAGTATAATTTTTATTTTGATCACAATGTCGAAACACATGACCACTGCTTTTTGTGATCATTATGTTTGAGTTTCTCATCAAATTTCTTAATTTACTGTATTTTGCAATATGTTTCTTTCCCTACCAATGTTACCAATACTATCGGTAATTCCACCATTTGCTGCGTCATTTATGTACAGAGCAACTGTGTAGAGAACAACTCTAGTTAGGAACATCAGGCTGGCAAGCGTGTAGCGCTCAACTGTCATGCAATATCGCGCCTCTTCATTAATTAACATTTACGCCTATAACCTGAAGTATCTAGGAGTTGATGCATGAATTCCTGTACTCCCGTATACTACAAAAGAATGTGGTTTTTCGGATAGTTTTAGACATCTTCATTTTCACTTTTCCCATGCAAAAGGTAAAGTATCAGACCTTCAATTGGAGTATCAATAACGTGTCCTGTGAGTGTCTCAGATACAAGAGAAAAATATTACGAATGGCTTGGGCAAACTGTAGCTTCGTCATTAGATAACACAGAAAATCTAAAAGAATCAGTGTATGAATACTCCATTATTTCGTTATTTCTGATAATAAATTAAATATTCATATTGTATACCAAGGTAAACAAACAGTAGACAGATTAACTCGGTTTAAGATGCGTTTTTATTAAACGTATCTAAATTGCAAGTAGATGCTCATTAAAGAGTGAATCTCTCATACTCCTTCATTCAACGCATGCAGCACTTCAGACATACACTAAACATCTATGAATGACGAATTATACACTAGTCTGCTGCTACTCGAGTTGTTTATGAATGCGTGAACCTGATTCGGTTCATCGCAACTAAAAAAAATAATAGCAAGGTCACGCACGATACCAGTGTTATTTCTGTGAACGCTTATCGGAATTCCTTACAATGTTGCAAAATGTACAATATAGCAGAAGAATTTTTGTTATAGTCAAAGCTCCTTCATTTGTTACAACGAGCTGTAGGTATATAAACGCTGCTAGGAAAGACTGCGTCACATTGCAATGTTGAACTTGACAATGTTAGAGGCATCAGCTCGAAAGTGAAAAACAAACGATGGAACCTCATATTATCGATACCTGCATACTTGGTGGCATATTTTGCAAGTTTTGACTATCGCTTACGCCTACTATATTCACGTATTCTTGTTGCATCCATAAGGTTTATTTCGATTCACACGAAGTACGTATAAAATAGGCATTCATTATAAGGATACTTTTATAAGATTGAGTAGAGAAAGCCCTGTAAGTGTACATACCACCTAGCGGAATGGCTGAGGCGGTAACGTCTGTGGCCCGCATTAGGGAGGTCGTGGGTTCGATGCCTGTGGCCTCGCACATGGATTTTTCCGTGGTTTCTCCATGTTACTTAGGCAAATGCTGGAGTACATTAATCTCTTCTCTACTGATTCCTTTACCTTCAATTTCTCATTTCCCTCCCTTGTTATCTTTCAGATTAGGTTGGTAGCGCGGTGCGGCGAATGCGGACAGATGACACAGTTGCTTACGCTCTGAAACCCCTTACTCGGCCCTCCCTGGAAGTTCCTGCCCGGGCCACAAGGCTCGCCTCCTTGCCCTCTTGCTGGGTAGAGGAAACTCTTCGATTGTGCATCAGGTGTCAATATCTGTAACTGACTAGCTTCCTACTACTTAATATCTGTAACTGTTACAGACTTCTGTGCGTCTCTGGGCTTCGCTGGCCGCGCTCACTGACAAGTCTACTGTCTCACTTCACCTCACCTCATGCCATTGGGGAGGGGGTGGTAGCCATCAAAAGATCCATGTCGGGGTCGCGGTGGGTCGAGGTGTCCCCCCTGCGTTACCACACACCCACACCCACACACACACATTGTGTTCATATCATATTTTTCTTTATGAGCTTCAGCTTTTAAATAGAATAAATTCTTAACATATTGGAAGTATACTAAATTCAAACATCGGAATCAGTTCAGAAAAACTCTTCTGGAGTCTTCGTGGTATCGAAAACTTTTTTCCTGCCTAAACCTCGAAATAAACAATCCAAATCTTAACACGCGTGTAGCATCAGTTAAGTCAGCTAGTATCTATTACCTAAGTAAGCATCTAAACACAATGGGATTCAGCTTCGATCGCATCTACTTGTAGGAAGGATGGAGGGTAAAACAACGTTTACATAAGCTAGAGAGCACCAGGGTTGAGGAAGCATCTCTTAAGCAAGGTTCAAACCTGCACTCTGAGCTTTAGAGAATAATGGCCTAGCCAAGTGATCCACTGACTTGACTGCACACCATTTATTTACGCTTAGTTTACGTTAAAATATAACCCGTGATTTATAATCATCAGTACACGTTTTGGTTAAGCCGAAGTGGAAACGCACGAGGTTACAAACAGCCCAGTATACACACGTACACCTTATAGTCCTCCAAATCCTTGCAGAACTTCAGATAAGTAGCATTGCAATTCCCTGAAGTATATTACACCAATATTGCCATGTTTAATCGTCATATAAAAGCCTATAAAACTCTCTTCCCTTTTTTTTTTAAAAAAAAAGCCATTAGGACGTATATCTCTGCACATTTTAAGAAGATAAATGTATTGATGTATAATTATTGCTGTTGCGTAAAGAACATAACAGTTGTGTGTGTGTGCCTGTGTGTGTGTGTTTGTGTGTGTGTGTTTGGTAATGGAGAGGGGGACACCTTGACCCACCACGACCCCGACATGGATCTTTTGATGGCTACCGCCCCCCAGGGGGAAGTGATGAGGCGAAATGAGACCGTATGCTTATCAGAGAGCGGGGCAAGCGAAGTGCAGAGACGCCCTGAAGTCCCTAACAGTTACAGATACTGATACCTGTAGCACAAGCGAAGTGTTTCTCCTACCCAGGGAAAGGGCGACGAGGCGACGAGGCGACGAGGCGACGCATGCGGCCCGGACAGCAACTTCCAGGGAGGACCAGAGAAATGGTTTCAGAGGGCAAGCAACCGTGTCATCTGGCCGCATTTACCGGAGCTACTAACCAAACCCGAAAGATAACAAGGGAGGGAAATGAGAAATGAAGGGAAAGGAATCCATGGAGAAGAGATTAATGCATCCCAGCATTCGCCTAAGTGACATGGGGAAACCATGCAAAAACCATGTTAGGGTACGCGGCCACGGGGATCGGACCCACGACCTCCCTAATGCGGGCCACAGGCGTTACCGCCTCAGTAATACCGCTCGGTGAAGATAACAGGTATAGGAATAAGATTTACAATGATTGTGTGACACCGACCGTGGGGCACAACAAAGGACAGTCGGGGCCAGGCTAGTTCACACCGAATACCAACGCGTATCAAAGGTTCTCACGGCCGAGCTTCCCAACACTACTCAGGCGAGCAAACACGTGACAACAATCACAACGGCAGAACCAAAATGTTTTTTTTTCAGATGATTCGAGAAGTGTCCGGCGGCCGGCTTGTTTGAAGAAGTTCAAGAAAGGTCTGGCTACACCATCCCTAGTATAAAAGCTTATGGTGCGCATCAGGGCAGGCAGCTTTTGAGTCGGCCAGTGTATCAGTGTGTGGAAGATACGTTGCGTCGAAGTGAAAAAGTTTTAATCATTAAGTGATTGTATCCGAGTTAGTGTTTGAGAGACAGATAAAGTGAGGAGGAACAGTGAAAGGAGTGAGTCAAGGCTACGAGAAGAAAATGGTTGTGAGTTGTAATATCACGAAAGAATGTAGACTGTGGTAACGTCAGTAGAAGTGAACAGTGTTTTTGTGCAAATGTTTAGAAGAAACACAGAGTTAGAAAAAAGAAATTGGGCGGAATTTGCCGTTTTTGTCACAAGAGAATGACAAGCAGGGGTTTAAAACAATGAAAAGGTATATAAAGTGAACATTAACTACGGTGAGGCAACATTGGCAGCCGACGCCTTGTAATGGCACCATCAAATAACAGTTTAGTGGATCACTATTTTCTAACAATGAATTTGAATGGAGCTAGCAATCGCACATGAGGCATTATACAATCACGAACCTTACATTCGCGTACATGTAGAATCTGTGTAGGTATGCGCTCTCAAAAAGATAAGTCCAAAAATAACAATCTACATGTTTGTATTCCATGAATTATTACATACTTCCAGCAAAAGTTTGAATTTACCTACCAGGTAACCTCGGAGGTTACATAGAGATGTTCAATGATAAAATTCTGTCACGCATTTGACACACTTTGGAGAAGTCAGGCACATTCTAACTTGACAAATATATGTATCTACTATTTATATTCAAATCTAAAGGTGGAAGGTACTGGTTTGACCACACGTTAACGACGGATTTCACATGATTAATGTACCAAATATGTCCAATTGCCAATTTCAGAACCCTGTCACCGAAAAAAAGTAATTTGTGTGAAATATTTGGAGGCTATAGTTTCTTGACGAATGAATATAAATGGCAAAAAAGACACACCACGGAGAATCGTCTGAAACACAGGCAGGGTACTGCACGTAGGCCAATTTGGATCTTTGTGCTTCGAACGCAATCCCCGGGAGGAAGGCATGAGAGAAAGACACGAAGAGTGACCATATCTGGGAAACGACGTGTGCAAGCGTGGACGGGGTCCCTAAAGTTTTCATATTGGACACAACATTGGACACCGCTTAAGCTCCAAACCCCCGGGGCCCCCTGAAGTGGAGTCTGCTTAGTGAGCGGGTTTATGAACAGTGCGATCGCCGCCAGCGAGAAACCTTCACACAGTGCGCCACCGCCCAATCGCAACACGTCGAACACCGTCGCCTTTCAAACCTGGGAGAGATTATGATGTACGAAAAAATGGGTACAGATAATACTGGACAAAAAAAGTCATTTTATAAGAAGAATCACTCCAGGAATCACCTCCTAAGCTGGGGAAACCACAAAGATATCTTGGTGACAATTGTAGGTCGCCGAGAATCGAAGTCGGAACCTCCTAAACTGCACACCTGTCTTGAGATTAGCTTAAAATTTTGCTAAAATTATTTAGCATAGTTTTTACACGGTTTTAATCTGGTAAAGGTCAATGCTGCCAAGGATAACTGACGGTCCACTGCTGGTGAATGATCGCTCGTGAAGAAAACTGTCTCATTGCCGATACCGTTGCAGATAACCCTGATTGACATTTGCAAATTTTGCTCATTGAACAGAGTGTTTTTGTATTCATTTTTTGCAGTTCAAGTACTGCAATAAACAGGCCAGCTTATCTCTCAACTTAGGGCCAGTGCCCTGGCGGACTTTTCGAATAATTTCACTACTCCCATAACTTCATTATTGATGGATGTTGCATTAATCAGGATATAAAAAATAAGTATTGCCAGTGAACCCTAGTTCTACTTTTATCTGCCTTTGTGGAAGTTCCGGAAACAAGCGAGAATGTTTCTTTCAGCTAACATATCTAAAAATGATACTCATCTGACAGAGTATATGAAATCATATGTCGCCTGATATTGACTCACAGAACAAGAAAATAGGAATTCTTATCAGCTGAAGTACTTCTTAACAACAGCAGGATTATTCCATATAAAAACACAATTTCTACATTTGATTTTTAAACATTTGAAAGCTGTGGTAGAAAGCTTTAACGGCAATGGTGATGCTTATTTCCTACGTTAGCCATTTAGTTGTCAAAAAATGGGGGGAAAAATTACAACGCATGATTGGGAATTTTGAGGAAATTGCATCAAGTGTTACAGGAATGGCATGTTAATATATTTAACACCTTGGTTGATTACAATTGTATGGTATATAATAAATATATCGTTATATGATGTAATGTACAATAACTAACATTTGTATAATAATTGTTCAACAAAGGCACCATCAATTCATATCTTCTGCGACTCATGAACAACTATTATCGGAGGTTTGGATCTTCAATTTATGTTAGTCAAAGTTGATGTTGCAATATTGTAATACTTTGGTAAGTGTTTCATATTCAATTATCGTCTATGAAAATAGGCCAGACATCACTAACTAGCCGATAGTTCAATTCTGAGAATGACATTCACCGCCTTACATACAAATTCAATAAGTCCTATTTCAAGGCTCCAAGTGTGGGCGGCAGTTTTCTCGCCGTTAACACAGTTTACACTCTTTCGGGCTATCGCAGCTTCCAATTTCACTTCTCATAAGTTTGCTCGTCCTTTTAGTGCCTTTCTTCACTTCCTCTGTCTCTCATACCATAATTGTGACGTTACAACCACTCTCGACGCTTGTTGAATCTTCTCACAACTTTTTTTTTTTTTTTTAATTAACGTCCTCCAACGTTGTGTCATATCGGACGAATGAATGAAATGAAATGGCTGAAATGATGCTCAAATGAGCCCGAGGTCCATGGAGCTTTAAGTTACCCGACATTCGTCTTCTCAGGGTAGGGAAAACCTCGGAAAAAACCTTACCCGGATAACTTACCCTAAGCGAGATTCCAACTCGCGACCTCTTGAACGTGAGGCAGACACACTAACCATCACGCTACCGAGGCGGCCTCTTCTCACAACGACACACCACGAACAGCTCTCTCACACACTGACCAATTCATGTCCCTAACTCAACTCTAAAACTCACTGCCAACTGTTCATCTCAGGCCTCCTTGTATACTGGGGATGACGTCACAGGACCTATCTAGAGTTTCACACACATGCACGCGCACGCATTGGAAATGAAGCAGCTAGAAGTCTCAAGAACGTTACCAAAACCGCTTTTGTTTATGACGCTTCCATTGTTGACAGTCACATACATACAGCAGTCGCGCGAGGCAGCCCGATCCTGAACGTCTTTGCCCACTCGCCGGCACGGCATGTGGTGTGATGTAGCTTGGCCCCGTCCGCCCTTTGTTGAGCGCCGAGTCCGACATCACAATATGTTAAAAGTCAATTTCATTGTTCTGTACAAAATCTTCCTTTTGATGTGAGCGTTCCTAGACTTCAACTTTAGATAAACGACGCAGCTGGAAACCTTAAGTTAATGGCATATTCGCCGTCAAAGCGTCACAAGCGGCGGTATGCAGAAATTGCACCCCTTTCCAGATCGACCTAGTTGTTTCTTCTCGCAGGTTGATAATGTCAAATAATGTTAACCATCCATTAAGTTTGGGAGTACGTGAATCTTTCATTTATCGTCTTGAACTTTTGCAGCCCTTTGGAGCACTGAACGTTTACTGCCTTTAAACAGCTCAAGGGAGAAGGCACACTTGTGTTTGAACACCGTTTGTCCATCTCCCTGCAGTACATCAGAGTGATAAACTCTTTCATATCCCTCATAAACACACTGGCGTCAACAACTTTAGTGCAGAATATAAACTGCAGCATGCCGTGATTTTTTATTTGTGATATGGGATGGTACCGGCTTACTAAGAACTAGTCTCCCTTTCCAGGTGTCATCAAATTAAAAATCTTGCTCACTGCGTAATGTTTACAAGCGATGAGCCCTGTTAAACTAGTGAATTGATTTTTATGACCAAATATGGTATTTCTTAATGTACTAGCTATACATTTTTGCAAATTGTGTGTTGCTAATATAGGAATTGAATTGTTTTCTACTCAGATTTAAACTGAGGTTCACCATTCTTTGCTTTCTTTGGAGTAGATTACTTCATTAATAGGTAGCTGTATTGTAGGTATCTATTTCACTGATAAGCTAGCCATCAACACACTCTTCCTCGTTTCTTCGCTCTGCAATGCTCGAGTTGAGTCGAGCTTAACCGAGTCGCCACGATGCATAGTACAAAGCAGCTTTGCACCTTCGATTGCATCCGGTGCGATTTGAAGCTTTGAGAGGCCCTGTCCTAGAATATTAGCACCCATTGGACCATTTGAAACATCTGAGTCCATTACCTGTCAATTTCTGTTATAGTATTTATTTTCTGTCTGGTTCTACCTTCTCTACCACGTACCTAGTAGATAAATGGTGTAGATGAAGGTACACATTCGTACTACAGAGGGGACCCCGCAAACGGGATAGAGTAGAGCACGTAGGACATCTGGGCCTTTGTTTCTACTATGACCCCTGGAAGGCAGGAAAGAGGGGAGAGACCCGAAAGACAATCATGATCAGGATGATACTTAGTGGGGCTCAACGACACCAGTGAAGAAACCTTTACATAGCACTCATCTACCGCACAACTGCAACTCGCCGCACACTAGGTCGTGATAGAAGAGCAACCAACCTAGCATTAGTCTACCGACCCGGGAAATCATGAAAAACCCATAGATCAAAGTGGACGTTTGGTGGAGATCAAACCCAGGAACTCTCGAATGCGAGTGCCTACCTAGTAGGCAGAAACGCTATTGCATCCCAACGAAAACTATTTCACCGGAAATAGAATTTGAAGCCCTTGAATCCAAAGAAAAAGCCTTTTTAGCAAACGGTTATGACAACTCAATAAATAATTAGATAACGCCAAATTTGGTATTTTATTCAACACCTTCCAAAAAATGTGGCACAAAGGTTTTCAAGAACATTCCTTTACCCCATGACACCTGTGGTGAGCGGACGTGGAGGACGCAGCGGCTGAGCGGTAGGCCCTGGTCAGGAGAGGGCTGTTGCGCCGCGTGCTTAGTTAGTTCTGCAATGTATTTGGATCCTATCTTTAGTGTAGATACTGAAAAATGCTTCAGTAAGTGCAGTTAATTGTAATGACGTAGAGTGAGTGAGTGTGTGAGTGACTGAGTGACTGAGTGACTGAGTGACTGAGTGACTGACTGAGTGACTGAGTGACTGACTGAGTGACTGAGTGACTGACTGAGTGACTGACTGAGTGAGTGACTGAGTGACTGACTGAGTGACTGACTGAGTGAGTGACTGACTGAGTGAGTGACTGAGTGAGTGACTGAGTGAGTGAGTGACTGAGTGAGTGAGTGACTGAGTGAGTGAGTGACTGAGTGAGTGAGTGACTGAGTGAGTGAGTGACTGAGTGAGTGACTGAGTGAGTGACTGAGTGAGTGACTGAGTGAGTGACTGAGTGAGTGACTGAGTGAGTGACTGAGTGAGTGACTGAGTGAGTGACTGAGTGAGTGACTGAGTGAGTGACTGAGTGAGTGACTGAGTGAGTGACTGAGTGAGTGAGTGAGTGAGTGAGTGAGTGAGTGAGTGAGTGAGTGAGTGAGTGTGGGTGAGTGTGGGTGAGTGAGTGAGTGAGTGAGTGAGTGAGTGAGTGAGTGAGTGAGTGAGTGAGTGAGTGAGTGAGTGAGTGAGTGAGTGAGTGAGTGAGTGAGTGAGTGAGGTTTTAGGGGTCCCATAATGAGGTAAAACAGGAGCAACATGAGGTGTGCTGTATGATTCCATTCAATAGAGTACTTGATTTATGCTCCTACATGATTTTAGTTAATGTTGTGTATTGCCTTTTTTACCTGTTTTGCATCAGAATTTCCCTTTTTCCAGTGTCATGTTTTAGCTTGTATAAATTGCATTTCTCTCTGTCTAACTTCAACCTATACTAGGTTTTAAAATGCGTACTTTACGTTGTGCATTTTTATTTTACAATGAATGCTCTAGAAATCTGATTTTAATGCTACATTAACGATATGTCAAAAGACATTTGTTTATGTTAGATACTTTGCTTTAAAATGCCCCAGAACGCTAAATTTCAAATATATAAACGCTACAAAGGTTACCTCGTTGTTTTCAAGATGACTGCATTGGACACGGCGCAAGCTCGTCCAAGAGTTCTTAGACGTAAAGGTCATCTAATAAGATAGTAACGACCGATTTAGCTAATTAATTTTACAATGAAAACGTCCTGTTTCACCGAGCTTCTTGAAATATTGGCTGACGTTACGTCAAACAGCAGTTCTTTAAATATTAATGTCTCTGACCTTTTCTCGTGTGTTCCTCAGACGGTTACTTCCATTAGATACGGAAATGTCTGCTGACGAATTGTTTTCATTGAGAAGTAACTGCCACTTAAATTTTAGTAGCAGCATGAAGAGAAAGGTAAAATGTTATTGATCACTAAACAAATATAACTCTTATCAGCACGAATGAAGTTCAGCATGACAATCCATGCATGAAAACTTTGTAGAATAAAAAGCGAAGCATTGTGTTCTCTGAATATTGGCAGAGAAGCCGTTAATCTTTGTGGCTTCTACGTCATTGCCCGTAGGGAAACTTTATGCATATGTAGACTCAGAGATGCAAGATTAAGACTTTTAAACTTGCTTTTCTGTGGGCATTGTTACAATTTGTTATATTATATAAGACCATGAAACCTGCGCTTATTCCTTTACTGAGAGGAAATCCTGAGATAGACTAATTACCTGCATAACCGAAACATAGACATAAGCACCAGGCTCTGGGTATAACGGGTGATCCAAAAGACTCCGAACCGGCTGTGCTGTGTTTTGCCTGTATGCATCCTCGGTGCTCGTCGCCAACTGCCGCTGTCATAGAACAGCGCGGAGTTCACGTTGAGGAATGATGGCAATTTCCTGGCGGATACTTTGCTTTAATTCTTCCAGGGTGTGTGG
This sequence comes from Tenodera sinensis, assembly GCA_030765045.1. Classification (NCBI taxonomy): domain Eukaryota; kingdom Metazoa; phylum Arthropoda; class Insecta; order Mantodea; family Mantidae; genus Tenodera; species Tenodera sinensis. The sequence goes on along the minus strand of CM060964.1, from coordinate 69,572,923 downwards.
GTTTGTCTTGTACACTTTGTGCTTTAAGTAACCCCAGAGATAGAAATCACAGATTACTTGGAAATCTTTCTGCAAATCACACTTTCACTTGGCGAGCTGACTGAGTTAACACATACGAATCATAAATAAATGCACGTTGTGCCGTAGGAAACAAATGCTGAGCCATAATACAGTTTGTGACTAAGTACAGGGCAAAACAATAAACCACATTGGTAATAACTCAACCATACGATAGTGCGTCAGCTCAATACTGCACTTTCAGAGCAAAGAAACACAAGTCAACCGCAGGACTTTGTGCACAGCAGCTGCGTTATCCTGTTTTGTGTGCGCAGTGGAAAATCACTGCGCAGCGGTTCGGATGTTTTTGGTTCTCTCTGTATATCAAGCAAATTATGATAAAGATACAGATAGCCTTACAGGTCCCATTGGGTAAAGGCTTCCCCAATTTGTGGGGCTAGCTCTATGGAATTCACTGGGTGAGCTAGTTCCTGTGAATTTTCCTTCTGGAATTAATTGACATAATAATAATAAACGTAATAATAATAATAATAATAATAATAATAATAATAATAATAATAATAATAATAATAATAATAATAATAATAATAATAATAATAATAATAATAATAATAATAATAATAATAATAATAATAATAATAATAATAATAATAATAATAATAATAATAATAATAATAATAATAATAATAATAATAATAATAATAATAATAATAATAATAATAATAATAATAATAATAATAATAATAATAATAATAATAATAATAATAATAATAATAATAATAATAATAATAATAATAATAATAATAATAATAATAATTTGGAAACACACTAACTTCCTTCCATCTCGTTCTGTCTCTTACCACTATTTTACAAAGATCAACAATCATTTCACTCATTTCACGAAATTCTTGTGCCGATTACTGACGTGGTCGTCCTTTGTTAATTTTCCACATCTCGGATCCCACATTGTCTTGCCGTAAGCCCACCTATTTTGAGGCATTCTGGCCACGTGTCCTCCCCATTTCCATTTAAATGTTCTTGCGCTTTCAGCCGCATCCTCCATTCCAGTTCTCCTGAGCTCCTCGTTTCGCACTTTATCTGTGAGTCTGATTTCTAATATCTTCCTCTCCATCTTCCGCTGGCACATCTGAATCACCTCGATCTGTTTTGCCGTGTATGTCCAAATCTGGCTACCATACAGAAGTACTGAGATGACACAAGTTTGTAGGGTTTCGAATTTCAACACGGTGCTGATCGTTTTTTCCATTAATATGAATGTTAGGCTCCAAAATGTTCCACATGCTAAACTCATTCTTCTCTGTAATCACACCTCTTTTCTGTCATGCCGATTGCTTGTCCCAGATAAATGTATTTGCTGCAGCACTGAATAGGCGTGTCCTAAATTTTAACTGCTATCTCTGTGAAATTGGTCATTAGTCAATTTTTTCGGGTTCATTTGCAGTCCTACTGTCACCAAATTATGGCTCACACAAAATTTAATGACGGGTGGCAGGACGAGCTGGTTAAACAAAATCCAATCTGAGGCTTGCCACGCAGTATAGTTAAACGTACTGTGAATCACGCTATGAAGCCAGTGATATAAATATGGTTAGCGCCCACAAAATTTATTTTTACAACAGGAAAAATAATAGTAATCATCGGGTATCAGCCGCTGTTACTGTTATATATATTCAGGACGCCAGAGGTCACCGATTTGTAAATCACTGATGTCATTATGATTAAAGTAATAGACATTTAACACAGTAACTGCTGTATGTTTCTAAACAGCACAGACTGCCCTTAAAACACAGTTTCCACAACCAAAGTTCTGGAAGAAACCGGTACATTCAGTTCAAAAATAGTTTACGATATAGCGTTAGTAGAAGTGAAATACCTTTGTGTACAGTTTAGTTTATATAGCAGATGCAATTAGAATAAAACAGTGACATACGGAATTAATATACTCAGTTATGGGGGTAAGTCATCAACGGTCTTCTTATTCAGAAGGAAATGTCTCTATTGATAGATTACTTTCCAGGCCTTTATAGGTCTTCCATAGATTAAATTCATAGTCATATTCAACTGCCCAATGACGTTTACTGTGCCATTAATAAGTCGTTGGGTATCTATGTATGGCAGTCTGCCGGAAGCAATGGTGTGTAGATCCGAGATGATATGCTTCTCTGATTCTTGGAGTCCATAAGCCGAAAGATGCGTGGGATTTTATCTCCACTAGTTCCTGCCCTTGAGTGTGTAGGACGTCAGGGGGCGTTATTTGATTCTTATGCAACCTGTAGACCTCCCAAAGGAAGTTTTGGGTGTAGCTCCACAACACCTTAAAGGTTTACATGCAAGCTGCTGCTTTCTCAAATGCACTCGAGCGATGCATTCTTTGAAGGTGTTTAGATTATGCTCAACAGTTCCATTTGTAACAGACAGGGCCTTTGAGTAGAAGTTAGGTGCTCCATAAAACATATTTCCTTTAAAATGCATTTGCCATTGCAATTTCCATCAATATTGAACTAGAAAAGTAGATATGTTACATTCACATCACTTTATCTACCCACCATAGTTCATATTTATGCAGCTTCTGTACAGTATCCTTACGAAGACCTACTTTTCTATTTCATAGTAACCGAGATAATTTTTTTACAGAAACAGTTTAATTGCACATTTTTGTTGCAGGACAAGGGTGTTAGAGGAAACCGAATCGATAGTCAGATGTCTAAAAGTAATGCTGTTTACATGTCATTGCAAGCAGCAGCTAAAATATAGCGACAGCACTTTTACAAATGCTTCTTATAAACGCTCATTATTATTATTACTACTATCATTATCATTATTATTACTACCACCACCGCCACCGCCACCGCCGCCACCACCATCACCATCATTATTATTACCATTATTATCATCATTCCAGATAAATGTTCTATTCGTATTTATACTTTTATGTTCTAATCGATGAACTCCATTTTGTTTTAAGGAAACGTTTTCACTTGAACCGTTCGACTCCATACCATAATATCACGCAAATGTAGGCTGTGCATAAAGCACCGGGCGGCAACGAATAGACTGAGAGCGGGACACCGCTAGAGTTCAGGTATACCTAACTAGCCCATATACATGGGGTCATTTGTATTCCAAAGTAATGATCAACGACCAGAACAGTTCTAATCACGAGTATGTCCTTTAATATCTTTGGTAGCATTTGTTGAATTTCACGGTGGTAAATATAATTTAAAATATAAAGCTATGGAACCTCAACCATTCAAACCAAAATTATTTAACTAATTAAGATTGACTAGTAACACATACTGTTCTGAGTCAATCTTCGTAACTTAGTATCCCTTACTGAACTATGTAACTACGTAAAACCCCTACAACAGATTTACATTTGAAGCTTATTTAAAACATATCAGCTTTTAAATAGTTTCATGCAGGGAAAACTACTTGAAGTGTATACAAAACTTAAGGACTATGTAACTAAACAGAAATCAGTAACACTTAAACCACAATAAAGGAAATGAAACCTTTATATTTTTTATACGTACATCATAATATGCCACATTATGAAAAAAGTATGGGAACATCAAAAGTACACTTAAAAGTGCAGCTGTTGCAGTATGTATTCAGACATCATTCCTGTCCAGCACTTCATTAGCGCATCTAGGGTCTAATTTCAGCTTATCTACTACTGAAAAAGCAAGTGAATATGCGGCTCCCAGTAATCTGCGTTGCAGCCGGTCAGCAACTTTGCGCTTGTTTACATCGAATCAGCATCGTTGTGCTTGCACATTGTTTATATTAAGAATCAGTAAGCTTAGATTTGTAATAGGTATATTTTTAATTATTCAAATGCTTTTCAGCTACCATTGTAGTCGGGCTTCGGCTGACTCCAAAGATGTTTCAGTAGCAGAAATAGGAAGCGTTTTAGCCTTATATGTACGTAATTCAGATGACGATGAAGTATTGCTACATTGGCAACACGGGTTCATGAATGAGAGTAATTATAAAGTAATAAAGCGATGAAAACGTTTGCTGCATCTGAATTTTAAAAATCCAGAAATTATTAATGTAATGCTGGTGCAGCAAAATGCATCAATCATTATGCTGCTAAAGTCAGTTTAAGCGGAAGACAGAAGATCTGCATAGGAGAATTATAACGCACTTATAAGCACCACAAACGATTTCGAAATAGAAATGCTAGTACAAACGTGCACATTGGAAACAATTGACAACTAGAGGGCGGAAGATTGTGCAATAGGGCACAAGTTTATTGCACATGGGTTCTACTGTTGCTACTCGCGCATGTAAACAGCTGCAGGTGACTGCTGATGAGCGCGTATACACGACGGCTGCGCGGTACCGCTTACGTCATTCACTCTCTGTGTCTAACTAACCTGTACCGCATGTAACCGCACGCGGTTCCGCGCTCTTCTGATAACCTAGAAAGCTAACTGGCGTCGTATGCCTATTTTCACGCAAAGTGAGTGTTACCACAACTCTTGAACAATTATAATTCAAATATTACTGTATAATAATCAATCTCCATTATAGTGTCTTATGTGTGAACGTAACGAAATTATTAAATACCGTTCTCAAAGTGTGAAGATTGATGCCATATGTCTAAATGTGTTAGAAATATATAAAGGAAATAAAATTACCAAATTTGAGCTGTATAAAGTATAACATTCATATAAGAAATGAAACCTCAGGGCTGCAAAGTTATTTAAGCCTTAGAAACTGATATTAAGATTTACTTATGGACGCTCTTTAACTTCTGCGGTTCTCAGCGTCCCATTCTACGTGTATTCGGCATGAAATACCACTTAATTTTGCTCAGAGGTCTCTCTATCAGGCTTAAGGTTCTTTTGATTCTACCAAATGGAACCACCGGCTTTATTTCCCTTCCGATGGAAGCCATGCTAAGGAGTTTTACGCCCAAAACTATCCATCGCCCTCCCCCGGATTTGAACCCGCAATTTTGGGAACCGGAGGCTGGCACGTTATCCCTAGACCACGGAGAATGACATTAAAGCATTAGACGTTCAATGTACGCGAACTCTGATTTTTGGAACACAGAAAGAAACAAACAAACAAACATTACGAAATAACCCGGAAGTATAAGCGCTGTTAGTTCTGTAATAATAAATGCCAAATAAATTTGTTGGTTATGGAAAAAAAATGACCCGAGAAAAAAATCCACTTGCAGTGGTTCAAACTAGTTTGTTAACTGCAATTATTAAACCAGAAAACAAATGAACAGGAACTGAAAGGTCACAGGGTTCCAAAAGAACAACATACTGATTGCATGGTGGACAGAATGCTTCATGCTTAATCATGCGAAATTGTATTTGATAGGTCGTTTGGTTTTGCTGTCCGTCAAAGCACAAACATGTCGGGCAAGGTTTAGCAATATCACCTTCATCATTTTGATGAGGCTTAGCTGGAGAGTCCTGCGAAAGAAATGAGGAAGTGGGTATTGTAAGTTGAGGCATGAGGTATGTACCATTAAAGTTCCACTCGCCAGTAGCCACCCTATTACGAGTAACATATTCATATAAATAGTTGAATGTCTAACAACATTCTAAATAAAGATTTCAAACCGGCACTGATATAATCCAACAATAGGCTCATTAAAAATAGGCCCGAATTTAATACGCTAGAGCAGGCATGGGGAACAGGGGTGACAGCAACACAACCGAGTATTTACCCTCTCCACTTACTGACACAATTTGAACCACTGGCCGGTTTTCTGAGGTAGACAGACAATAGTGTAGGGATGGGGAGGAAGACACTCAAGGTGTGAATTTATCATCCCTGTGACACTAAATACAGGAGACAAACCAGAGTAATCATCTGACATAGAACGTATGTTCTTTACATTCCACCCACTACTCCATCATTACCTTTCCAATTATCAATTTCGCCTGCATTTCATATCAGTCTTTACTCTGTCCGGTCCATAGGTTCCTCTGCTCCCCAACAGGCATCTGACCCTAGGCATAGGGATGGTCCTAGGGCTGTAAGTCCTCCATACGGGGAGTGTAATTAGATGATGAAGCTCTTTTCTTACCTTAACACCCGTCTATTAATAACTGCCCTACCAGTTTTCGTACTCAGGTAGTCCAATCCTAAATCCCTACTTATTTACATCTGAAACTATTTCTACGCTGTGTCCTGCTCGATTCCGAGAACTCCATTTCCCCTTCCATTTTCAGAATTTTTGTCAAACCGAGCCTTTGCGCGACCTGGGCCTAACCGAAACTGTACCCAGCAAGCTTTAAGGTTGTATGTTCTCTGCCCGGCCGTTATTAATGGCTTTCCTTAACAGGTCTTTCGCTGACGACTTTTTATACGGACAAATATTTTAACTCAGGCTTATTACATTATATATTGATTTAATATATAGAAATTATTTATTGCAATTACTTCTCCAACATACCACAATTTCTTTATTTATAGCTTTGATGTCAATAATTGCAATATCAACTTTTAGGACTTTGGCAACACTGGAAACAATTGGTCCTGATAAAATTAATCTTGAATTTCATTAAATCATAAAGGAAGAAGTGATGATTTGTTCCCAGGTCTAGCTAACAAACAACCAATTCTCATATTCATGTACCTGATCTATAATAGGAATGCACACTCTTGGAAGACCAGAAGCGCTGTTTGTCAAGAGATATATTGCAGTAATATTTGAATCCGTGAGGGAGTTACGGAATATATTTCCTGGTGCAGGATACATTCTTCCGGCAGCTACAGCAAACAGTTCACGCTTTCTCAATGTATTACTGTATGGAACTACCACGGAAATATAAGTCAGGCCTTTTCCTGAATATGCCTGCACGTTGACGTATATTAACTTCCTCCCATCTTGTTTTGCTTGCTTTGATCTTAATTGCCTATGGTACACTATCTCTTATACACCTCAAGGGCTACAATATATGTGAGCTTATCTACTTTTCTGGAATTTAACTTTCACCTGCTACCAACATTAACAAGTCTTCCGCGTTAAACGGTGGGAATGTGAAAAAGTATATGTGTTTCAAGGCTCAGTTTTAGTTAGATGTGTACTGCGTGGTCATACTTCGTTTGTAAATGCATGTCCAGAAACTCTTTGTTTACGAGCTCCGAAACAGGAAAGGGTATGACCCTAAGTTAACAATACGTAGACTCCACCACAAGCTTCAGACGTGGTATTCATTAGTTAAGATTTGTTTGTTTTTTTAACAATCGTACTGCATCACTTGTTAAGCTGTGTACACAAGTCATTCAACACTTCTACAGCCAACGCAGTGTTTACGGTATTATTCTGTTTGGCATTTTCATAATTTACAGTATTAATTTGTATGACTATCCCCAGGTGCGCATGAACAATGGCGGCCTTGTACACAGATGCACAGCGCACCTAGATGTTTTTCAGCTATGGGGAAGTCCGAAAGAGTTTGACAGGTTTAACGGCTCAACGAAGTTGCCCAGCAGGCACCACCCAGCCCACATTATGTTTCCAAGATTGGAGAAGCGCTTAACTTAAACAGCCAGCTTGTGTCCTGTGACCCGTGTTACCTGAACTATGTCCTCTATAATTAAGAGACCCTAGTACATAAACTAAGCGTTTCTGTACATGGGTTTATTAACAAAATATGATCACATGGTATCCATCTATCTACCATCATCCTTGTAACATATATGAATTTACAGTCTCTATACCGATAAGGTATATTACAGTATCCATGTCTTCGCAAATTACCGCAACTATCGCCTAACAGAGTGGTCTATTCCACGTTTCATTCTACTCTTATTTCAAGAAATTTATCTAGGTTTATAAGAAGTACGACAAACAAGGAAAGAAAATGAAACGGAGTACTCAGTCTAGTGTCCAGATGGAGCTGCACCCTAGCTCAGGTATAAACGTGATCAGCGACTTACTAAGGAACAACTGGCACTCAAGAAAAATTGTCACAAATGTTCTAACTGAATACTACAACTGGCAAAATAGAGAGATATACGTATATCTGAACATTTAAAGAGTCAGAAGGGCAAACCACAATTGGATCCTGAAGTATACACATTTTTATTGCTTTTCCAGATAGCAATTTAAATTCATTATTTTCGTTTGGAAATATACAAGAATTAAGCATCAAGTAAAGTTTTAGGGTAAATGTATTTACACTAGATATTTATACTTTCTCTACCACGCATATAGACAGGGAAGATATTACCACCCAAAAATTCCCTGTCAATATTTCACCGAAAATGCTGTTTTGAATAAAAAATGTCCCTGTATATGAACAGTATGATTAAAAAACGAAAAGTCGGATGAATACTAAACTTAGTAGGTCAGTTCTATATCTTTCAAAAATGGGACCCAAGGATTTTCAGGTGGCCTCTCGCTACCTTTTAAATGGAAGATTTTTTTAAATGTTCTAGTTCCTGAAAAATAATACGATTTTGATTAATCACCATGTAGTGATAAATGAAATATACATTTTTAATTTTTTGAGAATAGCGTGTGAAGAAGTCCTCGTCGTTCGAAACTAATTTTATATAATCTTGTCTAAATGTTGAAAGTTAAGCGATGGACGAAAATGCACTGTTTAATAAACGTAGATCTCTCTACAACACGCGAATTATTCCAAATAATGCTTTTTGTGGCATGAGCCATTTCTGATGTATCCGTTATTCACGGTTCTAATTATTCAACACTTTGTCATTCCTTTAATGTCCTGTTGACATTCGGTTATTTCTTGCGATTGCACGGAAAGAGTATGAAATGTTAAGCCTTAAATATAGCGTCCAATTGTTAAACATTTGACTATCGCTGTTCCCTTTGTAGGGTAAAGTTCTGTTTCCTGCCACGGTTTTATTCTGCAATAGTTAGTAACTCTGAAGTATCCAACGGATAAATGGCAACTGCTGAGACAGGAAATGGCTATGGAATATGTTGTTAACTGAATCTAATGAAGCCATCCAGATTTTGTGAGCATTGAACTCCCTACCGGAAAAAAAAGGAAAAAAAAAAAACATTTTCAATTAATGTCAAGCAATCAGTTGGAGGTAAATATAAATTCAATAATGATAATAACGGTTTATATTTTGTAATATAGATGAAGGTCAAGAGAATCGATTCATGCATGTCATTGTTTTTGATATCACAAAAATAGGATGAATAAGGTACTACTATTATCGTCACAAAATTTATTTCTACAATTTTTCAGTATATTTATACAACTTTTCAATTTTCAATCAGGTAATATATGTTTTAGAACATTCTAGTTGTGTTCTTGGATCGATATTTAAATGACTTTTGTCCATTTCTGAACATTACACAATACTTATTCAAAAGTATCACGGAATTATGCAAACTTACCGTATCTATAATAAACTTATGCAATGCAGTTATTTCTGCAAAGGTTTGTCCCAGCAATGAGCAGGAGGTAGCGATTGAGCGTACCTTACGCACACCACATTCTCTTGCTGAGTGACGAAGGTTGTTTTGATACAACAAGCGCAGTGGTGACTTCGTTCCACCTGCACGGCTGTAATAATTTTTACGCTGGTATTAACCATTTTGTTTATATTACACATCTTTTGCATGCAATAATTATTACAGTCAACTATTATGGCTAGTCAAATTATATAATCCTCAGGTTTATAACGATTCTTTATCTTATGCACGTAATATTCTTACCCTGTCTTATGACTAACGGACTAAATTGTTTCTCTTTCACAATAAATAAATCAGTAAAGTTCCCTTGCTATTTAGCCTTAAAATATTTAAAACTATTTGATCAACGTAATAAATCGTTTGATTTTATACTCAATACTGTGTTCAAACTTTGAAATTCGAAATAAAATATGTGTGTGCGTGTGTGTGTGTTTGTGTATGAAATAATGTGCTACTGTCAGTCTATAATGCCAGTTTTAATGACTTCCTTGTTCATTCGCCTCCAAATTTCTTACTAACCCTAGCATTACCAAGGGGTAGGTACTTTGTGCCCAACATCTGTAATTTTTTAAAATTATGTCATTTAATTGCATGATTAAAGGCATGCAGTTAATACTTACTGTCAATATCTGTTTCTAGTACTGGATTGTGTAATTGTTTCAACGTTTTCATTGTTGATCTTTTTTAGAAACACTAAACTGTCAAGGCGGTCATAAAGTATTGCCTCGTCAGTATAATGTGATTCGTGTAAAAACTTAAAAAAGGAATATTTAAACAATGTTAAATATTATCTCTATAAACACGACATGATATAATGCCCAATTTTAGAACACATTTCTTTTAAAGCTTGCTCAGATATTTTGCTACCAGTGGTATCCGCATTCGTAGTTTAGGTCCTGAAATAAGGCTTGGCATTGCTAGGGTTAACTAAAAAGGACATATTTGGAACAAACTGACAATTGCAAATTCAAATCCGCATATTAAACAGCAAACTGTCTTGTTTTTGTAACTTCCAAAAACCTCTCTTTACCGCTCTTCGTGAAACAGACGTCCCTATGAAGTCATACTCGCCACTGAATGAGGCGTGTCGGAAGCAAAGGTAAAGCTGACTAGCAGTGAAGGGGAGGGATGCCCGGTGGAGTAAGGTAAGAACGCGTTGCAGTGGAGAGGCCATTTTGAGCCGATTTTGCCTATGCCTGGTTTATCTTAATTAAAAGGAAGTAATTAGAAAAACAAACTTGTGTAAGTATCATTTGTATTGTCACTAATAAACAACGAGGGCAGAGAAGGTTATGTGAATATAACGCATAAGAATGTTTAAGATACTTTCCTTGCAATTAGTCCTGTAGTGGTGCAGACGTTTTTGCCGAACCAAAGCACAAAGCTCGCCTGCGGAGTTAGCTGGAACTTCTTTATTAAGAGTCAATGACCTGAGTCAAAATCTTGCTGCGGGTGACAAGTTCTCTAAGAGATGGATACAGGCTATTACATTGGTCTCGCCTTATTAGGACGGAAAGGGAGAGGCTGCAACACGCCCAGCATACCCAAACCAACTCTCCTTCAGCACAAGATTGTAATGAACCGTACAGAACTTGCGTAATCCGTGTCCCCAAATGTTTTCCCTGTACTACTAAATGTTTCTTGCTCATCTAAAAGGTCTACGTGTCCTACATTGTCTTTACAGCATAGATTTAAGGATCAACCAACCTATGAAATGTTCAAATTTTGTGTTCCTTAAGGGGACAGGGTAGTCTGAATTAGATCTTTGTGAGTTAAATTTACTTAAATTACCACTTCCTCTAAAGTTCTCAATTGTTTTTCCTGAAATGTTTACGAATTATTACATAAATTATGACAGTTCAAGGGGTTATTTGCATTGATAGCTTATGTGGTTGAGTCTTTAAAAGTTTATTCTTCCAGATAAAAATAATTTGCTCTAACACATGGGAATTCACGTACTTTTTTCTCAGAAAGTATGAAAGGTAGAGAGCTTAAACTTTTAGTACATACATACAACATACAGTTAAACTTTCTGAACTGCAATAATAATTTTACAATATACATTAATCAGAATAAGACAGCAACAACTTTGCAAATTTTCCACATTTTGACCTTCTTGACTTTGCAAACACTTTTTTAACTTCTAATAAACTGATATACATTACTCAGGTTCAGGAGATAGCTGATTATATTACAAATAACCATGCGAAAGTGTGACTCTGTGTTGCAAGTAGTTTTAGAAAAACAGGTAGATGAATTCACATGTCTTATGAGTAGATATCATTTTTTTCCTCTGGATGAAATAATTTTATAGACAATAGCAACATAAGCTATCAATACAAATAGCCATTTTAAATAATCGGTGGCTTTTAAAATAATTCATAAACATTTCAGAAAAAAAACATTAAGTGCAGTGGTTATTAAGGTGTAATTTCTATATGTTCAAATTACCTTCTTCCCTTAAGCACATAACTTCATTTTTACCATATAATACTAGTAGTTTATGTAAATAATTCCTGATGTTTAGACAAATGTATCAAATAGCTCTTGAGAAACAAAACAAACAAAAAAATTACTGCGGTAGAAAAAGGTCCTTGTGTTGCAGTTTTCAAAATGTAACACAACTTCGGATATACGGCGCGTGCGGCCGTATCCTTCATTGGCTGCAGTACAGTTGGTTGCTATTTTGCTTCCATCCAGTAGGAATCGATTCATATCTAACTTCAGCCAATCAGAATATTACGTGAAGTAAATCACGTTACAGCAGTGGGTTCCGCTTTACTTCTGTGAACATCTTAATTGCGATGTCATTCTATAAAGATGGAAGATTGTTGAGTAATTGAACAGTGATGTTACAATGAAACAGGTATATCGCCATGACGGTTCAGTCCCGTATGTTCCAGTCGGTCACGTCATCCCCGCCTCTGTAGCGTAGTGGTAGCGTGTCTGCCTCACGTCCAAGAAGTCGCGAGTTCGAATCTCGCTTAGGGTGAGTTATCCGGATAAGGTTTTTTCCGAGGCTTTCCCTTATCCTGAGAAGACGAATGTCTGGTAACTTAAAGCTCATTTGAGCATCATTTCATTCATTCACCGTCCGATATGATGCTACGTTGGAGGACGTTAATAACAAAAAACAGTCACGTCATTCTTTTACTTCAGGTTTAACTATGTGAAATTTGTCGTGTCATTTGTTGCCTGAATTTCTTAATTCTGAAATGATTTGCTAATAAGCGAAATCTGAGCATTGAGAATTGAACTAGATCACGTTACAGAAGTGACAGTGAGAACTTAGTAAACTGATTAGAATAACAGGATAAAGTCACAGTGGTAATAGTCACTCGCCCTTTTTGGGTACTTCCGCGTGTATCTGTTGCCTCCTGTGGTTCCTTCACCTCATCCCTTCCTCCTGGGAGTGGAGCCTCAACGGATCTCTCGTAGGCCGCTATGTGCAAAATGTGCTCCTCTGTTGCATCACTTACCTATACACTACACTATCATGGATTCATCTGAAACATTTGCTACCTCTGAGTAACATTTCACCTACTCGTGACATAAACACAGTAAGTATGAGTCAAATTTTGGAACACATTTCTGGTACTAATGATATAAGGCACCTATGTCCCGATGCAAAGCCAATTGTGTCCGCTAACATTGCCTACTTTAAATGATAACGTAATATTTTCATAAGCTCCTTCCTAAAACGGAATATAGAGGTTTTTTCTATAAAACCAAAACATTTAATGTGAAGAAACTTCAAACATTTGATGCGAGTATGAACCTATACTTCAATAAAGATCGGCCTGTTACCGAAAAACTGAAAATAAAGTGGACACCCAAGTCCTTTTGGTGTTCTCAGCGTTTTGCAGTTGTTCGTTAATGCTGAACTACAATGAAATGCTTTCCAGAGGGTTTCTGATGAGAGATAGCAAGAACAGAGAAAGGAATTAGCTGCATAGTTCAGTAGAGGTCTGCACGGGCTCGGGCCAAGCCCTCGGACCTAGGCGCGGGCCGGGTTCAGGGTTAATTTGAGAAATATTTGTTGGGCTCGGGTCAGGCCTGGGCTTAAAAATTAAGAGATATAAAATAATTTATTATATTTTTGGTCACCGATGCCGAAATTCTGAGAGTAGCACAATTATCGCCGGTTATCTTTACTAGGAATTCTATATGATTATTCTGCTGAAACGTTTCAAATAATAATAATAATAATAATAATAATAATAATAATAATAATAATAATAATAATAATAATAATAATAATAATAATAATAATAATAATAATAATAATAATAATAATAATAATAATAATAATAATAATAATAATAATAATAATAATAATAATAATAATAATAATAATAATAATAATAATAATAATAATAATAATAATAATAATAATAATAATAATAATAATAATAATAATAATAATAATAATAATAATAATAATAATAATAATAATAATAATAATAATAATAATAATAATAATAATAATAATAATAATAATAATAATAATAACAATATTAATAATAACAATATTAATAATAACAATAATAGTAATATTAATAATAACAATAATAGTAATATTAATAATATCTAACAATAACAATAATAATAATAGTAATATTAATAATAATAACGAATAATAATAACAACAATAATAATAATAACGAATAATAATAACAATAATAATAATAACGAACAACAACAACAACAACAACAACAATAACAATAACAATAACAATAACAATAACAATAACAATAACAATAACAACAACAATAACAATAACAATAACAACAATAATAACAATAATAATAATAATAATAATAATAATAATAATAATAATAATAATAATAATAATAATAATAATAATAATAATAATAATAATAATAATAATAATAATAATAATAATAATAATAATAATAATAATAATAATAATAATAATAATAATAATAATAATAATAATAATAATAATAATAATAATAATAATAATAATAATAATAATAATAATAATAATAATAATAACAGTAATCACAGTAATCACAGTAATCAAAATAATCAATCATCATAATAATAATAATCATCATCATAATAGTACTAACAACAATATAAATTTGATTTCTTTTTCCGTGCGGGAAAGTTTATTTACTACTCGCAAACCACAGTTGTGTGCTTATATTATCTTGAAGGGAGATGCATATTTTAAAGTTGAACTTGTAAAGGGTGTAATTATGGAATTTAATGCCTGCTAATCCAAGGCCACCGTGACATGTATAGCATGGGGTTTTCAATTAAGTATGCTTTGAATCAATTACGACACCGTTTTACCCCTTTTCTTTGCAGGAGAACAAGTGGCCAGAAAAACAGGAGGATTGTTAACTACCAACCAGAGAACGTTTCTAGAAAACTTGTTGAATTCTAGAAAATGCTCAAATGGGAAGTGATGTAATCTATCTTTACAGTCACTATCAATAAAATGACAAGTTTGAGTAGTATTTTAAGTACTGAGGGAGATGGTTCCACGGTGACGTGTGAGGCTCGCATTCGGGAGGTCTTGGGTTCGATTCTCGTGGCCGATCTTTCTTACCCACGGTTTTTTCGGGGTTTACCGAGTCGGGGTTTTCTAGATGAAGGCTGGGAAGGTTGTTTGCATCCACAAATTCTGTCCTTCCATTGCACCTCACTTTCCTTTCACTTCACCGTTTGTGTGTTTGGCTCTTTCAGGGTTTTAAGTGTCGGCGCGAGTTTCGGTGTGTACGGCAGGTGCTTGCTCTCTGTAAAGCCTCGTCCTCCGGATCGGGGAGCTCTCCGAGTATCGGGCCCCGTAAGGGATCTGCGAGCCCACAGGGAGAGGGGAGCCGGTGTACGAGCCGCGAACGGGAGTTCAAATCTAAAGTAGCTATAGACCCTGCCCTCTGCTGTCGTCTTTCCTCAGGTCTGGTCACCCTCCGTATACCTCATTTCACGCCTCCCTCCTGGGAGCGGAGGTGGGGGTGGGGCCTCCGTCAGGAGCAGAGACACAAAAGATTTCATTGGTCGAGGTGCTATGTACTCCCTATTAGTCTTGCCTGACTTATCTGTACCAGTAAGTAGAGTTTTTCTTAATTTTGTTTTAATCAGGCTTAGGTTGCCAAATTTATTCTACATCTAAAGATTAGTAAAGGGATTTTGTCTGCAAATTCTAAAGAGAAACCTAAACATAGAATTCTTATTGACAGTGTATTATGCTCAAATCCATAGTCAACAATTCTCTGGCGTTAGCATTCGTCAGCGTTTTTCTTTTTTTTTCTTTTTCTTTTTTTTTTTTTTTAATTTATTTTTTTTTATTATTATTATTTAATTTAATTTTTTTTGTGCTGTTATTGTTGTTACGAAACATAGTGAAAATGTTATGTTATGTTATATTATTAAACTTGGTATATTACCGCTACTCTTAATGTCTCTCTTGAATAAAAATATTCAGAATTGCAAACATTGCTCTTTAATAATCATTTGTTCTACTAGACATACTTTAAAAATTTATCTTAATACAAATAAATAGGTTAGTACTAGAGCATGGAGCCAAGTGCGGTCACATGCGATACAGGTTAGCTGGACACGGAGAGCGAATGATGTAAGCGGTACCGCGCAGCCGTATCTACATCCGCATCAGCAGACGCCTGCTGCTGTGTACTTGCGAAAACAGTAACAGTAGAGTCCATGTGCACTAAACTTTCCGCACAGTCTTGAGCCCTCTAGTTATTGCACAAAGTAGTCCTGAGTACTTATCCATAGAATTGTTCAATTCTGTTTCACCTAATTGTAGAGCTCTTCCGCTTAGTACATTTAGTACAAATAAGTCAACCTTGGCGTCCAACCTCTTTACAATGTAGGCGTTTTTTATGACTTCAATGTGTAATTTGTTTTTCTTTTTGTTGACAGAGGGGACTAGTTCTTGGCCCTACAATCCGCTTTGTAAAAGAAATGTAGAACAAATTAAGAAGGTTAATAGGGAAAAAAACTGTATCATGAAACTTGCATACCTTATTTAAGAGACAAATACAAAATTGCATATTGGAAAGTGATTGGTCTACCTTTTTGTGCTCGTGGGGTGACCATTAAATTTATTATTGACTTGTTCTGACGTTTTAAATTGCAATTAAGTGTTTTTGGAACTATTGTTTTACAAATTATCCATGATTCCTTGTACATTTTACACAATCGTCTGTATACTTCACTAAATTAAGTGAATAATTCTAAAATGGTCAGCTGTCCTATTTCCAAATTGTATAATAATTTTCTACATTATCACACTTTACCTAACAAATATTTTTACATTATGCAATTTTTTGTTTACCTTTTATCGTTCATATTTAAAATTGTCGTTTTCTACAGATATATTAGCAGTCGTGTCTTCATGACAAACATAAAATAGGACAACTATCAACTACTGGATTTTCTCTCTCATTCCCCTTGCACCTACAAGAATACTAACAGTAATTTCTGCAAATTTTTATCTCGATTGACATGAAAAAGATAGAGGAATATGTGTGTGTAGGAATAGTTAGTACAAGAGTAGACAAAGTCATGTGAGTGTAACACGTCATATTTTTATGAGAATAGGATAAATGAATAGAATTCCCGCAAATTTGCCTGCCTAACATTAAAACTCAAAATGTTGTGTTTCTAAGATTAGAACCATTCAGCAGTGTTATTGAAATCGGTTCCAAATACCTTGTTATCACACTGGTATATTTGTTTTATTTAATTATTTTAGTAGGTTAAGATTGATTGGATCGTGCCCTAAGCACGTTGGTAGCACTGCTGATTATCAAGCGGAAAACCCGGTTCGATTCCCGGTACAGGCGTGGGAATCTTCTGCTGGGAGACCTGGTTCGGGGTGCATTCGGCCTCGTTGGGTCCCTGAGGGGTCAATTAAGGAGCTGCTTGATTGAGAAGTAGTGGCCCCGGACTGCGAAGATCGCATAACCGGCCAGGAGGGCCTGAGGCGTTGACCATATCCCACTTCCAGTACTGCATCCCCCCACTCATGACGCCTGTGATGAGCAGAGGTGGGGACGCAGTGGCCGGGCGGTAGGCTTTGGTCCGGAAAGGGCTGCTGCTCCGCGGGGTTAGTTAGTTCTTTTAAGATTGCACTGGTATAATTAGAGCTGTTAGAATAAAAATTGTGTAATTTTTTAGCCGGCATCCAGTTGGAATAGCTGCTGGCTTCCAATAGCTAAGGCAATAGTGGGAAATATTGTTAGAATTAATTATATTTGTTTTATTTTATTATTTTAGTAGGTTAAGATTGAATTTTTATAATTAGACTTGCTGGAATAAATACTACTTACTTGCATTAATAAGCAGTAATGTGTACAAAGCACAGCATTCCTTTTATAATCAATTCTGTCCTACCGTAAACTACAAAGTGCAGCATTCGAGCGGAACCCGTGCGGCACATTTGTCATGTAGTAGGCCATGAAGGGAACACTCCATCATAATGTGATGGAGAACCCAGCACTAACTCCCAAGTGGCCCACAGCCCTTGAAGACAAGGGGAATGTGCGAATGTAATCTGGCTTTAACCATTCGGGGCAAGGTACTAGAAGCTAATGACACTGTGAAGTGAACAGGTGTTCTAAATTAGAGAAATTTAGCATGATGCAGAATTCAAATCACGCCACTCCGTGCGCCTATTTCTGAATGTCCACAGAAAAATTTGTACGCCTTTGTTCTCTTCCAGGTCGAAGTGTTCGTTAAATAACACTAGCGTGCCGAAATACCGCTTACAGTCACACAGTTTTGACTATAAACGAACTAAAATATGTGCCTTGTTCTATATACACAAACCAACATCACTTATTTGTGTGAACGCTTATTATAGGAGAAGAGTCGTTTCAATGGCACGTGATTTAATTCTCAAGAAGGTTAAATTACAATAAGCTGTCTCGACATATTATGTGCCTTAAAAACTAAGCAAACACATTCCTCAGCACATTTATTCTGACAGCTGCAATAGGCTAAGTATTATTGAATACCCGATTTGAGAGGGACGATTTTGGTAAACTTCTGGAACAGTTTAGAAGCAACTAACCGGCACCTGAGCACATAGCCTAGCTGCCTGCCGAGCATGACGGACTCTGGACAATTTAGGCCGGTATGAAAGCGCATTGTGAAATGTACCCAACTTGCCCCTTAGGCCCCACTCACACCGAAGTCATAACCCTAAAATAGCGCGGCATAAGATATATTATAATTATATTATAACATATATAATAGTCCGAACCTTCATACAGCTATCGCCAAATGAACTGGTTGCAAGATACCTAACTCCACAACGCCAGAGCGTGACGTCATTGTGTGGGTACAGTGCCAGCACAAAACACGCTGCCTACAGCGCACAATGTCTCTCGAATGTGTTCATTAGTTCCACACAGTAAAATGCCTGCAGAACGAAATTCGAAATATTCACGATTGCTGAATTTGTACTAGAAGTTGGGAGTGAATATTTTACTGGAAATGGTGACGGCGTTGAATGTAAGTTATACAAAAAACTATCTACAACGTTCCTCCATTGACTGTACCTTGCCTCCTGTGTGTTGTGATCATATGAAAGACCTACCCCTCCCACTGGCTATAGTCCAAACCAAGCAACCTTCGCTTTCCTGTATTACTCTAGTCATAGGCATAGCAGTCATAGCACATAGCAGTCATAGGCATGATTGTGATTGCTGCAACGGAGGGGGGACACCTCGACCCATGGTGGCCTCGACATGCATCTATTGTGGGCTACAATCCCTGCAGACGGGTGGGATGAGGTGAAGTGAGACCACAGGCCTGTCAGAGAAGAGAGACAGCGACGCCCAGAGACGAACGGAAGTCTCCTAACAATTACAGAGATTGCCACCTGGCGCACGACCGAAGTGTGTCCGCTACCAAGGGAGAGGGCAACGAGGCGACCTTTGCGACCAGGGCAGCAACTTCCAGGAGGGGCTAGGAAAGGGGGTTTACAGAACGCAAGCATCCGTGCCATCCATCCGCATCCGCCGGAAGGTACCGCACTACCAATCAAATCTGAAAGACGACAAGGGAAGGAGGAAGCAATCAGTGGAGTAGAGAATCCACCCCAGCATCCGCCTAGTGACCAGGGGAAACCACAGAAAAAGCTAAATCACAGTGGTCGGTCGATGGGGATCGAACCCAGACTTCCTGAATGCGAGTCGCACACGTTGCCATGGCGCAATCGCGCTCGGTAGCCTTAGGCATAACGCATAAGTTGACTTGGGTTCTAGAGAGACAAATTGCATGTGAAAATCTGCAGGACCTCCCACAGATTCCCAATTAAATAACATAACCAATAATATCGAATAGGAAAACTTGCACAGGCTTAACATGTGCTGTACCAAGGAAATAATGCAGCAGCACCTGGTGCTAGCTTTGGATGTAGTACGGCCAAATGGAGCATCCTGGTTGTACAGTAATTGGCGTAAAATCTCACGTCGCGATCGTGTGTTGTTTAGAAGCTAGTGACGGATGGAGAAAGAAATGCACAATTCTTTCTGTATGCATGCAACGCAAACATAAAGTTTGGAGTTGGCAAACCTTTGCGTTACGTAGTGCGTTGCGTGACTATGAATGCTTCCATTAATAACGTGGCTGGGTGCAAAGTCTTGCGTTTATATTTCGACTGCACTTAGTGATCGTTGTGAATGGGGCCACACAGAAGGTGCCAGAAGTGTTTGTTAGCACTGTTAATATCTACAGCAAAAATGTCCATTGACTCGGGGCAGTTAGCCTAAAGAGATTAACGAAATGTCATGGCGAAAATTCCGTTTCAATTCTTCCTCACAGTGCGGTTATGATATGAACACTATTCTTTATTAACCCACAGAGAAAGGCTCACAAGGGACGAGATCGGAGAAGAGGTTTAGCTATACCTTCTGGGGAATAACTCGCCAAAAATGTCAAATAAGACTCCTTTCCTTTGACGTGCCGCATGAGCTGTTACGCAAGTATTCTCCGTGAAGCTCCATTTATTTCTGAAGACGAACTGCATCGATTCAATAGACAATTTATAGGAAGACTACAGTATTGCTCACAAATAGAGAAATAACACTTTCGGTACCTTCTGTAACAGGCTGAATACTTTACACTTCACAATGTTCTTCATTTCGGTTTACTCGTCCAGAGCCTGTGACCCTTCACTTGTCGAGAGTCGAAAATATTAAAATAAGTCAACTAGAACATCTACCAACAGTTGCAGGTAGGGTAGAAGCTATGTTGCTATTAATCGCTGCTTTTAATCTATATTTATACGAAATAATGGGATTGTGGGATGAAAATCCTGGAGTAGCATTCGATTTGGAAGACACAAAAATTACTGTGGAATGTTTAGACTGTTGAAGCCTGCTTGCAAAAACAGAAAAAGTATTACAGAGAACAATTTATATTAAAAATTAATATAGCTAAGGAATGAATGTGCAACTATATGATATTTAAAGTACATAACCAGCTTATTGTAAAGAAATAAGAGAAAATGACACCTTCTTATTTGTAAAACATAATGTATAAAAGCAATTGGCACAGATTGAAAAATAAATATTGTCACTGCTATTTACAGATGGACGGTAAATAAACAATACATCATTACACAAGCGATTGAAATGAAATTGTATACATCCATAGCAGGATGTACTAAGTATTACAGCTGGAGAAATTAAGACATTGGAGGGGAATAAAATTCAACAATTATACTGAGATAGCTGGAAGGAATGCCAAAAGATAGGATTCCAAAAGCATCAACAAAACTAAAAGGGGAAGAAATCCTGGAATACCAAAGATGAGATGGTCTCAGTTTGAAGCTGGAACTGTAAAAGGGTATACCGGGTGGAAGGTACTGCTTCGGCCATATGCTAATCAGGGATTCTACTGTCTGTTCACCAGCTCATGGCCTTAGGGGACTGAAGAGAAGAGGAGAGTCGTTCCACGATAGTGTAGCTCGAGTAGATAACGTTGTGGCTAGTTAGGTTGCCAACTTACCTTCAATATTATTCCCGCTATGTTTACTCGCTAATATGTTAATATCCCTTAATTTCAGTTAAAAATTGGACGAGTCACTAGCGTTATCTCGGAAGTAAAGAAAAAATGAATGCAGAAGTAGATAAATCCCCGCCTATGAGTGGTGTGAAATCTGCTATTATACTGTGGTTGCAGAGCAAAGGGATTCAGAGTGACGCTCCATGTGTGAAACAGATTTTTACAGGATGACTGAAACAAACTTAAAGAGGTTTCTAAAATGGACGCATTTTGGGTTTCATTGGGCCACACAGTCGTTTGCTTGTTCCCATACATGTGTGATCTCAATCCCATAGAACTAGCTTGGGCCAAGGTAAAACGAATAGTTAAATAAATGTAACAGCTGAATTTCCCTTACAAGAATTGCACGATATAACGCTCGAGCGTACATCACTTGTAACCGAAACAGGTAAGACATGAACAATTCTTGCGCATAGGGGAAGCTGTTTTCCTTCCCTCTCTGTGCAACGGCTAAGAGGGGGAAAGTAGACGCGTCAGTTTGCCGCGAAACACTACAACAGCGCGCAAAAGGAACAATTGCTGTTCGCATGAAAGTAATTGTTGGCACATGGTCATAGCCATAGCGAAACGGTCCGACTTCTGCGCACACACGTTTGCGCAAATTCTCCCCACCATCACCCTTTCAGGTGAAGAATGCCACTGCGCAGCTAAGGCATGCCTCAACTCACGAGCTATATATGGCGTACGGATACGTAGGTAGGGCAGGTATAGGTAT
Organism: Tenodera sinensis; assembly: GCA_030765045.1. Taxonomy (NCBI): domain Eukaryota; kingdom Metazoa; phylum Arthropoda; class Insecta; order Mantodea; family Mantidae; genus Tenodera; species Tenodera sinensis. The sequence continues at coordinate 69,550,660 of CM060964.1, read as the reverse complement.
TCTGGATATGCGTGTCACAGGGCAACTCTAACCCTTCCTTCTCGTTTGCAACACACAAAAAGACTTCTAACGCAGTGGTGGAACACAACTGTACGCATTACCAGATGCGTTCCACAAAAGTTGGTTACATATCTATGGACAATGGGCTCTTTATATTTTGTAGCATACTGCAACGTGCTATGTGTAAGTACTTTGAAAACTAAGTATTGCGTATTGTTTATTCATTTTCCTGGAAGCTTAGAATCGATATTTTATTTGTTTTCAATTTGATAAGATGTATAGGATATTTCGAGTTTCATACCTATATTGTAGAATAATGCACTTTTGTTTCATTTACTGCATCCCCTGGATTTTAATAAATAAGCATCGTCTGCTTTTCTAAACTACGATTGAGATATCGCCACTACACCCCCTCCTCGCTCCTGCATCAAGATAATGCACATGCTCAGGCAGCTCTCTGAAACAATTTCTACATTTATTCCTATCTCTCCTAAATTCCCTCATTCTCCATGTTTAGCCCCAGTAATTTTCTGTCTACAAAAGGAGTTTTTAACACTAAGAAAGGAGAACTTTGTGGTACATAGCATCTCGACCTGTAAATCTTTTGCACCTAGGCCCTAAAGGGGGCGCCCCCCAGGAGGGAGGGGTAAGGTGAGAGAATACTAAGGGTGGTCGGTCCTGAGGAGAGACGACAGTAGAGGGCATGTTCGTAACAACTACAGATTTGAAATCCCCCCCCCCCCAGTGGCGGCTAGTACTTCGGCTGCTCTCCCGTCCTTGAGGGCTCTTGGTACCCTGGGGGGCCCGGGACTCGGAGACATCCCCCGATCCAGAGGAATTACTGAGAGCAAGCACCTGCCGTGCACTACGGAACTCTCTCCGACGCTTATAACCCTGAAACAACCAAGCAGGAAGGTCGGCCACGGAATCGAGCTCACGACCTACGGAATGCAAGCCTCACACCTCACCGCGGAGCCCTCTCTCTCGGTTCTAAAAGCGGAACCATTGTGTTAATTCAAAAGGGAATTATTTTGAAAGGAAACTTATCAAAAATAGGTTTTGGTATTACTACTTGAAAATGTTAGGGCCCAAAAGCTTTTCAACCAGGCCTCATATAAGCATTGCATAATGAAACACAGATACCCGAAGTGATAATGAAGAAACAAGTGTTAAAACAGCTGTGTATGCCAAAATGTGCGCGATCTATTCGGAGTAATGACGGCGCGAATAAAGCAGGTGCAGCAAATTAAATGATAGCTCCGCAAAATTCTGAGATTTCCATAACCTTAATAACACAGCATTAATTGCCGTGGGACTAAACGCCGGCGCCATAGCAGCTAAATGACCTGAAGCGTTGTGCCGATTTGCCAGGGAGGAAATTGGGCACAATCATTGCTATTTTACATTTCTTTAGTTTTATGTTTGTGTTAATAGTAGTGAGCTCATCGAGCGAGTACTACGTACACTCCGGGCACATAAAAATGATGACTCATCCACTTAAATAGATTGCACTTTTATTGATGACGGTACGTGTTGAGGAACTTTAGTAATAGAATATGCCTTTATGGCCAACTTCCAGATCTTTACGGTAGAGTGCAGTGCGCAAAGCAGTTATACACCGGAGCTTAGGTGCTCTATTGTAGTCAGATCTTGTCTGCATCTGCTAACATGAAGGACAGTTTTTGTTCAAGATTTTAGGCTTGTCATTAACCTTAGGATTCTAAGTGTTACATACTACATACTTTTTCTTCTTAGGATTATACTCCTCTTACCAAAGAGATAGCTCTGCGGTATCGTGTGAAGCTCGCCTTCGGGAGGTTGTGGGTTTGATTCTCGTGCTCAATCTGTCTGACCCATGGGTTCTTTACGGGGGTTTCCCAGGGTCGCTAGGCGAATGCTGGTAAGGTTAATTACATCCCGTGTCCCTCTGTTTCACCCCACTTCCCATTCCGCTTCACCTTTCTTCTGCTTGGTTGTTTCAGGGTTCTAAGCTGGGTGGGAGTTTCAGTACTCATGACACGTAATTGTCCTCTGTAAATCCTCGTCCTACGGATCGGGGGAAGTCTCCAAGTTCCTGGCCCTCTAGGGAACCTTTGAGCCCGCAGGGCGGAGGAGAGGAATGATGTATGAGCCGCCACCGGGGAGTTAAAATCTTCAGTTCTTACAGACCCTGCCCTCTGTTGTTGTCTCTCCTCAGGTCCAACCACCCTTCGTATCCTCTCACCTCAAGCTTCTCCCGCGACGCACCCCACAGGGGCATAATCACAAAAGATTACATTGTTCGATGTGCTAAGCTTCTTCCGAACCTTGTGATGACAGGAAATTATCAAAGCATTTGCCTAGCGGCCGAGAAAAACCGCGAGAAAAAAATTAACTTCGGTCAGGCTTGAACAGGGACCTGGGGTTGAAACAGGGACCTCCTAAATACGACTCATTCACGTTACCGCGGTGCCACAGCGCTCCGATTACATATTGACTACTACATACCACGGTTACAAGTATGTTATCTGCAACTGTAAATTTAAAGTGCAAGTATTTTCAAAATTTCCAAGGTGACACTATTGTATCCGCTTTTGTATATGAAAGAAAAACTAAGACAATTCGTTTATGTACTTGAGAATCAAATTAATATAAGTTCAACATTAGTTATTATGATACGGATACTTCAACTGTCGAACGTAACTGTAAATATGATTGCAATCCCGAAATAATAAAGCTTCTTTTTTAACTATTTAATTGCGCTTTGCATCTCGTAGTCTTTTAGAGCTATGGCCTAATCGACTGAAAGATGCCTACAATGCCTCTTTACCAAATATACACAAAAGATAAAAATATAAACTTGAATTCTGAAGAATTGGATTGGACTCCCTTTGTTGATCTCCGTACCAGATTAATTTACGCCCCTTCTTCGACAACTTTATCTAGCTGATAAAACCAAGAATAGTTCGCTAACACATGATATTTTAGGGTATATGTAACTGAAGTCTAACTCCCTCATGAGTTAATGTCTACTTAGTTTTATCCCCGCTTAGTTGGCATTTAGGTCACTTTATGTTTTTGTTTAAAAAAGAAACAGGAAGGATATATGTATTAACTATGGACTTTTAATTCTTTTATTTTGTTTCAGGTAAGTTCAAACTCACATGGAGATCTGCAAAACCGTTCAGTACTCAGTAACTGTGAGTATTTTTATTCTTACTTATAGATGTAACAAAATGGCCCTTTTTCCACTTAACGAGATATAGGTGCCAATCTGGTGAATTTAATATTGCATAGTGCTGTAAAACGCATTTTATTTAACTTCTTACACTAATGCTTTCTGTAAGTAAAGCAGAGTATTAAAATTTTGTTCAAGTTCGCTTCTTTCCATAATTGGTAGAACTATGTTTTCGTCTTTTCATGTTCTCAATTTTTTCAGGTCTTGTCATATATTTTATATCTTACTATATGTGATATTTACATAATGGCACGGTCCCATGCAAGAGCAAAGGAAATCTTCCAAGAATAAAGAGATGCAGCTGAGGGGATAAAGTTACAAATAAACACACAAAAATCAAATGTTATGATCAATACACGAAGGAAAATCAGGAAACCTAATCAGTTTAAAATTGGGTCATTAGGGTTAGAAATAGTTAATCAGTTTAAATATTTGGGATGTTGGATAACAGAAAGTAATAATGTAATTTATGAAATAAAGAGGATACGTGCCGCCAATGGAATTTACGCATCGCTATCTATAGTTATCAAGTGAAGAAACATTCATCGTCAGACCAAAGCAACACTGTATGAAGTCATGATTAGACCAATAATGACATGTGACAGCGAGACCTGGACCATGAATAAACGAGCCGCTAATTTAATCGACACTTTCGAAAGAAGGATCTTAAGAAGAATAAATGGCCCAGTCCAAGATAAAACTGTGTGGAGAATACGCTACAATAATGAACTATATAATCTATACAAAGACAGCCAGTTAACCACCAACATCAGATGTCATAGACTTCCACGAGCTGTACACATCATGAGGATGGGAGATAAGAGAAACCCAAGAAAATACTAAATAGCCAGATCGAAGGTAGAAGGCCTATAGGAAGACCTAGGGACCGCTGGATCGATGGTGGTTGTAGTGTTTAACGCCCGCTTTTACTACTACGGCACCACAGGCGGTGACACTGATGACACATGGAATGAAGATGGAGCACCGGTGGAATGAGATGGCGGGGGAAACCGGAGCACCCGGAGAAAACCCGCCCTGACGCCGCTTCGTCCACCACGAATACCACATGCGGGTCCCTGGGATCGAACCCGGGCCGCCTAGGTGGTAGGCGAGCACGCTAACCGCTCGGTCACGGCGACTGGATCGATGCTGTGGCAAGTGATGCTAAAGCCCTACTACAAACCAGGCGGTGGTCATCAGTTGCCAAAGACAGACCCAGATGAAGGCGAATGATTGGTTCGATCCCGAACTGCTACGCCATAGTAATACTTTTTTTTTCTTCTTTTTTTGGGTTAAACATGTTGGTGTAGCAAAATTCAATAAAAGTAGCTCATTAAGAAGGGTCTTAATTTTGAAACCCCAACGTGATCTAATAAACACATCGCGTACTATATTTTAGGGACGTAGCTACGATAAAATGTTATAAGTTCAATAGTGAATACTCGAGTGCACTGAAACGTGCTCATGCTTCTGGTTTGCAATAGTGTCCTTCTTTGTTTAATGTTGGCAGAAGCTCCTAATTGTTTGTGTTCCACACCAGGCTCAATCTCTTACTTGTTTGAAATCTAGTCCCCAGCCGAATTTAATGTCGTACTGGCAAGTTGGCCATGGTAGCTTAGTGGCTAGAGCAGCCGCTCGATAAGCGGAAGAACCGTGGTTCAAATCCCGGCTATGGCATTGAATCTTTCAGTCCTGATTCCACCTCTTAAACATTGCCCACACACGGCTTGTGTGTTCAAAAACACCAGCAATAAGTTTGTTGGCATAAATAAATAATAATTACATTGTGATATTTCGGAAAGTGTCTATTGGTTACGAAATAGCAGCACTGTGATGCTTAACTGTAAAAGGTATGGGTAAATAAACAGGAATAAGAGATGTCTCTCATGACTAAAGAATCTATTCTCATACGATCCTCCGGACAGCAACCCTTCATTTGGCCCTCAGCTGAATGATGTCACACCTGGCGACGACGAATCCGACACCACAAGTTGCCTGGTTCTTCAGTGAGGGAAAACACCCATCAAATGAAAGGTTTTGTGCATTACCAGACTTAGGAAATCATTCCTTTATTCAACGAATTCCAGCATCCTCAGCACGTGTATTCGCGTGATATCCCAACTTATTAGTGAATGAAGAATCAAAAAAACTGGTGCTTCAATAATCCAAGGACATTCCCTTTCCTCCAAACTTTAGCATAGCTTTGCTTCTAGTATTACAATTGACAATAACCACCTTGCTCCTGAGCCGCTGGTTTCTTGACTCAAGTATCTGGGGCACAACTCTTGCTCTGATTGATGCATGGCCTGGATGACAGGGCTATTTTAAGAACTGTGTGTGTACGTATGTGTGGAACCAGTCAACATGTGTTCAACGAATAACCTAAACGGAAACTGCTCTGCTTAAAACGTCTCCAGATTTCAACGTTCAGGATGACATCAGTAGGGTGCAGCTCTTTTATTGAATACTTAATCAAGATATGCGACGAGGATTTCAACTAAATAAAAAATTCAATTTCAAATAGCACACATACGTTTAATGTAAAAATCTCTATCGTCGAGTTATGTGTAATGCTCTAACATAAGTTTCAACAAATTAAAGCAAGTGTGTCGTATGCAATAATGGACGTTGAACACTGGTAAGAGTCATTATGGCCGAAAGCTTGGAAGTCTCCAAAGATATTACTTGTCTGACCGCCCATCAATAATCGATGCTCCAGGAAGTTTTCTTTTTCTGTCACCTATGGTTTTCTGGTTTTATAAAATACAATACGATTTCGCAGGATGTATTCCGAAAATTCTGGATGTGTATGCTCTTAGTCACACCCGAGTCTGAATTATCCAACATTGTAATTAAAATTTGTTGAGTAACATTAAGAAGGTAACAGTTCATGAAAATATCCTATATAACCATATGTTAATAGTGGAGGAACTGAAAAAACATCTGCGGTTTGCACCCTTTAAAGGAGGTTAGGTTAAATCTGATATGTCGCTTTCGCTCTCCCTCTCTCTCTCTCTCTCTCTCTCTCTCTCTCTCTCTCTCTCTCTCTCTCTTTCTCTCTCTGTCTTCCCAAAATAAAAAACAGCACTGGATTATATTATTAGAAATTGGGAGAAAAATACCAACAGTGATACTGAGTTCCTCTCACAGGCATTTAACTGTATGGAATGTGTTTGACATCAACAAGTCCAGCGTCTGAAAAAGATTACAGCTAGAGTTTCAACTTATCAGCAAAGCTTAGGCTTCTTAAAAAAACACACGCTCCTGTGAGCAATGCTGGGATAGTAACGTTGGACCCGAGATCCCTAAGCCTTGTTGATATGTTGGAACTCTAGCCGAAAAGTTTCTCAGAAAACGCTGGAGTTGTTATTGTGAAACACATTCCTTACATCAACATTCTGGCGAGAGAAATATAGTTAATGTAGATATCTATGTCATCATGAGCTGTCATGTGCAACTATTCCCCCTTTCCCCTCCAGAGAGCAGAACTCCCCCTCAGAGATTTTCTCGTCAGAGGCCTACAGTTATACGTGGCCCTTGTTGCAACAGGAATAAATAAAGCAGCCCACATAGGCAGTCTGTGACGGTCAGCATCGCTTCACTTTGAAGCAGTGTCAATTAACGCAATTATGTGACACAGTGGACCTTATGTGACGTACGGCAGCGATGAACCTTAAATAATGGGTGCTGAAGGAAGATAAGGTGTGCTTCTTGCGCAGTGATGCTCAGCGCCGAGTCATAGGAGTCGAAAACAAACCTCTCTAATGCTTGGTTCCCTGAGCAAGTGAAGGGGAATTGTTTCATGCACAAAACAAAGGGGTAGGACTAAGCAACAAGCTGAGTCATTAGTACTTAAGAACCAAGGTTGTGCATCACTGTTCTTACGTGTTTTACAGTCACATACAGGTTGTATAGAAAAGAATACAGACAACCCTTAGTGTCATGGATAGCACATTGAAGTGAGCGTTTTTCAAGGGGGAACCGTGACCGGTAATTTATGGTTTGTAAGCTGAGGGGCGTCGAAGTTTGTGGACGGTTTGGCAGTCTTGAGGTGAGTCCTACATTCCCAGACGTGCACGGTTAACTGCGGCTGGGTGCTCAGTATTTCAGTGACAGCATGGATTCACGCGATAAGCTCCACCTCTGATGTTACAGGGTAGTGTTACTCAATAGTGTTCATGATACCTCAAAAATAGTCAAGAGATGTAAGATCAGATGCCCGTGGCGGCCATGGCACAGGTGCCCCTCTACTAATCCATCAATTGGAGTATGTCGCATCCAGGTGGTGCCTCACATTTGCATGAAATGAGCTAGGGCTCCATCCTGTTGCAGCCACCTTACATGAAGGACCTGTAGTGACACCACAAGTAACATTCCAATCAAACTTGGACATCCCACAGGGTCCAAACCATCTATTTCAGTACATTGATTCCCTCTCGAAAGATGTTCATTTTAAAGTCCTGCCCTAAATACTAAGCACTGTCGGGGTTTCTTCTTTACACAATAGCTATTGTTGTTATTGTTATAATTGTTATCGTCACCGTTGTCACTACTATTACTATTATTACTACTACTATTATAATAATAATCATAATAATCATAATCATAATCATCATCATACTAATAATAATAATAATAATAGTAATAATAATAGTAATAATAGTAATAATAATAATAAATATTATTAATATTAATTTAAGTATTATTTAATATATTATGATGATGATGATGATTATTATTATTATTATTATTATTATTATTATTATTATTATTATTATTATTATTATTATTATTATTATTATTATTATTATTATTATTATTATTATTATTATTATCACTAGAGTCCGTATTGATATCCGAAGGCTCTACGAAAATCATTAATTGTTGTATTACAGTCCATTCATTCCTTAAACGCGTGATATTCTGTCTCGACGTGCGGGAAGCAGTCTTCGAGCCCAGTTTCCACGAACAACGGAACTATCTTGTCCAAGATGACACGACTTCCGCCAACATTGTCGTGATTTGCACACGTAGCTTTGTGCCATCAGTATCAGATGTGAGAACGGTGTCAATTGATATTTAGAGGCCACTACGACGTTACTCATACACTTCCGGAGAGATCGTCTCTCGTCATCTAGGAAAATTCTGGTTTCTCGCAAGGCTATGCATTTTCTACACAATGTACAAATTAACTTACCAGGAAGCGTCTTCAGATATGCATTTCTATTTCCGGTCCATTCTTAAATCTTAAAATAAGTAAAACCAGTCTGCAAGAAGTATAAATGCAACATATTCAACAAAACAGTTCAGGGTAAAGATCACAAAAGCGTGTAACTTATATTTCTCCATTAAGAACACTGTAAAAATGATCTGATGGGTTGCACTCATGACTTTTTCTATTCTTGTACAGTCTATTCTCACAATCGCTTATTCCTGTATTTACTTCATGCTAATAAAGGTAAAGATTTGCAAACCTTACTTTATTGCTAATTTCCTTGGAAAATATGGTTATAAGTGAGCTTTAAGTAATAGTTAACTATTTTAAGAGCTGGTCGCTATGGTCTCATTGCATGGCTAAGAAATAAAAAGATCAATAACGTATTTTTATTTGAAAAAGTAGAAGTATTTGAAAATTCAAGCCAATAGCTAGGGTTATTTTGGAAATTGTTTGCTACACAAAAAAGTAGTTTCATATAAAGTGTGGATTAGTGTGGAGGAATATTCTTAAAAGTCATTTTTCGTGTTTGAGTTATGCTATTCACAGACATACGCATGCGCGACCCCTCCCCACACACACATATACACACTCGCATGCTCGATGTGCACTCAAAATACACAAACCCTCACATGCAGACATACTCAGACTGATATATGAAAATTATGTGCTTGCTTTCAAAGTTTCTTAATGAAACCTTCCCGCATCTCTTTATCATAAAACTCCATCACACAAGGAAATTGCTTTCTAACCACAGAAGTCAAATCAAAGTTAAATTTTAAGGGTGAACTTCATACACCATCTGAAAACTTAATGTTTTGTTCCTTACGACATGTTCACTACGGTGGGACGAGAATTTAGAAGTAGCCTAAACTTAAACTTATAATTGTGTTTCAAGCACCATTTTTTCCGCCTAAACCCTTAGCTGTCAGAGGGTGGGGGAACAAATATTTCCATTACCTATAACCTCAACTGTTTTTTTTTCTTTTTTTTTTTTTTTTTTTTTTTTCTTTCTGAAATGTAGTACACTAAACCGAATACGCATAACATAACAATAACATGATTGCATTAATTTCAGTCGCGCGCGCGCACACACACGGGCACACGAACACACACACACACACACACACACACACACACACACACATGTCATGTTTAAAAACGAAGGTAAAAATGTATCCTCTGCTAAACTGTTTGCCCTTGCCACCAGGAAACAATTAAAACGCAGAACTATGGTCTTATTGGCTCATGTACATGGATCATAAGTTAGCAACAATAAATTGCTTTAACTCCATATATTCCCTTTGAATATTTTGTAAACGACAAATCTTTTAGGAAATGTTATGCTTGTTATGTAACTTTTCCACAGAGCATTATAATAATTGGGACATTTGAAATTGTTTATTTGGCGCACAATTATAAAACCTCAAGTCTTTGAGTAAAATAATAAAAATGCCTCTTGGCGTGTTCCCTAACTGGAGCCTAGTGTAATATGTGAAATGCCAAGTCCCATAGTATTCTTTAAGTCTAAAACACACACGTAAAACATTTTAAAGGGCGATTTTCGAGCTTCAGTGGACCCATTTTGTAACAGGAACACCCATTGTTTTGTCAGGAAAAGAAAATTACCACCAAAACCTGGGTTACTATTTTATTATTAGAGGGCGAAAGATTGTGCGATACGCCACAAGTTTAATGCATATGGCTTCTATTGTTGCTATTCACTCATGTACACAGTTGGAGGTGTCTGTTAATGTGCGTGTATATATGACTTTTTTTATTTTTGTTGTTTAACGACGCTGTCAATTGCCAGGATCACATCAGCGTCGCCGGTGTGCCGGAATTTCGTCCCGCAGGAGTTCTTTTACATGCCAGTAAATCTACTGTCATGGAGTTGTCGATTTTAAGCACACTTAAAAACCATCGGCCTGGGCCGGGTTTGAACCCGCGACCTTGGGATTACTAGGCCAGCGTCTAACCAACTGAGCCACCCAGACCGACAGTATGTATGAAGGCTGAGTGGTACCGGTTACGTTATTCATTTTCCGTGTCCAACTAACATATATCGCATGTGACCGCACATGATTCCGCGCTCTATTTATAACTTCTGCAGCGTGGTGAAGAGCTTCGTGAATAACATGGGGATTTTCGGTAAATCAGAATTGTTTTTTGGACATATAGATAATGTGCTGGGGTTAAAGGTCATCAAGTGCAATATCTGTTGTGATTCAGGTAAGCCTTAATTTAAGTTAGTACAGTAGTAAGTGTTCCGTACCTATGACGTGTCGGTCGTTTACGTGTAACTTTGGCGGAGAGCGCGCCGGTCCTCGCCCGGTGCAGTTCCGCTGCAGAGAGGTTCGGCCGATCTACGAACGCACTGTAGTAGGTGGAGAAGGCATGGCATTCCACCTAAAAATATAATACCTAGTGTTCACCAGTACTACACCTAAATGAGGCCCCCTAAATTATGAAATACCATACTTGGTATTTAAGTTCAACATCTTCAAAGGATGCAATACGAAGATTTTCCCATCCCAGACTACGTTCACATTGATAATGTTTCTTAAATTTTTACTTTTTACAAAATGGTTCAAACGATTTTGATTAAAATGCATGACAAATTAAATTTATATCTTGAATTTTCTTGGAATAGCCTCTGGGGTCCTCTTCATTCTGGATGACTTTTGCGTAACTGGTAAATCGTGAAAGGTAAATAAAATCTTAATACACAAAACTGTAGATCTCGTTAAAACATACAATTTATGTCAAATAAATGTTTATGTGGAAATAACCATTCCCAAGGTATTCCTTGTTATCTGTTTGAATTTTCAAACTTATTTTTCCCAAATGGGAAGTCGTTATTTGTTTCTTTATGTCGTGGTCGTGCAAAGATAACGAGTCCAGCTTTGTTATGCAGAGTACACCTTCCAAACCGTGCAACAAACAACCAACATTACCGGCGCCTCATGCACAGCTACGAGATTTAGCTTATGGGGCCCTGGGACTGAAATTTGAATTTCATATATTTTTATAGGTATGAAATCAATGTTTTGCACACTAAAGGGATTTCATGTTATAAACTACCACACAAAGTTCCAGCACAATCTGTTTTATAGCTTTGGGGGAGTTAATTGTTCAATTAATTCACAATGCGAAAATGCCTTAATATTCAAAATACTCCATGAGCACCAAAAACTAAAATAATGCCATATTTTCATTATTTTATAAATTCTAATTGGCCAAAAAACACCATCAATCTCTGGTAGGAAAAATAAATAATAATGTTTAAAGTAATTTCTTCGCTTTGATGGACATTGAAGATATTTGTAAACTTTTTTGGGTATTTAATTTTTTAAAGCTAAACAAATTTTCAGGTTTTGAAACCAAAGACTGAAGTTGAAGTCACCTAAATGGAGCACATGCTGGAATAATTCCAGGAGCATAGCACAAAATTTAATGCGCATGGAGCAGATAGTGTATTTAAAATGTAAAATCGAATAAAACCAATTTTTTCATGCATCATGATCATGAGTCAGATTATCTGTTCGGCCAAAAACTACCCTGCTGCATATATCGCACACTCCCTCATTTGCCTAGTTCCTCTCTCCTCAGATTCTTATCTTAATCACTTCTTTACGCTGAATTTGTTAGTTTTTGAGCTCTCTTCGGCCTATATTTTGTTCAAATACTAACGAACATTTATGCATTAAGGGGGCGTTTATATGTAGGGTGTAGACCACTAAAACTGGCAGAATCTAAAAAAAATGTCACTACCAATCGATGACTGAAGGATTGAGGAACAGCTATATGCACAAACCTAAAGATCATAAACTTGATATTTTTGGTCATTTTTCACTCCCGGGTTCCTTTAAGAAAGGAACGGAAGTTCGGAAACATTACGTATAAACTTATCTCTAGTAAATGTATCTTTTAATAAATTTGCATACGTTAAGCATGAGAATGTTGACGCATTTGTACATTTTTTAAAACATATCTAATAAAATAACGACTCTGAAAGAATTCCAGAACACGTAAATCACGTTTTTTTTTTTTTTTTTTTTTTGCCGCATTATGTATGGAAAGTTTAGCTGCTAGAAGGTTTTAAATTGGAGAGGAATAACTTTAAGACTTTTAACAAACTAAATTAATATTGGTATCAGTTCCTTAAAATGAAGTAGAAAATGTAGCACTCAACGCAATTTGATACAAAATGTATGAGATTTATATCCCTCATAGTGGTTGTGAAGGATTGTAGAAAACAATGAACCCATACAAAGCTAAAGTAGGTCAAAAGCATCCATAAGGACGCTGGCCTCGTGCAAAACGCGACATTATCTTAAAAGCCGCAAAAACGCAGTGACAGACTGTTCATGGTTGACAATTGCACCGTGTGTGTGATGGTTTAACGTCCTCGTACATCATGTTAAACAAAACACAAACGCGGAAGGTACGCTTCTGGAAACTGGGAAAAACACGCGTCTCCATTTAAATATGCATGATAGCATTTACCTAAACAACTTCTTACATGTGCGAGAGCTCCCGGGATCGATTCCCAGCTAGTGGAGGCAATTTTGCATGGCCAAGATAGTTTCCTATCCTCCCCAGAGTTTGGAAGCATGAATGAGAGTGTGATATAATGTATGACACCCAAAGATGAACCACTACATACGTGTTAACATCCATGATGATAGACAATATGTTCCAAAGGCCGCCGATATAGCTATTGCAGTTAAAGGTGGGGTAGAAACAGAACAATAAAAAAATTAAACTCCCTATATTTATATCTGAATACCAGCACAGAATGTGCACGGTGTAGCGATTAGCAGGAAAATATGTCAACTGCCTCAGTAGCACGCGAAAAGCAACCTCAATATGTGTTGTAAACCTTCAACTTTGACTAAGTAACATTTTTATTCAGCAATGGATGAATAAATTACCATTGAAGTTTGTGTTTACCATAAGTCCTAGTCCCACTTAAACAAAGGGGCTATAACTATGGCATATTGTTATAGTTTGTCCAGATCGTCCTGACACTCCATATGCGCAAAGAGGAGAAATTACGGGAAGTGACTGGAGTGGTGGGGAACAAACGAGTGATGACAGAACTCAGGCAGTCACATATACAAGCAGTGTACGTTTACGTATTGTAAACAATTATTGTGTAGTTATCACAGTCAGAGTTGGTGATATACTAATCCCCAGTTCACCTCTTATGTAAGTGAGCACGTCTCTGCTATTGCGCGTCTATGCTTCAGGAGTGGGAGACTGCCACGACGGAAAGGGCGGGCTGTACTTCAACGGGGCAATTCAACTGTGGCACCAAACCAAAAAACGTTATGCAATATTTCGTATGACTTTCATTACCTATTATTATTTTATATAATTTCTACGCATTACTCTTATGAAAGCTTATTTTTCTACCCGCTTTAAGTTAATCAACAAACCTTTGCAGAAATGGTTTTATTATACCTCTCGTTGTAGATAAAAGGGGCATAGAGGAAACGAAATGGATAGTCAGATATTTAAAAGCGGGCCGCTATATGGTGAGCTTGAAGCTCCATACTTTTCCCATAAATGCGGTAAGAAATAGCAACAGCGCTAGTAAATATGACAAAGTATTGAAGCATTTAAATCAACGCTAGCTAAGTGGTATCTTAGAAATGACTGATACAACAAAATAAATAATATTTTAAAGAGTTTTACAGTTTAGGTGTAGTACGTGTTCGTTTATCTCTTACCTAACGTTTACGAGTTATACAAAGTTATACTGCGAATGAAGGGAACTTCACAGGATATTCCAGAAAATTCAAGATATGCATTTAATTTGTATCTTAAATAACTTTAATCAAAATCGATAGAACTGTTTGATAAAATAAAATATTTATAAAAAACTATCCATGTAAAGAATAGTTCGGGATTGAGGGATTTTCATGAAAATCTTGTCATATCCTTCAAATATCATGAACTGAAATACCAGGTCTGGTATTTATTCGACATTTCGTTTTTGAGTTATGCTATTCACAGAAGCAGACAAACGTGCACATAAACATTGCAGTCCTCAAAACATGCATTTGAAGTAAAATCGCGATCTTTGCGTGTGTGTGTGTGTGTGTGTGTGTGTGTGTGTGTGTGTGTGTGTGTGTGTGTGTGTGTGTGTGTGTGTGTATGTGCGCGCGTTCGTGCGTGGAATACAACACGAAAAACTGAATATTTCGCTTAGTATTGAGTTGTATGTGACATCTTAGAACAAAAATTTTTCTAAACCATTATATATCCGACAGGCTTTAGCCTTTATAAAATATTGATAGATTGAACACTTAAATTATAAAAATGTTTCTGTAATGTTATTTCTGTACTTGGACTAATTATTACAAGAAAAAGTATGGTTTCTGTCTCATAACAATCAAAAGAAGCCTATACAGGTTGGTGTACTATTAAACCTGTGATGATTCAGTTATGAGCATACCAATTAAAGTGACAGTTTCCAAAACGTCACAAAACGCTTGTGTTGCGCAGGAAAAATATATGGACAGAAGAGTGGGGGAAGGAAAAGGAGAGCAAGAAAAATTACCAGCTTAAATACCAAACAACTAATGAGCACCAACGCTTCCAGTAATATTTGTCATAAACAGGCATAGGAATTCTCAAGCAATTGGCTTGACTTTCATTCCTGTTCACTCCAATATAGAGTGCAGATAAACAAAGCTAAAGGTTTACAGACATGCAGGTAAAAACTGTTCCATTGCTCTCTGCAAGCGCCAGACTATACGATGTCAGTGTTGTCATTTGTAGCGTCCGTGGCCATATAACCCACTGACAGTTGAACTTTATTGCCTTCTGTCCTTGAAATTCCTATGCCTGGTCATAAATCACCATTTGTCGAGAGTTGATGCACCAATCGAGCAAATAGATTAAATAACGAAGATAGAAGTCAATTCAGAAGTTCACTGGTTAATCTTGAAATTTAGAAGAGGCGCAAATTTAATTTTGGTCGAAATAATCTCGATTTGAAGCTTTTCTAAGGACAGCTGTTATGTAATTCTACTACGCAAATGGCCACAATGTCACTTCCAAGCTTTCGAGAGCTGCCATTGCTCTCCTTATCAGGGAGAAAATTATTTCCTAGAAGGGAACTATGAATGAAACATTAAACTGATTAATAATAAGCTATAGGCTTGAAGAACAATATGAAGATAAGTAAAGCTGAGAAGGTTAATTGAAACGTCATTAGGTCAGTTTTGTACAAAGTACAAACCGATTGCTAACAGTAATCTGCGCAGAGAATGCTTGATTCGTTAAGGCCAGATAGTGACCCCATGGGGAAGAGACCACTGGAGTAGTGATGTAAATATGCATAAGGGGCTACGTCCAAAAGTGGTCATGAGGCAAGTATAAATGTGAATGTAGTCCTAATGGTACAAAATCACCTGATTGGCCTTAAGTATACACCTAAAAATCCGCGAAGTCGTATATTACATTCGCTCAAGTTCTGTTTCTGCCAACATATTGTGATGCCGGGCGCGTTGCAAAACAAAGGATTGTTTGGGCAAAGCTACTTGACAGTACATACCACGCCGTCGAGCAAACAAAGGCGCAAGGTCAAGCTTCCCCACACCACTCACATGAGCGAACTCGTGACTAACAATAAAGAGGCATCACAAACGGTTTCCAGAGCCTTCGAAGATGATCTGGCTACGCCATAGCCGGCGTGTTTGTGGAAGTCAAGAAAAGTCCGTGTGACGTCATCCCCGCTATATAAGGAGGCCAGGAAACAGCGGAGAGTGACAGTTAAGGACATGAGTCGGCCATTGTGTCAGTGAGTGTGAGACAGATACATGTATGTCCGCGCGTCGTAAAGAAGATTTAACGAGCGACAAGTTTCTCTATCGTCGTTGTTAGTCTATGAGAGACAGATAAAGTAAAGAAAGACACTGAAAGAACTAAGTTAAGGTTATGTGAAGTAAAAGTTGTGACTTGTGGTAGTAGGAGGGACCGTGGACTATGTTAACGACGAGAAGAAAACTCCATTTGTGATAAAAATTGTAGAAGAGAGTAAAGTGATAGAAAAATAACCGGATTGGATGTTATCATGGTGTCACAATATTTCTACATAAATTTACTTTATACGATAACCAGGTGAAATGGATCTGCGGTAATGTGCGAGGCTCTCATTTGGGAGGTCCCGGGTTTGATGACCGCTGACTGCCCACTGTGACCTTGTGTTTTTCGTATTTTTCCCTGATCAGTGAACGAATGTTGAGATGATTTCTCATGTCACTATTTCCTATCAATATTGTCCCTTTCTTTCCGCTTCCTTCTTATCTTATAGGCGTGTTTCGAGATTTTATGACGTACGGCGATGTCGAAAACTTGACGCAGATGCTTGCTCTAAGGAAAAAGTACTTCTCATGGACAGAGGGCTGCTTGATCGACGGGTCGTTCATGGCCCTCTCTAAGCACCTCCAGCAGTGGGGCGAATCTTCGAGCCAGGAATTGTAAGGGACTTTCGGGCTCCCTGTCGCCTATCTACCTGCGGTCTGTAGCCCTTCATTCATCCCTTCCTTCGGGAAGGGTGGTAGCCACAGTGAAACTATCTAGGTCTAAGTGCACGAGGTGTTCATCTGCGTTTTATTACTTATAACTTACCTATCCAATATTATAAATATTGTTAATCCCAATATTACATTTTCTTTGTTTTACAATATTTATAAGTCGAGTAATATGCCGCATTAATTTGACATTTTAGAAGCAAAAGTACCTTAGAGTTAGACCACTTTTACATTGATTTTCGAGACTGATTTGCACATAGTTAAGTGGACAACTTCCTCTCTACATACTAATGGACCAGCTTCGTGTAATTGTTCATTGCTAACTAACACGCAATAATTTTCGCTGAAACTTTGGACCTTGCTGATATATCAAATCCTCGGTGTTAGGAATCATAAGCTGTCGAGCTTTAACTCTGTAATAATCATAGCGGCAGTTTAAAATCATAAAGAAATCCAACATACCTATTTTAATACTTCAACCAAAACATTGGGAACAAAGTTAAGTTTACATTAAAGTGAAAAAGAAGAAACGCCACTCAGTGATAACTTGCAAAATTTAAGCAGTCGCATCATATCAAACCTTCATCCTAGTCCATAAGCTTCACCAAGGACACGTATATTGAACAAAAGATACAATAGATTCACAACGAGCCTAATAGGTAGTGCTTGATCGATAGATCATTAAGTAATAATGATACATTTTAAGGGACCCAGGGTCTGAAATTAGAATTTTCTATATTTTCATAGGTAGGAGATCAATAGTTTGCACACTTAAGGGCGTTTATATTATAAACTACCACACAAAGTTACAGCACAGTCTGTTTTATAGTTTTGAGGGAATTAATTATTCAATTTATTCACAAGGTGAATATTCAAAATACTCCATGCGCATCAAAAACTAAAATGTCACAACAATTTTATTATTTTATAAACTCTAATTGCCCAATAAACACTATCTCAATTAGGAAAAAAAATAATTATTTATAAAGTAAATAATTTCTATGCTTTGATGGATATTGAAAATATTTTTAAAACCTTTTTGTGTACTTAATTCTTCTAAAGTTAAGCAAATTTTCTGATTTTAAAACCAAAGACTGAAGTTGAGGCCACATAAATTGAACACAAGCTGGAAAGGTAGCATGAAATTTAATGCGCATGGACCAGATAGTGTGTTAAAAAAATGTGAAGTCGAGAAAAAAAATTTTTTTTTTTTCTACGCATATGCATCATAAATGTGAGTCAGAATACTGTTTGCCACATCTTCCCTCTTTTGTTTAGTAGTCTCTCTCCTCAGATTCATAGCTTAACCAAGTTTGTGCTCTGATTTTTTTTTTTTTTTTTTTTTTTTTTAAAAAGCTTTCTCTAGTGGTTAGTAGGGGAAGTATTTTATTCCACCCAATAATTGCGTCCTAAAGGGGCCAAGAGTCAGAGGGGTTGTGGGGCGTTTGGAAAGGCGTATTGTGAGAGGGTGTGAGAGAGGGTACGAGTGAGTGTGCGAGAGAGAGCCCATGAGACGTTCCGTGAAAAGGTCCGTGAGGAGTTGTGGGGCGGTTGGAGAAGCAGTTTGTCGGAAGGTTCGTGATGGGGTTCGTGAGGGGGTCCGTGAGACGGCGCGCGTAAGGGGGCTCGTAAGGGGATCGCTATGGGGGATCGTGAGAGGGCTCGTGAAGGGGTCCGTGAGGGAGCTCGTGAGAGGATTCGAGAGATGGTTTGCGAGAGGGTTCGCAAGAGGGGTCGAGAGAGGATTCGTGAGGTGGCTCGTGAGAGGGTGCGTGAGAGGGTTCGTGGGAGGGTTCGTGGGAGGGTTCGTGAGGGTTGGTGAGAGGTTTCGAGAGGGTTGGTGAGAGGTTTCGAGAGAGTTCGTGAGAGGGTTCGAGAGAGTTCGTGAGAGGGTTCGTGCGGGGATCGAGAGAGGGTTCGAGAGAGGGTTACTGAGGGCTCGTGACAGGGTTCGTGTGAGGGTCCGTGAGAGGGTACGACTGAGGGTACGTGAGAGGGTTCGACAGAGGGTACGTGAGAGGGTTCGTGATTGGGTTCAAGAGAGGGTTGGTGTGAGGGTTCCTGTGAGGCTTCCAGGGAGGGTTCGTGAGAGGGTCCGTGAGACGGTCGTGAGAGGGTTCGTGATTGGGTTCGTGAGAGGTTAAGTGAGAGGGTTCGCCAGAGGGTGCGTGAGAGGTTTCGACAGAGGGTACGTAAGAGGGTTCGTGATTGGGTGCGAGACAGTGTTCGTGTGAGGGTTCGTGAGTCGGTTCGTGATAGGCTTCGCGAGAGGGTCCGTGAGAGTGTTCGTGAGTGGGTTCGTGAGAGGGTGCGTGAGTGGGTCCGTGAGAGGGTTCGAGAGATGGTTGCACAGAGAGGGTTAAACATAGGATACGTGAGAGGGTTCGACAGAGGGTACGTCAGAGGGTTCGACAGAGGGTAGGTGAGAGTGTTTGTGATTGGGTGCGAGAGAGTGTTGGTGAGAGGGTTCGTGATTTGGTGCGTGAGAGGGTTCGAGAGACAGTTCGTGCGAGGGTTCGAGAGAGGGTGCGTGAGAGGGTTCGGCAGAGGGTATGACAGGGTACGTGAGAGGGTTCGAGAGAGGGTGAGCCTCTGAGAGATCCTCTTAGTTGGGCCATCTAGAGGTCCTCTGAGACCACCCCTGTGAGGGTCCATGAGAGGGCCCTTAAGAGGGCCCCTGAGGTGGCACTTAGTGGGCCCCTGAAAGGGCCCCTTAGAGGGCCTTGAGAATGCCCTGTCACGGACCCTGAGACGGCCCTTGTGAGGATCCCAGTGAGGGCCCCTGGGAGGGCCCCAGGGTGTGCCCATGTGAGCCCCTGAGAGGGGCCATGAAAGTGTCCCCGACATGGCCCCTGAGAGGGCCACTTACAGGGCCTCTGGGACGGCCCCTGTTAGGGCCCCCGAGAGAGCCTCGAGAGGGCCCCTGTGAGGTCCCCTATGGGGGCCCTGTAAGTGCCCGTAAGAGGGCCCCTGTGAGGGCCCCTAGAGGGCCCCTGTGAGGGCCCCTCTGAGGGCCCCTCTGAGGGCCCCACTGATGGCCCCTATGAGGGCCCTTCTGAGGGCCCCTTTGAGCGCCCCTGTGAGGGCCCATGAAAGGGTCCCCGACATGGCCCTTGAGAGGACCACTTAGAAGGCCTCTGTGCGGCCCCTGTGAGGGCCCCCGAGAGAGCCTCGAGAGGGCCTCTGTGATGTGCCCTATGAGGGCCCCTCTGAGGTCCCCTTTGAGAGCTCATGTGAGGGCCCCTGAGACGGTCTCTGAGTGTCCGTGTGCAGGTCTGTGAGGTGGTCCGTGACGGTGTGCGTAAGGGGCTCCATGAGAGGGTCCGTGAGTGAGGGTGTCCGTGAGTGAGCGGGCCCGTGAGTGAGGGCGCTGGCGTGTTAGGTGCCCCGTGAGTGAGGGGGTTCTTGAGTGGGTGGGCTCGTGAGTGAGGGCGCTCGTGAGCAAGAGGGCTCGTGAGCGAGAGGGCTCGTGAGCGAGAGGGCTCGTGGGCGAGAGGGTTCGTGGGCGAGAGGGATCGTGGGTGAGAGGGATCGTGGGTGAGAGGGATCGTGGGTGAGAGGGATCGTGGGTGAGAGGTTGCGTATGAGAGGTTTCGTGGGTGAGAGGGTGTGCGGGTGAGAGGTTGCGTATGAGAGGGTTCGTGGGTGAGAGGGTGTGTGGGTGTGGTTGAGAGGGTGCATTGGTGAGAGGGTGTGTGGGTGAGAGGGTGTGTGGGTGAGAGAGCTTAGTGTGAGAGGGTTCGTGAGTGAGAGGTTTCGTGAGTGAGAGGTTTCGTGAGTGAGAGAGGGTTCGTGAGTGAGAGGTTTCGTGAGTGAAGTTTCGTGAGAGAGGGGTCGTGAGTGAGAGGTTTCGTGAGTGAGAAGTTTGGTGAGTGAGAAGTTTCGTGAGTGAGAGGGTCCTGAGTAAGAAGTTTCGTGAGTGAGAAGTTTCGTGAGTGAGAGGCTTCGTGAGTGAGAGGTTTCGTGAGTGAAAAGGCTCGTGAGTGAGAAGTTTCCTGAGTGAGAAGTTTCGTGAGTGAGAGGCTTCGTGAGTGAAAAGGTTCGTGAGTGAGAACTTTCGTGAGTGAGAAGTTTCGTGAGTGAGAGGGTTCGTGAGTGAGAAGTTTCGTGAGTGAGAAGTTTCGTGAGTGAGAGGTTTCGTGAGTGAGAGGCTTCGTGAGTGAAAAGGTTCGTGAGTGAGAAGTTTCGTGAGTGAGAAGTTTCGTGAGTGAGAGGTTTCGTGAGTGAGAGGCTTCGTGAGTGAAAAGGTTCGTGAGTGAGAGGTTTCGTGAGTGAGAGGTTTCGTGAGTGAAAAGGTTCGTGAGTGAGAGGGTTCCTGAGTGAGAAGTTTCGTGAGTGAGAAGTTTCGTGACGGAGGGTTCGTGATGGAGGGTTCGTGACTGATAGGGTTCGTGACAGAGGGTCGGTGACTGAGAGAGCTGGTGAGAGGGTTCGTGAGTGAGAGGGCTCGTGAGAGGGATCGCGAGGGATTTCGCGAGTGCGTTCGCAGGGGGCTCTTGAGTGAGGCGCTTCGTGAGAGGGTTCTCGAGAGGGGTCCGTGACGGCGTCGTAAAAGTTGGTAATGTAAAAGTGGTTGGGAATGGAAGAGTGGGTGAGAATGGGAGCGGGTGTCAGTGGGAGATTGAGGAATTGAGAGATTGTGAGGATCGGAGAGATTGTGAGGATGGGAGAAAGTGTCAGGATGGGAGAGAGTGTAAGGATGGGAGAGTGTTTGAGAATGAGAGAAAGCATGAGAATGGGAGAAAGTGTGAGAATGTGAGAATGGGAGAAAACGTGAGGTTGGGAGAGTGAGAGAGAGCGTGTGAATGGGAGAATGTGAAAGCGTGAGAATGGGAGAATGTGAGAGCGTGAGAGCGTGAGCATGGGAGAATGTGAGAGAGCGTGAGAATGGGAGAATGTGAAAGCGTGAGAATGGGAGAATGGGAGAGCGTGAGAGCGTGAGAATGGGAGAATGGGAGAGAACGGGAGAATGGGAGAGAGGGAGAGAAGGTGAGAATGGGAGAGGAATGATATGGTTGGTAGAGGGAAGAGAGGGGTGGTAGAGGGAAGAGAGGGCGAAGAGAGAGGGAATTCTGGGGATAGTGAGCGTAGAGGTGAGGAGTGAAGATTAAGTGCTGAGCGAGGGTAGAGGTATGGGAGGGAGGAGAGAGTGGAGCTGTTATGGGAAAGAGTGAGATTGTGGCAGAGTGCGAGGGCGAGAGTGCTAAGGGATATGGAGGTGGGAGAGAAAAAAATTGCACTGCCAACCGATGATGGAGGCTTGGGGAATATTTATAAATATAAACTTAAAAATCGTCAATATTATCATTTTTCGGTCATGTTTTTTTAATTTCAAGGTCCCTTAAGAGTGTTATAATAAAGGTAAAGGCTCAAGATCCCGTATACTTCCCTTACAATTTTAAGGATAAATACTCGATACAATATTTTTGAAAAGATCTAAAGATGCATTAACATGCATGGAACAATGATGTTCACCTGTTTACTGTTGCGTGACTGGATTTGCTTGTGTTGGGTTTTGTTCATAAGCATCAAATTGACAATCTCACTCACAGTTCTACACTATAGACAGCTGGAGAATAATCCGATCCTCCTGCTGGGAGTCAAACTCGGGGCCTCTGGACTTGGAATCTGGTATGCTAACCAATAGAGGCAGTCCTTATCATAACCTTCTTGTCTTAGGTTTTGTTTGTTTAATTTTAAAATGCTCCCCATTACGTAACATATGTCGAACTTCCTTCAGAGTTTCAATATACGCCCTTAAATACTGATGATATTAAGAGAACTTTCACATTCAGTTTATTTTTGGTATTTGGATATAATAATATCTGATTGATTTTTTAGAAAATTAGTACCATTACATAATTTATTTTCATTAGAAGTTTTAATTATACATAAAGTTGATTAAAAAGCTAGCCTTAGGTTTCCGAGGTCTCGGGTTCAATAAGGGGCTTGATAATCTTTAGCACGGCTTCCTTTAGAAAAGAAGTAAAGCCGGTGGTCCCGTTTCACACATACGTTTCACCTAAAGAACCTAAAGCCTGATTGGAAGGTCGCCGAGCACATTTAGCCCATTATAGAACGGGACGCTGAGAACCATAGCAATTATACAGCGTCCATAAATAAAAACTGAATTTATAAGGAAGCGTATAAGAGAACTAATGTGCAACGTTTAAAGATTTAAGCCAACCAAATGTTCATTACTTAAGACACTGTACATGAGCTTCAACTTTTATTTTTGTAAAATTACTTTCTTGCAGATATTTTCCCTTGGCCGTTCACTAAATATTTGTTCGGTTGGTCAAATTGATTCCACCAGCAGACTTGTTTTTAACATGTGTAAATGTGTGAGAGCAAAGCAAGGATTAAGGATGAATGTATAAAGTTACAACCATTAATAACTAATACAGTGGTGAAAATATAGTGCAGTACTTTACAAATTTCCTTCTAGCCAGTCAGGAGAATGTCCTGTGGTAGTATTTTTCTTGAGTTCTTGTTCCTAATTTGTACATCTGCGTTCCTGGGACGTTTGCTAGTTTATAGCAGCAGAATTTAGATAAGAGCTTAAGTGCTTTTTAACTGTGAACATGCAGAGATCTTGACGCAGTTGAACTAAGGAGCTTTGGTTGCTCTTCTGAGAAATCTGTTCTGAATTACTTCAACACCAGGGTGTTGTTACACCCCATATAGAAGCTGTGTATGTTAGCAGAAGTCTGATTAGAGTTTTATAAAGAAGAACAGAGCATTCAAAACTAGTTTGGGGTGTTTGTTTATTAGAGGATATAACTTATAAATTCTGAAGGACTGTAAGTGTTACGATATGAAGCTTTCTATATTAGTTTGGTGTCATAAAGGTATTTAACTGGTTTGTGAGAGGATAACCATTCCAGTAGCTCAAATGTCGGCAAATTTGTACCGACTGATGGTATGACGTAGATCATTGTCAGGGGCAAGCAATACGTCACCCTGTGTTAACCCTCCTCCACACACTCAACACGCGTTCAAACGAAAACAAGCAGTGACGGACACCACATCGATAAACGTGGCTCTTTCGAAACCACGGAAACGCAAAGCAACCTTCGTATTCGATGAGGAATAGGAATAACAGTATTGTTGCTGCGCTATGTGTGAAAATGTGAAATGTCTCTTGTGTTTGCACGTTTTAATTGGAGTTTACAAGTTAAACATTAAACGACATTACGAACATTGTCACAAAGACTGTAACCAAGTCACAAGCACGAAATATTAAGGTATTTTAAAATAAAATTATATAACCAATATCTGTCCTTAAATGCAACAATAAAGTGTAAATATACAATGAAGCTTCTTAGTCCAGTGCAGAAATTGATTACAACGTACCTACACCAAGTCTATAAAACCTTAAAAGGTGGTTGTGTAAAACCACAATTACAAATTGAGGTTGCGAATTTACAAACAATTTTGGATTCACAATTACAAAACGAGGTTAGTTTACTTTTGTGTAGTGAACTTCATATGACAACATTTCCGTCTCCCCATTCATTTGCTGCGCTTCTGTGAACACTGTTGTTCTAAACTGAAGATTGTAAAATCGAAAAGCAAATCGTGATTGACAAATGAAAACCTATGTGCTCTGTTCTATGTCAGACTTAGGAATGCGAAACCGAAGAAATAAGAAACACATTAATGAAAAATAAATGTTAAAGCTCTCTCAGTCTGCGTATATGTATTATGTATAAAATTAAAGATGTGTTACAGAAGTTTCTTTACACCGCCACTGTGGCTTTCAAATCCCCTCCTTCGAACCGTGGATCATGTGCATGCCGGGTTGCGTTCCCTGATGTCACAATTCGTGTAATCGCAATGACTATTTTGCCGACTACTGTAGTAGCTCATTAAAGAGGTATAATGTAGAGACGTTATGAAAGGGTGTTCGTGGGAATATCTTGCAAAACTATGGACATTAAAAAAATGTTATTCTGTACTCTGTTGAACAAATCTAGTAAAATTGTCAGCTAAATTCAACGAAATGTGTAAAAGTTAGAAATTCTACTACCAATTACTCTAAGTTATGAAGTATGCTTATTAGTGCAACAATATTCCTCTATAAAGAATGCCCCTTTGTGATTCCATAAACTAGCAGTCTGTATCAAAGCGAGTACACAATACTGAAAGACATGGCATCCCAACATCGCAGCAAACCTTGGCTAGCACAGGGAGTACTAGAATGGATAAATGTATCTGTATACTCAGAGGAATGCATTGCCAGACCACACAAGGGAGACCTCGGCAAGTGGAGACATGAAGACTGAAATCGAAAGCATGTAACCCGAATGCTCTGCGTTCCTCTAACAGAGAACTCCAGTTAGGGCTACTATCCGAACATTTTCAAGAGAGGGACAAAGCCCAACACAAAAGGCCCGTCGTCAAAAACTCACATGCAACTTCTAGCCCAGCTTTGTGTTTTTGTGCTTTTCATTGACATGCCCGTGTAGTTTTACGTCCATATTTATAAATCCAAAGGAAGTGAACCAAATACTATATATACTCTTAATGTCAATGTAGTAATTAATAGTTTTCTACACACCCAGAGTTCTTTATTCTTCCAGATTTTCGCTTTTGTTTTCCATCTTCGCATCTGAACCATTTAATATTTCTAACCACAAAGTACTAATATTTCTACTATCTAAGAGTCCTTCAGTAAATTTCTTTTACTCTTCCTGATTAGCTTCAGTATTGCTTTTCCTCCCTTCCTTTTCTGGATCACTTTCAATACATTCTCTATTCCAAGGTTTCATTCATTTCAACAATTAAAAGACTTCGAATTGTGTTTTTTTCTGAATTCGTCGCAACGTCCAAATCGCTGCATTAAACAGTGACTGACTCCAGTCAATTTAAGTCCGTAGTTTTTCCCTTAGTTACTCAACTGTAAATAAATCCTTTTCTCCTACTTAAAGCTTTCTTTGTCATTGCCGTTCTGTGTTTAATTGTTTGATAATACAATACTTCAATGATTAGTCCTTACTGCCTTTCTTACAATAAACTTCTCGGTTCTGTTGATCTTTTTAAAAGTGTTTTAACGCCCGTTTTACCACATACAACACCAAAGGTGATGGACTCCGATATATGAAATGATAACTGGGAAGGAAATTCGGTTAATAAATATTTCCAGGAGGCTACCTAACCAGCATTTAGTAGCAATGAGGACTGGAGAAAACCCGGACAAATACTCATCCAGGTAAGACGGTCCTTTAGGGGTTTGAATCACAAACTTCCCGATCAAGAGTCCAAGCCTTAACAACGTTTGCCATCTGTATCAGTTGGTCCTTGTGTAAGGTGTAACTGGTCTAATGGTCCACTGGGAAAATCCGTCTTTTCAGTAGACGGTTATAACAGGTAGTGACAATTAAGGCAATCTATATTTGTTTGTTTTTTACCCTCTATTACATACAGTAAAAGAAACTTAAGTCTGAGTGCTCATTGCGTCACATACAGATACACTAATTCAATCGTTCACGAAGATATAAATATGAAAGTTCACAGTTGAATTTACTTTCCTTGAATTTGAGTTTGTACGAATCAACATTACTATTAGCTTTGTAAGTTCTATATTTAATACCACAAGCATATGAGGGAGACTGTATGTCCAACTATTGGAGTAGTTTCTGTTATAGAATACTTGTAGTATATGCAGGGAATGTTGCATTGTTTATCATTCATCAATATGCCGAACAGATGCAGACGACAGCTCGCGGTTGTTTTATACACACACATTAACATACACAAAAATACCCACGCCCTAGGTGGTACCCCAACCCGCGAACCTAGATCCGACGGCGCGCCAAGGACATAGGCCCAAGTGACCACGGCTACGAGAGCCGACACGTTAGGAACACACGGCGAGCTATCCATATGTATATAAATCGTTGAGAGTGCACTTAGGATGACTTGAACTGCATCTTACCGAACAAAGGAACAAGTGACCGACTACAACGAAAGAGCTTTTCCGAAGGTAGGTATATGTGAACTGACCCTTCTAAATAGGAACATCCTTGTAGACTGAGGAAGTGAGAGATCTCCTGTATAATGTATAACAGTTCATGTGTAACCAAGGACTGTTTGTGGAAACTTTAGTTTCCTGCCCTCTACTTTAAGGTTAGCATATATTATAACACCAATACACACTCGATTACATGCAGGAGGTTGGGTCAACAGGTGTTGTTCACAGTGCAAGCCTAATTTACATTAGTCACACGCTGATGAAAAGGCAAACGATGGCTTATTTATATTATGTTACATAGTGCCGTAGTAAACGTCAATATGCCGAAATTTCAATATATAACAGCGAGATTTCAAAAATATTTAAGGTAATGCATAAATTATGTTGTCTATTTGGCCTTGAAACAGATATCGAAAAACCAGTCCTTTCTTTTCTGGAATAATTTTTTTCGGAGTGGGCTGTATAATTGTGAGTGAAGTATTAATATCTGCAGCTAAATACATCAATTTGATATCCAGGCACACTTGTCCTCATTCGTTCAAAGGTTTACTTTGTTTACGACGACCAATTCTAAAATGTGAAGTTTGTCTCTTAGAAGCTATACTTTGAAGTAAAAGTAAACGTTTTCTGTATAACAAGATCTCTTTAAAATATTCATATAATTATGTTTAATTTACAATAAAATTCGTAGAGTGTCTTCCATAACCTTATGAAATTTATCATAATT
Organism: Tenodera sinensis; assembly: GCA_030765045.1. Taxonomy (NCBI): domain Eukaryota; kingdom Metazoa; phylum Arthropoda; class Insecta; order Mantodea; family Mantidae; genus Tenodera; species Tenodera sinensis. Next base: position 69,522,976 of record CM060964.1, on the reverse strand, counting down.
AAAGTTATATGTTGACTACATTTATTAGGCTGAATTTACTAGCTCCGCAAATCCGACGTTGCTAAGAAATAATGTTTCTTTGCTTTGCAGCACGTGTACTCGTGTCTTGTACATTAGGAACTGGTATAGAATATTGAATTTTTTGAAGGAACAACTAATTTTTGTATTTTTATTTAATTAGAATCTTATTTTTTGCTAATTATAGTTTTACTAGTGCATTAATGAAAACACTTTAAGATAGTGTGAGTGAAATTTCAATGTTCTATATTTATAAAGCTACAGACTTAAATTGTCTATGCAAGGATGTAACAAGTTATAGCTGTTGAGATTTCTAATCACATTGGTCCATTAATTTCTGAATTACTAAAGGCCAGTATGAAAAATTAGCAACTTTTTAATTTAAATTTCTCCCACAATGTTTACTAAAATATCTATGCCACTTTCCAGGACCATATAACATTTCACGAATTTGTATTATATGTTTATGTAAGTGGAGAAAATCGTGCATTTAAAATTCAAGATTTTCAATTGCCTCCACAAAGGTTTTGCTTTTTATTTTTAAAAATTGCACATTTACTCAAAAAATTCAAAGCTTAGTTTTTCTTTCCATGGATTAGAGATGGTTAATTTAAAATATCAGCCTTGTCAATCGTATTTTGTAGATTCCAATAAGTTTTGAATGCATACAAATTCTCTAGAAATTAAAGCGTAGGAGAGTGATTTAAGGTTTTACTTCAACTGAGTAGTGAGTAGGTACAAACTGAAATATTACAAAGTTAAAACAGCCTGAGTCGTGTAACATCATGTAGGTACACATATGCAAGATGATTGGAACAGGAGTTAGGATTGGGCAAACCTATAATATGTCCTTATAAACATATGTCCGAAAACAGATGCCTGTTGAGATATGAGCCATTTTACTTATGTTTGAGTATTTACATCAGACAATAGACTTCGTCCAACGGATCGATTAGTCAAAAAGGTCCAGCAGCATGACCTTCCCATTTGCCTGAACTCAATCCATTGGATTTTTGGCTATGGAGACATTTAAGGGCATTGGTGTATGCCAAACCCATCGACAATGTGCATACGTTACAGGAGCGTGAGGTCAATACATGTGCCCAAATCCAAGAGCAGCCAGGTGTGATCGAAAGAGTTCTGGATTCTTTGAGAAGAGGAGTTGAAGCATCTGTAAGAATGCATGCTAACCACATGGAGTATCTCCTGTAGTAGTATTGACATAACGTGCAGGTGTTACCAGAGGACAGAATGGCAAGAATCATCACAACTCCTGTTTGGTTTCCTTAACCGTTTGTGACAGTAAAGTGTTCCCTAGAGTGCACTTGGACGAAGTCCACTGTCTGGTATAAGTACTCAACATAAACAAAATGACTCATGTCTCAACGGGTATTTGCTTACGGACATACGTTTATAGGAACATTTATTCTACTTTCGACCAATCCCAGCTCCTGTTGCAATACCAGACACTTTTTAAACACCTGGTATAGTGATGTAACTAGTAAAACTTAATGTGAAACCGCATAATTCCCATTTTCACCTGGTTGATCAAACTTCCACTCAGACCCCTTAATAAAATTTAATATTAATGGATCACTAAAATGATTACTTCCAACATTAGATATGAAGTTCATGAACCTATGTGATCGATAAATTACGAAGAGGTGCTTCTAGAACGTTAACTGAAGCTATCCGTGTCATAAATGTGCCCATAAACTGTCACATAAACCTCACTGCTTCCATGAGAAAATATGATGAACGTGCGCTCTAGTTTATAAGCGCTTAACCAAAAGTGAGATTAGTTCATTCAGCTCTCCGGTTAACTTGAATTGGCTTCGTTGTGGTTGTAATCTAAAATAGATTGATTTTTTACTTCATGTGAGGCAAAATTTGACGTCATGCACGTGGTGGACAATCCTTAGCAGGATCAGTTTCACGGCGTGCGGACAGCCGGCGAGGCTGGTTTCTCTGTTGGTGGTGTGGATGACACGAAGTCCGCAGTAAATATAGTATGACTTGAGGCGTCAGTTATTTCAGACACACATAACATAAACCCTAAAAAGAAACATAAATCACTCAGGCATATCAAACAAGGACATGTTGACACTGCCTACTTTGGTTGTTTAAGCATTTCTGGCACCTGCTTAGGAAGTTGCCCCTTACACTGTGCAGTTCCCTCTGAAAAAATGGCAGCAATTTCTTGACGTATATTTTAGTTTGCATCTAAGGCGTGAATTTGTTTTACGAACTTTCTGTTTCAATGCCCCCTTATCCCCGGAGTTAACCCCGATTAATGTTATTTCTGGAAAGGGGACAATAAAAGAGAAAGTTTACAAAATAAACCCATACACTGTAGGGAAAATTAAGAATAGCATTCGTCAAGAAATTGCTGCCATTTCTCAGAGGCAACTGCATTGGGTAGTGAGTAGAGCGCTGAGCCATGTGCGCTCACATACGTTACAGGCTAGTTGGGCACAGAAAATGAATAACGTATCCGATACCGCGCAGTCGTCATATATGCACGCACATCAGCAGATGCTTGCAGCTGTGTACCTGTGAGAGAGCAACAGTAGAACCCATGTCCACTAAATTTGCGGCTTTTGCACACTTATCCACGCTCTAGTAACTAGTAATTTCCTAAGTACTGTATGCCCACGACAAGAAGGCTAGAGGGGAATGAAGGGCAGAGGGGGCTTGAACTGTGTATCTACTCCGGTAGCAGATCTGTTTACTAGGAAATGAGTGTATGAGAGTGCATATTTCTAGCTATAGGTGAGTTATGTGACAACATTGTGTATTTTAAACGAGCCTAGCATCCTTGTCATACTCGGAAACTGGGCATAAACACCGTGCGGGAAGCACAAAATGATTACGCTACACATTCCTAAGACTTGCCTTCTTGTCCTGGGCACACAGTAGTAGTCAGAAAAGCGAAGCAGGCACTTCTGGCATCTCCATGCTTAATATAGTGGGTAATTTACTTCAAGATTTTATTGTGTGTTAAAAATTCGTTGGTCGAACTATATAAGAAGAATGGACAAGGAATGACTACCGACTTGTATTGGATTACAAGCCACAAGGGAGAAGAGATGCCGGTCGACCAAGAGCAAAGTGGAAAGTTGAGAACGGAACAGGAGACTCTCCTACTCCATAAAAAGGAGAAAAATAACTTACATGGCACGTGCAGCATTTAACTGCAATATTTAGTGTCGACTTCCTGGCATCCGCACAGGAGATACCCGATACATGGGCTTAGAGTGTTCAAAGATCAGGAAACTCCTTTCAAAATGTTTGATTTACGTACACGAAGTTTTAAAGAAAAGCTAAAAAAGAAAAGGAAAGCTACTGTAATGAATATTCTGCATCAAAGTGGCCCACAAGTGGAAGGTGTAGCGCAAAGAACTGTAGCAATATTCGTATTGATGTACACACTGATTCTTAGATTTAATGGTGCCTTTCATTGTTGACTTGTTAGTTGGTAACAACCCAACAGTGTGTTGAATAATGAAGTGACACATCGTGTTGCACTGATAAGGATATAGAAACAGAAAATGAAATTATACAAATAAACCGAAATTTCGAAATATTCATGGCTTACCTACACTAACCTGTCTGCAAAGAGCTATAAAACTGGCTCGTATTCAGTCCTATTCCTGTTATATTCTTTAACGGATTTTCCGTCTTCCTTTTTGCTCTCTAAAATTGTCTGCTGTATTCATTGCCACCGCAGTGCTTTTTAAAGCGCGAATAGAGTTGTAGGCTACCGTAGACTGTCACAAGTAAGTGTAAACTGCAGTAGTTTTCCTACTAGAATTGGTAAGGTAAGAACCTACCCACATTACCTGTACGTTAGGTGTGCTGCATACTGATCGGGCGTTACCTCATATTGAATGCGTTGTTTACGTTTCTTGATCATGTTTTACTAGATTCCTATAGAAATTGGAAGCGTTGAACTTTGAAACGTCTCGAAACTGCAGAAAGGGCTATATAAAGTGCCGTGTAACCTGCAGAACATTAGTGTCTTCAAAAACATTTGGAAGTTCCTCTAAGTTCAGACCAAAAACACAAGGGTAATTTATTTTGAACCGAAACGCATAATTTTTATTTTGATCACAGTAATGAAACTCATAATTACAGATTTTCTCATTAAATGTCTTAATTCTTTATATTTTGTATTGTATTTCTTTCCCTACCTATGCTACCAACAAAACTGGTAATCCTATCATTTACTATGTCATTTATGTCCTGTACCAAAACTACGGAACCGCAGTTTTCGTAGAGCGCAGCGTAAAGAAATAAACCCGTTAACTCGCAGACATTTCGATAGATATCGTACGGTATTACGACAGGAAAAAATTTTCAAGACGTAAAGCATGGCTAATGAACGAATTGTTATCGAGAGGTGGTGATGGTGTAAACAATTATCAAGCTTTACAGTCCATTAACTTATGAGTCCTACAGTTATCAGACTATAGACGGACATTTATGCAAGATTAAACTTCTGACGCAACAGGCCAAATGGGTCAGGCTTACCGTACGACCGCTGCATTTTGCAGCAATAGTGACCGCTTGCGGTCAGCATGCTGTTTTACCCCCAGCTGCTGAAATGCGGTTCGCAGGACTGGTAGTTGCTACTGCCTCAGTTTCATACAAAGAAAGCAGTCCGATTGCATCCCGTAATAGACCTCACAGCAAGGGGAGAGTCTCTATGGCTTTATTGGAAATCGCCTCTGGCTTCCCTGCTGCCGCAGGTAACAGCGTTATCTCAATGTTCTCTAAAAATGAGAAGTAATAAAAGTTATTTTCGTCACCGCAATCTAACACAGGAAGACAAAAGGAACAAAGGAGTTATTAGTGAAGACTAAAACTGGTATCAATTAGATGTGAAAATAACTATGAAAGTATACATCAAAGCACTATACAGAATGTGCAAAAACAGCGTGCAGAAATTGTAGTGTAGAAACGAGAGTCAGCCATATATGACATTTGAATAGCGGCACTGTTGCATCAAATTACGTAAGCCGTTACGCATATGTAGAACAGTGCAGCTAGATTCGCTAACCTTATCATAACATAAGAAAAGTAGAGGAGGTGATATTAAAATTCAGAGGAGGTGATAATGAAATCTGATAATATTTTCGCGAATGAAGACTGCCATGTTGAAGTTTGAAATTGTTATGCACATGATTGATTGGTTTCAACCAAGTCACGTATGAGTGCAATAGTCCTGTTAATGCTTATGTAGCTTTGTGAGTAGCTTCTAGCTGCTTTGGTAACCAATCATTGTCAATTACATTTGATGCCTGCTCAAAAGCTACTTAAATTTATATGTATTGAACAACTGACAATAGATGTGTATTGCTGATAATAAAATAATACGACGTGGCAGGAAATGTCTAGCGAAGGTTTAAACAAAATTAAATTTGTAATTGTAAATATAGCTACAGGGAAGGTTTGATTTTCTTTCTGAATTATCCTTGCTTTGTTTGTTGTGGCTGTATATAATGTATTTTTATGCTATACTGTACGTCTCCATTGATATCTCCAATATTCACGGGCCTCTATGGCTACTTGTGAACTCTCTGGACGCAATTTAATCTAACTTAATTATGCGTGTACCTACTGTATGACACGTCTCTAAACTACAGAGTGGAGAAACTCCAATGTTTCTGTTTATAATGCCTTAGAAACTATATGCGACACTTCTTTCTATTCTCAAAATACTTATTTCAGCGCTACCTTTCTACGCTATGATTCTGCACCTATTTTTACGCAGAGAGAGGAGGTATGCTAATTTTAAAAAGTCTACTCCATGTTTTCTCCAGAAAGAAACGCACGTTAGATCTTCATTTTAAGTGGAAATAGGGCTGACAGCATCAACTTTTACATTGTGCAATCAACCAGTTCCAAAATGTTATATGCTTAATCTTTGATATGCGAAGCTTCAACTATAATAATGTAATTAACACGTTTTAACAGCATTTTGTATCCTCTTACATGAAATGTTCCTTGCGCTGCAATTTGTTTTTCTGAACTGATGGCTTGAGAGAAGAAATAAAGTTTTTCGTGTTGCATGTCCGAAGCCGAAAATTATAAATGGACGAACGACTATGTTACTGATGATAATTCTAATTTTTTCTTATGTATCCTCTGGCAAATATTTAATAGATTTACCATTACATTTCTTTCTAATAGCCTAAACCTGCAAATTTCGATCCCTCTCAGCTTACAGAATTGTAATTCAGTTATAAATATTGTGCTATGAATCATTAGGAACATAGAACATTAAATTAATGACACTGTTTTGAATATATTTCCCATTATTTAAAACTTATGGAGGTGGTTGCAATAATTATAGGAATGTTGCGATGTAACCGACCGCCTCCGTAGCGCAATTGGTAGCATGCCTGCCTCTGGTGCGGAGGACCCGCTACTGGCGTGGGATTTTTCCCCCGCCGGGAGGTCTGGTACGGGGTTCACTTAGCCTCGTTAGGTCCCTGAGGGCCCAATTGAGGAGCTATCCTGATAGAAAGGTAGCGTCCCTAAAAGGTCAAATAGTCGCCTGACGTTTGGGGGAGTCAGCGTGCTGACCCCCGCCACCCCCATCCTGCACTCCTCCGTGGTCTTGGCTGCGGCTGGAGGAAGCAGCGCCTGGGCAAATGAGGGTAACCTCTGCATAGAGGAGACGCCCTAGGGATTGTTATTATTATTATTATTATTATTATTATTATTATTATTATTATTATTATTATTATTATTATTATTATTATTATTATTATTATTATTATTATTATTATTATTATTATTATTATTATTATTATTATTATTATTATTATTATTATTATTATTATTATTATTATTTTGATGTAACCAAGACTCTCTCGAAATATAGAACTCTGAATATACGGTTAGGACGGCAGAACTTTTAATTTCACAAATGATCCGCAATCTTTTAAAGCCCAGAAAAACGTGTGTTGTTATTAAACGAGCTGTGGCTTGGAGATATGTCTCGCCAACGTATAAGAGTACAGTCTGCTTCATCCGTTTAATCTTCATTTGTTAAGTTGTATTGGAATAGATCGCCTTTTATTAATTAATTTATTTATTATTAGGTTGGTCGTCTCCTTAATGACATGGGGATTTTTTCCCACTCGGCGAACTGATCCCGGGTGCACTTAGCCTAATCAGGTCCCTGAGGGCCCAACTGAGGATCTACTTGACGGAGAAGTAGCGGTCCCTGATTGACAAGACCGCATAACCGGCCGGGAAGGACCGGGATGCTGATTACGTCCCGCCTCTAGTACTGCACCCCACTAGTGACGTCTGTGCTGGACAGAGGTGCGGGACGCAGTGGCTGGGCGATGTACCTTTGTCCGGAAAGAGCTGCTGTGTCGCGGGGAATTATTGGGTTATGCGGTACAACGAAACTAGGTACTCGAATTACCGGTAGTACTCTATATAGGTACTTGAAGTTTGGTATTTCATTCTCTGCACTTCGTTATTATTGTAAGCCCACCTATAATCCTTTGAAAAAACTATTCACTAGTCATCTGTACTAATAATATAAAGATGTATACCTATACATTAATCTCAAAAAACATTCAACTGCCTTCGGTAAGTTTTCACAATTGAAAACCTCCTATTCTTTCTGACGTACATGGGCTATAAATTACCTTCTAATTTAAATTCGTACATTACTCAAGGACTAAAAAACATATGCAAAGCCTATATACCAGAATACGACTGACGGATAATCGATATTTCTCTGCAGTTGCTGAAGCCAGTTCCATAAAAAGGAGTTAAGTTGCTTTTACTCCCTTAAAAAATAGATACCCATTTCTCAGTTCTTCAATTTGATACTGTTTCCCGTTGTAGGTATATAGTGCCTATAATAGCCCCTAGCGGAACAGCTCTTCTCGGGTCAGGGCTTACCACCCGGCCGCTGCGTGCTCCACCTCCCTCCACTACAGGCGGCAGGAGTGGGTGCAGAACTGGAGGATGGGACGTAGCCCCGAGCCCTCCCGGCCGGATATGTGGCCTTCGCGAACTGGGGTCGCTACTTCTTTATCAATTGGCCCTTAGGGACCCGTGCCAGGTCTCCTAGCGGGGAAAAAATACCCATGCCGGTACCGGAGATCGAACCCGGATCCTCCGCGCCAGAGGCAGACGCACTACCACTGCACTACAGAGGCATAGTACCTATAGGAGGGTTTAAATTATGTTTTAATGTATTGATCTCTTCGTCTTTCCACAACACTATACTTGTTGAAGGTAACTTTATGAATCTTAGACTTCCAGTTCAGGACAACGACGTAAGTATGTTGCATCAAGGAGAGAAGACGAAAGTAAACAGTGCACCAACTGCATGCTTCACCACGTGCTGCAAGCATCGTTAGTGTACATGCCATTATCCCAGGTTATGTAGCGTACACCTGTGCACGGTAATGATTCCTGTAGTAGCATAGAGCTTCAGATAAGTGGCATCCACCAGAAGAAAACGAGCATCGCCGCGGGTCATCCTGAGTCATCCGTCGAGTGGTCTGTGCTGATGTGGGTTAGAGCGGCTAGACAGACTAACCGGCAGCCGCTCAATGAAAACTTGCATGACAACCGGTCTTTCCAACTTTGGTAGCCCGCTCCAAGTCTGGGAAGTAGAGGTGGCAAAAAACAGCGTGAACACCACTGAGATGAGGACAATAGCGCCACTGCATTGGCAGTGTTCCCAACTAAGCAAATTTACATTCATTTAAGGCATCTAAATGCCCGTTAGAAAAAGCTCAGCTAATGACAGTGCTGTTAAAAATATACATACGTTACGGGGAAAAAGTATATTGCGATAAGTGTGGTTAGTGTTTCATTACTGAACAGGGAAGAGCTTGAAAATACCAGACCAAGTCGAGTGTTTTCTACATCTGAGATTCTCCAAGCACATAAGCCATGTATTGCACTATACTTGTTTGCATCAAGTCAATTGCTAAAACCTGTTGGGCATGGTCGTTCCAGTAACAAAGTTACTAACACTAACATTAGTGGTAAACTGCAGATCTATCATCCACGCCTTGTTGTTTACCTTAGGAATATCATTACCTTGCAGCTCGTACTTAAGTGCTGAATGAATGAAATCGTGAATAAATATAAACTAATAAAAAGGAAGTAAAGAGCGGCGCCGTGGCTGAGAGGCTACACCGTTCGCCTATCACTAAGAGGGGTTAACCTATCGAACCCGGCCCAGTTTTGATCCCAGGGACTCCCACGTGGTATTCATGGTGGACGAAGCAGTGTCTGGGCGGGTTTTCTCCGGGTTCACCGGTTTCCACCGCCACTCATTCCACCACATGCTCCATCATCACCTTTCCAATCACCCAATTCGCCTGCATTTCATATCATCCTCTTCCTCACTCTCATACCTGGTCCTGGACTGACCACTCGCTTCCAGATCTTCACTCTGTCTGCTCCTCCACAGGCATCTGACTTAGACCCCTAAGTCCTAGGTGGTGTAAGTCCTCCTTACGGTGAGGGTAATCAGATGGAGAAGAAGAAAAGAACGTAAAAACTCGGATAAGAATTAAATGGTAAAATTCAGCTATCACATATGATTGTATTGCTTGTCTGCAGTAATAAATACATCAAAAGCTAGGAGAATTTAATGTATTTCGTACACATACATACGGTTAAACGGACGAAACATGAGGTAAATTACATTACCAGCACTAAATGCAGAAAATTAACATTTCCGCCATGATAGCACGACAGGAAAGTGGATCAAAGAACACCATTGGCGAAAAAAGGAATCTATATCACCAAAATAGAAACTCGTATTTAATACATTTACAATACACATTTGAGTGTAAAAGATGTTCCTGTATGCTTCCTAACATTCCTATATGCGCATCGTTTTCCTACAAAATGTAAAAACGGGTCCCATCAGTTCATTTGAGCAATTTTAAGAGGGTTTATGTGTGGTATTTCTATTTTATACCATTCGTAGTCCACGTACTTATTATTTTGTGGCAAATAACCTCTGTTATTAGTATTTATTCATTCAGAATTTTTTCTTCCCTACTTTTTTATGTTAGCTACTTTTACCACGAGAAAACAAGGCTTGAGATTTCAAACTGTATACTTGGAACTGAAAAGTGTTTTCAGTAATCTAAGATTTCATCAAGGGCAACTGCAAAGAATCAACACAGTGCTTCATTATTTCGAGATAAGCTCATGGACAGATGTACGGTAGATACTTTTTTTTTTTTTTTTTTTTTTGTTTAACGACGCTGTCAATTGCTAGCGTCACATTAGCGTTGCCCATGTACCTGAGTTTTGTCCCGCAGGAGTTCTTTTATATGCCAGTAAATCTACTGACATGGAGTTATCGTTTTTAAGCACGCTTAAAAACCATCGGTCTGGGCCGGAAGATACTAGCTACACGCGCTGCCATTCAGTGTATCGATTAGTCATTGATGAGATGGATTAATGATCTTGTAAGCAGCGTTGAATTTAATTCTTTCGTTTTACTAAACTCTGTGAACACTGTAGGGATACAAAGCAAATAAGAAGAAACAGTTCGAATTCGAAAAGTCGAGCTATAATGTGTTAACCAAAATCTACCATGAAGCTTGATGCATTTTTGAAATGTATTTGAAGATAATTTGTACTTTGCCAGTCGTACAAGAGTTGGGTAATGTGGAGGTGCGCTGTGCGCTGCCGCTCCCAATCTACGACCGCGAGCGTGGAAAGATAAAATGTAGGCTGTAGGGTCAAAACATATTTTCATCTGGATTCAATTAAGCTTTACATATTTCTGTTTATTTTTATGCTCTGCTCAGGGGTTACATTATACAGAAATGTGAACAAAGAGTCCGAGTTTTTACAGTTACTCTTTTGTGTTCAACCCAAGAACTGCGCTTAATGGAACGTTACTTATACTTTAATACGTATAAAAATATAAACAGGGGTAAATGTATGTGTTGGTAACACTTGTGTGGGAGTGACCAACAGTGTAGATTAACAATTTCCTGTGGCTAGACGTTCATTGACCTAGTGCAGAAGTAAAAAAGTGCTATAAATAGAAAGTTATGACAGGATGTTCCCTAGAGATGCAAAAAAATTCAGAGTTTATGAGCATATATTTGATTTTTGTTGGTGATAACCATGAGCTAATGGTTACGTCATGAGTGTTTTATATTGAGTTTTTCAGACTTAGCTGCAAATGTGCATTTAAACACCAAATGTCGCTGTTGACAAAGATTCTGAAGTTTATGGCAATATGTTACTGAAGATTATATAGTATAGCGTATTCAGGGAGAATGTATAATCTTGTTCAGAAATAGATATGTTTATATAAAAGGAACAATTAGACAATTTTAAGATTTTATACGAATACTTTGTTAGCACAGTTTATCTAATAATTTGGAAATTATCAATCTTTTCTCACAAGTTTAAGGCCAACTAGCAAAAACATGGCTGAAATTATTGTTTAAATGTAGAGGTGTTTGTAATGTCTGTCTCTTGCAACCCTTCTTCCTTCCCCTCATTCTTTCTCTCTCTGTCATTTGATAGTGTGAATACACGTAACAAAAATGAATTATTCTACGATATTAGTACAATTAAAAGACAAAATTTAATACTATATAAGCCTGTACCTGTCCATCATGATTGGATATTACTAAAATCATAGTGCTTCCTTTGGCAACTGGTTTACCTATACATACGAGACTAAAAAAACAAATATTCATGCTATCGAAATATTGTAAATAAAATATTATGGATATACACATTCTATTTTTAACGTTTTTTCTCAAAAATTGAATGATAAGCGCGGTATTTTGATATTTTTAGCTTGCTGTTACATTGGAAGAGTAATTAAGATGATACATAGTTCATTTTCTGTGTGGAGGAACTTGGGGTTCTAATAATCAAGCTTGTTACCAATCGAATTGACAACATTTTTCAGCTTCAAAAAGTTACAGAAAGCCAGTTTTGACTCCAAGCTTGTCTGTCTTACCTTTAACATAGGAGATAGAAATTCCCAGAAAAAGTAGTTATATTACAGCTTTATTTCATATAAAATATTTTCATAAACAAGTGGTATTCATCCTAAAGGGATACCACACTGAAATTTAGTATAAAGCTCGCAATAATTGACATTTGTATTCCATGACTTTAAAAATACTTAGGAGTTATACTTAAAAATCTATTTTGACTTTTTATATTAAAATAATTATATTTATACAATGTGGGTTAAAACACCTGAATGAAAATGTTTTTCATTTTCAAATTTGGGGTTTATGAAAACTATTTTTAAGCACATTCACTTTTTCAAAATGTTCCACAAGATGTACCTTTCATTCAATTCTTCTAAAATTTGGCATGTAGTTTTCCAAAATAAGAACAATTTAATATGTAATAATTTTGTTTTGTTTGGAACGGATTTTGAGTTATTAATTTTTAAAGCTATATAGAACTTAGAAGTTCAGGCGAGAAAGCTTAAAACTTATTTTATTTTGAACTAAGGCTGATGAAATAAAATTATATGATTTTTTTAACATTTCATCGTGTGGAGCATTTGACTTTGGACAGTAGAATTTTATATTTGATTTACAATGGATAGCATCTATATTCTGCTAGTTCTTCAATACACATACATCTAAATAGCTTTAGAGCAGGCATTAAATGCAATTGGCAATAATTTGTCATTAGAACAGCTAGATATTTCTTATACAGCTACATAAATGTTATCAGCATATTAATCAAAGCTTCACGGGTAATTAGCCGTGTCAGTTTTATGAACATCGAGCTTTCGGCCATTGCAGACCCCATGGCCTTCTTCAGGACATTGACACGGCTGATCACAATCCTGAAGAAGGCCATGGAATCAACAATGGCCGAAAGCTCGATGCCCATAAATCTGACACGGCTGATCACCCGTGAAGCCTTGATTCATAACACTCGCGGTGAAAGCTTCAAACCTTACGTTATCAGCATAATTTATCATTCAGATAATTTTGTATAGAATAAAGTGACTTTGAGCAAGTTGCTCTTTAACAGCAATTTTAAAAGCATGAAATTGTCAGTTTTTCCCTCAAGATCATTAGGAAGAGTATTAAATAGTTTTATGGTTTCATAATATACGCCTTTCTGGAAACAAAGTTTTGCACTGCGATGATGGATTTTTCCATTTTGTCTACTGTTTATCTCACGAATTTCGTTGTTTCTTATATAAATGCGGCTCGATTGTATATAACGAATTCTAATATCGAGAATATATACATGCAGGGTAGGGTTAATACCTTAAGCCTTTTAGAAAGATCTTTGTAAAAGTGTCTGCTATAGGTTGATAAGGTTAGTATTTTATACGGTCTGTTACAGCATTTATAGAACGTGTGAAAAGCAGAGGCCCTAGCACTGATCCTTGTGGGACTCCAGCTTTAGCTGCACACTAAGAGGAACAATTAGATTCAGTATGCCTCACAACGCATAGTTGACTACGTCGGATGTGTGCCAAACCACTGAGCATTCCGCTCTAATATAATTAAAATGCCGTTGGGATCATGTTGACCTATTTAAAACTTTGACTGTAAAGTGCTGCTTCTTCAAAACAGTACTTTCCCGGAATGCAGTGCTTACATTGAATTAAAAAAAATCACCACCCATTTTAAAGCTTTTTTACTTCTACCTAAAACTGCCATTCGAGTGATTATGGCGCATTTAATTAGCCGTCCTAAATTTCCACCAAGAATGTTGTTTTAATATATTCCATTGTTTACGTTTTTGGTGAAGCAATCATTACATTGTACAATGTGTATAGAACTGCTTCACTCCTACATTGTTGCGTTGTTTCAAATACATTGTACACAACAGAAATGTAGCTTCAGGGAAAGCGAATGCGGCCCTTGAGTGACTCACAAACATTTATGTACTTCCACAATAAATAAATAAACAAATAAATAAACAGAAACCACTGCCAAATAATGCAGCTTAATGGTAATAAAATGAACGTGAGGTGTTATTAACGTGCAGCATTTATTTGCATTAAATGCACTCGCATCTAAAGTAACGAAGTTACTTTGTGTCGAATGTACAGATTCCTCAGAATGGGTAACAAATTCTGAGTCACCCAAATATCGTGTCTCCGCAGCATAAACGCGGTTCCGTTCGGCAACAGGAACAACGTTTCACGGAGGAGCGGTCTGCGGTGATAACTGGTTTATTCAAGGACTCAAAACGCAATTTGTATTGAGCTTCAGTTGGAGCAACACATGACGTGAGAGTAATTACAAATAACCTTTCTTACGATTCTGTTCTACATCGAGTGTTTTAATTATGTTCGTACTTGTTTCCGCTCGTGCTTTCATGAGATTATTTGAAACCTATGGCTATTATCCCTGGGGATCATTAAAAGATAAAATGTATAATGGAATTCACACATGTTAGACGAACTTAAGGGTAATATTCGCCCAGATTTGAATTAAATTTCTCAAGAACTAAGAAAAATGAATGGTAATTTCATAAGAAGATACCAGAAATGTTTCTGAACAACTCCTTTAGTAACATGAGTAAATAATTTTTGAAGTGCATTTGACCTTATTAGGGAGTCGCTGTATTTTGCTAAACAACGAGCCTCTTATAACCGGCACGTAGGAAGCGGGAAGCGATAGCTTATCGGCCGTGCGAGACTCCACCTCAGCTGCGGAGACACGATATGTGGATGACACTGTAATAGCTGTAATATGAAAAATATTTTCGTTTTTAATAGAAATAATTAAAATATGATAGCAAACCCACGGAACAGGTATTCTGTAGTTGAAATGCAGTTTCCAACCTTTGTACTACAAAATAAAATAAGTTCAAATTACCAAATAAGAATAACATAGCAGCAGCTCAAATGTTAGTTATTATGTTCCATCATTACTAAGGTTCACAAAAATGGCTACTGTACCTTCGGTAATAATTACCCCAATGGCTTGGTATATCATTTATACGACCCTTAGAGTGTTAATAATAGAAAAAAAAGTAACTTCCCCCTGCTTCGTGACCAAAATATAAAGGTTATGGATTAATATGTGTATTCGTGATTCCGAATACAGCAGTGTTTTATGTTCTGTCAGATTTTATTGCGGTTCATATTGAGAAGAACAATCACTCGCAACATGAGAATTATAGGGTACCTACTAGGTACAGAATACTCGTTCTGAGAGAATACTCTGGTAGAATTTGGCCGAGTAATCCTCTACCGTTTACCTACAGTACACGTGAAAATAATGCATTGCTCTCAAGAATTTAGTATTGAAAAATATCACCAGGGACAAATATTTCGAGCTTTCATGAAATTAAATAAAGCACAATATAGAGAACGCCATTCTGTGTGACTGTACAGCATTTAGGAAGGATGCAGGATAAAGACTTTTACAAAGTTTCCTCATGCTAAACAAATCTCTACAAAGGCTTTCCTTTATATTTTATTTTCCAAATATTAGCTCCAATGATTTTGAGTATAATTTCAAGTGCTTCAAATATTGGCGTCAGAAATAAAACGTGTACCTAGAATCTTCTGTAAATACCCCACGAAATTACCCTCATACTTGTTATTAATTAAATGCTTAAACTTACACACAACTTGCTGCAGAAAATTAGTTAAATTTCTTATTTTGTGCAATTTGTGTTAAATAACTCTTATGTGGCTTCTTCGGTCATAGGTTAACCAGGGATTCTTCATAATGAGTGTAACAACTATTCCCAATCTAATTACTGTCAGTAAAGAACAGTTTCGCCGAAAAAAATATTTTGTGCAATATTTGGAGCCATCTAACTTCTTGGCAAATGCATATAGATGGCTTATTATTTCATTAACTGTCGCGCAATTATTGTGTAAACAACGCTGTAATACATTTATACCTTAGTTCGAATGAATTTATGCATAGTTTAATGTTTAAATGTCATGTAAAGTTTTTCTAACAGAGATTTAGCAGCGTTACGTTAACATTAAATTGTGACTAATTTTTTTCGAATGGAAATAAAAAAATATCTAATTTGGCTAGAGTTTAGCCTTTTGCAGAATTTCGGATAGCTAAACCATGAATGATAGAAATTAGAGAGTAGTGCTGTTTACGGGCCCGTCGGCAACTTGGTCATTAGGGCCCAGAAATTAGAGAAAAAGTGCGAGTTTTTATGAATGATTTGTAGACTAGGTATGAAAATCAATTACCTATCCAAATCATTGTGGAATTGTAACACTTCGAAGCAATTATTAAAAAAAACAATGATGTAACATGTTAAATAGATCCGTTTCAGAACAGCATTTCAAGTCGCGCATTAAATTGGCAACACCGATTCTCAACTTTTCTGCGGATGAGTTGTCGACGATGGCTTGCAAAACTTGGTGCAAAAAAACTGGAAGGAAGACCGCCATCCTGTGCAAAGTCAAGGACGAGATAGCGTGAGGTTGTATGGTGAATGAACTGGCGATTAAAACGTCTGAATCTCCGACATACTATCGCTAGCTGACCTCGTCTTAGAGAAAAGAGAAAGAGCGTTAGTTCATTATGCCGTCTCATGGTTTGGAGAAAAAAACCAACAGAAGTTGCAGATCTACGTGACATGAGAAGTTGCATACCATGTTGCTGCTCTCACCACATGCATATATCAACACAAGATCTGGCAGAGAATTCTCTAATTATGTCCATGCATAGTTGAGTTCTACAGCATGCTCCCAAGACCTCGTTTACAACATAGCTAGCTAGGGCCTGCATGCTCAAGACATACAAATGGCAACAACTGACGATTTAAACGGCGTTACATTTGTAAACAGGATACTGAGAATCACCAGGGAATAACAAGAAGGTTAGGCGCAAATTAGTTTGGCAGGTGAAATTGAGAGATTTGGATGGAAAAGACTTCAGCGTAGTACCCAAGTAGATGTACACCCGTGGACAAAAAATGAGTGATGTCTGGAACGCCAGGCTACCTTAACGACAGAAAACAACTCCACGAGTACCATTTTTTTACACGGGAGTAAATACTTATTTCTTCAAATTGACAGTAGATCTTTTACTTCCTCTACTACGTATAGTGAAGTAGAAGTATTGTATTCCACCCAAAAATTCCATGTCGAGATTCCATCGGAAATATTCGAGGCCCCTGAATCCAAAAAAGCATTTTTAGATAAAGGTCCGTGTATGTACTACGCTATTTTTCATCCAATATGCCATTATTTCAGAACATTCATCTTTTTATAAAGGTACCATGAGCATTTAGTTACAGCAAGAGCAATGTCAACATAATTTATTTACCAATTGCATTTAGTCGTGGTGTAAGATTGGTGATCGAACTTTTTACTGAAAGTACTACTACTTTTCATTGTGCATTGTTGCCTATCATCTTAATTTTACGTTACACTTAATTTTCATTGTGAATGCCCATAATTCCAGAATATTTCAATTTTTGCTAAGCTAGAGCGGGTACCAAGAGCATTTAGTTGTGGTGTAAGAAGAAGATGAGCAATTGTCCTGTTTTCTCGGGATTCAGGCATGCCAACATCATCCTATTGCGTTTAGTGATATGTTCGGTGAGTTTAATTAACCAGATGTTTATAAAATGGCGCCTGCAGCTAAACTTTGCTCTGGTTTAAGTAATCTTTCAGTCAAACAACGCTTATATTACCGGGCCTTAGAGATTTATCCATGTGAGGGAATACTAAATAAATCACCGAACATTCTGTACTGAAAACAATAAAATGTTTGAGAGTTGGTATGATCAACAACCAACTTGTTAAGTATTCACAGAATTGCAAAGCGAATAGGAGTACACAGTAACAGAAACCAACACTCCCAACCAGGACTCACACACAGGCAGGTGTGTTAACCACTACACTACGGGGAGATCCACTCACCTCACTACAACAGGTGCTCTGTAACCATCTAGTGCTATCTATCTGTAACTAAACATGTGCGGCCAGTAAACTGTGTGGAGTGAGCCGTTTAATCAATGTTGCCACCAGAGTATGGAATGATCGGCTTCCAAAAGAACGGAATATTTACCACCGTTTAATGCCTACAGTATTTGCATTTACTTGTTTATTGACATTTACAATGTAGTGCACAAAACCTGTATATGCACAAAAAATGAGACTGCAGTGCTTCGATATTAGGGCTTTGGATATCTGTAAGGGGGTTTTGAGCCCTCTGAATCCCCTCTGTGTACGCCCCTGATTGTTACACATGCTTGTAGTAGCAGCTATGGAAAAAGGTTTTGCTGAGCCATGGTTGTTCGCAACAGAGGATGGAAAAAATAATGTGTGGATAGTTGTAGAGTAAAAAGAAAAACCAAACTAAGCTTTTGAGGTTAGGAGCAAGGGGTCACAGATGTAGTACATAAACATAATATAAATTAAACTTGATGAAACATCTTCATTCAAAATTAAACGTTGTAACTCACACGATAAGTGTGTATTTACTGTGTATTTACCACTTATACCGGCCGGGAAGGACTGGAGGAGCGATGACCACGTCCCACCATCCAGTATTGTACCCCAATTCATGTCACCTGTGGTGGGTAGAGTTGAGGGAGGCAGTGGCCCGGAAAGGGCTGTTACGCCTCGAGTTTGGTTTACTTTGCTATACTGTAAACCTTAGTATAACCCAGCATTTACTATATCACTATACCACTTTAAGCCGTTTGTTTTCTTCTTAGCAACTTTTGTCTCCTTGGTAATCTCTCCGGAGACAAAGAACCGATAGGTACACTTTTACACACGCAACTTGAGAATTACAATGGAATACATAGACATTGTTGACCTTGCTAGGATCTGCGCGAGTGGCGTCATGCAAATTGATGGTGGGGGTAACGACTCTGTTTCCTTCCTTGAAATAATAAGACGTTCCCGATGCTTACCAAAAGGAAGATATACTAACCTGACACCCCTATGTCTTATAAATACAAAGGTGAAGTCCTCCATAAACCACCGCGCATCTATCGGTCATTCGCCACGTCTGAAGATTCCTCTGTACAATGAGTAAAGATACGGTAACAAAATATTAAACTATAGGCTGCTCACTAGCAATAAGTTTTATTGCATTATCCCTTTCTTAAAGAGGAAGCCAAACACTGATGGCGATAACAAAGCTATTACGCTCGCTCATACACACACACACACACACACACACACACACACACACACACGCACGCACACACACACACACAAACACATGCACACAAATGTGTGTGTGCGTGTGTGTGTTGAATAAATTAGAAAAATCG
Organism: Tenodera sinensis; assembly: GCA_030765045.1. Lineage (NCBI taxonomy): Eukaryota > Metazoa > Arthropoda > Insecta > Mantodea > Mantidae > Tenodera > Tenodera sinensis. The sequence continues at coordinate 69,503,707 of CM060964.1, read as the reverse complement.
AGAAAATGATTACTCAAACAAACGCGGTTAGCAAAACATTTGGAAATAACAAAATATTTAACATAGGATAATGAACGGCAAATAAAGTGAAATGTGTATCTCAGATTTGGGTATTGTAATCATGTTTCGTTAATAATTTCCGATTGTTGCTTATTACAACTAAATTTCATACCGTAACGTATTTTGAAGTTACTTAAAGTTCTAGAGGTATGGTATCTTACAGTGGTCCATCTCAATAGTTACGGTATGGATACAAACTTGCCACAGAACTCGTCGTTTTTAAATTGTTACTGAATTAGGTCCGAGAGAGATTATTATAATACTTTTTATGTAGTCCTTCAAACAACAAAAAATTTAAATACATTCGCAAAATTCTTGCATCATTTTCAAAATTCAGAGTATCATTCACAGTTAATTCAGAGTAATTTAAGTAATTTAAAACAAATTCAAGGTATAAATCTTAAGCCAGACATTTTACAACTCATTTGTGCAGGTCTGATGCCGCTGTTAAGAACCCTTTCTCTGGTCTGGTAACCTATATGTTTTCATATCCCATATAGGGATTCCCAGCCTTGAGCATATTCTTCAAACATTTTTCTTTGGTCAGGGAACAGCAGACACCTCGGATTACTGATAGCAGCTGCTAAGAAAAATGGGAAGAGCTCCTCATGTATCTCAAGCAATCTCTGCTGTGCTGTTGGTCGGACATGCAGCAGCTTTTTATGATCCTTGGAAAATAGCTGAGTTACTTTTACAACGATAAGACGTGTGGCAGCTCTCAAAAGCAACCCAAAAGTAAACAATCTGAGAACTGAGGGAGGTTGGCGTAGTAATCAAAATTGTGAGAAAAACGTGTCAGTAATTGCCACAATTTCTCCTTACTTATTTCAAGCAGGATAAATTGTAATTATTTTTGGTTAATAATAATAATAATAATAATAATAATAATAATAATAATAATAATAATAATAATAATAATAATAATAATAATAATAATAATAATAATAATAATAATAATAATGGTGTCCGTTAAGAAAACAGTTACATGAAAGCCACATATAAGATAAAAAATGGATTACACTACTTTCCAACCCAGATATAATCCCCCAGAGACCAAGGAAAACAGCGGTTGCAGCCTTCCGACTATTGACAAATCACGACTGCTTAGCAAATCATCTCTACAGAATAGGTATCTCAGCCTCACCAATATGTGTCCTGTGTAACGATCCAACAGAAATGAACGAAGACCACTTGAAAACCTGTGAAGCATTAAGATCAGAAGAAACTACAGTTCAAAAGTATTGGAAAGCACGAATGCTAATGGCTTCATTGCCAGATGCAAGGCACTAGAAAACAACAACATATTAGTAATAATAATAATAATAATAATAATAATAATAATAATAATAATAATAATAATAATAATAATAATAATAATAATAATAATAATAATAATAATAATAATAATAATAATAATAATAATAATAATAATAATAATAATAATAATAATAATAATAATAATAATAATAATAATAATAATAATAATAATAAATCATAGTGATAATGATAGTGATAATGATAGTGATAGCGATAATGATAGCGATGATGATGATTTTTTTTTTTTTTAGTTAACGTCCTCCAACATTGTGTCATATCGGACGAATGAATGAAATGAAATGGGTGAAATGATGCTCAAATGAGCCCGAGGTCGATGGAGCTTTAAGTTACCCGACATTCGTCTTCTCAGGGTGGGGAAAACCTCGGAAAGAAACCTTACCCGGATAACTTACCCTAAGCGAGATTCGAACTCGCGACCTCTTGAACGTGAGGCAGACACGCTAACCATCACGCTACAGAGGCGGGCATGATGACGACGATGATGATGATGATGATAAATTCTACTTAAATTACAGCCTCCCCTTTTTCCCTTACTGTATTGTAAATGACAATCACCTAAGTCACCATTAAGATGTATTTCTGCCATTAATATTTCCTCCAAAGATTAGAAGTACAATTTTAATCACTGCAGTCTTAGAACCTGACTTGATATAAACAAAACATTTTGCATGCCTTCGCGTTAGTCTAGTGTTCAACAGTTGAGCCATGTTTATCACCTTACTGACTGCTCGACGTTTTAGTATGAATGCAGAAGAGAGATAAAATACATCAAGCAGCATTAAACGTAAGCTACAATCAATTTCATAGTATTTACTACTCCATATTAATCAAAAGTGTTGAACTACTTTTGATTAACATATTTGCTTGAAAGCCCACATATAATAGCGCATGTTTAAGCTTATTTTATGGTTTGCTTTGGTTTCCCGCGTATCCCGGGCTAATTAATACTTCACATGTTTACATCAACTTGGGTTCTAAAAGTGGAGCGATTATAGTGATGCAACTGTGTAATTAATTCTAGGCACTTAAACCAGTATAAAAATCAAGGTCAAGCTCAAAGTCACCCTCCCCATGCGTTTTGTTTATGAATGAAATCCATATCCACTATTACCTAATAGAATTTACTCTGAATTAAATAAAAACTGATCTTCTTGAACGCTCTATGGTATAATGGCTAGTTTAAATAATTAGCTAAAGTTTAACTTTATTCTTAATGCTTTAATGCAAATAACTTGCTAAGCAAATGGTACTAGCACGATCACCTTAATTGTTAAATAACAGCACACCCTAATTCTTCCTTAGCGCTTCTCCATCGCTTTTCGAGCATTAGCGAAATGTCCCAAGCAAACTTTTTCACGACATAAATACGTTTGCATTTACTTGTATTCGCGGTCTTTAATATTTTTTACTGAATACACAGCACATACCTGTGTTCAAGCTAGGAATACTGCAGAGGTTATACAATATAATGTGGACTAATTTATAGAACTAATTATCTAGGATTATGTAGTACGATTAAGTTGATTTAACGTCAATCGTTACTATCAGTGACATATCGTAGCCGGTGTGCCGAAGTCTTGTCCCACATGCCGTATACAGTCAGCAAAGGTACAAACGTGAGATTGATGCTTTTAAATACATGTGAATTCCATCGTCCTTTAAAAACGTCCTTGTGTCATCCTTTAAGATTATAAAAAATTGGCAATCAATCCGAGATTATCATACAATTAAGAGTACAAGTTTAAATTTGATATTAGAAATTATAAAACCAATAAATAATAGTTGTAACAAACTAAATAGTTAAACATGTAATAATGAACTACAAAGGGTACACCTGAAATAAGGTTTATCGTTTAGATCAGGCATGGGGAAAAGGGGTGGCAGCAGTGCAATCAAGTATTTACCCTTTCCACTTACTGACACAATTTGAAGGACTGACCTATTCTCCGAGGTACACAGACGTGGTCTGGTAGCTAACAGCTGTGAGGCAGTGGAGGGGGTTTAAACTACGATGTAGGGGAAGTGACACAAGGTGTCAGTTCTCCCCATCTATGATTTAGATCAAAAGCATTAGATAATTCTACTCAGCATTATCAATAACATTTACAAATATGTTTAAATATAATGTTATATTGATAACAGCAAACGTTTTAGATTGAATGATAAGCTAACACAGGTCTTCAGGTAGCAAATATTTCCGTTTAGTTCATCATGTAAACAACCATGAACTGCGTGGGGTCGGAGAGGCTAAACGCGACCTCAACAACCCCAGAGACTAAGCACGGCTGTTTACAATATCCAACTCATAACAATAAACCGGAGTCATTGCTAACCACGAAACGACTTGCGTCGGCCAAATATTCGAAGTTAAAGTGTGTTATTTTATCAATAAAGCCCAAAATTTAAACAATCAACAAACGCGGGACCTTCGTTTTAATTACGCCCTGTAGTATTACCTGGGAATCAAAGACGGGCACATGCACCTCCTTGCCGACCCTCGTGTTAAGCCTCCGATGAATGTTCCCGTATCAAAAGTTAGCAAATGTAAAGTGACTCAAGAAGATATTGGCCGCCACTGATTTCCGTCTCCGTGGTCTAGGGATAACATGTTATCCTCTGGTTTCCAAGGTTGCGGGTGCAAAACGCAGGGCGATGGATTTTTTCTTTTTCTTTTTGCGTGAAAATCATTGGCATAACTTCCCTCGGAAGGGAAATAAAGCCGGTGGTCCTGTGTCTGGATCTACGACGCCTAAAGAATCTGAAGCGTGATAAAGAGGTCCCTGAGCAAAATTAATGGGTCCCAATATAGAAAGGGACGTTGAGAACCATAGCAGTTAAGGAGTGTCCGTAAATAAAAGATCAGTTTGCCTCCACTTTAAAACCTTCTAGTTGTAAAATTAAGGGAGAGTAAATTCCAGTTTTCAAACGTAGAAAGGGATATAATATTAGAGTTTACATGTTCTGACCCTTTTCCTGATTTTTCATGTTATTAATTTTACGCAATTTTGAAAACTGCAACTATTTTTCAAATATTTTTTAACATTTATATACAATTAGTAGAGCAACATTTTTATATTATACCAACCAAAGTCACTGACATGATTTAAACTGAAGGGGAAATAAGTTTGTGAATTCATAAAAACTGGTGTATTAATGAAATTCAGCAAAAGGTTAGCAATTCCTCACTTTAACATGTTTACATCCGTCAGGTTAAAACACATCTGAGCTGCAACTTATCCCTAGTAATTCCAAAGGGGAGGGGGAAATTAAATTATTTTCTTATTTAACGACGCTGTCAACTGCCAGGATCACATCAGCGCCGCCGGTGTGCCGGAATTTCGTCCCGCAGGAGTTCTTTTACATGCCAGTAAATCTACTGACATGGAGCTGTCGTTTTTAAGCACACTTAAAAACCATCGTCCTGGGCCGGGTTTGAACCCGCGACCTTGGGATCAGTAGGCCAGCGTCTAACCAGCTGAGCCACCCAGACCGACAGGGTAGGGGGAGGGGTACTTTGTGCCCACCTTCTGAAATTTTTAAATTCTGTCTTTTAATTTTTTGATAAAGGCATGCAGTTAATAGTTGTTATCAATCACGGTTTCTACAACTGAACTGCGTAATTGTTTCAGTTTTCATTGTTGGTCTTTTTGAGAAACAATGAAATGTCAAGGTGGAGATAAAGTAACATCTGTCGGTATGTGATTCATTACAAAAAGTAAAAAATAAGTAGTTAAACAATGTTAAATGTTACCTTTTATAAACATGATAAGGAGTAGGTAATGCCCAATTTAAAATAAAAAAAATTTAAAATTGCTCAGACATTTTGTTATCAGTGATGATCATAAAGTTCTGTAGTATGGGTTCTATAATAACACCAGCAGTAAGTTTGTTGGCACAAATAAATAATAATTACCATCTATAATAAGGGTTGGCATAATGTCTAATGTGATTCATGTAAAAATATAAAAAAGGAATAGTTAAACAAAGAAGTTGGTAGTATAAGTGTTGGAATAAGTGTTGACATTGCTACGGTTATACCAGAGGATTTGCTGTATTAAATGTTCGTAAAATAATTTTGTTAAAATCAAACATAAAAACTGAGAAATCGTACAGTTTAAAAACTATGTATAAAATTAATAACATGAAAAAATGCTGAAAAACGCAAGAGCACGTGCATATGGCATCAATTGTTTTCACGCATTAAAAATTGTACTTTTTTCTCCTTAATTTAACCGCTAAAATTGTGTAGAGTCGAGTCAAATAGTTTTTTGTGCTAGCTGTTGTTAAATAAATTGACAATATATTATTCCAAGTTTCCTTAACATGCATTTTCATTCTGGACGGCTATTAAATGTATACTGCCAGTACCGGAAGCACGCCGCACCCGCACGTGTTGACCATCAGAAACTGGGACATCATCTGTGAATTTACGCAAACACACATTCCAGTCAACAAAAAAACGAGCTATTAATGTGAATATAAGTAGACCATATCGTATAGTAAAAAAGTGGAGCAACTGTAAAACAATACATATTAGATTTATTCTACGAGAATTCACAGTAAGGTATTTCATTTTGCCCTCGTTGTTCCGTAAAAATAGTAATTTTACTCAGTGATGAAATTTTTTTCATCATTTGGACTATTCCTAAACGTGTTAACCAATATCTTTAATAACAAAACGATAGAGCGACACTAATTCCGTTATATCAATATCTATAAACACCGAAGCAGAAGCATGAAAAATTATGTAAATATAAAATTCTCTATCAAAATCATGGATCTTCTGAAGATGCAAGCTGAAAGATTTTAGCAAATTTCTTCCACTCCAATTAATGTTTACCTGCAAAGATAACTCACATTGCATTGTTTAAATAACACAAAGTTTATTGAAAAACTGAAGCTATTAACAGTGAGGCAATGTAAATCTATAAATATAATATCTTGGAGACTATAGGCTTCATTTAATTTAGTATCTGCTGCAAGTTCTTGAAATCAAAGTCACATGAAAAAATAATTACCGTTAATTTCAAGAACCTGCCACAGATACCGTGAAGCTTATAGTCTGTAAGATATTATATTTATAAACTCAAAGTAGTTTGTTTATAATGTCGATGTGTGAGTTTAAGACATTGCAAATTACCCCATTTGTGGGCTATCCGTATTATAACTATTAAATGATTTCCGTTCTTGTTAAAGGTATAGTCTTATCTTATAACTAGATTAGGGCTGGGAAACTGGAACTCTCTGAGCGTAGTCCGCTCACGGCCCTGCACTGACAACTTCATGTTTAGCAGTAAAAGATGAAGATCGCTCAAGGTATCACGCGAGTCGCCCAGGCCTGAATTAGTCCGACATTGTAACTAAGGTGATCGCAGCAGTAAAAAGAACCAGTCCCTATCATGTGATTCGCTACACGTGGGGAAGTATTGGATGTCTATGATTAGTTAAAGTTAGATAACAATAGATTCCTGCTGGATGGAAGCGGCATAGCAACGAACACTACCCCATCTAATGAAGAATGTGGTCTCGCGTTTTAAGAGGATTAAGTCCGTATTAAGTGTTCTGATTTAATGTAGTTGCAAAATCTGTTAAGTACAGCGCATCAAAAGTACAAGGTGCAATACATGCTAAGATTGAAATATTAATGTAATATATTTTGAGTGGGACAACTATACAATATCTACCTATTAACTCTGGGTATTAGCAGGTCTCTTAATTGGTTATAGCAGATTATTTCTTCAGTTACTTCATCATTTTCTTCTTTACATAATTTTATAGTTGGATATTATGTATATCGGGCTGTTCCAATTCTGCTCGGCTAGATAAGAGTACTGGGGCATACGCAGCAGCAGTGCTCAGTTAATACGTCACTGCGTGAAGGTCATACCACAAGATCTTGCGCTTCCTAGCACTCCATTCCTACACTTCATTGAGTCATTGCGACAGCTCGCCCCCAATGCCGAGCTGTACTGCATACTGCAAGAAAACTCCTACACGTTGTGAGTAATCCGCTGCTCTCTGGCGCGTACTCATACTGGAACAGCCTCATGTAATTAGTATTGAGCTTATCGCTTTTCGGAAGCGAGTAGCATGGGACACGCTATAATGAGACTTCATTAAATCGGCTAGAAAACTGATGTATATCTCCTAAGGGACTTTCTTTTCTGTTTTATACTTCCTGAAATGAACCACAATCAAGATGCGTCTGTGTATCTTAATTAATAAATAAATAAACAAACAAGCAAACAAACAAATAAATGCTTTTAAAGCAGTAAAGAAGGATCTAGGGCATATCTGGTGTTCTGCAATTAGCCCAAATGGAAATAAAACCAGGGACAAGGTCATTAAGCTGTTATAATGTGCATTTTTTCTATAATTAACCAATTAAAAACTATTGCTTGTACGTTCATACGTTAGCGATTTCAATTAAATAAACTTCACCATATTCTTTAAATTCATCACATACCTACCTAGCGTGTATCGATATTACTTTCAACACCGCCATTTTTAAGGTCGATCACAGTCATTGACTATTCTTGTGTGCAATATTAGTCTAGTCTCGGAAGAACAAATCTGTCACTGCGCCTGATATATAAGTTTTCGTTTAACGTCTTGTTTGTTAATAGTTGTGTAGAAATGTAATACAGAAAAGTAATTTTCAGTGCTAACTTCTGAAAAATAATGTCCCTGCCCAAAAGGTCATGGGTTTCACGATTCCTGAGGAAAACACATGTTCCCTATATTCTTTGAAAAAGGATAAGAATCTTTTATGCGCCACTTCGATAATCCAGCATTAAACTGGGTGTGGGCAAGTGCGCTGGGTACTGCCGCTTGTACTGTGGCTGTGCAAGCGTGAAAAGATAAAATGTACGCACGGTAATATTGACTTGTTATGCAAACAGATGACTGCTGCTCTATCCACTGCGTAAAACAAATTGTTGCCAGCTTGAGGCAATTCTATGCATACATTTACTAGGTAGTCCAACAGCCCCTTGTAATTTGGTTGTAGGTATGCAAACCACAATTTACGGACAACCTATGAGCATCGTTCCCAGTTCCCTACCATCAAGTTAGGTAGCAAATATTGTCCGGGGTAACTCTCGAGGAGGCAAAAGTAATAGCTTGCCCTTAAGTTCAACGTCGGAGTCTAAAGAGGTCTAAAGCGACTACAAATGCTAATTAGAATTACTTTACCACATGATTGCTATGGATAGGCACTGTGCTAGTTATAAATGGGCCTATCTCTCTCTCTAACGTAACAGGTTAGTTGGATCATGCCGATGAAGCATTTGCTGAAAGTTAATGTCACCGCATTGGGGGTTAGAAACTGCTTCAGATGCCTCTTTATTTTTCAACAAATATGTATCAGAAGTCAGAGAGTATAAATCATTTGTGGATTTGCTTCTTTTATTTCCTTTTGTTTTCTGCTATTTGGTAGTTCGTATTCTTGCACAGTGACTTTACGTACTGCTTCGTAGGGAAGGGTGTCCGACCCCTTCAGCTGCCGCGATGTGGACGCCGCGGACCATTAGCATTCGTACTACTTCTGATGTCACTAGAAGTACGTTGAGCCCCTCCCGGAAGGAACTTGTTCCAATTTGGTTGGACTCGGTGGGGCAGTGGTTCCCAATACCCATGGGAGAATGTGTATGTCTGGGCATCTAGTCACGTCAAGGCGAAGTTATGAGACGCCGCATGTGTTCCTTAAAAGCTTTATGTACAACGGATGGAATCTTACTACAGTTTAGTAGCTAAACAAAAATTCTCCTTACATGTTTCGTTTCTGTTGTTGCCTTGCACGTTTGGTTAACGACATTCGCAGATCCTCTCCATAATATGTCGACACGACTCTTACGTAAGTATGGATCCTGAATGCACAGTAACAGCAACATTGGTAAGAAAATTACACTAAACTTCCTTTGTCCCATGTCTGTTTGCCCCACTCTTGTCCTAAACAACTTTTCAATCAAGTGACTAGAATTATGCAAGAGGGGAGATGGAAACGTGACGTTTGAAGAAAGCGGAACTACAAATGTCTATACCAACCTAAATAGTCCCATTCTAATATGGACCACATTTCTGCCAAGGGGAAATGCCAGAAGAGTTCTAGATACCGCGAGGTTACATATTGTCTCCGCTTTTGCACTTAATATCGGTTGCATATCCCTTTTTATTGTTTAAAATTTGTGGTTAACACGGTCGTTACGGATAGGTTGTAAAACCTGTTATCACCTTTATATTGCAGCAGTAGACAACAGTCGCGTGTTTTAGATAGACCATTCCACTCATGCCGGTGTTGTATTATCAGTTTGTTTATATCACCTTTTCTTACGCTACTAACACCTGAAGTATCCATGTGCAGTCAAAACAATTAGCGGGCCATTCAAAAATGGCAGACAAAGATTTGACGAATATCCTAGTCAGGATATCGATGCGTTTAATTCAAGAGGCAAAGTCAAGCAACTGTAACTTTAAATATAACAGACCTAACTTTAATGAATAACCGCTACGGAAATTCGTTCTTTTATATTCATTATATGTCTAATTCCTCATTTTCCTGTTCCCCATTAAACGCTAAAATTACTGTTTTTGTTGTTCTCACAGCCTATTGGATTAGTTGTAGTGCCAACTGTGAAAATAAATGTTAATTAAAATGTATGAATATATTGTAAGTTGTTTACTTATAAATCATTATTAATATTAAGCAGTACTAAATATATGAATGAATAATTATTTCGCAGAGTATTCTAAACAAACACCACTTTAAGTTTTCATATTTGGGATATTTTTTCTCGCGCTTGGCGCTCACATAAGTGTCGTAATACCTGCCTGCTGTGCTAGGGTTCCGGGGTTCGATTCCCGGCAGGGGGGTAGGAATTTTTCTCCACCTAAGATTATTCCTCAGCCTACCCTGAGTCTGGAAGTATGAATGAAAGTGTGAATGTGTGTGAATTCAACGTATAAAAACCCCAAAGACCGAAAAATCCACTGTTAAACGAGTAACACCATTTGCCAATAGGCAAGGCCGCCGATATGACCTCTGCAGTTAAAGACGTGGTATAAATGGAACAATTAAAAAAAAGTATCGTAATATGAAACCCACTCGTAGTACTACTACAGATAATCATAACTGTTGCTGCAAAAGTTCTGTTTCGTTTCAATGAAAGACTAGATTTACCTGGCAACCTATAGCGGGGAAAAAGCAGAATATTGAATTCATTGAGATTGTAAAGCCTCGAGAATTATATGGACCTCCATCCTCATTTTTGCTAATAGTGTACACTGTTCTGCACTACTATCCTTTTAATATATTTATTCGTTCATGTGTTTAACGCCCGCTTTTATTACATACGGCACCGCAGGCGGTGACACTGATGATACATGCAATGAAGATGTAGTACCGGTGGAATGAGATGGCGGGGGAAACCGGAGAACCTAGAGGAAACCCGCCCCAGCGCCGCTTCGTCCATCGCAAATCCCACATGCAGTTGCCTGGGATCGAACCCGGGCCGCTTTGATGAGAAGCGAATGGTCTAACCACTCGGCTACGGCGCGGCCTATTCGTTAATGTAGTTATCCATAACTAATTACTAAGAGTTACACAGATGAAAAGAAACCGTAGAACCTACAAATCAATAGCAGAATGTTGATCTGAAAGCAGTATAATACGGAAATGCTTCACTGTGAAATATTTCCATAAAGATGTGGTTTTGTGTTGTATATTTAGCGCTTGAATATTAGTACGGTGGACTACAAGTTCGATGGATCAAACCTCATTCCGCCACAAATTGATGATTCAGCAGTAATTATCACCTGAGCGGAAGAGTTTCCCCCAAATACTAATTACGTAATTATTAATGTAGCACACTATATCTAGTGGCGTATGGAGAATGTTTTAATATTAAAGTTAATTATTTCACAATTACACCCACGAGGCCACCACAGGTACTAATTTATTTTGCCTAAATAAAAAAAAATCTTAACTTTCTTTGAATATTTTATGTATTAATATCTGGCCCAAAATTTAAAACAATTAATATGACCGAAGATAAATTTAATTTACTTATAATATAGGAATCAAACCCGTTCTGCCACTTAATAAGAATAAATTGGTCGCTATATCACTCGGTTATTTCTACCTCCAGTCTCAGGGCCTTTTAAATCACTGTATATATATAACTTTATTGTAGCAGGACTCGTTTCTACTTTGCCACTTTGTATTTTATAACCTAAGATTTCTATGGCCGATTTTAGCTTGCAAAAATGGCTGCAACGATTTTGATTAAAATGCCACATGTTTAAGATGTCTTATGGCTATAGGCTATGTAGAACTGTTTACTCTTGGTGACTTTTATATAACTGGTAAACCGTAAGAGATAAACCAAATCTTACTGTACAAAAATTTATATCTAGTTGAAACACACAGGTTTTGTCCAAATGCACATTTTGTGGAGTGCGCCATTTCGGAGATATTCTTTGTTATCTGTGCGAGTTTTGCAGTACTTAAACTTTTCTCAAATGGAGGTTCGCTCTTCACTTTTTTTCTCTTGGCTGTGCAAAGAGGACGGAATTTCAAAGCTTTAAAAATTTTCATTATCGCTCAAATCTTACTATTTTCCCATATTCCCCTTGCACCTACAAGAAAATCAGCAATAAGATAATTTCAGCATATGTTTATCTCGACTAACATGAAGAAGATAGAGGAATAGGACCCTGTGAGAATAATTAGTATAAGAGTAGAGAAAGTCATGTGAGTGCAACACATCAGATTTTTTAGCACAGATGTGTCTCTCTTGTTGATTCTCTAGTTGTTTAGAACCCTTTTTTTTTTTTTTACTAATTCTGCTAATTTTGACATCGGAACCATGTTATAAATGATTCATTCACCGAGCTTATGGAAGTAGTAGCAGAACATACAATATTGTGAGGTTTATAATCTATTTTAAGGTGGACTTCAATTCATAGCGGCATGTGATCATTTAACAGCTTTTTCATTGATTGACGATTTGACGAAATGATTCTAAAGCGCATGACGGATTTGAGACGCATCTGCCACTTACAGGCTAGAAGGAAAAATCTTCGTGACGAGATTCACTTACTCAATTAACATCATTTTATCAGAAAAAAATGTTCTACCAGTCGTCTTAGTATTGAAATGAACTTCTAAGGGATAGAGAAACTCCACGAGCTTGCCAGAGATTTTCGATACTGTGAATTAAGCCATTAATAGAGTAATCGGTTTACCTATCTAAAGTGAATTAATGACACTGTCAAGGAAAGTTTCAGGAAGATGTTGGGTAACTTATTCAGAGCATCCACAGAATAATAACCGCCGGTAGCAAGAGCCTGTGGCAGGAGTACAGATATCCCCAGATCCATCACGAGGTTCGTGGGATTTATATTAATCTTCATAAGAACAGTAATAAAACGATGCCTTGCCTGTAATTAGCCATTATTCCCGCTTTATTGCCTTAGTGTTCTTGTACCCTCTATCGGTATCTTCGCTAATTATCTAGAACCTCATGATGTCATTACTGTCTCTATTAGCTTCCAAAACCTCTCAACCCTTTTATGTTCCCATAGCCGTAAAATACTAAAATTGCTCTACGGCCTATAAAACACATATTTTAAAAACATAATTACCTGTATTTGATTCATAATTGCAGGCCCTATATAAATGTTTCATGTCAAGATATCCTGAATCAGTAGCCAATCATTTATTTACACTTATCAATTTCTACTTTACAAAAATTATATCCCAGTCCTCACAGATCCTTTGACGAAGTTGAAAGTGTGTTTCAGTGTAGAATTATTGGTAGGTATGTGGGTCCCTTGGTCCCCGACGTAGTCCCCTGCGATTTCTAGTTCTAGAGTGTCTATTTCTATCTCCATAGTACTGTACTACATGGGAAAATACCAGCTAAGCAACATCTCTGTACATTGGCACGCGAGGCACAATTCCGAAACACTTAATCCAACTGTGGGGTTCCCTAGGGCTGGACAAGAAACGGCTATACATTACTATCATGGCGATAGAGGAATCCATAGCCATTTTAAGAAATAATTTATATAAGCTTTTGGATGCTTCCCTCTTTTTTGTATTTTTATATATCTTAGTTTTATAATTACCTTATATGTACATATATTCATTTTTTACTTTCTTTGAATTATTATTGTTAGTAATTTTGTTATTCTATACTTTGTCCTTGATGCAGCCTCCTCATGGGGGAAGTAGTTTAAATAAATGAACAAGACAAACTCGTACGCCCAGGAAGATTTAAAACAAAATATCCGTCAAGAAGCTGCCAGCATTTCTCATCGTGAACCACGGCAAGTGATGGATAGCATCCAAAAGAGGTGCCAAACATGTATGAACAACGACGGTGACCAGTTCCACCATCTCCCTTCATAAAATTTGTAAGTGAAGCCTTTAAAATAGTTTTAAAGTGTTGTCTGGTTTCATCCGCGTCTTTCTATGATAGCGGTAGACCGCGCAGCCGGTTTGTAAGTTTTTTGCTTTTCCGGTGGAATACAAATGGATTGCCAGCAGAGAGGAATAGGCACTTGAGTCCACATGTCTTATGAATCATGTTTTCGTTGCCTTTGCCGTAATTTATAAATGAGCTGTCTGTGAGATACACTCCTAACTTTGCAGTATGGCATGACTTACTGAAGTGATGGGCGGTTAGCAGCTTCCCGCTCCGGTTCGCTTCAGTGCAGCATCATTGAGGACCTCCATAATTGAAAGGTCACGTGCATTTAATGAAATGCAAGCGTGATGTAGCTGACTCATAAACTTACCAGCACTTGCCGGGTTTGGTAACATTTACAGATGCCAAGAAATATGATATTGTGCTAGTTTCCTCAAACATATAATCAAGATCCATGGCGTGTTCTGCATGTAATAGGGATGACAGCATTGTGGAATTGGAGTATCGTCCGGAAACACACACTTACTAATAACCGTGTGACTTACTTAATGTGACAGAGAAATGAGTAGCTTGGAGGAACAATTACAGACTCCAATACAATTAAAACATGTTTTCCAAATCTGGATATTTCTTGTAACTACTACGTTTTAAATTTACTTCACAATGTACTAAGCGAGTTAGCTCTGCAGTAACCTGTAAGGTTCGCATTCTATCCCCGCCGAGTGACCACACTAACCTTGGGTTTTTCACTGTTTTTCCTGTTGGTAGGCCCATGCTGGGATGGTTTCTCATCTATCACGGTTTTCTTTATATCATTTTCTTTTCATCTCGGTTCCTTTTCATCTTTGAAGTGTGCTTCTAGATTTCTTGGTACACGTTTCATGAAGTCGGTTCCAAAAAGCCCCTTTATACACGAGCTCGTCCCCAATGCATCCCCTAATGTACATAAACTGGCCCCTGAAATGTAGAGGTATAAGCATTTCCCTTTCCGTTTCAAAGAGACTTGGGACTGCCAGGCTATTACTTCTGGTGTGGCATTGGATACCAATGCGTACTTAGTGCAGGGCAACTTCGTCAAATGTTGAAATTTAAACAGGTACAAATTCAAAAGCTACGCTTCTAACAAGGGACACCTTTGACCTCGAACACTCAGAACCTCACGAAAATGGGCTTAGAATAACAATCAATCATAAACAAAACAGTGGTCTGTGTCATTTCCATGCAAAACGTTGCAAGTGACAGTTTAATAGAGTGAAGCAAAGTACCAAGATATCAATACCATAGGAGGAAAATTATTTTTAATTCAATGACGTCAGTGTATCATTACATTTTCAATCAAGTGCCAAAAACCCTCAGCTTAAATTATTTATAATATCGCAAAATCTACATACTACACATCTGATAGTGCTTACATTAGTCCTCAAAGTGCAGATGCAGAATTTTGATGAAGTGGTTAAAACAAAATGGAAGAGAAGAATGTGCACACCTCATTAAAGCCGCATTATCATATTCCATATCAATTTCTCATTCACGCAGTCCAATATCAAAATCCACACTAATTATATTTGAAAATGATGATATGGTTATGTCAATGTCATATCATCATTTATCATATATTCCCATATACCATGGGGGAAAAAACATGCGAAAAAAAGGCAAAAACAAAATTGCCGAAATTCATTAATATGGATTTTACTGTTACTAGACACTACAAATCTTCTACTTTAATTTTGAGTGGCGTTTGTCGCTTAATGACACTTTGAAGTATGTCATATAGACATTTTAAATGTCTACCTGTAAACCTAGCTTCCCAGAAATTTATTTGCCTATATAAAAGTAAACGGACCATTCAAAAGAGACCTCAGAAATCTCCAAATACTACATCAGCTGCGGAAGTGCTGACAAATAAAGAAGGGTCTTTTAATGCACTAAATGTTTTTAAACAGAATAAGGTCGAAAACTGTTACTGTAACGTTATAATGTTTAAATACTTCTTTCGGCTTTTCATTTCCTGGCACATTCTCATTTTCAAATTGTTCCACACGATGTACTTTTCGGTATAAATCAATAAAATTGTGTATATCTGCTTGTACACAGCAGAATAAATGTTTATGAGATAAATTTTTGTTAACATGTTTAATTATGACATTGGTAAACAATATCATTCGTATTGTATCAGTTTAGCCAAGAATTTAACTCAGGTAGAGGTGCAGAACGCAGCGGCCGGGTAGAAGGCCTTGGACTGGAAAGTGGTGTTGCGCCGCGGGATTAGTTGATTAGTTATTTAGCTCAGTGACGAGTTTAGCTACAATATATATATTTTTTTTTCAGAAAAAAATTCATTGCCTAGAGCAATTCATCAAAACAGAACTAAAATCGCACAATATAATGTCTCTGAAACTAATTCGAAATATGTATGAACCTAGAGAATTATACAGGTTGTTAGGGGCAGCGGTGCAGATATTTGTACTAGTAAATGAGGACATGGTAATAAACAATAATTGCTTCATTTGCGGACCTATAGTTTTACTTATTAAGAGCAGTATGTTTTCAGGTTGATTAGTACATTCAAGTATTCAAGTATTTAGCAAACGCTCTACTATCACAAATCTCATTAATTTTGTACAGTATGTTTCCACAGGTTTAGAGCAAGCCTGCTAAATTGATACCATATATACTGATTTCTCTAAAGCCTTTGATAAGGTAGATCATGACATTCTCCTATATAAACTTTCTAATTTTGGGTTCTCAATTCAAATGTTAAACTTAATTTCCTCCTATCTCTCTAACAGAAAACAGTATGTAAATTTTCATCAAACAAAATCGTATACTTTTGTTGTTAATTCTGGAGTTCCACAGGGATCAAATTTAGGACCTTTATTTTTCATGCTGTTTATAAACGACCCACCAAGTTGCATTAATTACTCCAAATGTCTCTTGTGTGCTGACGATCTAAAATTATACAGGACAATTAGTAATGCTGACGATATGCTGAAATTACAATCTGATCTGGATAATATTTATAAATGGAGCTTGGAAAACAAACTTCACTTCAATATTAAGAAATACTCCTTTATGATATATACCAGAAGCAAGCAACACTTAAATTCTAAATATTATTTAAATAGTTCTCCACTTGTAAGAGTATACTCTGTCAAGGTTTAGGTGTTACCATGACCCAGAATTTGTCTTTTAATCAACACATTATAAATATAACCAATGATTCCTTTAAGAAACTTGGTTTTGTATTCAGGACCTGTAGGGACTTAAAAGACACACAAGTTATGCTAATTCTATACAAAAGTCTTGTTCGTAGTAATTTAGAATATGCCTCAATTGTATGGTCACCAATGTATAAATGTCACAACAATCAAATAGAGAAGATCCAAAAAAAGTTCCTCAGATACTTATATTACAAAACTCATGGTGTTTTTATTTATAATCAGAACTTGCCGTATAGTTAACTGCTTAACGAATTCAACATAGTCTCACTTTCTGATCGTAGAGTAATAGCTGAACAATTATTTCTTTATAAACTCATAAATGGCCTGGTATCCACCGAAGAACTGCTTGACAGAGTATACTTTAATGTCAGCACTACTAATTTTAGAAATCGTCAGCTATTTCAATTTAGGACTCCGAAAACGTCATCCCATAAAAATTCTCCCGTTCTTAGGTTGTGTGCGAAATACAATAAATGTTCAACTAAAATAGAGCCGGATTTTAGCTTACCTTACAAGCAGTTTAAAAAAACAATTAAATATGGGAATTATTTGCATGTGATTTTCAGTTGTATCACTTATTGTTATCTGCAGAATCAGTATACCATTTGCAATTACATAGTAGTTACATAGTAATTATATAGTAGTTTAATAATGTTTCATTTTTAGTCTGAGTTTTTTAATACTTTATTGTATTCTCTTTCTATTATATTCAAGCTTTTTTAATTATTGTTCACTCTGTTGTATCATTTATTCGCTTGGTCAGTATACAATTTGCAATGTCTTGTCTTCAATAGTAGCTTAATATACGTATAGTTTATTTTTAGTTTCTTTTTATTGCTTCTTATATTTTTGTTTTGCATTTAGTCAAGCTTGTGTAAATAAATTAAATGTAGCTACTGTAATTGGAGCTTTGCTCTGTTGTAGCACAAATGAAAAAAAAAAAAAAAAAAAAAGTATGTGTACCATGGAAAACATCGCAGAGTGGGTGGGAAAATGCCGTAACGCTGTAACGAATGTTGTTTCGGAACTGAATTAGAATGTTTTCCACAACGTCAATGACCCACATTATCAAGGCAGTGGGTCACGCATTGAGGTGTAAAGTAAAACGGATAGTACATCTCACAGGGGTTGTTCATTCCGCGGCGAAGCTTAGGTCATGCAAGAAACGTCAGATGGTAAACTATGTGATTGTTTTGTGGGAAAACTGTTAGACGGAGAAAAAAAGACTAAGACACCGAAGTGTATACGTAGTTAGGTACCATTTATCAAAGCTCGTATCTGCACTTATGTCCCTAACATCCTGGATATTATCACTCATTGTAGCATTAAAATGTAACATAAATCGACCCATGTTGTGTATTTTTTAAATCTGATAGATGGATATCCTTAAAGGAATTTAAATGCAATGATTTTCATATTAATATAATGATGACTTATACCAGTGCTATTTGAATAATTCATATGTTAGCATTTATGTGTTTTATTGGGATAAAACAGTCACACATTTCTATGCAGAAAGCACTGTTGTTTTAACTGCACTGCAGTTTCCATAAATTATTTTTATTATCTTAAAACGTTGAAAAATTGACTTAATTCTCAACAACGACGAATTCAATTACGTGGAAAGTGCAAGTAATAAATTGCCAACATAAAAACACCTCATGTCCATGCCTTGTCCAGCTCTTGCGTGTCAAGAGATCTAATCGTGTTCGCCACTTTCTTTCTTAACACCAGGGTGCCTACCCCACCCGGTAATCTACAGCCGCAATCCCTTCCTCTTGCGTAACAAGGCAAAAATCCCCTGATTCAGTGATAGTTTTTTCCATACTGAAATATAAGCTAATGTGCCTTAATTTGGCTCCTTTTTATCTTATTAACATTAAAGTATCGCACACGCTTCAGCAAAATCCAGATTAATTTTCAGCACTGTTCTATTTTCAAACTTTCACATAAAGGTTAATTTCAAAAAGTAGACTTAAGAAAAATAGAACAATACCTGGGAAAACAGTACAAATTGGAATTGCACCGGTGGATCACGTGACAACACTGCTACAGCGCAACCTGCACTCACCCGCCTTCATGTGTCCTACCGACTAAGCATTGTTTAAGATTTCAGCCAGTTTAAGCATCTGTGTCCTAAACCAAACTCGGAAGAGATGTCACAGAAGAAAAATTGCAGCACTTACGTCATTTCGTTTAAGTGCGTTCTGAAAAAAACACAGTTCTCGGTGAAAAAGATTCAGCTCGACAACAAAACCTCGTCATAACAGTTAAGGCCAGTCAGGTGGCGAGGAAGGATGTAAAAGCAGTCTTTCTTTCTGTTGCTTAATTGTGGAGTCCGCAAAAGCTATTTCTTGTATTCCAGAGTGAGTGAGTGAGTGAGTGAGTGAGTGAGTGAGTGAGTGAGTGAGTGAGTGAGTGAGTGAGTGAGTGAGTGGGTGGGTGGGTGGGTGAGTGAGTGAGTGAGTGAGTGAGTGAGTGAGTGAGTGAGTGAGTGAGTGAGTGAGTGAGTGAGTGAGTGAGTGAGTGAGTGAGTGAGTGAGTGAGTGAGTGAGTGAATGAGTGGTGAAGCTGATCTGCCTTTTCTTATATTAAGGCACTCTGCCGAGCACTTCGACTGTCGATAAACGCACTAATTTATTTAAACGCCACACAGGCGAAGTAGAGATAGCACAAGTTTTGCCAACAAATGTGTGTCATTTTCATTGAATAACGCCATTTTTACCATACTTAATGCTATTCTCCAGGACCTAACGAGGCTCAGTACATCCCATACCAGACCTCCCAGAGGGGGGAAAATCCCATGCCGGGTCCTGCGCGCCAGGGACAGGTGTGCTACCAACTGCACTAAAGAGGCGGTCTTTTTACCATGGTTACGTTATCCAAATAAACAAGATAGTAGTAGAGTATGAGATATTCCGGGTAATGCCTTGTCGACCTCACCCAACGGTTGGAAAGCTTCAATAGTAAAAAGAAATAAAAATTAAAAATATAATGAATAAATAAAAAATAAATTTAGTGATGTTTCAAGCTTTAACATTGGCGTTCAGCAGAGCACCGTACCCGGTCACATTTTATTTATAATTTATATGTGTAAATAATTATTTATTTATAAAAGTATAATGTTCTTCATTCTCATGTGCAGATAGAATTTGTATTATTTGGAGGAAATAGGGAAAAAAGCCGCCTGTAATAATGCAAACAGGGAATAATACCAATTAAAATATTGAGTTGTTTTATACGAATAACGCAACAACTCGGTTAAATAACGTTAAACTATTTTAAAAAGAAAATTATTCCACCCTCCGCCATCTGTTGGTGTCAAAATCTTTGCATCTGCACTTAAAATTAAAATATAGAAATAATTATTGTCTTCATGAATGTAAATTTTCTGTTATAAATGAATCGTCTGAAATAAAATGCCTATGAACCATAATAAATCAAGACTTGTGACGAAACACACAACATAGGTATATGTATACATGCAACAGTTTCTTTCTTTCTTTTTTTTTTTTTTTTTTTTTTTTTTTTTTTTTTTTTTTCAAAAACTCACTAATATTGCGGCATATTTGCACATTCAAATTATGACTCTGGTTCCAGCCATTCTTCAATACTTCTTTTGTTTATCACTACCAGTAGAGTAAGACTTATTGTAGTATGGCTGAAAAAAAACTTGATTATCCAACAGATCTTCTGTTCTCTGAATTAAACTTGTTCAAAATCCACCAAATTTGGTACAATGTATCACTAGATTATAAATACAGGGGTTGAAATAAATTTACGCGGTATCGCCATGAATACAAAACTAAATAATATGTGTATTTGTCTGAAAGTAAAGGTTTAGCTCCAATATTCAACCACAATAGCAGTCTTCGTCCAAGGTAATACAACGAATTCATAAAAAAATCCAAGTTTAAAGCACTACAGGATTTTCTACTTAAAAACCCACAAAAATGCATTATCAGGAAAATGTACACACTGGAAAAAAAGCGTTCTTTATTTCAAAGTAATTGCATTACCAATGTCTATTTAGTGTTATAATTAGGCATAGAAATTCTTAAGCAGTTGGCTTCAGGTTATCCACATTGAAATTCTTTTCGATACAGGGAATGTAAACAACAGCGGTCGTGAGTCACCGAGGGGCAGGTATACACGGTCTGTAGAACCTGGTCTGCAAACAACAATGGACTGTACCAGCGATGGGGATAGTTTGACACCTGTGGTGTCACTAAGCAAAGTCCGTGGCAGTTCAACTTCAGTTTGCTTTCGTCCTGGGTTTAATGTTTGGAAATACCTAAGTCTGATTATATTATCATGTGTTACCTAAGCGCAACATTCTGTATTCTTCGTTAAGCTTCAGCGTTATGTGTAACAATACTTGGTTCTTTAACTTAAAATTAAGGTCCTGCCTTACTATTTTATCGTAAAAATTACCAGTTTAGTTCACTGTTGCTTAATAATCTCACCTTTTCCATATACTCCGATACTGTGTGTGTGTGTGTGTGTGTGTGTGTGTGTGTGTGTGTGTGTGTGTGTGTGTGTGTGTGTGTGTGTGTGTGTGTGTGTGTGTGTGTGTGTGTGTGTGTGTGTGTGTGTGTGTGTGTGTGTGTGTGTGTGTGTGTGTGTGTGTGTGTGTGTGTGTGTGTGTGTGTGTGTGTGTGTGTGTGTGTGTGTGTGTGTGTGTGTGTGTGTGTGTGTGTGTGTGTGTGTGTGTGTGTGTGTGTGTGTGTGTGTGTGTGTGTGTGTGTGTGTGTGTGTGTGTGTGTGTGTGTGTGTGTGTGTGTGTGTGTGTGTGTGTGTGTGTGTGTGTGTGTGTGTGTGTGTGTGTGTGTGTGTGTGTGTGTGTGTGTGTGTGTGTGTGTGTGTGTGTGTGTGTGTGTGTGTGTGTGTGTGTGTGTGTGTGTGTGTGTGTGTGTGTGTGTGTGTGTGTGTGTGTGTGTGTGTGTGTGTGTGTGTGTGTGTGTGTGTGTGTGTGTGTGTGTGTGTGTGTGTGTGTGTGTGTGTGTGTGTGTGTGTGTGTGTGTGTGTGTGTGTGTGTGTGTGTGTGTGTGTGTGTGTGTGTGTGTGTGTGTGTGTGTGTGTGTGTGTGTGTGTGTGTGTGTGTGTGTGTGTGTGTGTGTGTGTGTGTGTGTGTGTGTGTGTGTGTGTGTGTGTGTGTGTGTGTGTGTGTGTGTGTGTGTGTGTGTGTGTGTGTGTGTGTGTGTGTGTGTGTGTGTGTGTGTGTGTGTGTGTGTGTGTGTGTGTGTGTGTTTGAGGAATACCTGCCAATAGAATATTTTCTCATTCAAGAATGGCGTTAGAGTTGCCCGTAGTTTTCGTTTTGTGACAGGATTTTCTAGCAGTACACTTATTAAATATATCATCATCATCATTTACGTCGGTCTGGGTGGCTCAGTTGGTTAGACGCTGGCCTACTCATCCCAAGGTCGCGGCTTCAAACCCGGCCCAGGCCGATGGTTTTTAAGTGTGCTTAAAAACGACAGCTCCATGTCAGTAGATTTACTGGCATGTAAAAGAACTCCTGCGGGACAAAATTCCGGCACACCGGCGACGCTGATGTGATCCTGGCAATTGACAGCGTCGTTAAACAGCAAAATAATTTATTTATCATCATTTACTTCACAAGGTATATTGCATCATATATTAAACATGCTTTTTCATATTGTTCTTGGTCTTCCTAGTCAGCGGTATCCTCTAGACATAACATTCAATAAAATTGCTGGTATTTGTTCATCTTTCATTCTGAATCAATGGTTGTAGCAGTTATTTTTAACTACAATAAATTAATTAAATATAATTCTTCAGTATGGAGTTCAACAACTATAGAAAGAGCACTAACACTTAAATTAGTATGTCCTAGTGTACAGCAAATCTACATTAAGGCATCTCCATGGACGTATTTCCTTGCTTGTTTATTCACTGATAAAGTACAGAAATGCTCAACATAGAAACGAGAACTAAAAGCTTAAAAATATGTAAAGGAAAATAACAGTTATAAGAAGGGGACTATGACGACATAAGCCGACAGATATAAACACAAAAAGGCAGTAAAGAATTGCATGCATACAGTGGCACATCACGCGAGAAATACAAAAGAACATACACAACAGCTTTGAAAGCTGGGAAAATTATTTCCGCATAACTCGAGAAGTGGCTGAAGGCATACACAAAACGCGAGAAATGGTTAGATGAAATATGCACGTTATATTGAGAAGGATTTGTATCTTCTTGGAGAGAGAAGGCCTCATATTAAACGTGCCAAAACCACAAATTACGCATTGAAGCAGATTTAGTTTGCAGTGTTGAATCTCTGCTCTGGTACATTTTAACAAACATATGTTACACTGCTATTTTTAATATTTAGAAACACAATTATTATTGAATCAGTATATTTTGGTATGTATAAAACAACTTTTAATATACTAAGTAGATCAAAAAATATTTACACGCTTCTTCATTGCACACGAAAACTTCATTTCAGTAGGTAAATAAATGAAGGTTTCACACTCAGGAAAAATAAAAAACAATGAAAACTGCCTAAGTGACACGAGAAAATATCAACTGAAACCCTAAAATGCATTGATTCTGAGGACTACACCTTTATTAGGAAACTATTTTATAAGTTTTACCATTCACAATACAATTATACTCCGTATACTCCCACAAAACTAGCCACTCTTCAGGCTTATGGAATGACAGTCAGTCAAAAAGAACAGCAAAATGATACAGTTAAAGCAGGTCTGGGGAAGAGTGTTCCGAAGGTGTGAACTGAGTAGTCCCCCCCCCCCCCCCCGCTCTTACCTGAAATGGCTATTCACATACATACACACGCATTAGGTGGAACCGGTTTTCCCTGCCAGTTTTACGCTTTGGTGGTAACGAAGGGAGAAGTAGGGAATAGATTGATACTTTAAAGAGTACAGTTCCCCAGGGCATTCGGCATTTCAATCAAAATCGTTAGAGCCATTTTCAAGAAAATCAAAATATTCGAAAAATTTTCCATATAAAGGGTAGTTTAGGGTCGAGGAATTTTCTTCAAAATCTTTGTGCCGCATCCTTGAAAGACATTAAACTTAAATACCAACTTCGGTTTTAACCGACTTTTCGTTTTTAAATTATGCTGTCCATAGTCTGACAGACACACACACACACGCACGCACGCACACACACAAACACGCGCGCGCGCACCTTTCTCTAAAAATGCTTTTTTTTATTCAGGGGGCCTGAGAACATATTTCCGGTGAGACCTCGGCATCGAATTTTTGGGTAGAATACAATACTTCCTCTACTTTACTATACGTAGTAGAGAAAGTACAAATGTGTTCCAAATAATGAGATACGTATCTTATTTAAATTAATTTAACAACTTCTCTTGCATCTGTATACCTATGTGCGCGTTGCACAGATAAGACGGCCTATTGTTTGATAAACCTGGGACACATAGGTACCTTGTAGGTATTATGCGTGGATAAAGGAAAGAACCATCAGTTATTAAAGTTGCACATTTCTGTAGATACTTCTGGTATAAACACTTGGAATCAAGATGGAGCTTTCGAGAAGAAAACACATACAGTATCTGACTCATCTCAATTGGTGTTCTACTTTCAGCACACTACGTCATTTATCATCAATTTGCAGCGAGCAGAAGCCTGAATGGAAGAACAAACATACACAACGACCTTTAAAACATAAATCTCCGCCGTGATATATACATAGATCGATGAACAAAGCTCTGATATCTGCTGTTTGTTATTCCCTTGGCTACAGATTTATGAGTGTGGGTTTGAAGCTCACAAAGTGGACATAAAATCGTTGTCGATAAGCGCCATTACCTAACTACTTAAATTTATTTACCAGAAATATGAATTGCACTTTTTCATAAAAGCTACATTTTGCTATGTATAGAGAAATACCACTATTGTATCATATAGTGCAGAATACCCACAACAAAA
Organism: Tenodera sinensis; assembly: GCA_030765045.1. Classification (NCBI taxonomy): domain Eukaryota; kingdom Metazoa; phylum Arthropoda; class Insecta; order Mantodea; family Mantidae; genus Tenodera; species Tenodera sinensis. Next base: position 69,478,702 of record CM060964.1, on the reverse strand, counting down.
GTAGTTTTGACAGGGCGAACACAAATACACTAATAAAATTCTTAAGTTTACCTCAATTTTGGAAATATTCGTATAGAAAAAATTACGTCTTCCAATGTTTCTATAGCAATTTAGGAAGAACGTCTGGATTATCTCTTCAAGATAGCTTTCTAAGCTTTCCGCCAAATAATAAAATAATAATGAACTCAATATTTAATTACAGGCCAAGTATCCATCCACCCGTCCGTCCACCCACCCACCCAAACACCCACACACACACCCACCTGTCCATCCGTTCGTCCGTCCATCCATGTCAATTGCCGTGCATTAGTCTCGCAAAAATTCTAAAATAGCTCTACCGATTTGAATAGTTCCGATTTTGTTTTGTTCGTCTCAATACTGGAATGGTTTAGAAAAAAGGAACATAAGGAATAACCCAAAGGAGCAGCCCAAAACTCGAAAAAATCGAAATTGCCACTTCGGATCATTTTCAATATATGCCATTTGTGGTGGGCCTTTCATTTGATAGCTGCATCAACTACATCTTAAGTCGCTTTTTCGTTAAGAAAAAGTAGTGGATTTGGCAATAGATTTGGTTAAATTGAACTTATTTACAATTTGCGAGCATTTATTTTGATCAGCCTTTCTGTGTTGTGATTCCGCGTATCCCAACGATTCCCTCGGATTTGTCATTCGGTTTCACACGGCTGCAATAACACGTGTGTCTGGACTTAGCGATGACCACCAACACATCACAAGGCCAGTCGTTGGAAGTTTGCGGAATTAACTTGGAGTTTCCGTGTGTCGCGTGTTGGAAAGCCACCATCCTTATTTATGCACACGAAAAGAAAACAGCAAACGTAGTCCACCAGAAAGCTTTGCATTGAATCTTAACTGCATTTATCTTTAAATTCATTTGAATTACAAACGAGTATCGTTTAGTAAGTAACCAAATAACACTCAAACCGTACACTATGCATATAAATTATCGATCTCAATAAATTGGTGTTGGGAGGTCGATTAGGATTGATAATTAGCTATGAAGAGTTCTAATCAAACCTATTTTAGATGATACGAGGTTCACCGAGTCATCTAGTACTTAGTAAATATTCTACTGTCATTTATGTTCCTAGACCTATTAAAGAAGAGTCAAAGTTTCCTCCGTTGTCTATGTTAAGTTAGTTTAAATTAAGATCCGTTATGTCACGACACACAAGCAATTTTACATTGTATTATTTCAGTCTACTTCTTTATCTTCTAGTAAAATATATTCTATTAAATAGTAATTCCTTCGTTTCTTATACACAAACTCAAGATAATAGAAATGAAATTTACCCTTAAAATTTATTTTAATGCATTCAGGTGTAAATATAGTAATTAGTTCACTACCAGAGAGATTTCCCAACGGTTCTAACTATAAATTTCAAGTCTATTATTTTAAATGTTAGAGCAAATGTGTCACATATAGAACTTTTTCAACATGAATATAAGAAACCAATGCTCAACAGTATTAAAGTATTTTCTTATGCCAAAGTGTCAAATTAAGAGTATCATATTTTGCTCCGAAAAAATACATAGAATTTTGTAATATAGGAAGCTTATATGTTGACACTCCATTAGTGGTTCACTCCCCTTAACTTAATCCTGATACAAACATATACCCATGGGTCTAGTGCTGTTGTATATCCCCCTTCCCCCAACCACTGTGTAGTAGCCATAGCAGTGATTACCTTCCATTATCACTCAAAGCGACCCTTTTATCTTCCTCTTTGCTGAAAGCCTTATCTCATATTTATCTTCTTGCCTTCTAATTAAAATGTGCCCCAGGTTGAAAATAATGCCGCTTTATATTCGGCTACCAGCCAATACCTCACTATTGTGAATTTATCTTTGTTCCAGAGTTAGAAAGTCGTCGATGTGGAAAAACAATCAACGAGCCTGTTATACCGTTTAGTCGCACCTGGAATATCGGCCCTGGGTGTGAACACGCGCCAATAAGCTTGTCGCACCCTAGGTAAACAAAGCATTCGGCTTTTTTGTGGCACTCGTGTGACACAGTGTAGATAATTAAATTCTATAACGTTCGTTGAAACCTTCATGATTGCAGATTGTCATGCAGATATCCCTAATGTGCTTATATACCTACGTTTAATCCAGACATGTCCAAGGAAGCTGCCCCGTCCATGAGAGTGAAAAGGAAGTTAAAAGCAGTGGGAATGTTCGGGCGAAAATCTTACTTTGGTACATGCAACTTTTTTATTTATATTTGTAACAATTTATGTCATTATTATAATATGTAATATCAATAGCAGTTCATACAGAGAAATTGAAAATTACTGAAAATGAAAGTGAGTGCTATCTGTGGACACTCTTTAACTGTTCTGCTTCTCAGCGTCCCATTGTGTATTGGTAGCGAAAGCCCGCTAAATTTTGCTCAGAGGCCTCTCTATCGGGCTTGAGATTCTTTAACGTGCTATAAATCTACAACACGGGACCACTGCCTTTACTTCCCTTCCAAAGGAAGCCATTCTAAGGATTTTTACCCCCGAAAATATCCATTGGCCTACAGGGTTTGAATCTGCGACCTTGGTTACTAGAGTGTAGCATGTCACCCCTAGACCAGCGATGTCAAACGTTTGCGGAAGAGGGGAGATTGGGTTTACCTCATTTCATTAATACTAGGACTTTGCCACTCTTTAACCCCCACCCGTCCATGTGTTGCAGTGGCGGTTTGGTGATATGTAGTTGCGTTTGATTTACGAAAACACTTTCAAATCTCATGCCATAAACATCTGTTCATTAGTGACGTCTCTGGTACTGCTTACGTTTAAAAAGTTTATCGATATTTGACAAGGTCGAAGTGCATAGCCTTAGAGGATACACAAAGTGATCGTCGCGTAACCTATTGCGATACAGACCTTTAGTATATCAATTTGGAAAAACTCTGTTCGCAAATATACAGGTGGAACTGAAATGATCCGTCAGACTTTAACAGTGAATTTCTCATGTTGTGAATAACAAGAAAGTCTAATACCAAAATGTTGAAAAGTTTATATTTTTCTGGAACAAAAATTTTTACCAAAAAAAAATTTATCATCACCTGGCTGAATTATTATTGATTGAAGGTTCTTGATTTATGACTATATTCATAGAACATTTAATAAACAACATTTTCCTTTGGCGTATTTCAATAGATTCAACGGTTTTTGTGTAAATTAAATTTAAAAGAACCCACAATTTGTTGCCTTTTGTTGCAACAAAAACCGTTGAATCTATTGAAATATGCCAAAGGAAAAAGTTGTTTTCATTCAATTTTCTATGAATATAGCCATAAATCAAGAACCTTCAATAAATAATTCAACCAAGTGATGATAAATTTTTTGATAAAAATATTTTTTCTAGAAAACTATAAACTTTTCAACATTTTGGTATTAGACTTGCTTGTTATTAACAACATGTGAAATTTGCTGTTAAAGTCTGGCGGATCATTTCACTTCCACCCTGTGTGTAGAGCTATACTCACTCTTCTACACACTATTCTCGCAAATGTTTGTTTCTCAATACACTGCATTTTAATCTACATATGTAATTTAAGAAATTATCTTATTGCTAATTTTCTTGTAGGTGTAAGGGGAATGCAGTAGGCTTTAAGCGATAGTGAAATGTTTTAAGAGCTGGTTGCTATGCGATGCCTTTGAAATTCCGTTCTCTTTGCAAGGCCAAGAGAGAAAAAAATGAATAACATATTCCTATTTAAGAAAAGTTTACATATTTGCAAATTCAAACAAATAATAAAGCATTTTTTGGAAACGATTTACTCGAAAGAAAAAAGAAGTATTTGAAAAAAAAAATTTATGTTTTAACGAGCATACTTTGCATTTAGTAAGCTTTTGTTTGTCTCTTGCTGTTTACCTTTTATGCAGAAATCATCCAGAATGAAGAGTTCTTCTGAGCACATTCCCACAATATTCAAGGTATGACTTAGAAATTGACATGGGAATCGCTTGTTTTTGTCCGTCACTGGATACTGCTGTCTGTACCTCCGATTGAAGGAGTGGAGTGGGGAATAGCTCCTCATTGCGTAAGCGTCTCTAAAGAGACAAGGTTGGACAACACAGCCGTAGACCACGGAGGACGACAATTGAAAATCAAGACTCGCCTTTCATGAATAGGGTAACCTTGCAAAACCCCATAATATATTTGAAATGCTTACAATAAGTTATGAATTTACCTCCAAATATTGGTCATTATTACTATGATTTTACATATTTACTGAACACACTATACATATTCTAATAAATCCTTATAACCATCTCTGTTTATCTATATCATATTAGCTGCGACCTATTGTTTTAGTATTGCATTTCTCAATTCATAATCTTTCACTTGGCAAAGCTGTTGAAATTATTCCGAACATATGCACATTCTGGTCATTCAGTGTTTTGAGTGTTAGCCAGTCGAATTAATGAATTAGTTTACTTGCAAAACCTCCAGTTTCCAAAATGATACAAGCAACTAATATGAGAAAGATAAATGGATTGAATTCTAAAGATAGCTTTATGCTCAGTGGAGATTGACATGGATAAAACCATAGGTGTAGGTACCTGTTTTGAGATCAATTTTTTATTTATGCATAATTTTATGGATTTTATTAATTATACTTGAACTAGTTCTAAAAAACGTTACCTGTGATTTTGCAAATAGCTAAGTGAATCCTTTCTCATTTCGTGACTCAAAGGAACAGCTATAATTTGAAAATCACGCGTAGCACTACGTAATTCAGTAATACATATCGCTTGATTGCAGTGTTAAAACTTTAATTTACTTTGAGACATAGTTTGGGTGTCAATGTATTATCTTCAAGCATAACTGAAGTGTTTTTATGTCATGGTTAAAAACACCGTTGATCTATCTGAACTGCCCTATGCTCTTAACGAAGAAGCTGACTTCATTTTGCGTAGGTAGCAGCACAACTAATTTCCTTGCTGTTCTAAGATGAAATAATGTAGTAAGCTTAACACGAGAGAATATTGTGTACCTGTGTGTACTCAGCGTAATATTGTTCTCCGTAGGGGTGCCGGAGATGAAACCTCAACTTCATCACGCCAGTAACCACAAATCTCCTAAACCATTACATCTTCCCGCCGAGCAAACAGCTGCAAGTAGGGACGCCCACCGCACTAGAAAAAAACATGGCGCACAGATGCATTGGGTCACTTGCTTGAGTGTTCCTCTCCTGTCTCCCTTCCTTGTGAAACATTCGGAAACTTAAGGCTCCTTTTTGTTTCAGCGACAAACCCACCTTAATCATAATAATGCTTCTTTCAGCTTGTGTTTTCTTTCTTCTCGTTAAGCTAATCTTATGCCTTGGTTCTTATGATAAGCCAGTACTCTATTATGCATCTACAAAAAGATACAGAGCTATATTTCAATAATAAAAATAATCTGTGACGCGACAACACAGACGAGCTTGGACGAACAACCTGATGGCCGACCTCACACCCACATAGGCCATCCAGTGGATGTGGTCAGCATTATACTTCCGAAACGCTGATCTCCGTGACCTCTTGTAGTTCCACGAATTTCTCACGATGCTGAGTGGTTCCTGGTCCTACACATATGACGAAAATGGCCATTCAGACGAGCATGTGAAGTGATTTAAAATTCCAGACACTGAAATTAATCACGAAATATGATGTCGATAACCAAGTGTGAAAATTGAACGAAAACTATATTTTTCAAACATCATTTCTCTATATCGGGTGGAAAGGATATATGTCATCCTTTTAGGAAGTGATTCTCTGTACAAAGACAAAACGACAAATAACACCATTTTACAAAATAAAAATCGTACAGATAGATCTGGGGAGGAACAGGGGTTACACAGGGTGCAACTGAAAGGTATGCCAAAGCTTTGGGAAAACTTTTCTTGTATATAGAGGATAAACAAAAATGTTATACGAACGTAGGTCTGAAAATTGTTTATTGGTAGAGCTCTTTCTCTATAACTTTGCTTATACAGTTAGATGTATAATACGTAGCTGTTCTGTGGCCATAACGCCCCAAAAGAATAGTTGTTTAATTGCACAGTAGTAAACGTTCGCTTTTACATCTAGTTAAACCAGGTGGAGGTGATGTGGTCATTGTGCTGCAGTGCAGTACTGTCTTGTTGCAAGATACTCCATTACCAATAATACGAGGCATGTACTCCATGCATGATGGAACTCCTCCTCATTTCAGTCTTTGTGTTTGGGGAGTTCTGAACAAAAGGTTTCCTGGTAGATGGATAGGAAGAAGTGAACCAATTCCGTGGCTTCCGCGTTCACCTGACTTAAACCCACTAAACTTTTATTTGTGAGACATTTGAAATCTCTTGTTTATGCAACTCCAGTTGCCCATTAGAGGCTCTTCGTGCTCGTATGGAAGGCTGCCAAACAATACAAAATTCTCCAGGCCTAATTCAGTGCATTAGGAATCCCATGCAACGGCGGGATGATGCATGTATTGCAGCTAATGGAGACAACTTTGAACATGTGCTGTGGTTTCCTGTTTCACCATAATTCTCTCATCGACTATTCTTCTATGAGATTCAGCTGTAGAAAAAGTGATCTAAGAACGAAATAAACAGCTTCTGGACCTATGTCCATTTAACATTTTTTTATCCTCTATCTGCAAGAAACATTTTCACAAATTTTTGACATGCCTTTTTGTTACATCCTGTATAGAAGTACTAAACGCTATCTTCAAATACTGTCTAATTTTAGCCTTGGACTCCTCGGCTGTATTCGCAGAAATGGAGTCCTGTTGAAACTAAATATATTGTGACAAATAACAAATTCAGTCCAGTTACTTTTCTATCACTTCATTTTCTTCCAAACTTTTCCACAAACATACAGTTCTCTTCTACTGACGTTAACACAGTGTACAGTCTTTTGTGATATTACAATTCACAATTATTCTCTTTTTGTAGCCTTCACTCAATCCTTTCAGTGTCGTTCTTCACTTTCTCTGTCTCTCATACACTAATTCCAAAGAAACAATCACTCGACGCTCGTTAAATTTCTTCACGACACGACGACACATGCACAGCTGTCTCGCCCTCCTTGACTGACTCATGTCTGTAACTGGAACTTTCTCTTCTGCTGTTTCCTCGGCTCCTTATATAGCGGGAATAACGTCACACTGACCTTTCTCGACTTCCACAAACAAGCCGGGGATGACGTAGCCAGATCATCCTCGAATGCTCTGGAAACCCTTTGTGTTGCCGCTTGATTGTTTTTAGTCACGTGTCCGCTCACGTGAGTGGTGAGGGCAAGCTTGACCTTCCGCCTCTGCTTGCTCGCTGACCTGGTATATGGTGTGATATAGCTTGGGCCCGATCGCCCTTAGTTGTGCGACGTGCCCGGCGTCACAAATGATTTCCATTCTTACGTCAGCTGATTAAAAATGGTTTCTGTTTGTCATTTTTGTAACTCTCTCCGTTGAGTGACTATTGGTATAAAACAGTGCTAATTGTGCGCCTTGCTTAAATCGCAGTTAGTGGACGAGGAAGTGCCTTGGACGAAAGCTTTGGATTTACACCCATGAGGGAGATAAGAATTATTACAAGCCCACGGACATCCTTAAGAATGAAAATTAAGATTTAATAGAAATATTCATTGATTTAGATGAATTAATAGTGTAATAAGCAACTACACATTAATATATCTGTATTAATAATATTACGACTTATACAGTTTGAACTGTCACTTCTCTAATGCGATCTAGTTTAATTTTCTGTCACTTTACTCCTCTTCGTTACGCAGCTCCATAGTGAAATACACGTGAAGTAGTCCCTTCTTCAGTCCGCTTCACTGGGGAAGTGGAGAATTGAAAATAAGACGTCTAATCTCCCGCGGTAGCAGCACTCGCGTACGTTGCACTTTTGTCATAAATGCACTTAACGTCGCATAAGAAAATATCATCAATTCATTTACTCACTAACTGGCTCACTCGCGAGAATGCTTACCTACATAGCTGCCGGAGTCTTTCACCGTTCCAGAATGTTTGAGAAGCAAGATGAAGAGAAACTTCCAAAAGTCTCTGATTATCTCTCGTGTGCATTTGTTTACGCTGCAAGAGGACACTATCACCCAGCAGATCGAACGGTAGATCCGCGCCTTCTACCAATAATTAAGACTGTGATTTATGCGAATATTCAATTGTTAAACTATTTAACATTTATTCCTGTGACTGTACAACTCCGTTATGAATGTAGGCGTGTCTTTAATTAGTCATAACCTATAACTATCCCTTAGCACAGATCCACCATTTTGTCTTAACTCATTTTGAAAGTGAATCTACTACGATAGCTGCTCATTCAACAGGAGTTTCTACGGTATGTGTAAAATGTACACTGGTTGAAACTTTTAGTGTGAGAGTACGATGTTTTTGGAATAGATTTATATCGCGAATACCTTTTGCCACACAAATCACTTATTCACCGAGATTTTAAGCCGCCTTTTGTCTATGCCCATGTGTGAAGTGTAAAGTGTACGGTCATTCTAGACTAAATGTGCACCTGGTTCTTAGTGGGTTGGATTATTTCGAAAAAGTAGGGGCAGGTGACTCACCTGATATATACGTAACTTCGCCAATAACTAAGATAACGGAGTATCCGGTTGTACAGTAAGCAAAAAGCATGTGAAGTGTGGAAAACATTATGTAAAACAGGACTACGACCTTTTATATACTATTGATAAAATACGAACTATTATTGATTACAATTAATATTTAGGGAATATTCGCCAGTTCGTATAACCCTAGGTGCATATTAGTAGCTCTTACTAGTTTGTATAGCGAGCTTAATACTTTGAGTCAGGTTTATTAATGGAGGTAAGATACCAAAATATCTTAAATTTGCAGAAATGGGTACAACAAACAAGCAAATTTACGAAGTGGCGTATAGTGCCTGCATACCTCAGCAAGCATTGTTGTTTAAAAGCTGGTCCTTACAGGGTTGTGGGGGTCGAGCGGAGTTATTACTTGCGGTCGCATCGGTGTTCTAAGGACACGTGTTTGAATATACGATAATGGATCCAAGGTGTGTTGTTTTATTGTTTTTTCCCCCCTCTGTTTCACTTCTTTCGAGCAATGATGAGGTATAACAAAACAAATTACAAATAAATTACATTAAACAGATGACAATGCAGTTTCAGCACTTACCTCATAAGTATCTTGAACTCACCTTATTCTTTCATGTGACTGTAAATGTGGTAAAACGTTAATAATGTAATCATTTCCTATAGTTACTATGTATTGCTCTTCTCATTTCTGTTTGGTACGTTCATGTGATGAATACTGATTTAAAAAAGCCAAAAAAAACTCCTGTGAGTAGATTTATACCTACCAAATGTCCTTTTAGTTCACGCCAGACTGACATCGAACCCACTTGACCACAGGCCTATACTGATTTCTTTCACCCGAAACATTTAGGTACCAAGCTGCTTGCTACTCAACTTTTTTCCGCTCTTGGCAGCCTATTTGTGCCCATGGAACTTCTCGTCATGGCTATCAGAATAGGCCCAAGAACGATTAACTGTATTTGACACAACTACAAAAGAAATTCTGCTTAACAAATGGAACGAAATGTTTTCAAGTAGGACAAATGAGTGAGTGAGTGAGTGAGTGAGTGAGTGAGTGAGTGAGTGAGTGAGTGAGTGAGTGAGTGAGTGAGTGAGTGAGTGAGTGAGTGAGTGAGTGAGTGAGTGAGTGTGTTGGGTTTAAGGGCCCGTCGACAACTCAAGTAGGACAATAACCTGTGGTTTGCATATATACAAAAAGCATCGGGTGCGCTGATTCACTTGGTGTAAGCTATTTGTGGAGCCACGCTTTAGTGATTCCATGCATCCAACTTAGACACCCTAAGCTGCATTGGGATTCCCTTCCTCTACAAGCGCAGTATATCTGTAGAAAACAGATGAATTTGAAAATGACCGCCACTTAAAGTAGCGACGGTAGGAGTAAAATTGTTCGTGTTGGTCACTCTATACAGTATATCGAGTAAAATTGGCGACTAAAAAAACAAAAGGTGAAACAGATGGTGCTGACGTAGCAACCACTGCATTTGAAACGATCCCTTATTTTATACTCGCTACAGCGTTGCTGTAAAGTATCTCTGCGGCATCTACAATACCAAATGTAAATAAATATGTGTTACTAGACTCGACGCAAGGTGGCTGACTGCCATGTGATTATACTTTGTTAATAAGTGCATATCCAGAAAAGCTTTGTTTACGTGCTAGGGTCTCTGAAGTAATGAGGACCCAGGCAGTACCGAAGGGTAGAAAGGATGCAGAAAAGGAAATAGCTTAAGGGGCATAAAATTAGTGATATTCAATAACACTGGACAGCAATGAAAATGTGTCACACTCAAAAATAACTGATTCTTATGAATTTCCACCCGCTGGATTCATAAATAACCACAAAATGACTGATTAGTTCCTGTTTTGGCGATAAAGTAACAAGTCGCTTTTTCATATTCTACATTTTCTATTTGGGGACAATTTTAATTTTGAAACATCAACTGAAAAAACACTATGTTCTTCAAATGTTTGTAGGTTATGAACATTCATATTGTTGATGTAGTTGTGTGATTAATATTGTTTCTCTTGTAATTAGTACAGAATTTCTGGTATTTTGAGCCTTTTAAGGTTTACACTTTATTAAAATGCCACAAAAGCGTGTAAATTCAGAAAATAAATTGTATTATATTTGTGATGAAGTAACATTTTCATCACAGAAACAGAATCTGACACCTCTTGTGAAGATTGCCAATTGACATTATTTTGGTATAAAGATAGGGCATCAGGGGACTCCACATATACCTTTTGCAAACCTTGTTCTCTTATACTAAGAAAATAGCTGGAAAATAAAAAAACTATCTACGGCTTTTGCTGTACCTATGGTTTGGTCAGAAGCTACAAACCATCTTTGCTATTTCTGATTGATTGCACCTGTAAAGGCAGGATTGTCAATGAAATACCGAAAAACAATTCAATATTCGAATCTCCCATCTGCCATTCAGTCTATTCCACATTCAAATACTTAACCACTCCCTATAGAATGGAGGTTATTCTTAGATTCCTCCAAGTTAAGTTTGAAAGCTGTATTACTTCACAACGGCAATCGTCTTCTTTCCATTCCTGTTGGTCATGCAGTTTACATGAAGGAGACTTAAGCAAACATGAAAGCCCTCCTCAACTCAACCAAACATACTGAACAACAATAAAAAAAATGAAACAGTAATATCAGGAACATTAAAATGAAGCAATACTTCAAATTACAGCAGGTTTGTCTTAAAGGATGCTCCGGAACCCACTTATAAGAGGAAAACCAAAAGACAATGAGCTTATGAAGCTATCACGTGATTCTCTTCAGGCAAAACCACCTGCCAGGTGTTCTTCCATCAATTTAGAACCCTTGGAACATATTACCCATAAAAAAATTAAAGCGGGCTTTCAATGTTGTTGACATATTTAATTAAAGTGTATCGTTTTCTCTTAATCTGCTGCAAGAACATCTTTCCACTTATTGTGATTTTGTGATTTGTGTTTATTACGTTCGTTGTTATTTTTTTCGACTCAAAACCTGTAACATTTATCTCATCAAGTGTAAAAAGCATTCAAAAATATTTATTTTTTTCTTGGCCCACGTAATTAATTCCTCTCAATGAACTAATCATAAAATGTTACTATTGAAGTCTTAACACATAATACTATTTTCATGCAAGATGAAATGTACCTAATTTCAATTTCACAAAATTAGTTTACATGCCTTAATTAATGATTCAAAATGGCAGCACGTTTTATACGATGACAACAAAAACAATACTCTAAAGTATTGTGATATTGGTCGTACAAAAATATACGGACGAGAGGGGGAAGTGTGACCTTGGATACGGGGAGAGGTTGTGTGTGTACGTGACCGTAATAATGGCGGTAAAACACAAAAGAAAGGAGACGAGAACCTTCTCCAATGCTCAGTGAGTCATTCCACTCGTGTATGGAGGGTCCATCGGTTCCAGTATAAATAGGACCACATAGACAGCGCGAACAGTCAGTAGCAGGGAATTCGAGTCAGTTTAGAGTTAGTCAATAGCAGTTAGTTGAGTGAGTGATAGAGTTGCAGTCGTGAGTTTAGTTGTGTAAGTCGTGTATAGTTAGTTTTTAGTTACGAGAATAAGTTGGCCAGCCTCTCAGCGAGTATGTATGTGTCGTCGAGTGATTGTGTCGTAATAGTCAAGATTAAGAGACAGAGAAACTGGAGAAAGACATTGAAAGACTGAGAAAGATTATCAGAAGAACAATTGTGAATTGTAATAGCAGAGAATAATATAAACTGTGTTAGCAACGACAAGGAAGTTGTGCATTTGTAGTAAAATTTAGAGGACAATAAAGTGGTAGAAAAGTGACCGGATTTTGCCGTTCTGTTACGGTATGAAACTAGTAAACAGAAGAATGTGGATATGCTGAATAACTGCTGTGCATCACGTAAACATTTCCCGTTTCCGAAGCTCTACCACTTAAACAAAGCGTATTTACCACCGAGTCTTGTAACATTTTGACACCCTTAATATCAGTATTCAGGTAAGCATGCTTAATGTAAATGTATTGTATTGTTGCGCAGTGCTATTGCCATTGCTGTTATCGTTAGTTTGTACTTATTGTCATAGTAAATGGTTTTATAGTTTTGAATGTGTAGTATTTCACGACACTGCTGTGACAACTAATGTACTTTAGTATTTCCTCAAGAACTCCGGACAGAAAATTAGTCGGAGATATTCCAAAGGAAATGGAACATCGAATGCTTGGTATCGCTTGAAGAGTACACAAAAGGTACAATGATTGTAAACTTCATATATGTATGACCAAAGCAATTCCGATATCGTTTATAACATAAGCAGTAGTGAACGCAGAGGCTAGATTAAATTTGTAAAACTACCGTAAGCTACCGTAGACTACCATAAGGAAGTGTAGACTAGCATAGTTTTCCCAATGGAATTGGTCATTAAGAACCTACCCGCATTACCTGTACGTTAGGTGTGTTGCATACTTATAGGGCGTTACATCATATCGATCACGTTGTTTACGCTTTCTGATCGTGTTTTACTTTATTCCTCTAGAAACGAGAAGCATTCAACTTCGAACCTTCTCGAAACTGAGAGAGGATATACGAGAGGGCCGCTTAACCTACGGAACATTAGTGTCTACAAAAACATTTGGAAGCTCCACTGAGTATACTACAGTTAAGATCGAAGACACTCATAGTGATCACTAGTAATATTTTGATCCGAAAAGTACAATTTTTATTTTGATCATAGTGAAGGTGAGGAAACAGCAGAGGAGACAGTTACGGACATAAATCGGTCAATGAGTCAATGAGCGAGAGACAGCTGTGTGTGTGGCACTGTGGTCGAGAAAGGTACGTCGTGTCGAAATGAAGAAGCTTTAACGAGCGTCGAGTGATTGTGTCGTTGGAGTTAGTATATGAGAGGCAGTGAAAGGACTGACGCAAGGCTACGAGAAGAAAACCGTTGTGATTTGTAATATCGCGAAAGACTGAAGACTATGTTAACGTCAGTGGAAGGGATCTGTGTATTTATGGGAAAGCTTAGGAGGGCAGTAAAGTGATAGAAAAAGCAATTTAACTGGACTAGTTTTCTCATTTTATCACATGGTGTCAGGAGTGGGATTCGTCGAATTGTTGATTTTGCCACATTATGTTTCTTTCCCTACGAATCCTACCAATATTACCGGTAATCCTATCATTTACTAGGTCATTTATGTACTCCAGAACTACCCGACCGTAGTTTTAGTAGAACGCAACTCTAGTCTAGATTGATTTATACGTGCAGTATTTCTAGTGGTACAAGACTGACGATTTAATCCATTCGAAAACCTGGATCTAATTTTATATGTTTAGAGCAATAAATGACCAAATGTTCATTTTCTAACTCATTAAGAACAATTTTCCAAATCAGGTAGGAAACAAGTGAGGAACTATTTTCAAATGGAAAGAGTTTGCACAGAAGGGCTATCCCAATATCTTTCCGGTGTCCTGATTTACAGCCAAAGGAAAGGACTTAAGAAGTCCCAACTAGAGAGGATGGCAGGAGAAAGGTATCGCTGTGTAGGTACTTTCTGATGCACCACCGTTACACTAAATCAAATCAAATACTAATGGACAATACAGGACAATTCTTTAGGTGAACCGATACGTAGACACGATTATATATGGCTACGTTATCCATGTTGGCAGAGGAACAATGTTCTGTCGAAAGGTAAATAAGTTCTGATCGATGTCCATCGGTCTCCATGGTATGGTATGGTCAGTGTTGCGTATGTTTGCATTAAAATGTATACTTTTTTAACATGTTCAATTAATGCATATATAGTTACTTTGGAACCACGCATGTCATTTAAGTAATTTCACCTCGCAAATTAAAATTGAGGGTATGCCTTCGCTTAACCTAAGTCATATTCTCGAACGAAGAAGAGTTTGCTTTAGCGTTTGCAATTAGAATGTTGCTTTTTATTTACAAACATTTAATTCAAAGTATGCCAGATGTCCCTACACTTGTGCAGTGCTTGTCCTAGGCCGTATAATATTTGTTTCTTTTATTTTTATTATTATTATTATTATTATTATTATTATTATTATTATTATTATTATTATTATTATTATTATTATTATTATTATTATTATTATTATTATTACTACTTTTGTTACTATTGTTACTATTGTTACTATTACTATTATTATTATTATTATTATTATTATTATTATTATTATTATTATTATTATTATTATTATTATTATTATTATTATTATTATTATTATTATTATTATTACTTTTATTACTATTAATACTATTAATACTATTATTACTATTGTTATTATTATTATTATTATTATTATTATTATTATTATTATTATTATTATTATTATTATTATTATTATTATTATTATTATTATTATTATTATTATTATTATTATTATTATTATTATTATTATTATTATTATTATTATTATTATTATTATTATTATTACTGTTATAATTATTATTACTAATGCACAATGTACCACAAATTGTATGCGCTGGACGAACGGATTATTTACATTTCTTGCCAGTAGCATTCTTTGTTTAATAATTACCCGAAGCTTTGCATCTAGAACAGTTGTTGCTTTATATTCTCTGGAATTGGGTTGGCATATCTGCATTAGTTCATCGATTAAATCCATCGACCAAAAAGCAACAAAAAAACTAGCATTACATAACCTAGGCGGCACAAAAAGAGCTTGAAAAACTGAATGCTTGGTAGCAATAGAATAAAACGACTGTCGAATAATTCGTTGGTTTTCAATTGATAGTGCCCATCACAAGTTCCACGTGCACGTGTAGGATTACCTACTTATAATGTGGGCTCACGTCATTACTAATCTAAGGTCCCACACAGCAGCGCTCTAACCACGTGGGTACAAGTAAATGGCGCTCACAGCACCTTTAGTCCCATGAAAGAACCACATTATCACTCCTCCTAGAGCTTCATCATTCATGCTTTTGGTTGCTTTCTTACAAAATAAATTATAACACACGAAGCCTTACAAAGGTGAAACTAAAATTGTTTAAGTATGTTCCATTGCCGTAAACCATTTATGACACGATTTCACTACTATAAGCAACCAGTTTAATGTTTCCTTTTTGTGCACTGCATATTTTAATATAAAATGCATTTCACAATTAGTTTCAAGAATACAAAACATAGTTGAGCCCATAGCTATCAATATAAATAAATGCATTTGTGTTCCTTCTTGTGTGTTTCTGTGTCTGCATCTGTGTCTGTGTGTCTCTGTCTGTCTATGTCTGTGTGTCTCGGTCTGTGTGTCTCTCTCTGTGTCTCTGTCTGTGTGTATCTGTCTCTGTCTGAATGTCTCTGTGTATCTGTGTCTATGTCTCTGTCTGTGTGTATCTGTCTATGTCTGTGTCTGTGTCTCTGTCTGTATGTCTCTGTGTGGCTGTGTCTGTGTCTCTGTCTGTGTCTGTGTGTATCTGTCTATGTCTGTATGTCTCTGTGTTTCTGTGTCTATGTCTCTGTCTGTGTGTCTCTGTCTGTGTCTGTGTCCTGTCTGTATGTCTCTGTGTGCCTGTGTCTGTGTCTCTGTCTGTGTGTATCTGTCTATGTCTGTGTCTCTATGTGTCTGTGTCTCTGTCTGTCTCTGTCTCTGTCTCTGTCTGTGTATCTGTATGTCTCTGTGTGTCTGTCTGTGTGTGTGCCTGTGTCTCTGTCTGTGTGTATCTGTCTATGTCTGTGTCTCTGTCTGTGTGTCTGTGTCTCTGTCTGTGTATCTGTATGTCTCTGTGTGTCTGTGTGTGTGCCTGTGTCTCTGTCTGTATTTCTCTGTCTCTGTCTATGTCTGTGTCTCTATCTGTATGTCTCTGTGTGTCTGTGTCTCTGTGTGTCTGTCTGTGTGTGTATGCCTGTGTCTCTGTCTGTGTGTATCTGTCTATGTCTGTGTCTCTGTGTGTCTGTGTCTCTGTCTGTATGTCTCTGTCTCTGTCTGTGTATCTGTATGTCTCTGTCGCTGATGACCTAGAAGTTGAGCGCCCTTAAACCAAATCCAAATGTATGTCTCTGTGTGTCTGTCTGTGTGTGTGCCTGTGTCTCTGTCTGTATTTCTCTGTCTCTGTCTGTCTATGTCTGTGTCTCTATCTGTATGTCTCTGTGTGTCTGTATGTTTCTGTGTCTCTGTCTGTATGTCTCTGTGTGTGTGTCTGTGTCTCTGTCTGTATGTCTGTCTGTCTGTGTGTCTCTGTGTGTGTATCTCTGTCTGTGTGTCTGTGTCTCTTTGTCTCTCTCTGTCTGTCTGTGTCTGTACCTGTACGCGTGCGTATGTGTAGTGTAGTGTAGTGATTAACGCCCGTTTTTACTACTTGCGGCACTTTCCACTGACACCATACATTTTAAACAGCATTGATGTAATCGTTGATATTTACTGACAAAGGAAAATAAAACGAAGTTTTCGAAGCAATAAACTTGTTACAGATCTCAAAATTTACTGGAGCAATTGCCATAACACAGCCAGATTATTCCAGACTGTTCAGTGAACTGTTCTTGGGCCGGCCCCGCTGATGAAAAATGTAGATTTCGAGAAAAATCCGTACTATGTCATTCTGGCCTATATAAACGAGTCGAGACGGCGAGAGAAGCCAATTCGTTGTCGTTAAGTTTTGAACGAGACAGCTGTTATCAATTAGTGTTAAGCGTGTGTGTGTGTGTGTGTGTAGTGTGTGGTGTGTGGTGTGTGGTGTGTGTTGTGTGTGTGTGTGTTGTGTGTGGTGTGTGTGGTGTGTGTGGTGTGTGTGGTGTGTGGTGTGTGTGGTGTGTGGTGTGTGGTGTGTGGTGTGTGGTGTGTGGTGTGTGTGTGTGTGAGCGCGCGGCAATATCTTCCAAAGGTAAGGGCTGCCAATATGCCGGTCCTCGCAGTCGCGGCCCCTAGAGGTATATCCTTGACGCTCGGCCACACAGAGAATTGCGAGTTCGAGTCCCGCCTCGGGCATGGGTGTTTGTGTATGTAAACGTGTATATGTAACAGAATAAAAGGAGTTAACAATCAGAAAAACAATGAAAATAAAAAGGAGGGGAAAATGTGATCATTCCAGTTAAAGATTAGGTAAAAATGGAAAAATAAAAACAATTAAAAGCATTTGTGCAAATTCTGAACAAGCATACGTAGTGAAACTATTAACAAAGATCTGAAATGCATAAGAAACTTAACTGGAAGTGATTTAGTCCTTTAGTAAACGTGAATATTTTACTTCAAACTAAAAGAATATGAATGGCTCTACACAAAGTAACTTTTGATTATTTTTCGACAAAAATATGTATCTGTTTCGGTCTGGCGTATGTTTAATGCAATGTATAAATTCATGTTTGCAAATTCTATGTGATATTTTTGTAAGTTGTGGTCCACTGCTTAAATGTCCACCAGCCGCCACTGTGTAAGCAGACGTTCGAAAGCTTTACACTACTGCCTCTACCATTACTCCAACATTTGGCATAAAAGATCAAAGCTATATTTTAGTTGCTTCTTTAGAACAGGAAAACTGTTTCTAGATGCAAGCAAGCTATCTAAAGACTGTAGTTGTAGTCTACAACAAGCGGATATAAAGGTCGTAGGTCTGAAGGCCACCTGGGGAGCTAACATGTCCGAGCGCATGTTTGATACACCATGCAGATAATCTCTTAACAACTGGAGCAACGCTCGTGGTTTTCTGTTTTTCATGTGCTAGACAAGCTATGTAAAACACCACAAAAACAAAAGAACGCTGCTAATACTGCTGTAAACGTTTAATTGACATATTTATGTACATTCCTCATTGCACTTTGTTCTTTATTCTTTAATCTGTATACTGTGTAATGCTTAAGCTTAAAGCTTAATTTCTCTTTCTCATGGTTTTTAACCTATTTCTTTTCAATTTTATCACAAATTTGTAACTTTATTTGGTAACTTTTTGCGAGCTTTAGCGCTTCTAGTGCAAGAAGCTCGGGAGTTAATAATTATTTATGCAGCTACTATTACTAACAAATAATGTTTCGCTTTTCTAAACATATACTTCATTGCAAATAATGAAGGGTATTGTGACGCTGGGTGCGGCGCACAACAAAGGATGTTCAGGGCTGAGCTACTTCACACCATGTACTAAGCTGCTGACCAAACGAAAGCACTTCAGGTCTGCCTCGCGCGAACTGTGTATACGTGACTAACAACATGAGCACGGAATTACTGGAACCTTCGAGAGGCAGTTGGCAGCCGGCGTGTTTGTAGAAGTTCCAGAAAGGACATGTGATGTCATCCCCGCTGTATAAGGAGACGAGGAACGAGTTGGAGGAGTAACGGTTATAGATATGAGTCGGTCAGTGTTCCAGTGAGTGCGAGACAGCTCTGAAGGATACGTCGCGTCGAAAAGAAGTTTTAAAGTTGCTGAGTGATATTATCGTCGCAGTTAGTGTTTGAGAGGCAGAGAAACTGAAGAGATACAGTGAAAGTAGTGAGTTGAAGCTACGTGAAGAAAACAGTGGTGAGTTATAATATTGCGATAGACTGTAACGTCAGTAGAAGAGAGCTGTGCATTTGTGTATAACGTTTGAAGGAGAATAGAGCGATAGAAAAGTAACGATTCCAGCAGCTAAGTTAATAGAGAGAAAATTATTATTTTAATATGTAGGAAAAACAAATGAGTTTATAGTTTAGATAGTCTGCTGCTTTCCAGATTTCTCGTTGAATTAGTTTTATAACTTCTGAAAATTACACCAAATTTTCAACTGATCACAAAACTAGCAGATTTTATATAGTACCTAGCATTGTCACCGACATAAACAGAGCGAGGTGGCGCCGCGGTAGCGTGTGCGGCTTGCATTTGCAAGGTCTCCGGTTCGATTCCTGGCGACCGCACTATCCAATCCATGGGTTTTGCGTGGTTTGCCCAAATCGGTAAACGAATGCGACTTTCCTGTCCCTAATTTCCTGTACCCGTCGTTTCCTTTATTATTTGTTTCAGAATTATAGGACCAGGCAACTATTTTCGGTAGGTTGCGGCTGGGCGGGGGATGTGTGCTCTGTAAGGTGTCTTCCCTGACGTCGGTTGGGATTGTCCAGTCAGCATCCGCATCCCTGTGGGTCCCACAAGGGAGCACCACTGCGGGTTAGATGTTTATAAGTGCGCTCGCGGGGCGTGGAGTGCGCTAGGAACTGGAAATGTTAGGGACCCCGTCCATTATTACGCCCGTTGTCATTCAGAGCTTGTCGCCCTTTGAGTCTCTCTTCTCATCCTTCCTAGGAGTCACGCTATAAGCACAAAGGGCCGGATGCCCTACATGTGGTGCTCGCCCCAGTTGTTTGTACCCCTCGTAGTATGCACCTTTACCTTCGTCACAGACATAAGGCTTTAATGCGTTAATTTGTGAATTCGTAAAATTGAAACGTTAATATCTAAGTTCAGCAAACCCGTTGATTATTCCTCACTAGGACATTTTTTCGCCGTGAAATCAAACGCTATTTTCATCACAATTTTGGACATCATATCACAACATTTGTTCAAGTAAATACATGTGATATAATTTATTAAACTCACACACCAAAAAATTCAAAATCAGTACAATTTTCAAAAACGTATAAAACTAAAAAGCTTTAAGAATACCAGAACATATAAACTGTAATTACTGATTGATCTTACTAGAATTTTCCCTCTATTAATTTGACTGCTGGATGTTTGGAAATGGAGGCAGTAGCGGCTCCGAGAAATTTAAATTGCAGTATCGTACATTACAATCTGAGCGAGTGAGTGAGAGAGTGAATGAGTGAATGAGTGAGTGAGACAGTGAGTGAGTGTGAGTGTGAGTGAGAGTGAGTGAGACTGAGTGAGTGAATTATTTAGGCTCGGCGAAAATGCAGTTTTAGCATTTTAGTACTCTGACTAGCACATTTAAATTAAAATATTAAAATAAATGCAGATAAAATTACCTATTTTATGGCGAACACAAAAATGAATGTTGTACAGGTCACTCTCTCTCTATCTCCCCCCCTCTCTCTCCCTCTCTCTCCCTCTCTCTCGCTCTCTCTCTCTCTCCCTCTCTACCTCAGATTTAAAATAGGTTAAATAATTTAAAGGTTAAATCCTGATGATAATTATAGCGGAAAGAAGCTTAAAAAATTATTAAAAGTAACAAATACTTCATTCTTCATAAGGTGTTTTTCCTCAGAAACTAGTAAAATCGCTTTCATGAATGTAAAGTTTAAGGTCCTTCAAGAAGATACTTTACATCCTGGCGTGTAGAAAGACTGTCCAACGAGGGTGAATACGAACGTAAACAAATGTTAGAACTTGGTGCCTTGCGTAGTAAAAAGCTTAATCCTATTAAGGACACGTATTTTGTTACAGACTATCGATTACAGAATGTCAGTAGGGCCTTGAATTACGAGTTTGACAGAGCATCTGTTCTCTCCACATTTTTAAAGGTTTGTTTATTTGTTTTAGGTTTGCGCGTATCGTGGTTGAATTCAATTATTAAAATGTCATTCAAACAAAACTGTGAAAATTGGATACGTTAATATGACATCGAAACCGTTATCTACAATCAGGCCAAGGCTTTGTTCAGCGTGACGTAAAGGTACAGTAAAACATTTTCTACTGTTTACGAATTAAAAAAGAAACTAAAAAACACGCTTATAGAACAAACCAAACTAAAAAGTAGAAAACAATTTTTAAGTATGAAAAGTCTGTTCTATAGCGATATAAAGTCAACTAGTTCATTCTATTTCACAATTTTGTAATAAATTTAAAATACAAACTAATTTATATTAACAAAATAGTAAATTTTATTGTTAAAAAGCGTGGAGTGCTTTTAAAATATTTTATTATATCTTTACCTTTATAAATATCTACCAATGAACTATTTATAGGCGGCGCCGTGGCCGAGTGGTTAGCGCGCTCGCTTACCACCTTGGCGGCCCGGGTTCGATCCCAGGGACCCGCATGTGGTATTTGTGATGGACAAAGCGGCGTCAGGGTGTGTTTACTCCAGGTGCTCCGGTTTCCCCCGGCACTCATTCCAGCAATTGCTCCATTATCACCTTTCCAATCATCCATTTTCGCCTGCATTTCATATCATCCCCTTCCTTACTCTCATACCTGGTGCTTGGCTGACCACGCGCTTCCAGGTCTTCACTCTGTCCTGTCCATAGGTACAGGCCCTAGGTACTGGCTTTTAAGTCCTAGGGGATGTAAGTGCTACATAAGGGGAGGGTAATCTGAAGAAGAAGAACTATTTATAGCATTTGATGTCAGACCCCCACGCTTTTAACTATAACATATATTATTTTGTTAATATAAATTAGTTTTTATTTTAAACTTATTACAAAGTTGTGAAATATAATGAACTAGTTGACTTTATACAGCTATAGAACAAACTCTTCATACTTGAAAATTATTTTTTACTTTTTAGTTCGGTTTGTTACAAAAGCGTGTTTTCTAGTTTTTTAAAACTATAATTTATTTTTAATTTTTAGTCAAATTTTTCTATTCAAATATTTTTCAAAATTTTAATTTGAAATCTTTTGAATATTTCTGAATTCGAAAGTTCTTCCAAATTACTTTTTTGAAAATTTTCAAATCACTATCTTTTTGGAACAGTATTAGACTACAATTACTGTTTTAACTACTCTATCAGCTGTTGTGGACTTCCTGGTCCTGAGTAAACTTCGATCCGCAATCCTTCCCCCGAAATCTCAGTTGCATTAATCTCCTGGATCTTCAGGATAAAAAATGACTAAGCTAAATAGCAATGCAAAGGAATCTTCCAACGTAATTTTCACTAACTTAGAATCGTCTGATTGACTTGAAAATTTGCACACGTGTTAAGGACCGATGAGAATACAATAATATCATGACTTTGTTCCAATGTCAAAATCTCGTGTCCCTCTCAGGTCCTCTCTCCGGGCATCTCCGTCCTTCAACATTTTCAAGCGATTTAATTCCTCTGTCCAGTGTAACTTGTGTCGATTTCTAAACTACCAGCTGTTGCAGCTGTCTTGGCCCTGTGTGAACTCCGGTCCACCATATTTCCCCTGGCTTTCGCGTTCCTTTCGGGTCCTTTCTCTGGGCATCTACGTCATCCAATGTAATATAAATATGTATTTATTTGAGAGGTAGAACTGGAACTGAAAAATTCCATGCCACAGCCAAGATGTGAACCACAGACGTTCCGCTTACCAGGCAGGTCCTCTAATCATTAAGCTACTGTGATAACCCTCTACTTCTCAAATATTGCCCAAGCACGGCTTGTATGTTTAAAATCACCAACAGTAAGTTTGTTGGCATAAATAAATATGTATTTATGTAATGTCATGACCAGGACTGTAAGGATCAAGAAGACTAAACTGAATGTATAGAAAATAGTACAATTATGACATCTTAGATGTCACTAGGGAACATTTCTACACGCACCCTGAAAATTGCTTTATGAGATGAGAGATCGAGAGAGAGAGCGAGTGGAGAGAGAGAGGGAAGAGAGCAAATCGAGAGAGAGAGGGGAGAGAGAGCGAAAGGGAGCAAGACAGAGAACGAGAGTGAGAGAGATCGAGAGAGCGATCGAAAGAGAACGAGAGGGAGAGAGTCATAGAGAGCTTGAGAATGAGAGAGAGAGAGTGATAAAGAGATCGAGCGAGAGTGAGAGCGAGAGAGAGTGAGAGAGAGCGAGAGAGAGTGAGGGAGAGTGAGAGAGAGTGAGAGAGAGCGAGAGAGAGCGAGGGAGAGCGAGGCAGAGCGAGGGAGAGCGAGGGAGAGCGAAGGAGAGCGAGAGAGAGTGAGGGAGAGTGAGGGAGAGTGAGGGAGAGTGAGAGAGTGAGAGAGAGCGAGGGAGAGTGAGGGAGAGCGAGGGAGAGCGAGGGAGAGCGAGATAGAGCGAGAGAGAGCGAGAGAGAGTGAGGGAGAGTGAGGGAGAGTGAGAGAGAGCGAGAGAGAGCGAGGGAGAGCGAGGGAGAGCGAGAAAGAGTGAGGGAGAGTGAGAGAGAGCGAGAGAGAGCGAGGGAGAGCGAGCGAGAGCGAGGGAGAGTGAGAGAGAGTGAGAGAGAGCGAGGGAGAGAGAGAGAGCGAGGGAGAGAGAGAGAGCGAGGGAGAGCGAGAGAGAGCGAGGGAGAGCGAGAGAGAGCGAGGGAGAGCGAGGGAGAGTGAGAGAGCGAGAGAGAGCGAGGGAGAGTGAGAGAGAGTGAGGGAGAGTGAGAGAGAGCAAGGGAGAGTGCGGGAGAGAGAGAGAGCGAGGAAGAGTGAGAGAGAGCGAAGGAGAGCGAGGGAGAGTGAGGGAGAGTGACGGAGAGTGAGGGAGAGCGAGAGAGAGCGAGAGAGAGCGAGGGAGAGTGAGAGAGAGCGAGGGAGAGTGAGAGAGAGCGAGGGAGAGTGAGAGAGAGCGAGGGAGAGTGAGGGAGAGCGAGGGAGAGTGAGGGAGAGTGAGGGAGAGTGAGAGAGAGCGAGAGAGAGCGAGGGAGAGTGAGAGAGAGCGAGAGAGAGTGAGGGAGAGCGAGGGAGAGTGAGAGAGAGCGAGGGAGAGTGAGAGAGAGCGAGGGAGAGGGAGAGAGAGCGAGGGAGAGGGAGAGAGAGCGAGGGAGAGGGAGAGTGAGAGAGAGCGAGGGAGAGGGAGAGTGAGAGAGAGCGAGGGAGAGGGAGAGTGAGAGAGAGCGAGGGAGAGGGAGAGTGAGGGAGAGTGAGAGAGAGCGAGAGAGAGCGAGGGAGAGTCAGAGAGCGAGGGAGAGTGAGAGAGAGCGAGGGAGAGTGAGAGAGAGTGAGAGAGAGCGAGAGAGAGCGAGGGAGAGTGAGGGAGAGTGAGGGAGGGTGAGAGAGAGCGAGAGAGAGCGAGGGAGAGTGAGAGAGAGCGAGGGAGAGTGAGAGAGAGCGAGGGAGAGTGAGGGAGAGTGAGGGAGAGTGAGAGAGAGCGAGGGAGAGTGAGAGAGGGCGAGGGAGAGTGAGAGAGAGCGAGGGAGAGCGAGAGAGAGCGAGGGAGAGCGAGCGAGAGCGAGGGAGAGTGAGGGAGAGTGAGGGAGAGTGAGAGAGAGCGAGAGAGAGCGAGAGAGAGTGAGGGAGAGTGAGAGAGAGCGAGAGAGAGCGAGAGAGAGCGCGGGAGAGCGAGGGAGAGCGAGAGAGAGTGAGGGAGAGTGAGAGAGAGCGAGAGAGAGCGAGGGAGGGCGAGGGAGAGCGAGAGAGAGTGAGGGAGAGTGAGAGAGAGTGAGGGAGAGTGAGAGAGAGCGAGGGAGAGCGAGAGAGAGTGAGAGAGAGTGAGGGAGAGTGAGAGAGAGCGAGAAAGAGTGAGGGAGAGCGAGAGAGAGTGAGGGAGAGTGAGAGAGAGTGAGGGAGAGTGAGGGAGAGTGAGGGAGAGTGAGAGAGAGCGAGGGAGAGTGAGAGAGGGCGAGGGAGAGTGAGAGAGAGCGAGGGAGAGCGAGAGAGAGCGAGGGAGAGCGAGCGAGAGCGAGGGAGAGTGAGGGAGAGTGAGGGAGAGTGAGAGAGAGCGAGAGAGAGCGAGAGAGAGTGAGGGAGAGTGAGAGAGAGCGAGAGAGAGCGAGAGAGAGCGCGGGAGAGCGAGGGAGAGCGAGAGAGAGTGAGGGAGAGTGAGAGAGAGCGAGAGAGAGCGAGGGAGAGCGAGGGAGAGCGAGAGAGAGTGAGGGAGAGTGAGAGAGAGTGAGGGAGAGTGAGAGAGAGCGAGGGAGAGCGAGAGAGAGTGAGAGAGAGTGAGGGAGAGTGAGAGAGAGCGAGAAAGAGTGAGGGAGAGCGAGAGAGAGTGAGGGAGAGTGAGAGAGAGTGAGAGAGGGCGAGAGAGAGTGAGGGAGAGTGAGAGAGAGCGAGGGAGAGCGAGGGAGAGCGGGAGAGAGCGAGTGAGAGCGAGGGAGAGTGAGGGAGAGTGAGAGAGAGCGAGGGAGAGAGAGAGAGAGCGAGGGAGAGCGAGAGAGAGCGAGGGAGAGCGTGAGAGAGCGAGGGAGAGCGAGGGAGAATGAGAGAGAGCGAGAGAGAGCGATGGAGAGCGAGGGAGAGCGAGGGAGAGCGAGTGAGAGCGAGGGAGAGTGAGGGAGAGTGAGAGAGAGCGAGGGAGAGAGAGAGAGAGAGCGAGGGAGAGCGAGAGAGAGCGAGGGAGAGCGGGAGAGAGCGAGGGAGAGTGAGAGAGAGCGAGGGAGAGTGAGAGAGAGCGAGGGAGAGTGAGAGAGAGCGAGGGAGAGTGAGGGAGTGAGAGAGAGCGAGGGAGAGTGAGAGAGAGCGAAGGAGAGCGAGGTAAAGTGAGGGAGAGTGAGGGAGAGCGAGAGAGAACGAGGGAGAGAGAGAGAGAGAGCGAGGTAGAGTGAGAGAGAGCGAGGGAGAGTGAGGGAGAGTGAGGGAGAGTGAGAGAGAGCGAGAGAGAGCGAGGGAGAGTGAGAGAGAGCGAGGGAGAGGGAGAGTATGAGAGAGCGAGGGAGAGCGAGGGAGAGTGAGGGAGAGTGAGAGAGAGCGAGAGAGAGCGAGAGAGAGTGAGAGAGCGAGGGAGAGTGAGAGAGCGAGGGAGAGAGAGAGCGAGGGAGAGTGAGGGAGAGTGAGGGAGAGTGAGAGAGAGCGAGAGAGAGCGAGGGAGAGTGAGGGAGAGTGAGGGAGAGTGAGAGAGAGCGAGAGAGAGCGAGGGAGAGTGAGAGAGAGCGAGGGAGAGTGAGAGAGAGCGAAGGAGAGCGAGGTAAAGTGAGGGAGAGTGAGGGAGAGCGAGAGAGAACGAGGGAGAGAGAGAGAGAGAGCGAGGTAGAGTGAGAGAGAGCGAGGGAGAGTGAGGGAGAGTGAGGGAGAGTGAGAGAGAGCGAGAGAGAGCGAGGGAGAGTGAGAGAGAGCGAGGGAGAGGGAGAGTATGAGAGAGCGAGGGAGAGCGAGGGAGAGTGAGGGAGAGTGAGAGAGAGCGAGAGAGAGCGAGAGAGAGTGAGAGAGCGAGGGAGAGTGAGAGAGCGAGGGAGAGAGAGAGCGAGGGAGAGTGAGGGAGAGTGAGGGAGAGTGAGAGAGAGCGAGAGAGAGCGAGGGAGAGTGAGGGAGAGTGAGGGAGAGTGAGAGAGAGCGAGAGAGAGCGAGGGAGAGTGAGAGAGAGCGAGGGAGAGTGAGAGAGAGCGAGGGAGAGTGAGAGAGAGCGAGAGAGAGCGAGGGAGAGCGAGGGAGAGTGAGGGAGAGTGAGGGAGAGTGAGAGAGAGCGAGAGAGAGCGAGGGAGAGTGAGAGAGAGCGAGTGAGAGCGAGAGAGAGCAAGGGAGAGCGAGGGAGAGCGAGCGAGAGCGAGCGAGAGCGAGGGAGAGTGAGGGAGAGTGAGAGAGAGCGAGAGAGAGCGAGGGAGAGCGAGAGATAGTGAGAGAGAGCGAGAGAGAGCGAGAGAGAGCGAGGGAGAGCGAGGGAGAGCGAGGGAGAGTGAGGGAGAGTGAGAGAGAGCGAGAGAGAGCGAGGGAGAGCGAGGGAGAGTGAGAGAGAGTGAGGGAGTGTGAGAGAGAGCGAGGGAGAGCGAGGGAGAGCGAGAGAGTGAGGGAGAGTGAGAGAGAGCGAGAAAGAGTGAGGGAGAGCGAGGGAGAGCGAGGGAGAGCGAGAGAGAGTGAGGGAGAGTGAGAGAGAGCGAGAGAGAGTGAGGGAGAGTGAGAGAGAGCGAGGGAGAGCGAGCGAGGGAGAGCGAGGGAGAGTGAGGGAGAGCGAGAGAGAGCGAGGGAGAGCGAGAGAGAGCGAGGGAGAGCGAGCGAGAGCGAGGGAGAGTGAGAGAGAGCGAGAGAGAGCGAGGGAGAGCGAGGGAGAGCGAGAGAGAGTGAGGGAGAGTGAGAGAGAGCGAGGGAGAGCGAGGGAGAGCGAGAGAGAGTGAGGGAGAGTGAGGGAGAGTGAGAGAGAGCGAGAAAGAGTGAGGGAGAGCGAGAGAGAGTGAGGGAGAGTGAGAGAGAGCGAGGGAGAGCGAGGGAGAGCGAGAGTGAGTGAGGGAGAGTGAGAGAGAGCGAGGGAGAGCGAGGGAGAGCGAGAGAGAGTGAGGGAGAGTGAGAGAGAGCGAGAAAGAGTGAGGGAGAGCGAGAGAGAGTGAGGGAGAGTGAGAGAGAGTGAGAGAGAGCGAGAGAGAGTGAGGGAGAGTGAGAGAGAGCGAGTGAGAGGGAGAGAGAGCGAGGGAGAGCGAGCGAGAGCGAGGGAGAGCGAGCGAGAGCGAGGGAGAGTGAGGGAGAGTGAGAGAGGGCGAGGGAGAGCGAGAGAGAGCGAGGGAGAGCGAGCGAGAGCGAGGGAGAGTGAGGGAGAGTGAGCGAGAGCGAGAGAGAGTGAGGGAGAGCGAGAGAGAGCGTGGGAGAGTGAGAGAGGGAGAGTGAAAAAGAAAAAGGAAGGAAATAATATAATTCAAAAATAAAATATCGAATGAACACAAAACTTGGCCTTCAAGATAAATTTCCCATCCGAAATTATACATTAAATGCAAAAAAAAAAAAAAAAAAAAAAAAAAAAAAAAAAAAAAAAAAAAAAAAAAGAAAAGTCATTATTTCCTCAGAAATTAGCCACTGATTTTTATTAAAATGCCATATATTTCAGATACATGCCATAATGCATATCTAGAATAGTAACACCCCGTGAAGCCCTCATCATTTGGAAAGAATGCCGTATAACTTTGTTTAGGTGGTAAATCTATAGACATACAAAATCCACCTGCACAAGGAAGTACGCATGCTTAAAATGCACGTGTTTATTTTATTTCAAGTTTTTCGGCGATGCTATCGCTATCGTCCACTTCCTGCCCATGCTGTTATGTGTGTGAAGTTAATATTCCTGCACTCCGTGCGTTTTGCAGCATATTTATTCCTCCAAGTATTCATTTGTATATTTCTTGTTGCAGGCATGCAATATAGTCATATCTAATAAATTAAATTTATCATTTAAATCTTACCGCATTTACTGCTCTTTATTTGTTAACATTTACATATTATTTAATTCATACAACGTTTAAGTATAATTCTTTCGGTGCAAGAAGCCTGCTTGCCATCAGTTACTCACTGACTAGATCAACACTGTCAGGCGTAACTAATTGAACACCTGTTCGTCGAGACTACCGTGGTATTGGTAGCTACTGCTTCTAAATAGCTAACAGTAATTAATTAATTAAAATTTAATGTTGGGAGACTTCGCAAGAGCATTAATATCAGTATTTGCATTAACTTATATCTGTGTGACATTTTTAGAAATGAAATACGTCAAACCAAAATACAGGTGGGAGGTCATTATATTCCTTCTAATATGTGCTTTACAGAGGCACTACTAACAAAAAAGTCTAATGGCATTTTGTTCTTTGATGAGCCAATTTCGAAAAAATAAATAGTTTTTTTTTTTTTTATCCCAGTTGGATGCGTAATTCCACAAGAATGTACGAAGATAACAGTTTGTTACTTGTAAGGTCCGTAGAGTAACTTATTTCTGACATAGCTTCGGTAGTAATTTTGGGACATCCCACAGGGTTAGGAAATAATTAACTACTTAAAGACGTGAAGGAATACTCCAAGCTGCTCTCTTACGCGTTACGTAAGTTGACAACGTTGCATTGAGTTTGGTCAGGGGATTGACCTAGTTTGTGAATGTAAACAGGCTGGGCACTTTCGCTTTCGCTGGGAGCAAACGCTTGTGATTGGCCCCTACACTCCACAGTAAACACGGAAGGACAAGGCAGGGTTTGTTTTTAAGACGCGCCGTTACGCTGCTTGTTTATGTACTGAGCTAGGGAAAGTGTCTGTCCACCCACACAATCTGCAGTGTTGCCAGCTTGTTTTCGATAAAACTAAAATATCTCCGCAGGAAATGGTCAGAGACAAAAACGTAAGATACAAAATGTGTTCCAAATACCGAGATCTACCACTGGTTTAAATTAACGTAATGACTTCCCTTCCATCCTGTATATGTCTGGGAAAAAGTAGTACAAAGGTAGAACCACAAATATCTACAACTATAGCACAAAAAGCCATTTTAACCCTTTTCGCTGAATATGAATTATTATTAAAGTAAAAATTTAAGTAACAGCTATTACTATATTTGGTTATTAGTTTAAACCTATGTAGCTTCGATCGCGATTCATTATGTGACGTTTAGTGTGGCCCCTTTATAAAAAAGGTTGGCAACCGCTGCGCTGTTCAAGAGAACAAAGACGCATGCGCAATGTCTATGTTACATTTGGTGCATTTTTGAAAAAATGACGATTAATTTTGTTTTTTCTATAGAACATGTGGTAACAGACTTTGGTTCCATAAATTCTACACAGCATTTCAGTGCGCTCTCTCTCTCTCTCTCTCTCTCTCTCTCTCTCTCTCTCTGTGTGTGTGTGTCACATAACTTACACAAAGGAATACAACCGGCAATAATATCATTGTCCTACGCACGGCTAGTGTGAAAGAGCAATTAATTTCCAAATAAAATCATAGCTCGAAGCTAATATTTTCCAACTTAATTACAGGTAACTCAATCTTGAAAATAATGTTGCGCTAAATGTGTTCTTTATTGAATTATTTTAGGTCACTATGAAGTCTTACCGCGACCATAATAAGTTAGCAACGCTGTAGCAATAACTATAATATAATATGAGGTATAGCTTTGTTATACACAAATTAGTAAGGGTTCCTCTGTTTGAAATCGAGAAAAAAAAATATGATTTAAGGAAGGAAACTGCGGGACTCTGGTATCCCGTTCATACACAAACTCTAACCCAGGCGTCCAAGCAAACACGAGATACATTCTGAAATCACCGTGATCTGTTCTCATGCTGTTTTTCACTCATCGCGGATTTTTCCCTGTCAGAAACTGACCACTACCGGCTTAAGCACGAACTAATTATGGAAGCCGGATGATTCCAACTTGTCTATTTAGTGTACAAATAGTATAGTAGAATTAAAGGTAACGGTTTCATACACACCTTCAGAATGAAATGCCGAAACAAGAGGATTTAAGAAATGAAAATGCATATATCACGGAATTACGTATGAGTAGAAGCGAACACTTAAAAAGCGTGTAACCCACCAACCTTCCTTTTTGAAACATTTTCTCGTGTATGAAATTCATCACTAAATATCAAAAAAGTACTCCATATTGTTAAGGGACAAAGCAGTGTGAAAGTACAGAAATTATTCCCTGGTGAGTTACCTAAGTTAAATTAACACTGCTCTTAAACTTCTAAATGGCTTTTCCTGAACTTGTTATCAATTGTTCTATAAATGATGGCAATTATTTCAGGTGGTTATTTCCATTGATAGCTTATGTGCTTGAGTCTATGAAGTTATCTCATACAGTAGAAAAATAATATTTAGTCTTAAAACATGTGAGTTCGTGTAACTTTTTCTCAGAAAGTAAGAGAGGTAGACAGGTAAAATTTTCAGTACGTGTACACAACACATAGCTGAACTTTCTGAAACTCAATAATAATTTTATAATGTATATTAATATATAAAAACTACATCACATTTTTACTTTCTCCAATATGTATAGTAAAGTGGAGGAAGTATTGTATTCCAGCCAAAAATTCGATGTCGAAATTTCACCAGAAATATGTTTTGAGGTCCCCTGAATCCAAAATATTCATTTTTAGAAAAAGGTCCGTGTGTGTCTGTCAGTTTGCGGACAGTAACTCAAACGAAAAGTCGGTTGAAAACCACATTTGGTATTTAATTTCAACGGTTTCTAGTATGCAACACGAACGTTTTTAAGAAAAGTCCTCCATCCTAAACTATCCTTTATATGAAAAATGTTTCGAAAATTTTGATTTTCTTGAAAATGGGTCTAACCATTTTGATTAAAACGGCATATGTTTGAGATATTTGGCATATGGCATATATATCTTGAATTTTCTGGCTATAGCTTCTGTAGTGGCATTTACTCTGGACGACGTTTGCATAACTGGTAAACCGTAAGAGATAGACCAAACCTTACTATACAAAAATGTAGATCTTGTTAAAATACACAGTTTATGTCCAAATACATTTTTATAGAGTGAACCATTTCACCACTCCTTGTGTAAGTTTTAGAGAAATTACACTTCTGTCAAATGGAACATCGTTAGTACATATGTTAACCGTGAAAGCTTTAAACGCTTTAAAAGATTTGACTATCACTCAAAGGCTACTGTATTCCCCTTGCACCTACAAGGAAATAAACAATAAGATAATTTCTGCAACTGTTTATCTCAACTAACACGAAGAAGATTTAGGGATGAGTTTGTAGGAATGGTTAGTACAAGAGTAGAGAAAGTCATGTGAGTGCAACACATCAGATTTTTGGATTTTGCAAACATTTTTTTTTCTTTTTGAGTTTGGTTCTATAAAGACATTTGTTGTGACAAGTAAACAGTTATAAAATGGTAGGGAGGCCTACCAACTCTACCAAATTTTTAGAATTAACAATTCCTATAGTTATGCATATATGTATAGCTAGTTATTGGGTAAATGTTTACAAAATCGGCCGCTCGAGAAAACGAATGAAACATAATGTAATAGATGTAGTTTTTATTGCTGATTACGATTTTGAAAGTTTTATTTTGCGCTCAAGCTTCGTTTTTTATTTAGGAGCACATTTCGTACGTGCGATGCAATGGTTTTATTTCACTTGTGTGGCGGATATTTAGCAAATAAATGTGTATAAATGAGTACAATATATGCTAGAATGATTTATTAATGTACTTACGTTGAAATTATTACATAAGTAAACACTGCCAAAATTGTAAATTTTTCGATAACACATGATCCTGTCACCCCACTCATATACCTACACTAACCTAACAACCTAACACGGGCAAAATTTCGATAACACAGGACCCTGTTACCATACTCATATACACACACTAAACCCGACCTAACCTAACACAGGCAAAATTTCGATAACACAGGTCCCTGTTACCCCACTCATACACACACACTAAACCTAACCTAACACAGATAAAACGAAAACGAAGCTTGCCCGCCAAATAAAACTTTCAAAATCGTAATCAGCAATAACAATTTCAACGTAAGTACACTAATCAATCATTCTAGCATGTATTATACTCGTTTATAAACATTAATTTGCTAAATATCTGCCACATACGCGAAATAAAACCGCTGAATAGCACGTACGAAATTTGCTCATAAATAAAAAACGAAGCTTCAGCGCACAATACGATTTTCAAAATCGTAATCAGCAATAAAAACTGCATCCATTACACTATGTTTTGTTCCTTTTCTCGAGCGGCCGATTTTGTAAACAATTACCAGTTATAGTTTTGAGCCATGTATCCCTCTTAAAGTTATTGTTGAAAGTTAATCTCGTAAATATAACCAGTAAAACATATATAGTAAAACCACACAAAAGCTCACCTCTTCCGTTGAATTTCTTAATCCACACACCGTCCCATCACACTCCGGCCCACAACAGCATTTAACCGACACACCGCCTTGGAAATTATCTGAGGAACGACGGGAATATATGTTCACAAAAACTAGCACACAAGTAAATAACACTCTTTTCACACACTGTAGTTCTGCAACTTCTGTTAACCGATTTCTTTTACATTTAATTAAATAAAAGAACCGACACGAAACAATGTAAACATTTTGTTCGCCGCGAGCACCATCTGTCGTATCAAACCATTAATGAATTTTTTGTCTTCTTCGTTCCTTGGCCAGGAGCTCTATGGGAAGCTATACGGCCACCCTGACTGTATGGAGGTAGCAACGTGTCGTACCAACAGTACGAAAAGAAACAAAGATATCACGTAACCAAATGGTGAAAGGATCGCGGGCACATCCACATAAGCAGCATAACCACATGCTATAAGAAAGAAAGACGTGGTTCAGTAAGATATTGGGTAGAAAAGGCAGAGGTAAAGACCGTAGTAAAAAGAAAGATGGAAAGAAATAGGGAAGAGGAAAAAAAAACAATAAATAATGAAAGAAAGAAATACAAAATAAAGTAAAGAAAATAAAAGAAAAGGGCTATATAGAGAAACATATAGTGTAGGTCTTTATATAAGGTTACAGACTTACACATACATAAATAGACTTAGCAACACAGACATACTTACGCAGATACACGCATATATTCATATATAAAATCGTATATTTAAAAAAAAACGGGTGTAACCCGCTAGTAGAGTAGAGGGACTACCCCCACGCACAAAATCTTTGTGGCCGTATGTGGTGTGAAAGTAGCAAAGAAAGAAAAACGTCAACACCGAAAACCACAACGTTGTATGTGGCGAAAAATCGCCTGTAAAACGCGCCCAACTTTCATGGACAATAAATAATTAATCGACACCGGAAAA
The DNA here is from genome assembly GCA_030765045.1 of Tenodera sinensis. Lineage (NCBI taxonomy): Eukaryota > Metazoa > Arthropoda > Insecta > Mantodea > Mantidae > Tenodera > Tenodera sinensis. The sequence continues at coordinate 69,444,868 of CM060964.1, read as the reverse complement.
ATGAGAAGTTGAAAGTATAGGTCGGCATAAAACCGCTCTACATTGTGTGCAAGGTTCGGACATCCTAATAAAAGATGGTCTAATGTGGCCTCTTGACCACAGTGGCAATAAGGTGTGGTCCCAGAACCATAGCGGAACAAGCACGCCGGAGTGTAGCAATGTCCCACACGCATCCGCGAGAACAGTAGACAAAGTGACGCGGATAGCGTAAAGAAGCAAATCATGGACGATTGAGGGGCTGCGGGGGTGGAAGACAGGGACAAAAAACGTGTTCTGCGTGTGTAAAGGCTTCCCACTCCTGGATCCATTGAGAATGGAGAGAATGCCTGCCGGATCTAAATAATACCCGCGGGGGTACTCCGACTGGAAAATTTTCATCGGAAAAGCAAGCAGATTTGGGTAAGCGATCGGCGGTCTCGTTACCATAGATACCAGAATGACTAGGTATCCAGGCAAAGAGCACCCTCCTGACGCCTAGGGTAAGATGGAGCATTTTGAGAGCCTGTACATACCAACAAGTACAGGTGACAGCGTGGGACTCTGTAGTGTCTTGTAGTGTCTACAACATACTCAAGGAATCGGTATAAATAATCGCTGTTGTGAATTCCATATCCCGACAAAAGTCTGGCACCTTGTAGATGATGAAAAGCTCTGCGAAATAATTAGTGCAAAAATCCGGTTGCCGAAAGGTACGTCGTACCGCCAACACTGGTGAGAAAAAGGCCGATCCCATCCTCAGGGGGTCCCCCTGAACGTGAGCCGTCGGTAAAAAAAGTTAGGCGGCCATCGCCTGCGACGGGAATTGGAGTCTGGAATAATAGACGGGCTCGGAAGGCTACAGGATAATCTAAAACATACACACAGACCGTGACATACGAAATGGAATGTAAGCCTGTGGCATAGTCAAAGGAATAGCACGGGTAAGTTTCGGCACGATGTAAAAACCGGGCGTAGTTGGCCAGAAAACGGTAGGCTCGCATGAGCGGTAAGGTCACGACTTCCATACGAAGCCGCCCATCTGGACAGTGATCCAGTAACAATTGCAACTTAGGAAATAGTGGGAGGGTTGTGCTGCCCCAACGGGCGAGAAGATAGTGTAAAGCCACCACCGGGGCAAGTTGTTTCAAAGGGGTGAGGCCTAGTTCTCTGTGCATTACTACTATGGGTGTCGAGTGGGCATAGTCGAAGAAAGCGATTGAGGCAGACCTTTAGGGGCAATAATGGGCCAGTAGTAGTGGCACCCCAGAGAAAGGTTTCATACGTGATCATCCCCTGTACTATGGCCTTGTATAAGGGCAAATGTACCACGGAGTGGGAGCCCCAGTTTTCCCATAATAACGCACGAAAGAAGTGGAGCTTATTGTCCACTCTGTTGCGTAAGTGAGAAATATGTGCCTGCTAGGTTAGCCGACGATCAAATGTGATACCCAAGAAGATGTATGTACTAACCTCACGTACAGATTGGGAATCCCAGTAAACTGGGGGAAGGCGAAAGTGGCGACGAGTACGGGAAAAATGGATGTGAGCAGCTTTCGCTATATTCACTGTGAGTCCGTTGGTGTCGGTTCACCCTCACAAGGCTGCCACGGTGTTATTTAAGGAAGCACGAGGTTGGGCTACATTGCCACTAGGCACGTACAGGACTATGTCATCCGTGTACACCAGCAGGTGAGCATGAGGCAGAACCACTGCCATTCCTGTGATGTAAACCAGAAATAGGAGTGGGCTAAGGCAAGACCTCTGTGGCAATCCCTCACTGTTAGTCCGAGGTCCCACCACAGTACCCCCAGAACGCACTGTAAGTCGGCGCTCCACAAAAAGCTAATATTGTAAGTTACAAAACTGCGCTGGGACGCCGAGGTAGGTCAGCCGGTTAAAAAGTATGGGCAGCGAAACGCGATCAAAACCTCGTGCGATGTCTAGAAAAAGCGCGTCGAGAATAGTATTTTCTTTAAAAGATAAGTAGATATCTGTTACCAGAAGGGATAAGCTATCGAGGGTTGAACGGCCTCTGCTGAAGCCGTTGTACAATTTGGGGGAAAAATGTCGATACTCCAGCCAATGATATAGCCGGGCCCCACCAATGAATGCTTTACCGACAAGCCTGGCATTGTATAGCGAAGGAAGCGCCACCGAGGCATGCGGAAGTCGCTGAAGTTGACATAGAGCTACCGGACTGAAGCTCGTCATAGCTGACCAGAGAAGGCGTCCGAACCTTAGGACCTGGGCAGCCACACGCAACGACCGCAAGCGGTGCCAGGGGAGAAGGGTTTACCAAGCAAAGGCAACCGCACCACTGCGCTGACAGTCCGACCTGGAAGATGACAAGACAAATGAAATGACGAAGAGAAGCCGTGGAATTAAACTAAGCACACTAGCATTCCCAAAGGAAATCATGGGAAACAATTCATCGTGTGCAGTCGCCGGGGATCGAATCCGAAACTCCCGAATGCGAGTCGCACACGTTTCCGTGGCGCCATCCCGCTCAGCCGTTCAGTGATGGACAAGTTGCAATCATTTCCTAGTGGCCTAAACGAAGTACTGAACATAAAATATGTTTGGTTTTATTTGGTGTTGAATTCCAACTGTATTGATGTCCCTTAATTACTCTAACAATGTTTTTTTTTTTTTTTTTTTTTTTTTTGTTTTTGTTTTTTTTTAAACCTCGCAAGGTGGATCACTAATGATATCACCAATAATGTATATTACGTTTTTTGTGATTATTTTAATAACATTGTTTGGGATTAAAATGAATAGTTTTGACTAGGTACCTATAAACATTAAAATCAATAATTAAAATAGTTTCCCTACTTAAAACTATTTAAGTCATAATACGTCCATAGCAACATTCAATGTTATAGTGCTTTTCAAATGGGAAGGAGTTTGTCCTTGAGCGCCTTCAGGCCAGTAAACAATCGGAGTCCTGTTGTGTTGTCATATTACTTTCCCCTTAAGTGGGGCTTGACGTGTGCCAAAAAATATGAGAAGAGTGGGGGTAATGAGCTTGCAACGCTGTGCGCGTAAACGTATCTCATTGGCTGCAGATCAGAACTCTTCCCATTTGAAAAACACATTACTACTTGACAAAGCGATGAGGCGTATTGGCCTTGGCGCTACGATCGCTTATCTTGTTTATTAGGGCAACGAAATAATAGTAACTTGACGTATAGTCAGTGACAAAACACAAATAGAATATTTCTTGTGCCTGCCCATATATAAGACGCTGCTGATTGCATCTGAACAGAGTGTACATACACTGTCTCGCCGTGTTTGTGTGATAAGCTCGTGTAAACAGCTGAGCAGTTACACATTCTTTCCGATATGCCTTATGGCTTTTCCGAGTCTTGTTGTTAATAGATTGACTATTTGCACATGTTAGTAAGCGATGTTTTGTCTGTGTTAAAGAGATCAGTTAGTGACTATATGTTTGATCACATTACCAGTTGATATCTTTTCGTTTGAACAGGTGAGCCGAAAGCAACATAACTTCATGCAGCACATACGTTCTAAAAGTCATATATTCCTACATAAGTTATTAAAGAACATAGATTTGTAACATATATTGAACATTTTTTAAGGGATTTACACTCGAACCAAAGGGGAAAGCGGAAAGCGTAGCCAACACCATTTAGACTTACTGCAGTTTACAGAGCGGGATGGTTAAGGCGGTAATGTCTGCGGCTCGCATTCGGGAGGTCGTGGGTTCGATCGCCGTGGCGGACCTTCCTGACCCATGGACTTTTCGGAGGTTCCCCCGGGTCGCCAGGCGACTGCTGGGAAGGATTTCCATGTCCTCCAAAATTCTGTCCATCCATTTCGTTACATTAATCATTTCATTTCACCCTTCATCCCGTTGGCTTTCTTCCAGGGTTGGAAGCGTTGGCGAGCAGGCAGGCGGACACAATGCGCTCTGGAAATCTTGTCCCCCGTATTGCACGGTGAGCCTACTGGTTTCCGGGCCCCCTTGTGATGGCTCCAGGGAGATGGAAAGCCGGTTTCCGACTCCCGCCCCTAGAGAGTCTACTAAGAACTCTAGTCCAGCAGCTCTCAGGGGACACGTGCGAGGCAATAACATGAAATCTCGATTCTTTTCATCTCTTATGTAGCATAAAGTTAAATGCTGCAACTTTCAATAATGCAAAACTGAAATATTTAAAAGTATCAAAAAAGTATGGAATGTTTGTCTCAAATATTAGACACACTTCGCTAGCGCCGAGTATCGCGGTATCTATGGTACCGAGATCCCATCCCTAGCTGGCACAATTTGAACGTAACCCACTGTCCCCTGTTAATCTTTATGTTCTCTCTTCGGCACGTACTTTTTGTCAGAAGTTTATCTTGTAGACCGTTATGTTGCTATTAGAGTAATCTAAATGAGCTTAATCAAATTATTTCTGTGCGCGCAATTTCAGTAACTCTGAACAAGGTGAAAAGATTACACGGAAATTTTCCACCCCTCATTTAATCAGTAACGCAAAGTCAGTGGCGTGCGTGGAATATAGGTCACGACATGGCTTCTAAAAGCTGATGGTGTGATATACAGAGTCCCTTTTCTTGTCGATATCGCTGACAAAAGCCAAATAGAAAAAGAAAACAGTACAGAACACGAGGAAAATTGAGCTATAGCTTTCTTGGACATTTCGTTACTTTGCACAGCAGTACAGTCAGAAGAAAAAGTATTTGAACAGCAATTTCAAAAAAGATACAGAAGCGGTACTTTATTTCATTTGCACTGGTAACATTTAACGTGTCATTCATATTTGTAGCAAGGGTAGAAGCAAAGCAAATAATGTTTCAATGTTGGAAAACTAAAGAAAACAAACGAAAATATTCTGAAACATCGGCCATCTCCGTCTACATTTTTATCCCTGGACGAGGTACGAGTCAGAAAACAGATAAATTATCCAGAAACTCATTTAAAAAGAAAAACAGAAGGATTAAAACCTTGAAGTAAGGCTAGAGAGTCACTATCAACAAAATGCACATGTTGATATCTCATACGGCACAGAAACGCACTGAAATCAGAAAACACATAACTGCATGATTATCAAACTGATGTTTTTATGTTATTGGAACATATTATACAGAACATATTATACTTGGGTTTTCACAGTATGTACGGAGTTTAACATTTGAATATGTAGAGTAACATAATCCATGTGTTACATTTGCAATTTCTCACTAAAACGTTCTACTGTCAGAGATAAACAAATAAAAACATTAAGGTTTAAAATGGATAGTTCAGAAAACTTTGTCTCAGTTGCGAAAGTCCAGGACTCCAGGTGAAACGAGCGAGGTGGCTTCGCGGCAACGTGTGAGGCTCACACGGGACGTTCCTTGTTCGGTTCCCGCCAACAGCCCACTCTCACTTAGGAGTTTCGTGGTTTTCCCTTGTTGTTAGCTGAATGCTGAGGTAGTTTACCATGTATTGCAATTTCCTTTCCATAATTTCCCTTTAATTCCGTTTCCTCTTCATTTTTCAGTCGTGCTTCTAGGTTTCGTGGCGTGTGGTGGTGCAGTGCAGATGGCACGGATGCTTGGTCAAAGGAAAGAACACTCTCCATGGAACCTTGTGCGGTGGTGCCGTGATAATGTGTACGACTCGCACTCGGGAGGTCTCCGGTTCGATCCCCAGTGACCGCCCATGCGTTTTTCGTGCATACCTCTGGTCGGTAGGCCAATGCTGCTGTGGTTCCTCTTTTACCACGACTTTCCTGTCCTTCATTTTTTGTACCCAATGTTTCCTTCATTGTCACTTATTTCGGTGCTGCAGGACCAGGCGACAATGTTTGGCAGGTTGCGGTTGGGTAGTGAATATAAACGTTTCTTACCTGGCGTCGGATGAAGCTGCCAGGTTAGGACCCACTTCCGCGCGGGCCCCTCTATGAAACGTTAGTGACCCCATCCATGCTTGCGTCCGTCGTCATCCTGATCTGGTCTCTCCCCTCATCCATCCTCCCTCTCAAAGGTTACGGTAGAAGCACAAAGGGCCGGATGGCCTAAGTGCAGCAATGCTGTGTTCAGGTTGTAGGGGACCCTCAATAGTAGATATATCCCTTTACCTCTGCCTTTTACTCCTCTTGGACACAATATGTCCGCTTGGTCGACGGGTCGTTCGTCGCCCTCTCTAGGCAGCTTCAGCAGTGGGTCTCTGAACCTAGAACTGTTAAGGACTTCCGCGCATCTGAAATGTTCAATAAAAGAAGCTACACATTTTACATAAATATTTCTTTTGTACACTTCGAGTGAAAACTAGACAGGTAAAAATTTAAAAGAAGAAGAAAGAGCGAGTGAGATAGAAGGTTTACGTAGTTATGAAAGTTTTCACTGAAAACAAATGTGTATTTTTGTTTAACAATTTAGACAAATTTAACTAAAAAATAATCATTTTTATGTAGCTCTTTGATAAATGAAACTAGCACTAAACCATAAAACTTTTATAGAAACATTCAATAACAAATCAAAGGAAGTAAATAAATGAAATTTTAGTAACGATATTTATGTCAAAAACACTAATGTTAGATGCTATGTACCAAGCACGCTAGGTTACCACAGCAGTCTGAGACTCTCTCTCTCTCTCTCTCTCTCTCTCTCTCTCTCTCTCTCTGTGTGTGTGTGTGTGTGTGTGTGTGTGTGTGTGTGTGTGTGTGTGTGTGTGTGTGTGTGTGTTTATACGCACTAGCAGATGTAGGTTTAGGGGCGCTCAACTACATGGTCATCAGCACCCTTAAAACAATTCATGGCAAAAGTCAGACAACTTTTAGCAGGGTGAACGCTTTGGAAGTGTTAAAGATTACGATGACCACTTCAGATTTCAAAGCCCCCATGCGGCTCCTACCGTTCAGTCCATCTTCTCAGAGGCAAAATATCATCCAAGCGCCCATGGAAGGGCTAGAAAATGCTTCATTTTAACTCTCTAACCTCCTCAATGGTCTTTTCCTAAAAGCTCCCCTTGCCACATATTGACTTCTTGACAACAGCCTGAGCAACTGCGTCATCTCGAATTCTAGAGCGTATCTTCTTTGCATTTATCTTCATCCCGTTCGTGTCTTTCTATTGGCATATGTAATGTTAGTAATGGGAATGTTAATCATAATAATACTTGGAAAATTATTGCCCTCCTTTTTATTATTATTCTTGCTACGCCACAGAAATGACATGACGGCTTACAAAACGTCATAGTAAACCAGGTCGTGGAAGGTGGCTATTTATGACGATAACTGCCTTTCTTATCACATTATTACTGTAGCTTAAATCACTTAGCTACCCTTATTCTTCACATGAAACATGAATGTATATCGGCGAAGGAGCATAACTTGTAATTCCAACTCTGTTTTCGCATTTGAAAGTTGCTATACGTGTAGGGAGGGCCTTACACGTCAACGGGGCATTTTAAAATAACGGTGAAAAGTGGGCGTTACTTGAGCATGTAAATCTTATCTACACGGCGGACCAAAAGCAAGGGTTTCACTTAGGAGAGCATGGACGCCTTTCACCTCACTCGGGCAGTATTTCTTGATTGAGTTATGCGTGCGGGCGAATCGGAAACTTGAAAGCCAGTTTAATTAAACAAATGATGAGGTACGACCGCAGCACGTCCATTTATATTCGAACAGCAGTGTGATGTTACTTCCAACTAGTGCTATGCATTTATAACAAAACCGTGCTAATATCAGAACGCACGCTTAATTCTGGCCATTTTTTAAAATAGACAAAACAAATAATCTTCATGCTTCCACAGAACCTAATTAATTTAGTGATGGTTCTCATACTGATATCTACCTTGTTTTCATCGGGGAAGGCGTATGAGGTAATTAGGCCACTTTAAAAGCACCAGTTGCCTATTTCATTTGTAAGGAATGACAGCCAAAGCTAAAATTCCGCAACGGTAGCGAAATACACCAAGTATTTTGATATCTCTAATTGCAATGAAGCAGAGTTTTTAGTACAATGCCGCAATATTTACTCTCCTTTCTCACTCCTTTTTGCTTGGTTCTGATGAGCACTAGCGACCTTTCTTTTTTTTTTTTTTTTCAATATTATGACGCCGGCCGACGGCAAAAGCTCAAGGATGTGCTGCCTCACATTACTGGTGGTGCGTTTATCATAAGCGCTCAAGGTAGGCTTCCTCGAATCACTGCATGTGAACGCGGGGCAATGAGCGCGGCACCACAAAGGGTTTTTGAGATTATTCGCTAGGCGTCCGGTGACCGGCGTATTTTTAGAAGTTCCTGAAAAGACGGAGATCGAGCAAAGTCTGTGTTACGTCATTCTTGCTGTATAAGGAGGCGAGGCTATGAGAGTAGTAGTTACAGTCATGAGTCATCGCAGCAGATAGTGTGCGTCTGCGTGTGTGTCTGTGTGTGTAGTTGTGAGAGATACATCCCGTCGAAGTAAAGCCAGTGAAGCAGTTTATATAGTGTCGAGTGATTGTATCGTCAGTCAGCTGTTTGAGAGACAGAGAAAGTGAGGAAAGACAAAAAGGAGTGAGTCCAGGTTACGAGAAGAAAACAGTTGTTTGTTGTAATATCAGAGAAGGACTGTAGACTGTGTTAACGTCAATAAAAGAGAACAGTGTTGTGCATTCATTTAGAAGAAAATAAAGTGGGGAAAAATAGCTGGACTGGGATTTTGTAATTTTGTCACACTGGTTTCAGAAGTAGGATTTGTCAAATTGTCATTTCGTCACTACATTATATACACCACGACAATCCAAAAGGTAACAACCGTTTGGGCATTCCCTGTGCGGAAATCGCTATTGAGCTTCTATACAAGTTCGAATGGTTTCCTCCACATTTTTCTCAGTGTTGTGTAAGGGCCAGTTTAAATAAGGTATTATTGTGTACTCTGTGATTGCTCAAAGTCCCACCGACTGTGAGTGAGACGTGTTATTCAATTTCCGAATGCTCGGCCGAAACAGCTAAACTAAATGTACAGTGATACAGTAATACACGAAATGCATGTGAGAGAAAGTGGTGTGAAGTATTCAGCAAGGGACGAGCAAATGCGCATGCGAAACTCCGCCCGGACGTTCGTCACTCGTCACAGATGATTTGAAGAATCAAGTAATGAATTACGAAGAACTTACTAAAAACCTATTAGGAACTGTCGAGAAACTAAAGAGAGATTTATAAATATTTTAAAAGAAACTAGGCAAAATTCCTGGAAGATTTTGTCGATAATGAATTAGATACAACTATTTGGGGAATACCGTATAAATTGCAATGTACAAAGTGAAGAAACCTGAAGTATTGATAACGTTAAATAAAATAGACCATAACATGACCACAGACTGAATGGAGACAGTAAATGTTTTATTAGAGAAGTTAACCTCCAGATGATGATCGCACGTTTGATGGCAACATACATATACATAAACGATTAACCATGAGGTTTTCATATCAAAAGCTAAGAGTGATACATCCATTTAATATAACTGATGCTGAAATTAGGACTTCATAAGTAAATACTCATTTTAAAAGAACAACGGATGTAATGAAGTAGGATCAATAATTAATTGACTTATAGAGAAGATAGTCCAGTAAAGAGAAAATATATAATCAGAGGAATATACTGTATCATGTTAACGTGTATAAATTATCCTGTATAGGGGATTTGTTTCATGTTACAGTGGAGAAAAGGTCGTTGCATAGTTAGCAAAGTACGAGAGGGTGGGTCATTAGGGACCACGTGCAAATTCGAAGAATTGGCCGTGTCTCGGCGATTCCAGGTAATTGGGTGGTTACAAAGAATTAGAGAAGTGAAAAGGGACAGCGCAAGGTAGCTTCGAAGTAGATGGATTTCTATCAATTAAAAACGGGGGAGACTGGTCCGATAGCCAGCGAGTAGAGAAGACAGATGGAATTCCTCTGTGAGTAGTGTGATAGATAGGGGGACTCTTTCGGCGACGAGCGCAGAAGTCACACGTAAACGTCTATCGCTGCGTGTTCGCAACACGCATTTTGGTTCCTCTGCAACGGTCGCTGGGGTAATACAGTTGTCTGCCCGTGACGTGGAGAATTGTACTCCTGTATATAGTTACCAGTTCTAAAAGTAATATTCAATTTCTATTATATGACGAGTACATCAGTCGGCAATTTCTCAGTGACTTTGAATTTAAGGATTCATTGAATATTATATACAACGAGTCCTTGTTGTCCTTAATCAATCAACACTCAAGCATGCTCTGAGTTAGGAATTTCATCGCTCGAATGAAGCCAGGTACAGCAACGAGCAGAGATATTGTTGATTTAAGGTCCACTGACGACCAAAGCACTTCATCGTGGAGCAGAAACCGGCTTCAAAGTTGACATCATCGTCGAGAGGTGTAGAGCGTTGCGTCATAACAGAAATTAGATTGATAATTAATATGTCAAAGAGGAAAAAGCTGCCCGACTTATAAGTGAAGCCCGGGTTGACTTAGAACAGATAAGTATATGGAAAGATCGCTTTCCAAATTGCTGGAAAAAAGCAAAAGTAGTTATTTTAAAAAAGAATATTGATAAGGACCCAAAGGACCGGAAATCTTATCCACCCATCTATTTTTAACTACAATTCGAAAAATTATTTAACAGTTTCTTTGCAAAACAATAAAAGGATTTCGATTAATGACTGGAATGAATGATCAAAAATTGGGATTCAGAAAGGGTGTATCAACCGAAGACGCGATAAATGAAGCATTAAATACCGTGAAAAATTCGCATGCTAAGTATGCTATAGGAATTTAAATTGACATTTAATTGATATTGGCCATTTAATTGACCGGTGCATTTGACAATTTGGTGGTCATACCTTTTTGAGAGGTTATGTCAAAATGATTTCCCAAAGTGCCTTTATGAAATATTAAACTATTATTGTAATAATGGAAATGTCTTTGTAAAGGTGTTAATAATGAAGTAGATAAGGTAAACACCAAATTGTGCTCCGGTTCGGTTCTGGGACTATTTTGTGACATTGTATTGAACACATTATTAGACGATTTAAATAAAGACACAGACATTACAAACACCATTGTTTATGTCGATGATCTTTTATTCATTATTGAAAATGGAAATAGGATCGATTGAAATGTAAATAAAATAATTTAATACGTAAGCTAAGGAATAATTAGTGCACAAACCCAAGGTTACAAATAGTACGGATAGGTCAAAGTATGTAGCTTTGAAGGGTATTTTGAAGCGTAACCCTAAGATAAAGTTTAATAATAATCAAATTAAAGAAGATAAAAGGAAGTCAAATAACCTGGAATGTGTTTGAACGAGAAATTAAATCTTAGGAAGCATACTTGGTACATAAGAAACAAATCCGAAACCATGATGATGACATTTGCTAAAATTATGCAATCGAGCTTTAAAATACCATTAACTACGATTTTAACATATCATAATAGTATTTTTGCATCCATAATAACATATGGTGCTAGTGCTTGAGCCATTTGGATGCGGAATGTCAAAATCAAGTGTTTATTAAAGAGAAACCGACGAAAAAGTTTGCTAACATATACTGGAAAGTTAAAACCACTCTAACTATGACCCTCCTAGTTAGGACGGGAATTTGGCCAACAAATATTTTAATGAAACTTAAAGGAGCAAAATTTTGATTTAAGTCGAATTAAATGGGAATAGTAACACAAATAATCTGAAGACGACGTGAAAATGTAGCTGGAATTAAGCAGATCTTTAAATTAAATTGAAAACAAGAATAGGATACTACAGAAGTGGGAAGGAGAGTGTGCAGTTTATTTTACAACATTGCCGAAAGACTTAGATTCGAGCACATTCAAGCTACCAGAGGAATAATTCATTACATTACCGAACACGGCTTTATAAAACACATTGGAAGAAGACCAACAAAGCACCAAACGATACTTGTATCAAACAAGACATACCCACACATGTCCTGGTTGAATGTCCACGATATCAAGAACAATTGGGTATCCATTAGCGGATATATTAAGAAGCAAAGGCTTGCATAATTATCTAGACAAACTAGCGAACATAATTAGTAAAATTGCCTGGGTTGAGAGAATTGAAGAAGAGAAAATAATAACTTATGCATAAGAAAGTAATGTAGAATTAAGAAGATCCGAAAGAATTCGAAACCATCTATCCTTAAATCTAATAACTGATACAGCGATAAATAATTATAATTCACGACAAACAACACCAGATTAGGAAGAGGTAGAAGAGGAAGAGGAAGGAAAAATTGAAAATTAAAGTCACAGATACATAAGGGGATATTACTGTATTTTATTAGGAAGCTAATTACGGAATGAATGGTAGTAGAAGGGGAGAAGAATTACCTTATGCCGAATATAAATGGAGATTAGAGGAAGATTGAGGCAGGTGAAGAGCAGAGTGAGTTGGGGAAGAAGGTGCCGGTGTGGGGTAGTGGGGTGGGAGAGAGAAACAGAGGACTGAAATCCAGGAAATGGAAGAACTTGGGAATCTGGAGGAGGAATAGCAATTGTCAGGGGGAAAAGAAATTGAGGAAGTGTTGTATAGTGTTAAAAGGAAAATGGTTCATACGTATGTGTAAAAGGGAGTGAATAGTGAATGAAAGGTAGCAAGTGAAAGAGAATTAAAATTAACAAGTGTTAATCTAATTAATAAATATTGGAACAGGCGAAGTGATTAAATGAGAGTAAAAAGAAGTGAGTTTAATGAAATGTATAAATACCTATGAAATTAAGAAAACGATGTTGTGGATTACATTTTCAAGTTTCAATTTTACTCGCGATGTCGGGAGTCGCATCGATGGAACTAGAGTATACTATCGTACTATTACCGAGCGAGGTGGTGCAGCGGTAAAGTGTACAACTCGCATTCAGGAGGTCTTGGGCTCGATCCATGACGACTGACCACTCTGACCTATGGGTTTTTATTTGTTTCCCCTAGTCGGCAGGGGTGGTTCCTCGTCCACCATGACTTAACTGTACCCATCATAACCTTCATTGTCCCCAGTTTCAGGACCAAGCGACGGTGCTCGGTGAGTTGCGGCTGGGCGGTAGATATGTGCTCTGTAAAGGCTAACGTCGGTTGAAACAGTCAGGTCAATGTGGCTCCCATCAGGAGGTTAGAAGCTTGTGGGTGGACTCGACTGGCGTCGGAAGAGTTCGTACTGGAAATGTCAGGGACCCCGTTCCATACTTGTCTCCCCATCCCTCCATGCCAAGACTCACCGTAGAAGCAGCACAAAGGGTCGGATGTCCTACGTGAGGTTGCGTGGGCTCCTCCGTTGTTTGCACCTTTACCTTGACTGCTTCGTGTACTTGCCCATACATGTGTGCCCTGCACATCGAATGTACTGCCAATTAACTATTGTGTGAAATTGTCTTATCCGCTTCAAATATCCTGCACATGACAGTAGCCAATAGGAGCGCACTATAACTTAGCCATATCGTGTGGTTGTGCGTGAAAGAGATCGACATAGTAGCATGCGCGCAGCGTAAGAATAGCGTTTCGCTGTGCGAAAAAGACACTGAATAGCAGCAATCACCTAACCTCACTTTTACCCCTGAGCCCATTTCACCATTTCAAGATGAACGCCACAGTTCTCCAGAACCTATGTTAATAGAAACACAAACAAGACCTAAACGACCAATATCAAACAGCACAACTGACACAGAGGTTAATTCTTCGCAAGAACATAATGCTTCTGTAAAAGAAGCGCTCCACGCCCCCACTACACACCAGGCTAAGAAGGTTAAGACAGCAAACGAAGTTATTTCGTCAGTAGCTGAATCTCTCAGACCAATTACAAACATTATCGAGTCAGACACCCACAATTATGCACTAAGCTTTATGGAAAACTGTGTTGGAGTAACAAACATTAATCGCACAGCTTTGGAATACACTTCAGGTCTAGAATTTCTAGTGAACACAATGCAGAAACTCTATCCCTACTATACAGAGCGTAGTATAAAGACCAGGAGGTGAAAGTCAAAAAAAAAAAAAAAAAAAAAAAAAAAACCTGCTAGAATACGTTAATCAACTCAACAATGCTTCCGAGCAAACAAAACCGAAGTGTCCCGAAAACTAATCACCATAGATATTGCACCAAATCACATAAACCAAATTAACATATGAATAACATACTCCAACGGAATATTAATAGTTTCCATGTAAATTTCGAATTTCTTAGACTCTTAATTAATAAACAACCCTACAATTATGTGCATTCAAGAAACTAATTTCAAAGGAAGCCTTACGAAATTATACTCAATATCATAAAAACCGCAAGGACTGCCTTCATGCATTAAGCATCAGGCAATACCACTTACAACTGAACTTGAAGCAATTGCTACTAGAGTAAACCCTCCAACACCTATTTCCATTCGCAACAAATATCTACCAAATAAAAATCCACTTGAATTACATACACTGCAGAAGTTAACACAACTTCCTAAACCATTTATTATAGTGGGCGATTTTAATAGCCACAATATGATATGGGGTTGCAAGCTTAAAAACCCAAGAGGGAAAATAGTGGAACAGTTCTTACGCAACGAAAATCTCAATATACCTCACAGACATACTTCAGTACAGCCAACGGTACTTCCAGTGCAATCGACTTAACATTGATCACTCCTCATATCCAAGATAAATTTGAATGGATAGTCGCCAAGCAATTACATGGCAGTGACCATTTCCCAATTTTATTAACTGATGTAAACAACATTCCTTTGAACATTCCACGAAAAACAACTGAATAGCTGCAGCACTTTAAAAAGTTATTGAAGCATCCAAACCAATAATAACTAATGTATCAGAAAAGGTTGATAACACAAAAGTTATTTCAGTGTTTTAAATAACTCTACGTTTTTTGTGTACCTTTTCGTCTATTTCATAAAGTTTACCGTTTTACAAAATTATAAAACATTGCTTCCGAATGAAGAGAACTTTATAGGCTATTGCCAGAAAATTATAGGTATGAATTTTATTTACCAAGTAAATATTGTGATGTTGACTCGGCACACGGCAGTGGACGGGCGGTGGGCTGGGCTACTCCGCATCACGTGATGAACCGGCAGGCGGGCAAGAGTTCAAGGTCAGGCTGCCTCGCATATGTGCTGTGTGTACGTGTCAGTAACAGTGGGCGGCAGAAACAAAGGGACTTTTCCAGCACTTTCCGAGACTTCTAACTACGTCATTTCCGGTTCATGTGTGTATGTGGAATGGAGAATGGTCGGCGTGACGTCATGTCCAGTATAAAAGGAGACCAGCAAGCTACAGAGTCAGTTAGTGAGCTAGTTATTTTAGTTTTAGCTACGGGAATAAGTCGATCAGTGTCTGCTGTGCATGTGTATGTCGTCCCCAAATATACGTCGGTCGTCGCTAGTGATTGTAGCACGTAATGACTGTAATGAGAGACAGTGAAAGTACTGAGCAAGGTTTTGGGAAGAACAGTTGTGGATTATGATATCAGGAAAGACTGTAGGCTGTTAACTACGAGAAGAAAACTGTATTTTTAGTAAAATTTATAGGACAATAAAGTGCTAGAAAAGTAACAGGGCTGGATTTTTGTCGTTTTGTTAAGATATCTTAAGTAGGTCTATGGTATTTTAATCAAAATCGTTAGGGTCAGTGTTAAAAATATTTGACAAATGCTTCATGTAATAGCATATTGCATACTAAGAAGTGCAAGTGATACTTATCAGGTAGAGAATGCATTTTGGGAATACGAGACCCGCGAGGCCGAGTTGTCCCAAGCATTCGAGATCTGATAAGTAACCTCAGTTCGTGGTTAGACATTTACTTTTTGCAACACTTGAAAAACCGTAAAAAGCAATGAAAAATCAAAATAGCTTTTCCATATTGTATTGGACATTAAGAAAAAAATGAATTCTCAAAGTGAACAAACGGAAAGCTACACATAAATTTAATGGGCAAAGCCTTCTTAACATATTTTTAGGTTACTGTGCTGTTGGGTGCTACGTCATTTCTTACTGGTACCGTAAGTATAAAAGACCAGTTTCAGCCCTGTTGCCATTGGATTTGATAAATGAATTGTAAATTTAGTTTACACTACTAAATATATGTTAACAATGATTAACTTACATGTCAAATATTGTAAAAAGGGTAGTTTTGGGTTGGGGAAGTTCTTTAATAACTTTGTTTTACATCTTTGGCATATCCTGAACTTAAATATCAAGTTTTGTATTTAAGTTCACACACACACACACACACACACACACACACACACGCACACACACACACACACAGTTTTAAATTTGGAATCAGGGACCACAAAACGTAAGTTTCCGCCTCGACATCGAATTTTTGAGTATGATACAATACTTCTTCTACCTGCTAGGTACGTGGTAAAGTAAAACCTTCCTATGAACATTCTCTTTTCATGCCCTGGCTGGTTTTAAACCTGTGTGAAATGATTTCCTGTGCTGTTACGAATGATGCTACACACGAGCAGCAGTGTGGGAAATGAAACACGCGCTATAAAACTCGCCGCGAGCATTAAAAAACGCGATAGGAAACACCTGCTGTCTCGTAAGCCGCCAAGGCAGACATTCTTCCAGCCTTCTGCACTGGACCACATTCCTGCACAAGAGGTTGAACTCATGTTCCACAAAGACCCAGTTTTATGATACCGAACCGTTCGCTGATGACTTTTCTCCCGGAGAGACCCACACCGGCATAGCAAGAGGAGAGGGAATTTGCGGTCTTTCCCCAAAATGAAATTTGTATAAAAACCTTGATAATTATATTACCCTAGTTTAATAGTTTTTTATGTAACAAGTATTACTTTCTCTACTAGTAAGTAGAGGGAAATATTGTAATCCACCTAAAAATATGATGTCGAATTTCACCGGAAATGTTTTGAGACTCCATAAATAAAAAAAAAGCATTTTTTGAAAAAGGTCCATGTGTGTGTCTGTCTGTCAGGCTGTGGACAGTGTAACTCAAAGACGAAAATTCGGTTAAAAACCAAAGTTTGTATTTAAGTTTAATGTCTTTCAAGGATGTGACACGATTTTGAAGAAAATTGCTCCACTCTAAACTACCCTTTACACGGAAAATGTTTCGAAAATTTTTATTTTCTTAAAAATAGCTCTAACGATTTTGATTAACATGACATATATTAAGCTATTTTTGTGACAAATGAAATGTATATTTTGAATTTACTGGCTATACCCCATGTAGTCCTACTTACTCTGGATAACTTTTAAATAGCTCGTAAACTGTAAGAGATAGACAAAATCTTACTGTACAAAAATGTAGATCTCGCTAAAACACACAACCTATGTTCAAATACATTTTTTGTAGAGTGAACCATTTCGGAGATATTCCTTGTTATTTGTGTCGGTTTCGGAAAGCTAGCTTTCGTCAAATGCAACATCGTTGGTCATTTTTTATGTCAACCGTACAAAGTGAATGGAATCTCAAAGCTTTAAAAGATTTGACTATAGCTCAAATCCTACTGTATGTTCATATTCTCCTTGTACCTTACAAGGAAATAAGCAATAAGATAATTTTTGTAAATTTTTATCTCAAATAACATGAAGAATAAGAATTTGTAAAAATGGTTAGTACAAGAATCGAGAAAGCCATGTGAGTGCAACACATCAGATTTTGTATGGAATAAGTATTTTTAGATTGTGACAATGTATTTCTTTGTTTATTTATTTGTTTAGATCTGGTTGGAAGGGACCTTATTACATTCCTTCTAATACGTGCTCCACAGAAGCATTACAAACAAAAATGTTAAATAGCATTTTGTTCTTTGAACAGCCGATTTCGAAAAAATAAATGGTTTTTGTTCCAAATTGGACGCGTAATTCCACAGTAATGTAAGAAGATAACAATTTGTTACTTGTAAGATGCGTAGAGTAACTTACTTCTGACATACCTTCGGTAGTAATTATGGGACATCACACAGGGTTTCGAAATAATTAATCACTTAAAAGAATTAAAGAGATATTCCGTGCAGCATTTTCAGACGTGAAGCAACTCGGCAACGTTGCATTGAGGTTAGTCAGGAAGTTGAACCGCTTTCTGGATGTAAACAGGTTGGTCGTTTGTAGGGTGGTGTAATGTTTTGGGAGCTAACGCTTCTGATTGGCCTATACCTGCACAGTAAATATGGAAGGACACGGCATATTATTAGTTTACGTTCATAAGACACCATGCTGCGGTGGTTGGTTATGTAGTGTCACCGCGCCCGCCGCATCTGATTGCCTGCACTGGGGAGGGGGGACCCAGCCAGTCGCCTATCTGGCCTAACGACCAGCCTTGAGGAGGGAGCAGTGTCGCCCATCGCATTATTGTCGGCACTACCGCAAAGGAGCCGAAGGAAAGAGACAGAGAATGGCCGCATTGTTGGGCGCTTGCCGAAAGAGAGAAAGGGATAGAGACTTCTGGAATTGTCTGCTTTGTATTTGACCGCAATAATAACTGAACTCTCCTGAAGTTTCCAGAACAGTGCCTGGGAGATATAAATAGCGGTAAAGTGTGAGAAGGGACAGTTTTGTGTGTTACGAATTCGGAGCCGTGCTGTTGGTGAATCGGAAAAGACTTTCTTGTTGTTGCAACGAGTGTACAAAGTTACTGTTTACGGAAATAAAAGTGTTTCTTTAT
The DNA here is from genome assembly GCA_030765045.1 of Tenodera sinensis. Lineage (NCBI taxonomy): Eukaryota > Metazoa > Arthropoda > Insecta > Mantodea > Mantidae > Tenodera > Tenodera sinensis. The sequence continues at coordinate 69,426,275 of CM060964.1, read as the reverse complement.
CTCGACTACATCTGTCTTCTTTACTTTACACCCACCAAAGTCACAGTAGTGACCTAGTGAAAGTGACACCCACACAATCTGCAGTGTTGCTAGCTTGATTTCGACAAAACTAAAATACCTCCGTAGGAAATGGTCAGAGACAAAAACGTAAGGTACAAACTGTGTTCCAAATAGCGAGATCTATCGATGATTTAAATTAATGTAATGACTTCCCTTCCACCCTTTCCGACAAAACGGTTCTTTATTGGCATTAATTGTATTGGACATATTTGTCGGAACAGCGCATGTAATTTATACATTAATCAATTGCACTCAAAATAATGATGTAAAAGAAACTAAAATACAAAAACTACATTATGAGGCAAATAAAAATAGGAAAACGAAATATCTATGTAATAACGTAAACGAATCAATTTCATATATTGATAATTATTAAATACAGAACAACTAAAACGCATAACAGAAATATTATTGTAGACCTCTAAGACTAACATTAAAAAGAACCTTAAAGTGTAAGCAATAGAACATACATATTCTTAAAGCAAAGTACCAGGGATATCACTCTAAATTAATAACTCATTGTCAGCAATGATATGCAACTATAAAAAAACAGAAACAATCCAGAGATATATGTTTTGAAGTTGTTTATATATAAACATGTGTGTTCTGTGTACACACACACACACACACACACACACACACACACACACACACACACACACACACACACACACACACTGGGTGTCCCAAAAAACACCGACAACGCTTAGTATGTTGTGTAGGCAAACTGGTCGGTTTTCAAATAGGAACCCCTGTCTAGAAATGCACGAGTTGGATGCTGGAGAGCGCTAAAGTTTGAGTACATGACCTCCAGCACACTTTGGTGTAGGTATGCGGAATCACTTCCTATCCAAATTGGTGGATTGGTAGAGGTGGACCAGTTCCATGGCCAGCACGGTCTCCAGATCTGACACCTCTCGACTATTTTCTGTGGAATGGTATAAATAGTATGATGTATGACACTCCTGTAACGTCAGCGGAGGACCTTATTGCTCAACTCCACGGAGCGATTGAAAATCTTCAGACAATCGCACGTTCATACAATCACGTGCATAAGGCGGACCACCGCCGGTATAGCTCTGCAATGACGTAGGAGGTGTACAGTTCGAAACCTTTTGTAATGTAGACAGCTGGATGTTGGGTTTATTGACGAAATGTGAACGTACACTTCGATGCACTACAGCGTCCAAACCGTGCATTGAAAACATATTTGAAAACCGAATATTTTGGTCGTCCTGCACAACATATTACGCGTTTTCGGTGTCTTTTCTGTGTTATTGAACTATAGCGAAATATTTCCAGAGGATATGGAAATGTCTTAAACAAGAAATTTGAGATAGGAGACCTATCGCTCAAATTTCGAAGTTAAGGCTATAAGTTTCTAAAGTGCCAGTACGCCACTGACTAATATCAACCATTCGAGAGCACAACACACGAAAAGGGCCATACTTAAGCGTACCTCTCTGGCGCAATGGTGAGGGCGTGTGTTTGATTGTAATGCTATCGTTTTCAAGTTCGAGTCTCGTTCGCTTTTTTTATTTCTTCTTCTTTTCTTTATTTTGGGTAGAGCATATTCATGCTGTTTTGACCTAGATTTTGAATTATGTTTCAATGTATGCAGTTTTATTTAACATGTCAGTACAATTAATTATAATTCTTGCTAAAAAAAGTTGAAACCTGCTTAACACGTTAATATGCTGCACTTCCGAATGGAAAGTAGTTTAAAGGGTCAAAGAAAGAGTAAAAGCATAAAAACATCTAAGGCTTTACGTCAATTCTATAGGAACTGCTCGGAATTGTGACCTGAATTTTCGTGGAAAAGTTGACTACGGCGAAGGAACGAGTGCCGTGCCCTATTCAAGATTCCCGGTACAAAATTAGTAACTGCATGATAGGAAACGAACCCAGGACCTCCGTACCTACAGCCTTTAAAGTTACATATTGAGCCACAAGAGCAAACAAGGAACAGGTTCTGGAGTAGGCTTCACAATGCAAGAAGACGTTGTTCAGTGTCGCACTGTCAGGTGATTAGTCCGAAATTTGAGAGATTTTTGTGGCATTAAATCTTGAGAATGCTAATAACTAGCTGCTTAAAATCGATATTTCTATACTTAGGTAGCAGTTTTAAAGACATTCAAAGCCAATTTTTCATCAGACTTTGCTTTAACACCGACTTATCAGGATCTGATATTAATATATTTAACACTAAATAAGTGCGTTATGTTTAGTTGCGGACCACACATTGCCTATCAGTCACGTCTACAATCTCTCGTTATTTCGGTGTAGTTCATTAACATCCGTATATATGGTATCCAAATCATAAACTTAGCTAATATAATGTACTGAGCTACCGTGTTTATAAGTGGAGAATTTTGTTAACTGCTTGGCTCGTAGACATTCAGTGATATCTTACTCTTGGTGTTGGTCAGTGTGGTTTATTCGTGTTTAAGACATCCGCTAAAAGAAAACGTGTTGTAATAAGCGCTGAAAAGAATCTAAGCCACAGCGAAAGAGTGGTAGCAGATAAGGGATATAACTGTTACTTACATAACTGATTATAACATACTTGAATAATCGAATTAGGGAATCTTGGAGGACTGAAACTGCAAAACTGGACCTATGGTTACTTTTCGAAATCGTTTCACATTCGAAACTGATTCAAGATATAGGTTACAATATTATTTTCGTACAGTAACAAACTGACCTCATCAAATTGTTTATATACAGTGATCAGAAATATATCTACAGTCAGTTGTTATTTATGTTAACTCACAATCCCTTCTCTCTCTCTCTTTTTTTTTTTTTTTTTTTTTTTTTGTTCTTTTTGCCCCTATTTTCCACAATGTCCTCTCCTGTAAAGCTAGGAATCTCTAAGCATTGTGTTTTCCATGCCCATTGCAACTTAGCTAAAGAACATAATTTACCATATTTTCTATGGGTATGCTTCTATAATCATGTGCTATCTATCGGTGGATAGCTAGTCAATATAGTTAGAAAAATACCATTGGGGTGTATACAGGTCGTTATTGTTATTAATAAATTAAGAGGCGATTTAATGTGGAAATATGAACCACCACCAACAGTAGTAGTTGTTGTTGCTGTTGTTGTTCTAGTGTTAGTAGTAGCCACAGTGATCTACAAAAGATAAGTCATTTAGTATTAATTAATTTATTTTTTCAGAGAGGTATGTTGCAAGAAGCAGCTTCGGCAGTGTTTACCTTCCTTGTGGTAAATCCAAAGCATAAGATTATGGAGCAAAATCTTCAGTACTATTCGAAACTACCAGAAGTGAGCATGGAACAACTTGTGAATCATGAAGCTAAGGTAATACTATTTTTAAAATTTTATACAAAGAAATAAGGTCACACCGGGTGGAAGAGAAGTCATTACATTAATTTAAACCAGTGGTAGATCTTGGTATTTGGAAAACATTTTGTATCTTACATTTTAGTCTCTGACCATTTCCTACGGAAATATTTTAGTTTTCTCGAAAACAAGCTGGCAACACTGCAGATTGTATGGGTGTCACTTTCCCTAGTTCAGTACACAAACAAACACAGTAGCGGTGCTTCTTGAGAACACAAACAAATGCCACTGCCATGTCCATCTGTGCTTACTGCGCAAGAGTAGACCAATCGCAAGCGTTAGCTTCCAAAACATTAAAGTGAAAGCGAAAGTGCCCGAGCTGTTTACATTCAAAAACCAGCTCAATTCCCTGACCAACCTCAACGCAATGTTGTCGACTTACTGCACGTGTGAAAAGGGTGCTTCGACTATTCCTTCACATATCTTAAGTGATTAATTATTTCGAAACCCTGTGTGATGTCGCATAATTCCTACCGAAGCTATGTCAGAAACAAGTTACTCTAGGCACCTTTCAAGTAACAAACTGTTGTCTTCGTACATTCCTGTGGAATTACGCACCCAAGTTGGAACAAAAACCATTTATTTTTTCGACATCGGCTTATCAAAGAACAAAATGCCATTACACTTTTTGTTTATAATGCTTCTATGAAACACATATTAGAAGGAATGTAATGACTTCCCTTCCATCCTGTATAATATTTACGTATTGCTGAACGTAACTTTCATGGTGTGCTATTCTGGTGTTCCAGGCCATACCCAGTGGTTTATATCATCTGAAGTCAACAATATTCCAGTTTAAATGCAATACAGAGTGATACGTTTTTCAATTCTTTTTCCTCATAGTTTCAGATGTATGTAAATGTGCGTTTTCTTCTTACAGCACTGAAGTCTGCGCATGTCTGATGCGCGTGCGTTTTGTATGAACAGCTCGTGAGGCCTTCTTTGGTGCATATGCACCTATTCTCTAACGTTTTGTAAGAGTTTAATAACCTGTACTGCGAGCGAGTCGAGAACTAGCAATTCCAACATTGACAGTGTGGAAGGTGCTTAACAAACGTGCCACTGCTATCTGTAAACCAACCGTAGTTGAGAAAGAGTAAAATCAGTTGTACCAGGTATGCTTATGTCAATAAGATAAATGGTAACGTCCGCAGTTTTTCTTAAATTTAAATAATAATTCAAAATTAACTTGTACACCATACGGAAAATAATGAGTTTAAAACCCGTATATTCATTTGTGTATACATTATATTAATTTAGGGTTATGTTCACTAGTGTTTTGTTATGTATCAATCTCTCACAAATTATTGGTTCCAAGCTGTCGTAAAGAATCAACAGTGAAGATAAACAAATAATTCAGTACAGTGGACATAGTGAGTGGTGATGCAAACATTATCTTCCCCTCTACTCATTTTACTGTAAACTTTCCTGGGATTAGTGTTTTTTTCTGTAATAAATAGTACTTGGCCGTTATATTCATGTTAATTTTACATTTCCATCGTATTTTATTGTGTGTGAATGTATCTTCATTCCTTTTAGTGTGTACAAGTGCACCCCCATTCCAATACTTAGTTTTCAAAAAATTAAATTGTATTTAAATTTGCTCATAATATGTTGAAAATACGTAGATTTTATGTTTTAATTCTTCAAAGAGTTTTTTTGTGACAAACTTTTGAAATCAGGGGCGGCGCCAAGGCCGAATGGTTAGATCACTCGCCTTCCACATGCGATTCCTCCGATGTGGGATTGTGGTGGACAAAGCGGCGTCAGGGTAGAATTCTCTCCAGGTTCTCCACGAATTTCTCCATAACCACATTTCCTTTCGTCCATTGCGCCGACATTTCATGTCATCCACTTCTTCACCCTCGGGCGGATTCCCCACCCTGGGTGTTTTCTCGAATCCAGAATTTCTCTGCTCCTGGGTAGAGGTCTGACCTCAGGGGCTCACTTGTAAGTCCTGGGAGTTGTGATTTCTCCGTATGAGGAGACTAACTTGGGAAAAAAGTGTTAAAAGTAAGATTTTACTTTGTGAATAGGAAGTTTGTGAATGTAGGCCTTAGGCAGAAACAAAATAAAATCACTTTTAACTTATGTATGTGGCATACACTATTTTAAACAGCTCCGAAATTTATAAAATAACAATAAAATAATGCTATATTTATTCCAAGCCTGTATGCAACTAAGAGAAATGGGGCCTAGAGTGAGAGAAACAGACGTGTGCAGTGAGAATGTAGATGTTTTGTTGTTTTGTTGCTTGGCTAGCAATGCTTACTTACACCAGTCAATAAAACGAGTGTATTATGTTTTTTTTTAAATTTTTGATAGCAATTCCGATGTTACCCTTTCGGCAGCTTAAAGAATTTCCTCCGGCTCTTTGAACTCAATTACATCCATATTCGTACATTTCGCTATTTTATCGACTATCCAAGCCATAAATAAAGGAATAACGATTCAGATCAAACAAGGCTGTCAACACGAAACAGGTTAGCTTGTTAACACATTGCGATAAATTGAAATATCGTATGACATTTGAAATGTGAGCAGATAATGCGACCGCCGTAAGAAATTAAACATGTAAAAATAAATGATGAAATGTAAAATCTATTTGCACGAAGTCAGTTTATTAAACATGCGCAAATACAAAAGGTAATTGCCAGGATATTGCATTTGAAACCACAATTGGTAACAATGGAGCGGCAACAAATTTTATTGCAGTAGTGCAATAAAATACAACTTTTAATTACTGTTTGTTGTGTAAAAGGTTCTACATTTCGTGCCATTTGTCTAAAAAGCCAATTGTGAGTCTCTATTAAGTTGTAAACATAAAAGTCCACGGAGAGAAGAGTTATTAAACATCAAAGATGAACACTAAAGTTTGTGCGGAATATTAAAGACGTTGTCTGCCTTTATTTCTTGCATACATTCACACATTGTCTTGCCAATGGAACACATTTGCAGCTAGGTTTCCAAAAATTTCTCTCGGTGATGTGTTTATGTTTATTAATTTAAATATATTTGGTAACTTGAATTATAGAATAATACAGTCAATTAAATATATTAAAATAAAATATAAATACAATATTTTATTGACATTTAATAGATGGTTGTAAATAATATTTATAAATATAATTTTACTAAATGACTTAGAAGATAATTACAATTAAGTTAACTAAATAATTGTACTGCCCCCCCCCCCTCCGTAGCGCAGTTGGTAGCGCGCTTGCCTCTGGCGCGGACGACCCGGGTTCGATCCCCGGTAACAGTATGGGGATTTTCCCCCGCTGGGAGGTCTGGCACTGGGTGCACTCAGCCTCGTTAGGTCCCGGGGGTGGGGGGGGGAGCAATTGAGGAGCTACTTGAATGAAGAAGTAGCGACCCCAGGTCGCGAAGGCCGCGTAACTGGCCGGGAGGGATGGAACGCTGACCACATACGTCCCACCCTACAGTGCTGTACCCCACTGAGGACACCTGTAGTGGGCAGAGGTGGCACGCAGCGGCCGGGCGGTAAGCCTTAGCCCGGGAAGGGCTGTTGCGCTAGGGGTTATTATGATAAATAATTGTAATGGATACCAGTTACGGCACGTAAAAGAACCTCAAGCCTAATAAAAAGATCTCTGAGCAAAATTAAGCCTCCTTAACGCCCATTATAGAATGGGGCTCTGCAAACCATAGCAGTTAAAGAGCGTCCATAAATAAAAACTCAATTCTTGAACTATGGCAAAAATTAAATGGATCAGGTTCAGAATCGAGCATTCCATGAATGAAATTGTAACTAAAAATATCCCGGAGAATAACTCTGGCTTTTAAGATGTGTGTATAGTAACGGAATGGGACACCTCGACCACCGCGACCCGAACATGGATCTTTTGCGGGCTATCACTCCACCAGGGGGAAGGGACGTGGAGAAATGAGACCGTAGGCTTGTCAGAGAGGGGAGTCAGTGGAGCCCAGAGACGTACAGAAGTCCCTAACAGTTGCAGACATTGAAATCTGGCGCACTACCGAAGTGTTTCCTCTACCCAGGGAGAGGGCGACGAGCAGACCCTTGCGGCCCGAACAGCAACTTCCAGGAGGGCCAGAGAAGGGGTTCCAGAGTGCAAGCATCTGTGCCATCTGTCCGCATTCGTTGGAACGTACCGTGCAACCAACCAAACCTGAAAGATGACCAGGGAGGAAAATGAGAAATGAAGGTAAAAGGAATCCGTGGAGAAGAGAATCTAGCCCAGCACTCACCTAGTGACAAGGAGAAACCACGAAAAAACCCAAGTGAGAGTGGACGGTTGACGGGGATCGAACCCGCGACCTCCCGAATGTGAATCGCACACGTGGGCGCGGCGTCACCTCGCTGGGTTATATGCGCCATAAAGGATGTTTGATTGAATTTTAAGAATGAATTTTCGGACAATGAGAAGAAAACAAGACAGAGCTTTCTAATTTATGAAGCAAAGAAGAGGTCCACGGTTCAAAACTCTATCTCAAAAAAGATGCCACAGTTATATGTTAATTCCAAAGAAGAATACACACATACACACACACACACACACACACACACACACACACACACACACACACACACACACACACACACACACACACACACATTCGAAAAAATAAACGGTTTTTCATACAAATTGGATGCGTAATTCCACTGGAATGTACGAAGATAACAGTTTGTTGCTTGTAAGATGCGTAGAGTAACTTATTTCTGACACAGCTTTGGTAATTATGGGACATCGCGCAGGGTTCGAAATAATTGATCACTTAAAAGGCGTGGAGGAATATCCCAAGCAGCTTTTTCAGACGTGCAGTAAGTCGATGACGTTGCGTTGAGATTGGTCAGCGAATTGAACTGGTTTGTAGATGTAAACATATCGGGCACTTTCGCTTTCGTCTAATGTTTTGGGGGCTGGCGCTTGTGATTGGGCTACACTCGCAAAGAAGGACAAGGCAGGGTATTTGTGTTCTCAAGAAGCACCGTTACTGTGCTTGTTTATGTGCTGAGCTAGGGAAAGTGACACCTACACAATCTGCAGTGTTGCCAGCTTGTTTTCAACAAAACTAAAATATCTCCATAGGAAATGGTCAGAGATAAAACCGTAAGATACAAAATGTGTTCCAAATACCGAGATCTATCACTGATTTAAATTAATGACTTCCCGTCCATATATGTATGTGTGTTTCCATGTGTGTGTTGCCTGTGTTTCGATCAATACCAAAGTTACATTACATAATAGTAATTTTTCTGAGTTAAACAAGAACTAAATGCAACTTAATAACATATAAAGTAGTTCCTTACAATAATTCTTAGAGCTTGTTTCATCGGGTCATTGTGACCCTAAGGAGGGTGTGTACTACATTTAAGGAGGACAGAAGGGTGGAGTCACCCTTGCGCTTCATTTTAAGCAGCGAGGGGTGTGTGTATGTAGCGTTCTAACTTTGTTGTTCCACCAAGCAGGACTAAAGCTTTAGGTAAAAACTACTTTTTCGGTTTTTTAATTATACCATATAAATATTCTACAGACACCTGTGAATCATTTTGGCTAAATATTTTTTCCATTTTTAAAAGTCCAGCAACATGTTTAAGTCACCCTTGCGCTTCATTTTAAGCACACTAGGGTGCACCACACATTTTTTTTTTTTTTTTCCTCAGTTTACCTTTGTATGAAATATATTTCTTAAATTTCAGTTTTGCTCTGATTTGTATGTAAATTTGCATCCATAACCTGAAATGTGTTACCTAAAGATTAAAATATGTATTTGAATGCTTTATTCATTGGCTCACAAAAAAATAAATAATAATAATAATAATAATAATAATAATAATAATAATAATAATAATAATAATAATAATAATAATAATAATAATAATAATAATAATAATAATAATAATAATAATAATAATAATAATAATAATAATAATAATAATAATAATAATAATAATAATAATAATAATAATAATAATAATAATAATAATAATAATAATAATAATAATAATAATAATAATAATAATAATAATAATAATAATTTGTGCTGAAAAGAAAAGGAAGTTTAATACTAACAATTTTATAAAGGCAAAAAATGTACTTCTGTGCAAGTAATAAATCAACTTCAATCAAGTACTTTAATTTATTTTTAGTTTACTTAAGTATAAGAAAACGCCACTGGTATACTTCTCTGAAAAATGTGAAGGCAGCTTTAAAATGAGTATTTTTTGTTAGTTAAAAGTATTTAATCCCATCATCTGAGAAACTATTTGAGCTAGAACATTGAGCTTTTGCACAGTCATTTCTTTATTTATTCATATTATGTGTGCCAATTTTCAAGTACGTATAAAATAAACAAGTTAGAATATTCAGTCCCAGTGTCCCGTAACTGTAGTTGACGCGATGTATGTAAATATTACGGATGTGTATCGAGGAAAAATTGTGGGTATGCGGGAAGTCAATTTGTCATTTGATGACTTTGCTCGAAGTTATATATGAATAATCTAGAAAGTGCAACTAAAATACGACGTCATTGCATTTGCGAAAAGGTAAGCACATACCCACACACCTCCTTGCTATACATACGCTACCTGTGAAGACCAGTAAAATGCCTCCCAAAGCTGCGGGAACGGTATAAATAGAAGTGAGTGTGTCTTAGCTATTTGTGAATAATAGGTCACGAATAGATGAAGATCTTTCCTGACGTTTTTCTTATAGCATACATAAAGCTTGTATCGTTAAACTGCACAATAAATTAAAGTCTGACGCTTGTGGATATATTTATGTAACTGCTAGTAAAGATAAGCGTCATTCTCTTGAGGAAGCACATATTATGCAGGAGATATTTTTTGTGCATAAATAAACATGCTAAGCCCGAGCATTACGTTTTGCAAACTTTTTTTCTCGTTGTGCTCGATGTTTGTGACTTACAAGATTTCCAACAAGGGTTGTGCTGTTCCGGTGAACAAAATATTTTTAAATGTGGATGACATGCGAGGAAAATGACAGGCACATTTCCTTTGTGGAATATCTGAGTGTAAAACGATGAGACCATGCTGTTGACAGGTAGTAATAGGAAAATCTTCAGAAATAAATGACCACGCTAACCAAACACAGCAGGTATCGTAACTTACACAATGCCACAGAAAAACACGATATCAGTTGAAAACGTCAATGTCTTAAACAGACTAAATGCACACGTCCAAACATTGAACTATTTTTCTTACTTCCCCTCCGTCTGTCTGTCTGTCTGTCTGTCTGTCTGTTTTACTGCTTACTTATGGTAAGTATTGCATTCCACCCAAAAATTGGATACCGAGATTTCCCTAGAAATACACGTTTTGAGATTCCCTGAACCCAAAAATATTGTAACACCGGCGCACGGCGCACATCAAAGGACGGTCAGGGTCAAGCTACCTCACAGCATATACCAGACTGGCAATGCCTGTATCAAAGGAGCTCAAGATCAGGCTGCCTCGCGCAACTGTTTGTGAACACGTGACCACTATGAGCGCGGCACGTCAAAGGGGTTTTCGAGATGATTCGAGACGTGTCCGATGGCCGGCGTATTTGTAGAAGTTCGAGAGAGCTCCGTGTTACGCCATCCTTGCTATACTAGGTAGCTCATCTTATCCGGCATTGGGGTATGTAGATATCCGTTTGTACGTTAAAACAATTGCAGAACGCCACGGGGCAATTCCAGTCATAGACGACAATGGCGTACGGATTCTGCCTCTCAGCGAAGGTGGCCTTGAACTAGCAGTATAGTGCATGATAATAGGGAATAATGGTATAAACAACCGAAAACTTTTTATAATGTTTTTCACTTTAGTTACAGGTCTTTATTTTCCAGGGAATAAACGCACTCCTGTATATGCTGCTATTGTCTAACATCACGGATTACAGATTTTAAGGTGCCGTAACAAAATACATGCAAGCATGAGGACACGTGATGTTCATTGGCATTTGTTCGTTTCTTATTACCGTTATTGTTGTGTTTTAAAATTATTAGTTATTGTTATTATTTTGTTAGTAGTTATTATCAATATTATACCTATTATTATTTATTATCATCATTATGCTTAAGATCATCATTATTATGTTTATCATCATCACCATCATCATCATCATCATTATTATCATTATCATTATCATTATCATCATTATCATTATCGTTATTATTATTTTATAGGAATGGGCGTGGTAACCCTACAAAATGTATTTCAACCAACAACTCTATGACATGATTTTGCCCATAGGGTTGATTAGTGCACGAGGGTTAACCCCCTGACTTTCTTGGAAGTGTTCTTTGGAGCGATGAAAGCTTTTTCAGCAGCGATGCCACTAGAAATAGACACAACATGCACTACTGGGCCCCTCACAATCTTCACTGGGTACGAAAGGCTCGCTTGAAAAACCACTGGGGCTTAAACTTTTGGTGTGGTATTCTTGGAGTCAATGTTCTCCCAGCCAGACTTGGAGTATGTGGAATTACTGCAAGATAAGCTTCAGGATTTTCTTGATGAGGTTCCGATATGACTTGTGTTAAAGCAGTTTCCAACAAGATAGTGCACCGCCTTAAAGGTCTTGTATTTCAATTAGTTGTACCCTGGGCGCTGGATTGGCTTAGGTGGCCCAATATCTTGGCCACCAAGGTCTCCTGATCTAACACCATCTTTTGGAGTCACAATAAGAATATTACGTTTGAAACAGATCCCCTCAATGTAAAGTTCTTACGTCAACGGATCGTTAAAGCATGTGCATCTGTCACACCCTCAATCAGAAACGTCCATATGGGCACAAGGATGCAGTTGGAACATTGTATCAATCAACAGGGCATCATATTGAACACCTGTTTTATGAATGAAGTCAACATGACGGTACGGTTTCATGATCATGATATCGATGAAAATACTGACGTAAAAATAAACCATGACAATAACAAAAATCTAGTAATTACAATAATAATACTAAAACTAATTAAAATAAAACTAATAAACACGGTGCTTATGATAATGATTTAGATGATAATTGTAATAATTACACAACGGAATAACATTAACTGGCAATAGTAATAGAACTAATTAAAGCAATGAGACTAATTAAATTATGAAAACATAATAATATATATAAAATAACAATAATAACAGCAATAATTATTATGATAAGCATAATGATAATAATGGGTATAACAAAACTACAAGCAAAAGTAATAACTATAACTAATAATAAAATACAACTATAACAGTAATAAGAAATAAACAAATGCCAATGAAACATTACGTGCCCTCATTACATACCCCGTGGCGTTCTGCAACTGTTTTAATGTACGAAGGGATGTCTACATACTCCGATGCCGGTTGAGATGAGTCATCTGGTATAAGAAGCGAGAAAACGAGAGTTTGGGAGTCAGACAGTTTTTAACTTTAGTGTGTGTGTGTGTGTGTGTGTGTGTGTGTGTGTGTGTCAGCTGCGTGTGTACGGTCGCGCCGAAAGGAAGATAGAGAGGCAGTTAATGAGTGTTGAGTGATTGTATCGTTCAAGTCAGCTGTTTAAGAGACAGAGAAAGTGAAGAAAGTCAGAAAGGAGTGAATCAAGGTAACGAGAAGAAAACAGTTGTGAGTTGTAATATCATGATAGACTGTAGGCTGTATTAACGTCAGTAAAAGGGAATTGTGTTTTTCTGCAAAAGTTTTAGAAGAAAATAAAGTGACAAAAAAGTAATTAGATTGAGTTTTGGCGTTTTTCTCAAGCTGGTGTCGGAAGTGGGAATTGTCAGATTGTTACAATATAATTTTAAGAAGGTCCGAGAATGTGTGCGTGTCTGAACCTGTGAACAGAATAACTCAAAAAGGAAACGTAATTTAATACCAAACTTGGTATTTAAGTACAGTATCTTTCAAAACTGCGACAGGGAGACTACCAACAGATTTCTCCCACCTCAAACTGCTATTTACATAGAGGATTTTTGGAAATTTTCGATTTTCTCAAAGTTGGCTATTGTAATTTTTATTAAAGTGCCTCACATTAAAGAGATTTACATGTAAATAAAATGTATGCCTTGAATTCTCTGAGAATAGCCTGTAAAACCCTCTTCATTGGGAATGAATTTTCTATAATCTTGTATAATTAATAAAATTATGCAATAAACGGGAACGCACCTTACAAAAAATGCAGATCTCTTTAGAACACACTTTATTTTAAATGACTTATTCGTGCCATAAGCTATTTTCGAGATGTATATTATTTATGGCTCGAATTGTTCAATACTTTATCATCCTTTTAAGGTCCTTTCAATATTCAGTTGTTTCTGGCGGTTGCATTAAAAAAATGAGGGGTTAAGGTCAGCATATAGCGCCCAGTTTTAAAACATTTGGCTGTTTCTATTTACTTTTTATCCATAACGAAACGTGTAATGTGTTTTATTCTGCAAATGCTTATCATAAGAATAATTTGTATCTATATCCACTAACAAACATTAGAGGGTAGCACAAGTTGTGTATGTAAATGTAACATCAGATTTTATCCTGTGTTCCTGTTGTCTTCCATTTGACACACACACACACACCATGTTTGGTGTCTGACAGCAGTCCTGGGAAGCGTTTGCTGGCACTCAACTGCAGACAATCAAGGACACCGTACAACCCTAGCAGAGCTCCTGCAGGGATTCCGGGCGGGAAGAGGTCATCTTTACCCGCTTGAGGATAGGCCACACAAGAACCACTCATGGGCACCTTTTGCGTGGTGACCCAGCGCCTATCTGTATTACGTGCTCTGTTCAGCTCTCTGTAGCACATGTCCTTGATTGTCCACGACACGCTCCTGGGCACCTGGGGTTTACTCTACAGTCAGTTTTGGGTGACGACCCAATAGCTGTAATTACAGTAATGTGGTTTGTCGCCCAAATTGGCTTTGGTAAGCAAGTTTAAGGGGGCAAGGTACACGATTTCAGTATTTCAAAACATAACTTTAGTTGAGGATATCAAAATCAAGATCAAAATTTAATTTGGGATGAATATTTATTGATTCATTTTGATTACATTGATATAGAGAACATCAAAACAATTACTTAAAATGGGCATGTAATAAAGCAAAAACTGATAACATGTTTTTGAAAAAAAAAAATATATAGTACTAACGGTACAAATTCCTTCTACAACATTCAAACATATGTGTTGAAACTTTTGTAGTGCACTAGGCAATGTGTATTCATAACTGTTAACCTAAATTTACTTAAATATCTCTGGCTATATTCAAAAGAAAAAATATTTAACTTTTGTAAAAAAAAAAAAAAAAAATGTACCTGAGTTTGAAAAATGTCAAGTTACAGAAAACTACATTTAAAGAAAAGTGTGTCATCTCTGAAGCCCTCTTTACCCAGCATGGCCCAGCACTCTGCCATATTTAAATGGGGTAATTTAAAGCTTAAATGTGCCAGTACCCTCATTTTGAAGAGGAAGGTTTCTACTTTTTTTAAAGATGAAAAACAAAAAATTGACTTTTTGAGCCCAAATCACTACCCGGTCCCCTTAACTTGTCTAAGGAGTTTTAAAGTATTTTTGGTTTTTAAATTTTTAGGGTGTGATTATTTCCGCTATTTTAAACTCTGCTGTTTTAACTTTTTAGCGTTTTAACACTTCTGGTTTTATTGATTCGTTTTCAGGTTTTTTTACCTGTAGAAGGCAGAAAAAGTATTGCATTTCACTCGAAATTTCGATACCCAGATTTCATTGGAAATACATGTTTTGAGACTTCTGAATGCCCCAAAAACATTTTTACAAAAGATTCTGTTTCCGTGTGTGTGAACAGCATAACTTAAAACGAAAAGCGTTTAAATACCAAACTCAGTATTCGAGCTCAGCATGTTCCAAGGAGCAACATGATTTTGAGGAAAGTCCGCAGCCCCAAACTGTCCTGTACATGAAAAATGTTTCAGTATTTTTTTATTTTCTTAAAACTGGCTCTAATATTTTTGATTACAATATCACATGTTTAAGGTATTTGCATGGCAAACTAAATGTATGTGTTCAACGTTCTGCGAATAACCTGTCAAATCCTTCTGAACGTATTTTGTACAATCCAGAGGTGCCAAAAATGACACCATAGGTCATTCTCTTTTTTCCCCTCCACTCACTTTGGCTTAGTGGCGTGGTCGTGCAGGATAAAGGTAACTGGCATTACTGCACCCCTTTGAGTTTCACAAAATAAGAAAGTCAGTGTAGAGCGTCAACATACCCCGTTACAAGTTCCACCCGGAATCCTCCCAGCATTCTTCCTTGCCCTCATATCTATTACGCCACAGCGAAGGGTAACTAGGAAGAGGGAAAAGCAACCGCTGTTTCCCCTCAATGGCACCACTGGTATAATCGAATGGATGCCCCAAACCTGGCCTAACCAATACTTTATTTGAACAGAGAAAAGTCGATCTTTGCAAATGCCAATAAAAGAAATCGTCCATAGATTCTAGCATACCTGCTTAGGAACAAAATAGAAATACAGCCATCTTATACATCTGATGTCATCTAAGCGGCCTCCTATATGAAGTGCTATAAAAAACAAAACGGAACGTCTTCAATAAACCTTCTTAGTGTGACGTCGGATTTGGCGCTCAACAAAGGACGGACGGGGCCAAGCTACTTCACAGCACATCCGGGCCGGCAAGCAGGCAAAGACTTTCAGGGCCGGGCTGCCTCGCGTGACTGCTGTGTGTACATGAGTGTTAACAATCGAGGCGGCAGAAACAAAGGGGTTTCGAGAACGTTTTCGAGATCTCTAGCTATGCCATTTCCGGTCCGTGTGTGTAGAACTCGAGAAAGGTCGATGTGAAGTCATCTCTAGTATATAAGGTGGCCAGAGGAGAGCAGAGTGAGTGAGTTTTAGAGTTACAGTTACAGACACCAGTCGGTCAATGTGCCAGCGAGCGCAAGACAGCTGTACGTATGTGTCGCCATGTTAGCACGTCGTAAGAAGATTCAACGAGCGTCGCAAGTGATTGTAACGTCGTAATTAGTGCAAGAGAGACAGAGGAAGTGAGGAAAGACGCTAAAAGGACTAAGCAAGGTTATGAGAATTAAAATTGGTGAGCTGTGATAGCTCGAAAGACTGTAGACTGCGTTAACGACGAGAAGAAAACTGTATTTGTAGTAAAAGTTTAGAAGGCAATAAAGTGATAGACTGATTGTATTGTTTTGTCACAATGGTGTAAGGTAGAGGGATTCGTTGAATTGCCGCTTTGTCACAATAAATTAACAGATGTTCTTACGGTTAGCCAAACTCAGAGAGGGTGTATTGCAGTATCTGCAGTAGATTGAAGCATGTAACGTCAATTTTTTTTTTTTTTTTTTTTTTTTTTTTTTTTTTTTTTTTTTTTTTTAAATGAATGGTTCATCCATTTTTGTGAACACCCATACAATAATTGTATTATTAAACCATTTTCAATTGATGCTAGCCCGTTTTTTTTTTTTTTTTTGTTTTTTTTTTTTTTGGGGGGGGGGGTGAATCCCATTCAATTTGTAAGCAAACTTGTAATTGATCTGTCCCATTTACGTTACACCCATTCAAAT
Source organism: Tenodera sinensis (assembly GCA_030765045.1). Taxonomy (NCBI): domain Eukaryota; kingdom Metazoa; phylum Arthropoda; class Insecta; order Mantodea; family Mantidae; genus Tenodera; species Tenodera sinensis. The sequence continues at coordinate 69,409,303 of CM060964.1, read as the reverse complement.
AGTAAACCACTGTTTTAAGTGACGTTTAACCCATTTTTGTGAACACCCATTCAAATGATAAACCACTTTGCTAATTGATGGTTGCCCCATTTTATGAATATCCATTCAAATAGCAAACCATTTCTTTAATTGATGTTTTTCCCATTTTTTTGTGAACACCCATTCAAACAGCAAACCCCTTCTTTAATTGGTCTTTATCTGATTTTTGCGAATTGGTGTACGCACAGGGTCTGTTAAGAAGTAATAATTGAAGAGTTAAGCCAAAGAAAGAAAGGGAAGTGTTTCAAATACTAATCAAGCACCAAAAATGAAATATAATGTACTGATGTCTCTATGGTTAGTTGTAAACAATCATCGTTGCAATAGAATGTTGTGTAATTGTTTCTAAATTAATGTTATTTGCTTCACTTTTTCAGAATTATGTTTCTCTCTATGTTCATGGTTCAGAGGCATATCGCAAGGAAGATTATAAGGCTGTTATAAGTTATATTGAAGAATCCTTAGAAGATTATTTACGTTCATTAGATGAATGCAGGGCTTACTGTGAGGGCCCTTTTGATCAAGGATGGTTTCCTGACTTCACTTCATCCATAGCAAGTAAGTATTGTTGCGGTGGTTTAGCTTGTTTTAAGGACCATAAAAGTGGGAGGTCGCTTCCAGCACGCAAGTTAGGGGCAGGGGATAGAGCGGGCAGAAACGAGGAAGTCCATTGATACTTGCCTCTTAAGTCCAGCACTAATTGATAGAAGTCAATCTTCTTCCATCTTTTCCATAATAACTGACAGAGGAGTGAGTATTTACGTCTCTTTTCAACAACATATCTGTTTCCTTTTCTTTAGGCATGAGACAAGTTAAACCAAATACCCTATAAGTGGCCCCATTTGTGATGAAGTAAGCTATAACTGTTTTTGTTTAATGCTGCTGCTTCTTCTTCTTCTTCTTCTTCTTCTTCTTCTTCTACTACTTCTTCTTCTTCTTCTTCTTCTTCTTCTTCTTCTTCTTCTTCTTCTTCTTCTTCTTCTTCTTCTTCTTCTTCTTCTTCTTCTTCTTCTTCTTCTTCTTCTTCTCCTTCTCCTTCTTCTCCTCCTCCTCTTTCTTCTTCTTCTTCTTCTTCTGCTTCTCCGTCTGCTTCTGCTTCTCCTCCCCCTTCTCCTCCTCCTTCTCCTCCTTCCCCTCCTTCTCCTTCTCCTTCTCCTCCTCCTTCTCCTTCTCCTCCTCCTCCTTCCCCTTCTCCTTCTTCTTCTTCTTCTTCTTCTTCTTCTTCTTCTTCTGCTCCTTCTTCTTCATCCTCCTCTTTCCCTTCTGCCTTTACAGCGCAGTGGCCTGCTTAACTATTCATCACAATAAATTGCTCAAAATCAGGAACTTGATGGGCAAATTTACAAATTAGATATTTTTACTTTCCCTTCTGCGTATAGTAATTAGGGTGTCGATGTCGAGATTTCAGCGGAAATGTTCTGAGGACCCCTAAACCCCTCAAAAGGCATGTTTAGAAAAAGGTCCATGTATGTGTATCTGTGTTCATAACTCAAAATCGAAAGACAATTAAAACAAAATGTGACATTTTTATATAACTACCCATATAAGGACCACCCTAAGATAGAGGTACACTGCTACCACTACTACTCTAGTATTGCAATTTGTTTATTTTTTCAGATCATTTTACGTATTGTCTGAAATGCAAACAGCGCTGCCCTGAGAAACTTAACACACTAAATGGAGAAAAACATGGTGACTTGCTTCCTAGTCATTACCACTACTTGCAGTTTGCATATTATAAAGGTAGGTTCTTCACTTAGAAAAATTAGGTGTCTCTGCACTAAACTGAAAGAAAGCATTATTTAATTGACATGGAAATATTTTAATTTTCTGCAGTTGGCAATCTGAAGAAGGCATGTGAAGCTACTGCCAGTTATCTTTTGTTCTTTCCCTATGATGATACAATGCTGAGTAACAAGAAATACTATTCAAAGCTGCCTAAAGCACAAGAGCATTACTTTACTCCAAGAGAGGTAAGGCCTACTATAATCTTTCTTATGGATATATTGGGAAAAGTATTAAAGGTGTGTTAAAGAAACTCTAAAAGTGCTAGAAAAATTCTTAAATGCAACAATTTATCCGAAACACATGCCATACAAATAATCCATACAATGGACAAAATCACATAACAGAACTGCTTCACATTTAACCCTAGCATTACCGAGGGGGAGGGGGGGGGTACTTTATGCCCACCTCTAATTTTTTAAATTGTGTCTTTTAATTTTTTGTTTAAAGGCATGCAGTTAACAGTTATTGTCAATCACTGTTTCTACTACTGAATTGCATAATTATTTAAAAGTTTTCATTGTTAGTCTTTTTGAGAAACCATGAAATGTCATGGTGGTCATAAAGTACTGCCCTGTGGGTATAATCTGATTCATGTAAAGTAGTAAAAAAGGAATAGTTAAAACAGTGTTAAATATTACCTTACAAATATGACAAGATATAGTACCCAATTTTAAAATAAATTGGTTTTAAAAATTGCTCAGACATTGTGTTACCAGTGGTGGTCACAAAGTAACAGCTGCCCCCCTCCCCGCCACCCTCCCCCACCCCCGTTGGTTGTATAAGCTCTGTAATAAGGGTTGGCATTGCTAGAGCTAATGACAAAAACTATACACAAATTGAGGGTGCTCCCATGGCTTCCCAATATCACGCAAACTGGCATAAATAATCTTACACAATACCAAACAAATATATAATATACTCTGCACAGTGTAACAGCAAACACTAGCACAAAATCATATATGGGTAGTTCATTACATAGATGGTATTATTCTTGTAAATACAACGGCAACACCAGGCAGGTAGAAAATTTCAATACTACATCAACAAACTGCACCCTAGAATAATATTCAATTTAGAAACCAAACAAAACAGGCCAATAAACTTCCTGGATCTAACCATGACCAAAAAGGAAAACAAATACAAATTCAAAATCTAAAGGAAGCTGGAATCCGATAAGCACAAAAACCCCATACTTAGACAAATAACACAAAGACACTGACTGTCAGTTTACCTTCATAATGGCACAGAGGTATGTTGAAACATACGTTGGTGGTGTATTGAGTTTAACTCAATTTTATTGAAGTGAAGTTATTAGTCTCTACATACTTTGTCTTATTTGTGGATTATATTGCTTCACTGTTAATAGCTTCAGGTGTGTATATTAACCCCATACTTAACATGCCAAACCACCCTTTACAGCACAAACATTCTACTTTCCACTCAATGATTCATAGGCCCTTAAATAAAACAAAGATAAACTGAACAGAATCAAATATTTTGCTCAAGAAATTGGATATGAGCAAGAAATAATACTCATATATGAACAAAGCCAAGAAGAAATTAAACTGGAAAAGCATCAACTAACAATACACTCAAGAATAAATCAGGTTAACTTACTCAATTAGTACACCAAAACATTCACAAAGCTATTACCACTTAGAAGAAGCTCAAATACAAAATACAATAGAACCATGGTTACCTGAGCCCCAATTAGCTGAGTTCCAGGTTAACTGAGGTCCTGTTTCCGAAGGTGCCATGCAAAATTATTAAACATCATGGAAAATGAAGAAACTTTGCCCGTAGAGCATGACAATATCAGCCTTGCACAGTTCAAAGATTGGTGACTGATGAGATGATAACTGAGGCAGTGAATGTAGAGGCTGAAGATACTGAAATGGAGAATGAGAAAATTAGCCACAGCGAAGGATGCAAAGCGATAGAACAGACCATCAAATACCTAGAGCAACAGCCAGAGACAACTTCAACAAACTTTTCACTGCTGCAACAATTGCATGAAATGGCGGCAAAGAAGCGAGCAAGCTCCATTAAACAAAAAACACTAATGGGCTTCTTGAAGAAATAACCTTTTTTTTAACCAGAACATGTACATACTGTAGTGTGTACTGTAGGCCTTTTTTTGTATTCTTATTTTATTTTTACTTGTATGCACGTCATTTTTTCATTTAATAATGCATTAGATGCCTTTTCTTCACATCTTTGATCACATTTTCATTCATTTCACCAGTTTACCATAAGTTTCCCTCTCCATTTGTGACAGAGTTTGTGTTATCTGAGTTTTTAACTATCTGAGGTACTGTCAGTCCACTTTACCTCAGGTATCAAGGCTCTAATGTAGCACACTAACAAATGCACTCAGAAAACTCCTCACTATCAAACAAATACAAACAGGCAAATACAACCATTCATGAGTGTACAAATTCAAATGTCAAGTCTGCTCGAACTTCTACATTGTCCAAACTGGAAGATCATTTACCATTAGAAAAAAATACCATATAAAAAGTCCACCCATCAAGCAGACAACCAGTCTAATTTCACAGAGACATACTTGCAAAAGACTACAGTTGGAAGAATACAAACACAGACATGAAAACACTACACATCATGTAGAAAAACCAGAAACTACACATCCTTGAACAACTTTAAGTTTAATACAAAACTATTTCCAAATTCCATACTGATCTGATACGTCAACTTAAAATTCTACTCCCTATTTCATGCTATAATACTTACAACATGCCTTCTTCCTCCTACCCCAACCATGAACTAACCACCATGAAATTAATCCAAGACCTCAAACCACTCAAACCATCTCAAACCAGTGACATGACCACAAATCTTCAAATACAATCTAAGGTATGTAGTTCTTGCTCACCATATGCTTACAGTTACAGACAGATGTTGAACAGCATTCTATTAATGCTCTTGTTGCACTAACATAATGCCCAAGTTGCTTATTGGCTGTTTTGATCATCCAGAAAATCTGGCCGTACTGATTATAAAGAATGAGCCTTTCTGCAGCATATTATTTTACGTTGTTATACTCTTTAAATTCTTAATACTGTAACAGTTTGCTGAACATACCCTTTTTGTTGTTACTGTAATTAATAACAAAATATTGTTGATAGAGAGCAGTAGGGAAATAGGCACACATGTTTTGACATCAGCAATGAAAAGGAAATGCAACACAATATACTATTTGTGATTTTTTTATCATGCTAATTTAGTCATAAATGGGTATTACATTTCAAGATATGATACGTTTCAAACAATCATAGTATAAAAATCATTAAACATAAAGCTACACACCTACTAAATGTTGGAGTTATGGAATTTATTACTACTCTTTTTAGCCCTGTTATCACAGACATAGAATAGGGAAGTGAAAAAGAAGTAGTTAAGGAAGCAATCTGATAAGGAAGGACATGAGATTTTATTACAATTTTATGCACTTCCAAATAGTTTCACTTGCACAGCACCAGAGAAGCACCATTTTAATGTTATGCAAGCTGCCATAGCTTTTAACTACATTTTGTAAACACTGACTCATTATTTACAGTTGTGCAGACATTAACCCAGCCAGAAAATACCAGTAACTACATACGACCTGCCATGTCTTTTAAATACAAAAATGTTATATGTCTGTTGTCACTAAAATAAGAATAGGACAGTAGATAATCAAATTAAACTGAAACTCCACAGGTACAAAAAATTATGGGTCTTTAATCCATTTTGTTGCTAATAACTTGGTGGCAAGTGAATTTAAATATCTAAATTTACTTCAAGTTATTTCTATTTCTAAAGAATAAACTATAGCGCTTTTATATGTGTAGAGAGTATTATTGGCTAATCAGTTTCTTAGATTAGATTGGATTGGATTACATTCAGTGAGTTCACTAGTAGCCATAGAAGTCTGTGAACACTGAACATGTCAATGTACAAAAAACAAGGCAGGGGCAATTGAGAAACAAACTGAAATCTTCCCTGTAGTTTCAAGACTAACATGTATATTTACAAATACAAATTGAACTTAATTTAAAGTTTCACTAAGTTTGTCCTGCCATGTCCCATTATTTAGTTATATAATTAGCAATGAATGGTATCTTTTATCAGTTCTTCAATGCATATAAATTTAAGTAGCTTTCGAGCAGGCATCAAATGTAATTGGCAATGATTTATCACTAAAACAGCTAAAAACTAACAAAGTTACATAAGCATTAACAGGATAATTTGTCATTCAGATAATCATGTACAGAATAAAATGGTTTTGAGCATAGCAGCAATTTTAAATTCATTGAAATTGTCAACTTTTTCCATGATATCATTAGGAAGACCATTAAATATTTTTATGGTTTCATAGTATACACCTATCTGAAAGAAAGGAAATTTTGCAGTGGGATGATGGATGTTGCTCGTTTGTCTAGTGTTCATTTCATGAATTTCATTGTTTGTTATAAATGTGGCTCGGTTTTCATGTTATTACTATTCCTTATCAGTTTCAATGTGATTAGCCCTGAAAATTCTTATGCCACTCTGGCCAATACAATATGAACCAGTACCTTAAATAAAGTTTAAAATGTTAAAAGCAGTTATAGGCATTAGCTTTATTAATGTTACAATAATGTCCTTTCTTTCTTTTTATAGGAAGCTGTCCGATATGTGCAACGGCATGAATCTGAACAAAAACTTCTTCATTTTATTGAAACTGAATTTGTGTTTCAAGATAACAAGGAGAATGAAATCAGTAACGTAAAATCAGAGGTGAGATCACAAAATAGAGACAAGGAGTTCTCATATAGGGGATAACTTGATAAGATGCTGTAATTAAAACTAAAAGCTGGGGTTGCAACTGCATATGGAAGGGTATTATTATTTACTTCCTCTGCATGAATATTTTTGGGAGGGTCTTAATGCTGCATGATTTAAAAAATCACCAGTATATGAACCCACACTATGCTTAATCTTGGTGGGGTTACAGAACCATCTCAAAACAATTGATAGTAAAGATATCAAACTGAATATGTGATTGATTTTCATTAATATATATACATTTAAATGATAAGAGGATGGCTGGAACTGCATCTTGTTCTCATATTTTATGGATGAATCCTTAAGTTTGGAGTTTGTTCTCTCATGAAAACCATCATCTCCAATAATGAATCTAAAGGGAAACATGGATTTAATTGCTCCCTTCTCATACAAATGCTAGGAATTCTGAACAGTGTAGTGTACTGGATGTACAAAACTCTTTTCTCCTTAACTTTTCACTGACATACTTAACACATTAGTCTCTAGTGAAGTATTTTATGGCACTACTGTAAAAGAATATTTTAGAGATTTGAATAATGTGTTGGGTAGATGGATATGTTTGTAGTATTTTGAATGATTCACTGACAAGGATTGTCATAATTTAAAGCATTTAGAATGGTCTTCAGCAATGCCTGGTCTTCTGAATATGTAGAATCACTCATTTTAGGCTCACCCTCTTTAAAAAGACAATATCATTTTCTTACTTTATTTTTAGACAATGGCACTCTTCCTGTATATGGCACAGACACTCTGAGTTCCTTCTGCTGTCTTTGCTCTTCTGTTAAACTCAAACAGAAGAACATGTTGGAAGGGTTGATTTTCCCACTTAAAATGTCAGCCTACATCAGTCTTCAGCACACAAATAACACTGACTAACGTGAATTTGTGTTCGATTCCTCAGGCACAATAGCAAAAATGTCATGTACATATCTGTACCAAGTTTTGAAAACTAAGGGGAATGCATTAGTAATGTGTACTTTAAAGAAACTCATGAAAAGATTGGCAAGAAAAGGTAATAAGGGACTACCCATAGCTAAGCCAGAAGTTTGTTGAAAGAAATTGTCATTAAACCTAAAAAATTTTGATCTAAACAAAGATTTGTAAGCTTCACAAGATCTGTTATTAATTCTTCGTTTAGTTCAACGTAACGTAACCATTCCTTCAAAAATGACAAAAGTGTTTCTCTAGGGATGCTAGGGAATAAAGCATTTACATCAAAGGAAACAAGTTTATCCTTAGCTGACACAACTATGTTCTGGATCTTTTTAACTAATTCAATGGAATTTTTTACATTTAAGCTTTCGAATTGTTCAGAAGTGCAAAATTTTTTGTTTAACCATTTTGCTAAGTCATAAGTGGGTGCAATTTATAATGGGCCTTATATTCTTCCCTGCTTTATGAATTTTTGGGAGAGCATACATTCTGGGTAAAACTGGATTACTGACTTTTAAGATATGTTTTTCTTTATCGGATAAAATTTCCACTTCCTTAAGAACTTTATCAAAAGATGTAATGCAAGACTTTAAAGGATCCTTATTAATTCTAATGTAATCATCCCTTTGAAGCAAAAGTTTTACTCTGTTAATATAGTCAGCTTCATCCAATATAACAATACTATTTCCTTTATCGGCTTTAGTGTAAATGACATCTTTTTCTTTCAAAGATATTATAATCTGATTATTATGATTCCCCTTATGATGATGTTTACTCAGATCCTTCAAGACATAACTGCATTTACTTTTGAACAAAGATTTGTCAGGTTCAATCAAATCCTGACTTGCAATTTCTATATCTGCCACATAATCATCTATATTTTTTGAAAAATTTATGCATGTTTTTAGACCCTTATTTAAAAACTGAAGTTCCTTTTTGTTGAAGTCAACATAAGAAAGGTTGATTACATTCTCCATTCCATTAGACTGTTTAATTGTCTTCCGTTTAATCTGTTTTTGGCATAAGTTATTTAGTTTCTTTAGTAACTTCTTAGATTTATTCCTCGTACTGTAATTCAGAAACTCAAACAATTTCAATTCCAAATTAATCCAGAAAGTGTTACCCAAGTTACTTGTCAATTTTAAATGTAATTAATACAATTCTAACTGAATATGGTTCAACCGACAAAAATGAAAACCACGTTCCACTTCAATTACTTTTCTTTCCGCTGCCCTTTGATGAGCACTATTATTGTCCAATTTAACTATTTTTCAAACAAAAACCGGAGTTACTTTCCGTTTTAAACAAAGATTCAAAAACTGAGTATCCACGAGAGTACATCTTTTCTTATCTTCTAATTTTGTAAATCGCTTAATATCAGGTTTTAGTCCATAAAGATTTTGATTAAACCAATCATTATTACATTCAGGCCAAACCATCATAAACTGCAAATTACGTCATAGCTACAAGGTCTAATGCTTCAAAACTAAATATGTTTAAATATACACACCCGAAGTTATTAACGTGAAGTAAATTGATCCACAAATAACACAAAGTAATTAGAGACTCACACTTCACTATAACTCAATTTATTATAATGAAGTCTGTCTCTAATTACTTTATGTTATTTGTGGATAAATTTACTTCACGTTAATAGCTTCAGGCATGTATATTTAAAGTAGAAATCTGTTTAATGCAATGAATCTCCACTTGGAATTCTGTGAAATAAGGTTTAGGTGATGCATTTTTCTGATGTTGCATGAATTTTGTCAGATATATTGTTTGGTTTTTTTCTAGGGGGCTCTGGTGGTTTAACCCCTCATCCTTTGTTGTGCTGTGCCCTTTGTTCCCTAGGAATAGTGGTTAGTTGCTGGTTTATTGCATAGACAACTAACTGTAATGAAATGTTTGAAGTGTTTATTAGTATAGTCCAATGTATCATTATTCTTTAACTTCCCTAGATGAGAGAAGGAATGGTTAAATCTTGGGATGTGTAACACTTTTAGTTGCAGCCAAGTGGAAAGTCATGTGCAGTTTTTATATGAATGCTTTTAATACATCCAACTCCTCAGTTGTGCCATAATGCATGTACTAACAGATAAATGAATAAGTGGATCAGATTGCCAGATGATTGATCATTATAACGTAATTGAATTAATACATACATTATTACTTTATTATTTCCTATTATTCTATGAATGTTGCCCTCCATATTGCCTAACTAGTATTTTTAATAGCTAGATGTGTGAACACAGTGTGTGGTTTATTTGCCTGTTCTTAGATATGAGTCCAAATTGCATGTTTTGTATCACTTTTAATGGCATTTTTTGGACCACACAACTGTACTTATGCCATATGAGAGTAAGAACTCAATGGGAGGGCTAAAAAGAGCCAGGATTAGCATAAATGTAATCTTGAATTGTTAGAGAGAGGAGAGTTGCAGAATGAACTTTATCTACAAGTATAAATATAGGTGTTAGTGGTTATTGCAACCAATTTTACATTTTACTGTAGTTTTAATACATTTTAAAGCCTTTTCCTCCACAAAAAAACCACGAAGTAATGGATAGCAATATGCTTAAACATTCTGCTTCATCCTAAGTATTTATATCTATTGCCGACATTGCAATTTCTGAACAAGAGCACATATCAAAGCCATTAAAACAGAACTGAAATGCATGAGAATCTTTGGTGAAGGTGAATTATTTCTTTTAGTAAATGTGTAGTGTGTAGCAAATATAAATATATAAAACTATATCCCTAGCGCAACAGCCCTTATGGGCCAAAGCTTACCACCCAGCCACTGCATCGCCCACTACAGGTGTCCTGAGTGGGGTGCAGTACTGGAGGGTAGGACGTGGTCAGCACCCTGAGCTCTCTCAGCCAGTTATGTGGCCTTCGTAACCTGGGTTCAATACTTCATCAAAAAATTCCTCAATTAGCCCATCCAGGACCTAACGAGGCTGAATGCACCCCATGCCAGACCTCCCAGCGGGGGAAAAATCTCCATGCCGATACTGGCGATCAATTCAATTCCAGGGACCCACATGTGGTATTCGTATTGGACAAAGCAGCATCTGGGTGGGTTTTCTCCGGGTTCTCCAGTTTCCCCTGTCACTCATTCTACCAGTTGCTCCATAATCACCTTTCCATTGATTGATTTTGCCTGCATTTCATATCATCCTCTTCCTCATCTTCATACCTGGTGCTGGGCTGACCATCCACTTCCAGTCTTCACTCTGTCTGGTCCATAGGTTCCTGTGCTCCCCAACAGGTGTCTGACCCTAGGCACTGCTTGTAAGTCCTAGGGGGTGTAACTCCTACATAAGGGGAAGGTAATCACGGAAGGAAAGAAAGAAAGAAAGGAAAGAGAAGGTATTCATTATATGGTGGGGAGGCACCTGGACTCTTACTCCTGTGCAATGTCACAAATTCATGTTTGTGGATTCTGTGGAATATTATTCTTATAACTTATGCCACAATAACTGAAATTTTCACAAGTTGCTACCAAGTGCCAGTCATTAATATTCCAAAATGCATTTTTCACCAACAGTAAAACATTCAAAAGGACCAAAAGCATTTAAACACCATTGATGTAACATATTTACTATAGAATGTTTTATGAACAATATCACAAAGTAGTTGATATAACTATTTTGATGCAGTATCACTTGCTGTTTCGCAATTACAGGAGATAGCAATTTCGTTTCCAAAAGAAACGAATATGGTAAAGACTCAAGAGAACCGATATTTTCACAAATTGCTCCAGCCATTGTCTCCCTTTGAAACTTCTATGGTTCTCATGCTTCCCTATTCATCATTACAAATATTTTTCTTTCAAACACTTTTTTATATTTGGGAGCTATATAACAGGAGAGCAAATAACTTCCGAATGGGCTGCACAGTGTTTTGCCTGTCAGCATCCTCGGCATTCGTTGCCATGTGCCACTATCATAGAAAGGCGCAGATGAAACCATACAACATTTTAAAAACTACTTTTAAAGGCTTTACTAACCAACTTTATGAAAGGAGATGCCGAAACTGGTCACTGTCATTATCCATACATTTTTGACACCTCTTTAGGAAACTATCCATCACTTGCTGTGGTTCATGTTGAGAAATGCTGGCAATTTCCTGGCAGATATTTTGTTTTAATTCTTCCAGTCTTGAACACTTTATGTTTTAAGTTACCCCAGAGATGGAAATCACTTATAGCGGTAGACGGCAACAAGCCCCTAGAATGCTGACAGGCAAAACACTGCGCAGCCCGTTCAGAAGTTTTTTGCACTCCCGGTAGAAAAAATGAGAGTTTCACAATTCAGTTTACTATTGTAAAAGTGCATTTAAAAATAGTGTCAACAAAGCTGATTCAGAATGATGTCTTGTAACATCAGCCGTAACTTCAGTTCCCTAGTATTGAGCTTTAAGCTTAAATAAACAGGTAATTAAGTTAATATTTCCACTCTCATCAAGGAATCTGAAACTGTTTTAAAGGAATTTGAATACAAACATGCAGGAAAAATGCTTCACTTTCTGATATGATGCATCTTAAAAGAACACACAATTATGGTGAGACGGATGATGTGTTTTTCCCTACAGTGGTTGTTGTTGCAAACTTATATATTTACTGAGTTATTTTCTAGTCAAAAAAAATAACACAGCAATGGCAGTGAAATTTCTACTCCTAATGCTAAGAATATCCTAACTATTGTACTGAAATATTTAACATTAATGCACTGAATAGGAGTTTGTATTGAGTCATTTGAGGCACTGCTACCTCACTTGAAATATTATTGTGATATGTCTTGGAAGCAATTCAATCCATACACAAACCCTTACCTACAAAACAGTCAATTTTTTCCATAGTCAAAGAGGAATATCAGCAAAAAGAACTACAGTCTTACATTTCTAGAATGCATCATGAGCCTAACCATAACTGTGTTTAATCGACACCACTTTTTACATATTAGTGGTTGATTCATGCATTCATAGCCTCCAGTATGCCTGGGGGACCACATTTATCATTGGTGGATGGGTCCCTTGGACGTAGCTGGGAGAATATAAATATATTCACCAATCTTTCCATACGTTCATCATTGTGGGAGGACTAAATTGCATTTGAATTGGGATTTTCTCCAATATGATGTAACAATTATGCCACTGTAACTGGTTCCTCAGACCCCTTTCATAAAAGCAGATTCTACCACGAGCAGGTGGGAGGATGAGAATTGGGTAAGAGAGGTTGTATGTTACACTTCATTAACCCTTGCAACCCAATGAATCAATACAAGCCCTAATTCTGGCCATACCTTCAATTTATAAATTTTATTTTTAACAGGTTTACCTTAGGGTTTCTTGTTCAATACAGAGATGACACAGCTCACCAGTTCCCTTCAAATCATCAACTGTACTAATTTGAAAATAATGAGGTATTTTGGCTTTCTCAGAAGCATAATTTCCTACTGTACCATTATGTAGTTTTCACTTGTCACTTCTACAATGATATAGTTCAACTTTCACTGTGACTTCCCTTGCTTTTGTGATGTAACCACACAATGTAATACACACAAAGCAACCTTTACTTCAAATAGTTCACTCTCTGGGGAGTCAAACACAAGACATCTCTAAACTCTCACAGCAGCAGAACTTGCTGTACATCACAACTAACAATCTTGAGAGGGGAACAATACACTCAAAATTTAACACATTGTAATATAGTAAATAGAACAAGTAAAAGAAAACAAAGACCAAATGCTCTATTTTATTCATTGAGAACATAATTTTTCCTTTAAAAGCATAAAGATTGAGTACATCTATGTTTGCTTGTGATTTAATGAAAACATACAAGGATTTAGAATCAATTGGAAACTGGTACTGTGAAAATAATATACAGTAAGAAGAGCAGGACAACCATACTTCACGTATCTGAATTTTAATTTTCAATGCATTTCACTTTCACTTGAAGGCATCATCAAGAAGATGTTGACTGGCTGGAATTTAGTTGGTCCCATGGATGTAGTTTATGAGGGGTAGACATTTGGCAGTGATTGAATGAAGCTCAGCAATGAATTTTCTTCCAAAGAAATGTTGAAGCTCATTAGCCTATTTTCAAATTTGATCAAGTTAATTTTTTCACAGATATTTAATTCTAGGATCCTGTGGAAAAAACATGTTTTGAAGCATGTTTCAAAGATGCTTTGAAAAGCAAGGAACACTTTCAAAACATCAAGCAAAATTAAATAGAATCATAATATAAATAAGGAAACCCCACTATAAAACCAGTCCACAGGGACCTATAATTAAATATCTGGAAAAAAATCTATATGAAGGTGTTTGAAAATAAACCAATGAATTTCAACATTGCCTTGGAAAAAAATTCATTACTGATCCTGCCATTCTGCATGGATTTCACTAAAATGAATGAAAGTTTTTGAATCACATTTTCATACTGATTGCAAAACTGAAATCTGTTTTCACGTACCATGTCAGAATTTTTTGCAATACATTTTATCTTTTTAATATTTTTTTGCAATGCATGTCCTCTAGTAATATTACTGTGTGCTTATCATTGGTTAGAAATAGCTCAATAGCTTATAACTTCAACTTGTTTCTTAAAATGTGAAATAACATAACTATTTTCATGTTTATGTTGTATATTTATAATTTTTTATGTTTATGAAAATCTACTAACTATATCCACCCTTCGGGATGTACAAAAATTTGTCTTCCCCTTAAAATTAACCTGTGATAAAAACATGCAATGTTTATTCTTGGAGATATTTATCTATAGTATCAGATACATTGACATCTGCATCCAGTAGCACTGAAACTGAATCTCCAGTGGATCACACTTATGAACCAGACTAGTGATGATAGATGTTTCAATCAAAGTGAGCTTAATGATTTAATGAGGGATTTAAATTTGCCTAAAGAATAAGCAGAACTTTTAGGCTCTAGGTTAAAAGAAAAGAAAGTATTGGCTGAGGGTATATATTTTTCATGGTACAGGCATTGTGAGAAGGAACTTGTCCCTTGTTTTGCTGAAAAAGAGAATTTGGTGTATTGCCAAGACATCCCTTCTGTCTTCAAATGTTATAACGTAAATTATAATTCCAAACAATGGAGGTTCTCCACAGATTCTTCTCAAAATGTCTTAAGGGTGTTTTGCTTCATAATGGAAACATTCATTCTTCTGTTCCTGTGGTCCACTCATTTCTATTAAAGGAGACATATGAAAATGTTAAGTTTTTGTTACAAAAACTACAGTACGGAAACCATCAATGGCTAGTCTATGGAGATTTCAAGATTATTGAAGTATTACTTGGTCGGCAGGTTGGTTTCACAAAATATCCTTGTTTCTTATGTGAATGGGATAGCAGAGGTAGATCAGCACACTAGGAAAGGGAACAGTGGCCATCTAGGACTAATTTAACACCGAGTGAAAAAAAAATATAAAATGTGAACCTCTTATTGATCCCTAAAAAGTATTGTTGCCACCTCTCCATGTGAAATTAAGTTCAATGAAACAGTTTGTGAAAACTCTAAATAAAGATAGTGAGTGCTTTAAATACCTTTGTGTTACATTTCCTTCATTATCCCATGAAAAAATTAAAGCTGGTGTATTCGTTGGCCCACAAATTCGAAAACTGATGGACAGTCAGTTCGAGAATACTGAGTCGAGAAGTGAAGGATGCCTGGAATGCTTTCAGAAATGTTTCTAATTTCCTTGGAAATAAAAAAGATCCAAATTATGTTAAGATAGTGAAAGTGTCAAAGTACATTTTCTTCATTCCCATCTAAATTATTTCCCTGATAATTTAGGAGATTTTAGTGAGGAACAGGGTGAAAGAGTTCACCAGGATACAAAATATTTGGAAATGGTTTATCAAGGGGAGTGGGGTGTTTACATGATGGTGGATGTTAAAAAGAGACTACTCTGAACAATGTGCGAGAAGGTCAAAGAGGAGAAAATTTGAAGTGCAATGTTAAGATAAGGCTATGAATGTGCTTATAATTATTATTAATCAGTAATTAGTGGCAAGCAACAAATTATAATTATTGCCTAGTTTTTTATACAAAATTCTTCTTGAAAGTAATTTTTATCACATTTCACAAAGCTTTAATTTAATTTCTGTTATTTATGAATATTTTGAAAACCTGATGTGATGGGAGAAAATGGAGATTATTTTTGAATTCAGCACAAAAAATCCGTTTAGGATCACCTATCAGATTCAAAAAAAGCAAAAAAAAAAGTTCTGAAATGCAGAACGATGTCCTCATTCAATCTCCGCCAGGTGTCTCCTCTTCAGATAAAATACATCCATGGGACCAAATGAATTCCAGCCAGTTGAAAATCTCTTGATGATGCCTCCAAGTGAAGGTGAAACATACTGAAAATTAAGATAGAGGTATGTGAAGCATGAGTGTCTTAATTGTCTCATGTATATAGTTTTCTGAAATTATACAAGAATTTATTTTCCCGGCATCCAGGGTAGAACAGAACATCAGAATATTAGTTGTAGAACTCAATAAGTTACACATATTATACTTGATAATTTAAAAACTACAGTAAAATTTAGTGTTGAAAACAAAATCAAGTTAAGCCAAAAGTTTTACAAACACTGATTCATTTGAATGAGACATTAACTTGAACAGAACACTCACAAAGATTGCATCAACATCATCACCATCCATTCCAACACAGCCATTACTGAAATCTAGTTCTATTCTGCCCCATTGCATTCTGCCCTGAATTGTTAAGGTTAGAGTTCATTGTTAATGATCTAGGTTAGAAAGAAGTTATTAATAATGCAGTTATATTAAAATGCAGTTTAAAGCTCACTGGCAAAGAAACAATGGCATATATATATATATATATATATATATATATAGGATGTCCCAAAAAAACACCGTCAATGCTTAGTATGCTGTGTGGGACAGCAAACTGATTGGTTTTCAAACAGGAAGCCCTGTCTGGGAAATGTACAGTTTGGACGCTGTAGTACATTGAAGTGTGAGATGGATGATTGTTCACATTTCGTCAATAAACCCTACACCGTGCTGTCTACATTACAAATTGTATATTTCCTACATCACTGCAGAGTCTATATCGGTGGTGCTGAGCCTCATGTACCTGGCCCCATAAGTATGGTTGTCTTTGGAGATTTTCAATCGCTTCAGGGACTTGAGCAATAAGGTCCCCCGCTGATGTTACAGGAGTGCTATATATCACACTCTTCCCACAACTCCACAGAAAATAGTCGAGAGGTATCGCATCTGGTGACTGTGCTGGCCAAGGAACTGGTCCACCTCTACCAATTGATCGATTTGTATACAAGACATTGAGGTGATTTCACACATTTACATCAAAGTATGCTGGAGTTCAGTTGGTCATTTTTGCAGCTGTGTACTGGTATGTGTTCCACTGCTGTTAAAAACCGTTACTGTACTGGAAACTGCACCAGTAATGCAGTAGGATGCACATCAAGGACTCTATGGAGGAATTTAGTGCATGCATAGGAATTTATTATGCTCAGGTTGTTCATCCCAGTACACAGATGGCTAAAGAATTGCATTCCATCCGTATTAAGATACAAAAACGAATCTTAAAAAGTTGTCATAACCGTTGGTTCTCAAACTTTGACACTCTCCAGCATCCAAACCATACGTTTCCTATTTGAAAACTGACCAGTTTGCCATCCCACACAACATGCTAAGCATTATTAATCAAGGCTTCATGGGTGATCAGGCATGTTCGGTTAGAAAACACTGCAGCCGATGGCAACCACACCACTAACCAGCCGGCCCAATCACAGATCGCCACCTGCTCATTAGCCAGGGCAGCAAAAGCCCCACCCACCAAGCTATAGTTTATTATAGTGGGCAGAGTACTGTCGTTCCATTCAGATCCTGATGAAGGCCATGTAGTATAGAATGACTAATAGCTCGATCTTCATAAACTTGACATGGCTGATCACTCTCTAAGCCTTGATTAATAATACTCGCCGTGAAAGCTTCAAATCTTATATACTAAGCATTGTCAGTGTTTTTTGGGGACATCCATTGTTATACGTGTTAAAATAGTATCTTGTTTTACTTATCATGGTAAAAACAATGTGGAAATTTACAACACACTTGTAAAACTACACATATATAGTACATGTTCCACTAGGTTGTAGTCAACTGGCAATGATCTGAATAGAAATGTCTATTATGAAGCGGTGGGAATCTACAGTAGTTTGTGCCAACTTACTGGTGTTTAAATATAGAAGAATTCTGTTTTTCCACAGGTTCTGTAATGTCCCCAGTTCCTCAAATTATAATGTTTATTACACACCAATTTTATGCATCTACTTTCTACTTTAAAACAAAGATTTAAGTCTACTTATACAAAAAAAAATAAAAAAAAAAGAAGAAGAAGAAACACTTATGTAGCTATGCTTTCTGCTTATGGAATTACTTCTAAAGTAACTTCTGAGTTTTTTGACTCAGATGTTTATTGTTTTCAGATGCATGCTAACATGTTGCTCATTAAAATTCCTATAATATCTAACATCTTCAAAACATAGTGTTAAATGAACAACTAAGTTGATACATAAAGAACTACTGTATTATGATTATCCTTTTTGACTGGTTTATTACAGGAAGATACCTCCTGACTATTAAGAGTCACCATCTTAAAGAAAATGTAGGTTGCCTGAGAGTTTCCTATTCTTTAAGAAGTCGGAGTCCATCTTGCTCAGCTAGTGTGATTTGTGTAATCACATTTTAGAAGGGAAATATGTGCTTGTGAAAATTGTTTACTATTTTCCAGGACATGAAAATATAGTGACAAGTACACTTTGAACTACTGAATATCATACTGAAGCTTTCCAGTCAAATGTTTGTGCTGAATTTATACATTCAATATATAAATAATGCTATTGATCTGAAAGGGTAGAAAACAATTATTAGATAGCTGCTTTCTATGCAGCTATCTATGCTTTCTATTGCCACTACTGAAAACTTTGTTGCTTTGCTACAAGCTTTCAGACATTATTCAAGTACTTTTTCATTGTAATGGAAAAAAGTTACTACAAAGGTCCTACCCTCTTGAGAACTTGCAAACTTTTAGGATTAAGAAATTCTTGTGAGTATGCCATTATTACAGTCATTATTGTCATCTACTACATGAAGTGTATCATTTCAAAATTGAAGTCCTTTTGTGTGCAAAAGACTTCTAAATTCATATTCTGTTAGAGATATGTACGTATTGGGGTCCTAAAGTGAACATTACTGCCAGCTTTTGGAAATGATGCTCTTCATGTATAGATTATGAAATATGGGATTAGAGTAAGTTAAAAGTTTGTCCAGTTAAAATTAATTTTATGTTTAAAAATTGAAATATGTATTACAACTCTAATGAATATTTTAATTTTTTATCACTTAGATGTATCTGATAAGCTATGAAACATATGGTCTGCATAGAATTACTGGAATCATTTATATGCTGTTTTGTTTCTCCAACTTTCAATTTTAAATCTCTATTTATTATAATTTATGAACTATTGTTTTATAAGTCAATATGATTATATTACTGCATTATATTGTTATTATTAATTAATTCGTAATTAAGGAAAACTGCTTTCTCTTCTAACGTGCATTAAAGGATTATGCTAGGCAATTTTTGCTACTTGATTTTGAATTCCAAATAAGTTAATGCAAATAACAATGAAAAGAAATACAGTGAAGATTAATTGTCTAGCAATTTATATTTTATGAATAGACTACTCTTTCACGGTGCATTTCAAGTGCCAATATTGATTTATCAGTATCAGAATTCCTCATTTTTTCACTTTTCATTTTTATCTGCACTTCACTGTCAATAAGTAATTAGAATTCTGCTGCATTTGTAAATGTGAAGTATAATGTGCATTGTGCTCATGTTGCTTTAGATTAAATTCTGTAATTTGGAACACATGTATAACTAATATGTGCTACATTAAATCCTGTTTATATACACTAAACTCTATATCTTTCTTTTTCTCTCACCCTTATCTTCTGCTTCTTATTGATACCTCTACTGCTCTGTTGCAGGAAGGTATATCTGTATATTTGATCAGCATAGGTGTGTAATTTCAGTTAATCTTTATTTAAATTGTGTTAATAATTTTATTAACCCTCAACTGGTGACCCGACGTCTCTCAGGGATTGTGCAAGTTAAGAAACACTATCCTGCATTGTATATCAGACTTCTGATGCTCACAGCACCCTCTTTTCTACTTTCACCCATTTATTATTTGTTTAAAGGAATACATACATATTCAAAGCATCGTCAAGGAAATATGTACAAAAACATCATACAGTTTTATATATACATAGATAAATTTTATGGTAACATATTTACAATAATGGATTACTTACTATACACTATTACAACTTAATATTATATCAATACTATTTATTTGGTCCATATTATCTAAGATATTTGTCACTTGAGTAGTAGCAACCTTCTATGCAGAATTTCTTGAACTCTTTCTTGAACAAGTTATTGCAGTAAATTGTGGTGAACAGGCCTTGATTGTTTAGTGTCCAAGAGAAAAACATCTGACAGTCGTCACATCACCAGTTGCATGATTTGTTCTGTCAGAAGCAGCATTGTGCTGTTCTTTCCAGCAGGCTGATGCTCACAGACCCAAGTACTTAAAAGACTGAATGAAGATACCAGTGATGATGAAAATAACATGGATAGCAAATTATAATTGAAAGTAAACCTGATAATACAGAGAAATCGTAAACTGACTCTGTTGAAATGGCTGAAAACTCTTGCACTGAAGATGAAAGTATTGCAAATAAACAGAAACTGAAGTCAGGAAATGCTATTCATATTTTAGAACCCATAAATGTGCAAAAGGTGGTCTGTGAGAAGATATGTTCACTCTCTCAGCCACAGTACTATGTATTTACTTGAGAGTGAATTACAAGTCTGTTTTGAATTTTATTTTTTTCCCTGAGATGGCACAAATGATTATAAAATGCACCAATGTGAAATGGAATAACATGAGGCAAATGTTTCAATGCAATGATCACTCCCATACTCAAGATGTTGATCATTTTGATCTGGAAGATTTCCAAACTGCTGCTTTCACATCAGATGATAAAGATATTTCATCTACATCTGCAACAAATGGCAATCGCAGAGAAATATTGTGTCATTATACCCTAAAAGGGATTTCCTATCTTCTGCTACAGTTGTCATTTGCCAAACCTAAAGTCAAATTACAAAGATGTCTTAAAATCTGCATAAACTGTAGGAAAAAAGTACCATAGGAAGGGTATGCATGTTTGGAAGACACTGAAATATAAAAAACAGCTTATATTGTTTATAATTGGCATATGTTGCTGAATCTGAAAATACCTGTATTTTGTTAATCTCTGTATACATGATTTCTAGGGAGAAGATAACATCAAGTAAACATTTTATTTTCTAATTATTTACAGAAGAGAGTTCTTTATATTTTTAATGTTTAAAACAATATAGTTCTGAAACATGCCATATATCAAAACAATGCTTAATGACAACTTGACTGAATAAAAAGCTTACAATCTTGATAAACCAATAAACATTAATTCTAGAGTAACATAAATATAAGGTGTCTCATAGATGTCACATCACCAGTAGTGTGACAACTTTACCACGTCACCAGTTAAGGGTTAATTAATTTTTTATATTTCTGACCAATTCAAGATACTTGATTCCTCTTAAATGTGAAGGCAATAGAATTAAAGCAATGACTTCCTTTTTGCAAACAGTTGATCCAGTTCTGTACCCAAATTGTTTATAGATTTAAGATTTATGATGACAAGAAAAAAATAATTTGACTCTTTAGTTAGGTTTGCATTTAGTTTTGAGCTGTACGACTCCATGCATGGTGGACTGCCTAAAGAATTTAATGTTCTTGGTGCCTCATAATAATTTCTCTAAAGCATTTCATTAATGAAGAACCAAAGTACTGGTGTTAAAGTAATTCTTTTTATATGGCAACATTTATACTTAGTCATGTTCCAACCACACATATTTTAAAATACATAACTTTTTTGCGTTGCAAACAACAGATTTTCTTTGTTGATATCTGAGCAAAATAAAAATCTTTACACAGATATTTCATTCCTTTGAATGTCCCTTTCGAAACACCCATTGTTAGGATAGATAGCGAGGCTATTAATGGAGTAAGTGGTATGTGAGTGTTAAGTAAGTTTATCAGAAATGATACTGAATGAGATTCTTTTCAGCAAGTACAACATTTGTGCAGATTTAGGGGAGTGCTCAGCAGCGATAACTGGTTTATTCAAGGTCCTAGAATGCATTTAGTATTAAGTCTCAGTTAGAGCAACAGGTGGTAGTAAAGCCAAATAATTCCTAATTCTTTTTCTGCTCCACAATACACATCGAGTGCTCATTTATGATTCATATGTCCATATAGAATCTGCTTGTGCTGTGACTATCTTTGGGAATCATTACAATACATAGTATATTGAACAAATCCACATACTTTTAGATGAACTTAAGGATAACATTTGTCCAGATATCAATTCAATTTCTCAAAGAGGAAGCAATAGTTTATTGTTTGAGTGGAGCCCCATCTCAGTTACAAAGACACAATATATGGATGACCCCACATTATGTCTCTTCAGTGGCCTCATTCAGCGTTCACCTTCTTTCTTTTTATTTAATCCTCTCTCTAACATTATATGCAGTTAGATTGACCAGTATGCAGTTAGTCTCTCTTTCTATTGTTCAGACAAGGGGAAAGGCCATTTGCTTCTGTTTAATTTCCTTACTATAGGTTTTAGTAACATTTGCCAGCCTATCCCAGACTTGACTTTGCAAAGATTTTTCTTTGCTTATTTCATTCCTTTCTTTTCTTATTAAAAATTAAAGATAATAAAGCAATACAAAATAACGTTCTAAATGAAACACACTGAGATGCTAAGGTTTTGTAATGCCTTTAACTTAGTTGAGCACTGAAGTATTTACATCTTGAGCTGCCCTTGAAGTTTGGCCCTTTTGTAATTGAACAGTCTCTAAGATTCCTTACACACATTTACATTTTGATATGTGCCGTTGTTTATTTCTTTTACTGATGTTTGTAACTTTCTTCAATTTGTCTTTAATTATTACATTTGCCTTTTGCACCACTTTTCTCATCTACTCTCTTTTCCTTATAATTCTTTATTATTCGAAACTGCAAAGTTCACTCTAACCTTATTCTTTATCTCCCTTTTAAGCAAGCAAACACACAGCGAGAGAATGTAGATGTATGCTGGGAATGCACCTGAGAGTAAGAGGAAAAAAGATGTAAAGAATATGAAAAGCAAAGATATAACAGATAAACCAATAGCAGAGCTGGGCAAATAGAAAAAATACCAGCAATGGAAGAGAGTCAGAGGTAAATGAAATGAAGAAAAGTAATTGACAAAAAAGAGGAAAAACTCCAAAATATAGATATATTAAAGGAAGAAGAGAAGTAGAAAGTACAATGTGGTGATCATAGGAATAGAAGAATGGACAATAATTGATCCAAGACAAGAGATAAAGGAAGTTCTGAAGAAGAGGCTACAGATGAGCATAAATAGCAATGAAATACGTGAAGCGTAAATGTAGTTATTTGTGTGATTCATGACGTTACTGCAGCCAACACATAGTGCTTTATCCTGAATTCTATTTAATGCTGTAAACATATCTCTTAGAGATGCTCCTCTGAATGAGTGGATGACCAACTGATCCCTGTGGTCTGATTTATGAGGATGAAGCACCTGAAGATGCAACTGAGATTGTAAATATGGACATTGTTCTTGCTGGATCAATGGAGGTAGAGTTTATTGCTTTTAAAAGCATTAACTTGCTGAAATTACTAACTCTAAACTAAAAAATCACTAAGTAAAGAAATATCTGCAACTAGATAGCAAGATAGAAACATTTTACCCAAATACACACAAGCTTTACAATGTGGTTACATTTCAAATAAAAAACTGGAGAAAGTGAAAAAATATTTGAAGAATCACTACTATTTGACATTGAGGCGAACATACAAAACTATAATTATGTCCATTTATCTATAAATAATCTGTCTTATATACAGTCTTCTGTACAAATATGTTTTACTTCTAGTTTTCTTGTACATACTACTGCTTTCAAAATACAATAGCTTTCCTTCTGAAATTTGAAAAGATACAATAGCAAATGAAACCAAGAGCAAAAATGAAGTTATATTTAGGTAACAGAGGGGTATAGAATATTGTGATGGTAGCCGACAGCAGCCTCACAGCACTGGCAGTGCATGCATCAAAGGTGCTCAAGCTCAGGCTGCCTCACCCAACTATTGTGAACAAGTGGGAACAGTCAGAGTGGTAGAACAAAAGGGGGTTTTCGAGATTATTCCAGAAGAGTATGGTAGCCGGCATATTTGTGAAGATCCATGTTACATCATGCTCGGTTGATTCTATCGTCAAGGTTAGCTGTTTGAGAGACAGAGAAGGTGAAGAAAGAAAGATGTAAAGGAGTGAGTCAAGTTTATGGGAATAAAACAGCTGTGAGTTGTAACATCACAAAAGACTGTAGACTCTGTTAACATGGTAAAAGAGAGCTGTGTTGTTGTGCATTGAGTTAAAAGGAAATGAAGCAAGAATAAAAAATAACTGGAATGTATTTTTGTTGTTCTTGCCACACTGTTATCAGGAGTGGGAATTTTCAAATTGTCATCTTTATCACAATGTGCTGGATTGCATTGATAATTCCTATTTCCCTGCCATCATGTATACTAACATTTTACAATCAGGAATCTTAACTTTACTTCAGCATCCAAATTACTTTGCAAAAGTGGTTTATATCATCAGGGTGGACATAATTCACATTTCCTAGTGTTACAAGTACTACAGACTATTAATAATATTGTGACATTGCTAAACAGTATCTAAATCAAATATTAATTATTCTTACCAATACACCACAAAAATGTGAGGGGGTGAATTCAACAGTAACTTTGGAGTCATAGTTCACCATGATTTATTTATAACTCAGAGGGGAAGTATTGGCGCCTCTGTTGAATCATGTTAAAGCTGTTATGGTTATAACAACAACAAATCATAAATGAAGTTCACTATGGACAACTAGTGATGCTGTCATTTTCGTCAAGGAGAGTACAAAATGTTCTACTACGAGGTTGGATCAAAAAGTAATTTTTTTTCGGACACCATGATTTCATTTTATTCAAATTTAATTACAAGCTTTCAAAATAATCTCCTTCTGCCATTACACACTGGTTCCAATGTTCTATCCACTTTTCAAAACACTCAGAG
Organism: Tenodera sinensis; assembly: GCA_030765045.1. Lineage (NCBI taxonomy): Eukaryota > Metazoa > Arthropoda > Insecta > Mantodea > Mantidae > Tenodera > Tenodera sinensis. The sequence goes on along the minus strand of CM060964.1, from coordinate 69,384,379 downwards.
AAGCCCTTGTTTGACATCCTGTTCAGTATACCCGAAATAACACTGTTGAGTTCTGTATCAGTTTGAAAATGGCACCCACGAAGATGTTTTTCACTTGTGGAAACAGATAGAAATTGCAGGATGCTAGATCCGGCAAATATGGTGGGTGGGGCATGATTTTGATACCTAGTTGAGTGATTGCCTCTTGTGTTGTTATGGCTCGATGAGCAGGGGCATTGTCCTGATGGAGGATCCATCCATTGACAGCAAGTTCTGGTCTCTTGGCAGTCATTTTCCTCTTGAGTGGTCCTTTAAGGACATTATTGTAGTACTGAGCAGTTACTGTGGTGTATTTAGGAACAACGTGGTCATAAATTACCCCAATTTTGTCGAAAAACAAAAGATGCATGATTTTCCTTGCACTTGGTTGCACCTTTGCTTTTTTTTGGCCTCGGGCTGTTGGGATGTTTCCATTCTGCACTTTGTTGTTTGGCTTCCAGCTCATAGTGATGAAACCAGCTCTCATCACAAGTTACAATCTGGTCCAGAAATTTGGGTTCCCTACGAAGCCTTGTGATCCACTGCTGGCAGGTCATGACCCAATGACACATTTGTTCCTCATTAAGCACTTGTGGAATCCATTTTGCAGCCACTTTACTGTAGCCCAAATCATTACAAATTATGTCTTCAATTGGCCCATAGGAAATGTGCATAATGTCTGCTATCTTCGCTATCGTTAATCGTCTGTCTTCTTGCAACAGGACATCAAGTTTTTGAAGTGGAGGGCCATCCTGAACGTGGAGCATTTTCAAGACTTTTTTCACCATCTTGAAATTTTTTATGCTTGGTCTCCATATGCTTCCTGTATCATTTGCAGCATTTCAGTTCCAGATTTTTAAGAACATAAAACTGAATTGCCGCTTGTTGTTCTAACTTGAAATCCATGTCGGATCACTGAAGCACGTGCTTACACAATGGCTCTCTCAGACAAATTGAACAGCGCATGGACAGCGTGGCACCTATCCCAGCGTCAGTCAATGTCAGACCTCTCTGTTACCATGATTGGTGAATTTTGACGAGCGCGTGTTTAAACAGAAAAAAATAATTCCCGTTACTGTACACTGTCACAGCTAGCTGCTTTGAATGCAGATAAACACATTTTTGCCTTAAATTGTGTAGTGCAAAATCATTTCATACAATTAAGATACAGATATCATATAATGTGAACAGAAGGTAAGCTGCAAAGTAACCTGGGTTGTTTTGAGGAAGCAGAACATGTACAACACATTTTATTTTTGCCTTAAAATTATGCCATGCAAAATTAGTTGGTAGAATTAAGACACAGATATACTGTAATGTGAATGGAGGGTCAGCTGAAAAGGAATATGTGTCACTTTGGGGAAGCACAAGATTAAGAACACATTTTGGGTCTTCTTCCAACCTACCTAACAGCTGATGCCTAATTTTGGGGCAAAAATAACAATGAACAAATGACATAGTAAAACCCTGCTTAACCAAACTGTGCTTATCCAAAACCTGGCTCAACCTAAGCAGCAGGAGGAGAAAGAAATAAGAGAGCAAGAAAGAAATAATGAAAAAATATTAGTGACTGAGTGTGTTGTGTTTAAGGGCCCATCAACAACTTAGTCACCAGAGCCCAGTGAAAAAATACAAGGCATTCAAATTTGCACTGGCAACATTAAGGCAACTACCAGTGTTCATTTACGATAACCCTAAATTCCAATTTGTGTGGAGTTTATCCTCATCCTCTACTCCACACTCCAAGAAATATTGTGCAGCCATGGTAAAAATGATTGAGCACTGTAACATGCGCTTTCAAATGTGAGCGCTTAATGATTTTTTCCATGGCTGTACCATCATAACAGTGTTAACTTCTTGCACACGTATTCATTGTGAAGGCCTCCTGTAATTTTAATATTGGTATTGGTCAGTGTGGTTTGTGTTTAGGATGTCAGCGAAAGGAAGGCATATTGTAATAAGTACTGAACAGAAACTGAAAGCCATTAGTGACAGAGTGATAGTGGATGAGGGATTCAAAGCATTAGAGGTAAGAAAAACTACAAATTCATTTTGAAATCTTAAAGAGACATAATCAATTATGACACTGTCAATAACACAAAGCTTTTTTGTTTTTAAGTTGCCCTTCATATGGTGAAACAAGGAAATAAATCAATACCAGCAGATATAATGCTTGTCAAACACTGGTGTGATATAGTTGCTTGTAAGCATTGTGAAAAAAAAGTTCAGAAATAGATTACTGACTATATGAAATAATTTTTATAAATAATATAATGCATATTTTAATACTATACATATATGGTGGATGCCTTTGTTAATCATTATTACATCCATTTATGAGGAATTATTTTCTTCCTTTCCCTCCTTAAAAGTAATTATTATCAATTACCCAAAAGATGTAATAGATCCATACCAGGTTGCAGTGATGAGGTGTCCCTCTCTGTTCCAAAATTTCATACCTCATCCAAAAGATGTGCTATCCGAAACAGCACTGGCCCTTTAGTTTGGTTAAGCAAGGTTCTGCTGTAACTTTTTAATATTCAATAAACTCTGCATACATCACAAAATTACAAATGAATTAGTGACAAATTCATTGTTAGTCCCCACCAAATAAAATGAGGAAAGAAACCAAAGACAAAAAAAAAAGGAACGTAACTTTAAATTATAAAATCATGTATAATAGGTAGAAAACTGTTGATCTTTTAATATAACTTAAAGAAACTGTTGTAATCTGCGCACTCATACCTCTTGCATTATGTACAAGAACATGAATTTGTAATATAAAATGTTTCATTGACAGTATACTTCAAATATGCTGGTAACTAGGAGGGTCAAGGGCAATAATTTAAATTAAGTTATATGTCATGTTTGTTGAAAAACTTATTTCTGACTCCAGGTTGTTTGCCTCGTGCCCTTGAACTCAAGCACATAGATTTACAAGCATACATGTACACAATAACCACATACCTCTATCACAGAAGATGTTGGAAATGATGTCCTTGTGCTGCCTAGCGTCTCACACAGCTTTTAACAAAATTTTCATTAACATGCATTAATTCTCCTTCTGATATTGCAGTAATCTCTCTTCTGATATTTTCTTTCAGTTCTTCCAGCATATGCACATTGTTCCAGTATGCTTCATTTTTTTAAGTTCCCCATAAATAAAAGTCGCATACCATAAGGTCCAGGAATCACGGTGGCCATAGTCCTTTACTGATGACCATATATTAAAAGATTCCCTTGGTTAATTTCAATGTTAGATCAGCTGTGTGTGCTGTAGCAGTCTTTTTGAAAATATGCCTGTGTACATTCAATGTCACACAAATATTCCAGGAATGGTTTGATTATTGTATCCCTGTACCTCTGTACATTAACTATATCCTCAAAGAATATAGGCCCTATAATTTGGGTCAGTCTAGATGACTCAGTTGGTTAAATGCTGGCCTATTGATCCCAAGGTTACAGGTTTAAATCCAGCCCAGACCAATGGTTTTTAAGTGTGGTTAAAAATGACAGCTTCATGTCAGTAGAGTTATTGGCATGTAAAAGAACTCCTTTGGGATGAAATTCCAGCATACCAGCGATGTTGATGTGATCCTGACAATTGACAGCGTCGTTAAATAAAAAAATAATCTTTTTTTTTTTTCCCCCTATAATTTGGTGCACAATCACAGCACACCAAACACAAATTTTCTGGTCTTGCAATGGCATTTTATATACAATATCATGTAATAATAAGATAATTTTTGAGGATAGAGTCATCAGTAAAGGACTATGGCCTAGACGATCTCCAGACTTAGCGGTATGCAACTTTTATTTATGGGGGTCTTAAAAAAATGAAGTGTACTGGAACACACGTATACAATGGAAGAACTGAAAGACAATATCAGATGAGAAATGACTGCAATTTCAGAAGAAGAATTAATGCATGTTAATGGAAATTTTGTTAAAAACTGTGAGAGATGCTTGGCAGCACAAGGACATAATTTCCAACATCTCCTGTGGTAAAGGTATGTGGTTATTATGTGCATGTATGCATGTAAATCTATGTGCCTGAATTGCCGACACCCTATGCGCTTGAGTTCAGGGTCGGTGAATATTCAACTCAGCCAACAGCAGTAGGCCGTGAAGCAGCTGACCAAGAGTCAGAAATAAGGCACTGTACAGTGCATAGCAATGAACATCATATGCATTCCCTTTCACCAGCATCTGCCAGCAAATAATTATAAAAGTTGATCTATTGATTCAGTGGGCATTACCAGGATTAGAACTACAATTAATAATTCTCACTTCTCACACTTTATTTAGGAGTTACGTCAGGTGGGCTGTTAGACCCATAGCTCAAAATAAGCTGCAGGATTAACAGAACATGTGCTTGAGTTAAAGCCCCAGAAGCCACAAGTAAACTCTAGTACCAAAACATTTAAATTTAATATTAGAAGTTTGATTTGTTACATTTACATAAGTTTTTTTATCCACAATCATTTGCTTTTATATAGATTATTTTCTTACTTCATGCTAATCGAGAGTATTTACAAAAATAGTTTCATTACACATTTCATTGTAGGTTCAAGGAAACTGAATCAATAGTCAGGTATTCAAAACTTGTCACTATATGCTCGCCTTGAAATTCTATATCCTTTATCATGAAATCACAAGAAATAATTAAATAGCAATAGAAATTTAAATACATGACAAAGTAAAGCAGCTCTGCCTTTTGCGTGTAGCAAGTTCCTGTCTATCACTTGTGGTTTACCAGTTATACAAAATTACAAAACGTTTTTCTGAATAAAGAGGGCTTCACAGGGAATTCTGAGAATTTTTTGAGAAAATCCAACATTTGAAAAACGTTCCATGCAAAAGTTAATTTGGAATAGCAAGATTTTTTTGAAAATCTTTGTATCGCATTTTCAAAAAATATTGAACTTAATACTAAGTTTGGCATTTATCACATTTGGTTTTTCAATTATGCTATTCACCCTACACACTCAATCTCTCTCACACACACATACACACAGACCATTTTCTAACTTTATTTGTATTTAGAAGGCCTCAAAAATATTATTTTCAGTGAAATATTGATCTCAAATTCTTGGGTGGAATGCAGTGCTTCCTCTACCTATCAGGTACACAGTAGAGAGAAAGTAAAACGTTATTCCTAAAGCTATGCTGCTAAAGGGAACAAGAATTATTCTTGTACACAGATGCAATGAACAGTTGTTTTACAGATTGAATAGCACTGTCCTTCTCATAAGCTATGTTGCAGATAAGGATACATACCTGCGTAAGAGTGATTACTCTTGGTTCACTTCTATATTAAGAACTTATGGGAATGTGCTTCAGATACTTTTGTCTTAATCATGAGCTTAGAGTCATAGCTGCACTTCCTCCTGTGATTATTTGCTCTTTCCTTCCATATTTTAATTCACAATAAAATATGATATATGCAGTTAAAAGGAATAAATAAGGAAATTTTCAAGAAAAAGGAATATTTTATTATACAGTAACCACTTAAGAAAATGAGGGAGTAGCAGTATTCCCTTAAAAAATATTTTAATTTAGACAAAATTAATGACAGAATTTACTTCAGAGGGTTTTAACATGAACTGTATTCAGCTACATCAGGAGTCTGCAAATTGGCCATCACAGTTGCAGGAATGGTGACGTCATGCAATGTAACCTGGCAGGCACAAAGGAGGTGGTTTCGGAAGCTGTAGTGGCATTTGATTTTATAGATATGTGCTTAACACATATATATGCACTGAGAATGTTTTTACATTAGTGTTTAATCTTATTCTTTTTTTCATCTGTAGTATTAGAGTTTCACACACACACAGGCTTTTATCTGTCAATTGCAACCTGCTTTTAGATTTTACACCCTTCAGTTTAGAAAAAAAAAATTGCTCATACATATATGTTGGTGCTCTCTAAAAAGCGGTTACTATTACTGCTATTGCTCTCTTCAATATCATCAGTGAAATATATTGGAGAGCAAGAGGATTAATGACTTCATTGTCAGAAATCCAGCATTAGCTAACAACAACAATATGTTGAGCCAAGCATAGCAGGCGGCACCGTGGCCGAGCGGTTAGCGCACTCGCCTACCACCTAGGCAGCCCGGGTTCGATCCCAGGGACCCGCATGTGGTATTCGTGGTGGACGAAGCGGTGTCAGGGCGGGTTTTCTCCGGGTGCTCCGGTTTGCCCCGCCATCTCATTCCACCGGTGCTCCATCTTCATTCCATGTATCGTTAGTGTCACTGCCTGCGGTGCCGTAGTAGTAAAAGCGGGCATTAAACACTACAACAACAACCCAAGCATAGTATCAATATGCACAGCAAATAAACAGGGAGATGGAAATGTTACCATATCAAGTTCTCTCAGTAAATCTAGACCACCCTTATTTTGTAATTATTGTGATTTCAAAATATGTTTGTAAATTCACAACCTCAATTGGAAATTATGATTTTACTGTATGAATGCCCACAGCAAAAGAATTTGCAAAACATAGTTCATTGAAGTCATGAAACCCTTAGTCTCTGAACTCTTTTTTAAAATTTCTTAACATATCCACATACAGGAAGGTTTCCTTACATTTCTGTGATTACAAAAGAGCCTTGTCATATCAATGCAGTATACACCACTGCTTGCTTACATTTGAATGTATGTTGGTTGAAGGTGGGGCAATTGAAACTGGGCGACTTATTGCTTTGCCCCTGACAGTGATATTACGTCATAGTTAGTATTGCATTACTATGAAAGTTGGGATACATCAGTAGAAGGAAACTGCATGTGGGATTTGTGGTGGATGAAGCAGCACTGGGGTGGGTTTTCTCCAGGTTCTCCAGTTTCCCCGCTATCTCATTCCAATGGTGCTCCATCTTCATTCCACGCATCATCAGTGTCACCGCCTGCGGTGCCGTAGTAGTAAAAGTGCCCGTTAAACAATGCAAAAAAAATATCAGTAGAAGAAGAGGATTTTACTCATCATAGTGTCAGGGAAAGCCAAATGGAAGATATATATATTTATTGAAAAGTAACATAGGTGAGTAAGATATTAATGTAACAGTAAAATACATGAAAGGAAGGAGTGCAGATGATTAAAAAATAAGTTATGTACATCTCATTGAGTTAGACTTCTGCAGTTATTCCTCAAGATTACCTTATAGCTCAGTTGCTAGAGCATCTGCCTGCTGTGTGAAGGATTCCAGGTTCAATTCCTGGCTGAAGAGTGGGAATTTTTCTCTAGCCAAGATTATTCCCATCCTTCGTAGAGTCTGAAAGTATGCATGAATGTGTGTCACTTTTTTGGGTCTTGTTAGTGATATTATGTCATGCTAAATGAATGAATGAGGAAAATTAATCTCCTTACTTAACGTGTGAGGTAGGATCATGTGTCAAGGAAGCATTAATAGAAGATTTGCTTAAATATTACAGTATGGAAAAGGAAATAATTGTTGCAGGCAACTGTAGAGGTATCAGAAAGGTAGTGAGAATGTAGGAAATTAAGAGAAACAAGTAAAATTGAGATATATAGCTGCTGGCATGTCATTAAAATGTATTTATTGCACTCTTTAACCCTAGCGCAATAGCCCATGAAGGGCCAAGGCTTGCCACCCAGCTGGTGCATCCCCCACCTCTGCCCACTACAGGCGTCATGGTGGGGTTCAGTGCTGAAGGGTGGGACGTGGTCAGTGACCCCGAGCCCTCCCGGTCAGTTATGCGGCCTTCATGACCTGGGGTCGCTGCTTCTCCATCAAGTAGCTCCTCAATTGGTCCCTGCAGGAGACATTATGGAGGTGGTCATTTATTGCATTACCCTTATACAAATAAATTCAATAGAATACCTGCAAAGGACACTGGGATGACCTTCTATGTTGTTTAATCAGATAACGTCAATGATGATGCACAATGGCCGCCAAAGCTAATCTCACTGCACCTCCGGTCTATGTCACATTATTTATCATTGTACAAAGCCATGGCCATTTCATTGGGTGATTTAGGTAATGTACCCTTGCACTGTGGCCTAAAGCAGCCAATGCCATGGCTATGGCTTTGACAACGATAAATAATATGACATAGACCAGAGGTGCAGTGAATTATTTTTGGCGGTCATTGTACATGGTGAAAATGACTTGGGAATTCATGTAAATTAAATTAAAAAGAAATATCTGTGGTGGTCTATAAACAGACCACAGGGCATTAATGGGTTAAAAAACACTGGTGAGGTTAAAAAGATGTTTAAGAGATATGAGCTTTTCCTCTCTTCTCTTAGTGCTTTTTGTTTCAATGCTCCTCATATGCTGTACCTGATCTGTAATTTTGGCTCCATACTGATCTATGTAGATAATATAACTACTGAATTTTGTATGTAATATAACTAACTGTATTCATATGTTGATCACTGTCTTGTAAGATCACTGTCTGAAATCACAATGCATTGGAAACTTAAACTTTTAACCAGTGTCAAAGGTTAATTTTTAGCTGCACCTTATACATGGTTCAGACTAAGAAACTACGAGTGTTCCACTGTAATTCTAGGGAAGACCCCCTGAAGTTCACAAAAGCAAGGGTTTCATTGGTAGCATGATCATATGAACCCAGTTAATTAAAGAATACTAGTTAGTAATTAACAAATAATTAAATAATTCAGGAGGAAAGATTGCAGCCTCTGTTCTGGTTAAGCTACTAGCAATCAATTCTATCAACATGGTGCACACATGAGTATCTGTTGCATAATTTCATGATGATGCTCTTTTGAAGAGTGGAATACTTTGAGTTGTGTGTGCAGTAAGCACCCTACAACAATTTATATTGTCCAGGGATGTTTATTCAGGGGAATCTAGGGAATCAGAGATGGTCCAGATGGTTTTACTGAAATCTACTGAGAGATAGCGCTATATTACATGCCATTCAGAATCATAAGTAATTCCATAAAATGTTATTTTAAAAAGCTGCAATTGCAACGATTACATACACAAGAACTGGCCACCATACTCTAATAAGACTATAAGGCATACAGTATTAGAAGGCACATGAAGTGGAGCTAGAGAGGGTTCTCCTAGAGTGACTGTCCTATCATAGTCGTGCAGCGTTGCCTAGTTTGGAATGCACAGCACAAGCGTGAGCACCCAAAATTATTACTAGAAATTTGACATTCTAATATGCCTTGGTGTATGCGGCAAGAATTTTTGAGGCAGCCTGTACAATGGCCATTTTTCTACGATGTATGGTTCTCCGGTTATTGCTTTGAGAATAAACAACTGATTCCCGTGTTTATGCCTATGTATGCAACTTCCAATCTTGCCTGTGTGTTTTATTCCTTTTCATTTTGCAGAATTGCAGAGTAAGACATTATGAAGTGTCGTTAAGAACTGCATATATTTGGTTCATAAATTAACTGACCGCGGATTACTACAGTTGCGTGTGAATTCTTTAGTTCAGTTCAAGACCAATCCATAACGCAAATTGTGTTTTGTGTAACTGTGACAATAAGCAGAAAATTCACATGTTTACATTGTGTTTTTTGTGAAGTGTTAACAATGTCACTTTAAAAGCCTGGTACCAATAAAGAAGTACTCTGCTCTCAGGTCAGAAATATTATTTTTAAAGTGTACAGTTTTTTTAAGGAATTGGCGTCTGAGGAAGTGAGTCTAAATGAGTACGTTAATATTGAGTGTCACAGTTTATAATGTTATCATCATTATCCTTTGCTGTGTAAGTTTGTGTTTTGACAATTTGTGACACGACAAATGTTTCTTTCCTCGTTACCTCCCGGCAGCCTCCGCTCTGGTGCATCACTTTGGCAGCAGTGCAGCCACTGTGTGCATGCATTGGTTCAGCTCATGTGCCTTCTAAAACCATATGCCGTTATAGTCCATCTCAGAATGGTAGAGCTTCTTTAGACCATGCAGCAGAGACATGATAGCAGTCAAGAGGTGCATTTGCACATGTGTTGAAACAGAGTTGGAATTAATGGGGAGGATGGGATGGACTTCCCCCTCTCATTAAATTACTTCCCTGCTCAACAAAGAAGAATTCCTTCTCTGCCAGGGAAGTATTTTTTCCTTTTACTGTACGTATTTCCTAATACTGTTCTTTGAAAATACAAGAAGACACAGAACACTTTGATGCAGACTGTACATGGTACGAGTGCGAGCTGTGAATAAAGTAAAATTAATCATATCGCAAGTAAGATGGACAATAAACAATTATCTGGGTTGGCATTCAGAGTCACAATTCCAGCAATTCTGCACCAGCAATGACCATTGACAGCTTTGGAAGCCTGTACTGCTCAGAAATACAAAATCACGGTGTTCAAATGCATATTGCTGCTGCTACCACTGCTACATTTTATGTATATAATACACCAATGCTACTACTACTGGTATTACTACCATTATGGGCATAAATATAACAAAAACTTAAGTTCCAACCCCCCCCCCCTTATTAGAAAGTCTGGTTCGAACACTGTGTTGAACTAGTGAAGTAAGTGGTGAAGTACATCTCTGGCATAGGCTTGCTTGTGATACAAGTTCTTAGGTAAGTCACTATTGTTGCCACAGATGGCATGAATTGAGGGTTAAAGCAAACTCTTTATTTTGAGATATTATAGTGCACATTATTTTATGCCCACCTCTGTAGCATGGTGGTAGCATGTCTGCCTCACATCCAAGAGGTCACGAGTTTGAATCTCAATTAGGGTGAGTTATCTGGATAAGGTTTTTACCGAGGTTTTCCCTTATCCTGCAACTTAAAGCTCTATGGAACTCGAGCTCATTTGTGCATCATTTCACCCATTTCATTCATTGTCTGATATGACACTACATTGGAGGACGTTAATTAAAACAAAGCATTGTATAAACATTGTATAATGGAATATGATTATGTTATTGAACAACTAAGAATAACACCCTTTGAAAGGAGAGAATTTTCAGACAAACTAACTATGGTTAGTAATGGAAGACAGCACTCAGAGTTGGAGTTCTCTTCAACAATACAAAGACAAAAATCCTGAGTACACAAGACATTTTTGTGCCAGAATTAAAAACATTAAAATGTCCTGGTTAACTGACTGCCCTAGATTAAACAAAATATTTTGCTGGCTATGTCTTCTTTTTAGTGCTGAAAGATCAGTGTGATCCAGGGTTGGTTTTAGTGATCTCAGCAATTTATATACAGCAATTACAAAGTATGAGAATACAAAATATTGTATTGCAAGTTTTTTTTCAAATTTTGAGTGTTTGGAGATTCTCCCAAAAGAATTGATATTTGACCCAAGCATCAGCATTCATTGGAAATAGCAAAGCGTAATTAGCAAGTAAAGAAAAACAAGGTATATCTTAGGCTGCTTAACTAATGCTGTATGTATTCTAGCTAAACAGAAACCAACTTTTTCTGAACACAGTGATGGTACTGATTCATTAAGTAAAGAACTTGTCAGCTATACTGTGCAGCAATGACCTTTAGTTAGATGATAATTTCAAGACATCTACAGTGTCTCTAGGCACTTCTAAATGTGTGTCCATACTTCTTGGTGAAACCTCTGATATCTCAAATTCTTCAAGTTATTATTATGCTTACGTTACGTGAATAATAAGGGTAACATTCAAGGGAAATTCATTTCATTCCTTGATGTCAGCTACCAAAAATCTAGAGATTTGTTAATTCATATGGAGTCAGTATTAAATTAATTTGAAATAGCAAGTTAGATAAGTATAACCAGAAGCTGTGTTTGTGTGCACTATTATGCCCATATTTTATATATAGTACTGCAAAATGCTGTTAAGAACATTAAAGAATTTAATATGTACTTTATTTAAACTTTCAAGCATTGCTTCCTTCTTTTTTAAATCACCAGAATGCACACATGCACATGCACGCAAATGGTTAAAAATAAGTTGCCTGAAATAGCACCAATGAAATAAAATTTCTTATCATTGATTGGTGAACACATTGAAAGAGAGTAAAATAGAAAATACGTTTTTTAACCTGTTGATAATGTAGAGGAATGGGATTCAGACACCATTCCACAAGCAGGTGGATGCACACCTTTTATTAAAAAGCTTTCCATGTTGCTTAATGATGGGTTTCAGCATTGTTTTCCTAGAGACATTTTGTATGAGATATTGCAGACTAAATGTATGGATATCATTTTGTACTATGAAACAATTGAAAATGTCAAGAAATTGTTCACAGACATGTACCTAAACACATTTAAGAGAATTTGGAACGAAACACAGGTGAAGATTGTTGAAATTCCAAGAATATGCCAAAACTTGCACCCTGAAATAGAATTTAAGGTGCTCTTTAATTTTATTACCTTTTGGATGCAATAAATATTCAGCTTGAAGACATATTTTGTGTTTATAAAACTGGAATTTACAACTCTTCTAGATTCAAATAAATTCATGTAGATGAAATCAATGTTTCCTGAGTCTGCTTTCACAGCATTGTTACCTACATACAATAGACCATAGATGAAGGTGTCACTTCCCCTACATCATAATTTTAACCCCTTCCATTCAGAAAGAGTAGTGTTTTCATACACCTGCATGATTAGTTAGAAGGAGTAGTAATGTATACAAGATGCTCGTCTTGTAGATGTAGAATGTCGAGCCCATTTTTTACATAAAACCCTTGAAAAGTACAGTGGTATCTTCCCTATGTATATAGATAGCATTATAATGAAAATACGTAATTATGTTTGTGTATTCACAATCCACATTGCTCATTTAACAGTAGGAGGACCAAGAGTTTAGTACCACCTAATAAGACTAGCACTGGTCATTTTAACCAGTACCTATATCATGGGGAGAACTGACTCACTGTCACTTCCCTTAAATCATACTTTTAACCCCATCCATTGCCATACAGCAGTTAGCTACCGGGTCATGCCTCCCGCTATTGTCTGTCTACCTCAGAGAACCGGTCAGTCATTCAAATTGTGTCAGCAAGTGGAGAGGGTAAATACCCAACGGCATTCCTGTCACCCCTCTTCGCCATGCCTAACCTATGTCATTCCTCAATAATTTTCTCTTCCTTCAGGTTGTTTTAATCTTTAATTGCATTTTAGCAACGAAAAAAAATATTATAACCCGCAGAGCAACAACCTTTTACAGGCCAAGGTTTACCGCCTGGCCTCTGAGTCCCCCAACTCTCCCCACTACAGGTGTCATGAGTGGGGTGCAGAACTGGAGGGCGGCACATGGTCAGCACCGTGAGCCCTCCCAGCTGGTTATCCAGCATTCACAACCTGGGATCGCTACTTCTTTATCAAATAGCTCTTCAATTACTCCCTCAGGGACCTAACGATGCTGAGTGTACCCCATGCAAGACCACCCAGCAGGGGAAAAATCGCCTTGCTGGTACCAGGAATCGAACCCAGGTCCTTCGCACCAGAGGTAGATGTGCTAGGAATGTACTATGGAGGCAGCCAATTGTCATTTTAGACTTAACAATTTTTTTTAATATTATCTATGTTAATAAAACAAAAACTTTTATTACTGAATAAACTAAACAAATTATTTTCATCCAAAATACAATCACAAATTGTATATTAGAATTAATTTTATCAAGAATACTACCACCATAAATTATGATCCTTCACTGTTTATCACATACTTATCTTTAATCATCATTTTAGAGTAAACAATTTGTTTTAAAATATTTTTTATTCTCATCTTCGTCTTTATCCTGCAGTATAAGGCAACAATTTAAAGCATAACACAGTATTTTGTCATCTTTCAGATGAAAATAATTGAGTTTTTATTTATGTATGCTGCTTAACTGAAATGGTTCACAGCATTGCATGTGCATGAAAGACTTTAATTTTGCTCAGATGCCTCTTTATATGGCTTGAGGTTCTTTTACATGGCTAAATCTATGATATAGGATCACTGGCTTTACTTTCCTTCTAAAGGAAGCCATGGTAAGGATTTTTACACCCAAAAAATCCATTGTCCTCTGCCAGGATTGAATCCATGACCTTGGAAACCAGAGGTTAGCAGGTTACCCCTAGACCACAGAGGACAACACACCTTTCAGGTGTCTCCTAATCTTGTTAGTACAGATAAAACACAATATTGCAAATAAGCTATGCAGCACTCACATAAATTTTGAAAATTTGTGTGGTCAGACAAATATTTAGCAATTTAGAAATGTAGTTTAAAAACAAAACAGATGTTTTTACTTTAGTAGAACTTAATGCGTTGTTCTTACTACACATGGCATCATAGGTGGTGGATACTGGTGGTGTATATATGAAATGAAACAAAACAATAATTGAGAAAGGAATTTGGGAAGGAAATGTCCTAGGTTTAGATTACCTTACCAGCATTTGCTTGTTATGAGGACTGAAGAAAACCTGGAAAAAGGCTCAATGAGGGAGGAGAGTCCTGGTGGTATTTGAACTGTAGACCACCGGCCGGGTGGTAATGGTGGTGGAGGTAGTGGTGGTTGTGGTGATGACGACAACAATGATATTTTTTTTCCAAAACATCTGTACTTCAGCACCTAGATAACACACCGCAGTTTCCTGGCAGTCATGTCTCACAGTCTGGAATACAGCACTTATGGATATTGGTGTAGCTTTATGAACTCATGATGAAGCAATCTTTAGAAATTTTTACAACATAGAACAGAGATATTTGTTTAGACGTGGGGAATGACCTTGCTAGGATGTCATGCAAATTGATGGTGGGGTAATGTCTCTGATTTCTTTCTTGAAATAAACATGACACTGCCGATAATGCAAGTGGGTACTGTGGTTAATCATGTTTTGTTCCTGATGTTTACTGCACAGTACACCTATGTCTTATAAACACAGAAGTGAACTTATCCATAAACCACTGTATAACTATCGGCTATTCACCACACGCAAAATATATGTCTGTACACCCCTTTACTGTTGGTAACTATTGAAATAAATGTTGTGCTTAAATTAAGATATTCATAAAACTTAGACGTTTTATTGGGCAATACAACACAATTTATGTGTTTGAGAAAGCTATCTAAACTGGAAAGAAGGGAGCTGTATGGCTATGCATACTTTTATGTGAATACAAATTAATTCATGTTTTTTAGCATCACATAAGAAGTGTGAACTCAGTTCTCAGAATCTTTGTACACACTTTCCTATGTGCAGTTTCTCTCCTGTTTACATATATATAGATATAATTTTCTATGTGCTGTTTGTATTGTATTGTATTGTATTGTATTGTATTGTATTGTATTGTATTGTGTTGTTTATTTATCCTGTGTATCTTGCACAAGACAGTGGACATGTCAAACACAATATTTACAGAGTAACATTAACATAGTAATAGATACAAAATGTACAAAAGAAATAAATAACAGCAATTAATGTTACCAGTGATGTGATATTCTCATATTATTATCTCTGTTTATTGCTTACCTGACAATTAGGAGCCAAATAATAAATATAAGTGTGATTTCTGTTCCTTTTCAGAGTACCAAGACTTCTTCAGATCCCCAATCAACAGTTAGGCTTTCACCACCACCTGTTGTAAGATTTGAGTGGGCAAAATATTACTCAACTCTACCTTCAGAAGAAAACACGATGAGTTCAAAGGAAAATGATGTAGCAATAGAAAAGTATGAAAATAAGAAGGATTTAGAGATAGAAAGGGAAAGCCTGAGAAAGAAAAAAAAGAGAGCAATACAACAAATTCAAAGAGCAGCAGCAAGAGATATTAAAGTAATACAAGGAGAAAAAGAACTCAAAGGAAAGTTCAGATTTTTGGCAGATGGCATTGCTAACAGAAGTGAATGTGAGAAGTTAATGGAATTGGCTCAGGTAAGAAAAGTTGATGTCTTTAAGAATAGCAACATTTAACACAGTAAATATCATTTTTAACTAAATGGACACTGACATAGTGTGTAATTCAGACCAGTAGGTAGTTAGCTTTGAGCAAGAACCATCTCTCAAGTAAGGCGATGGTATACTCAAGGACATGTTGTTACAAATTGACTGCATTCTGGTGGCAACTGTTATGTTAAATTATGTTATATTTAAACATAACATCTTGTGTAAATGGAGTTTCATTCATATGCCTATTGCATTGTAGTAACCATCTTCATAATTTCACAGCCAGTATCAAGATTAATAAAGATATTTTTATTTCTTGGGCTTGTAGGTGATGGTCTAGAAGGCATCAAAGATCCCAACATATCACCAAGCACAATCCTATACCAAATATTGGCATCTTAGGTGCCTTCTAGACCATGGCCTACAAATCTGAGAAATAGAAATACATTCATTAAAGAAAGCCTTGTTTTTGTTTGATGTTCATATATTTAACATAGATACTATATAAAGCAAACAGTATGCTATAATATAGTATAAGCATGCATAAAAATGGTCTTGTTATAAAAAAAAGGTGTGGCATAATCCCATCACCTTGCTTAATGCGCTACTGCAACTAGTCAGCCTCGTACAAGATTTTTACACTACTTCTTTGGTTCCTATCCCTCTTTTCAACACTGAAGTGGGCAGTGTTTTTTGTTTACGTCAAAAGGCCATTTATGAGCATTTATGTACATTTACCACTTCAATCCTGTCTCTAATTTTATCACTAACTATGCAAATATTTTCAGATAGCAGCAGTACAAGGGGATGGATACAGAGGTAATAAATCTCCTCATACAGATCTGGAAAAATTTGAAGGAGTGACCTTGGGTAGAGCAGCTTTAGTAAGTTACATCTTCAACATTTTTGTCTTTATTCCCAGGCTGGACAAATTTTATTTGTTTATAAACTGAAAGTTTCTCTTGAACAATTTTATGTATTCTTTTTTGATAGAAGTGAAAGTTTGCTAATGAAATAATTACTTAAAATGTCTATATTAAAAAAGCAGAGTCATGTTAATGACTGAAAATAATATTTGCATTTGTTTGTTAAACAAACAGATTATTTGTTATGAAGAGCGTCAAATTAAGCCAAATAGATAACCCCTTTTCTCACTAACGTTAATGCTAGTCTTATGTTACACAACAAGTATCTACAAAACTAACTACGACACTGCAAAGATGAAGCAAATTAAGCAAGCAACTTGCTAAGCCTGTTAAGATCAGGACTTGCTTCACTGAAGCAGTCTACTAAACCTTGAGTTTATATGCACCTGGCTTTTTTGTCTGTACTTCTCATGAGTTGGGCTTGTTAATATCAAATCTTGTTAGGTTTTAAATTGCTTACTTTATGAAAAACAAGATGTGCCTATCTTTGATAGAGGTGAATACAGAGCAAAGGGTACTGCTTCAGCTAGAATAACCTGGCTAATAGATGCAGGCATAGGAAATATAAAATACTAAGTTTCCTTTAGGTATTTTTTAATTATTTTGTGAACATTTTCACTTTTTGATGATGCAAATGGCAATGCTGAGCTGGTGAGATTAGTCCTCATACATGCCTATTTTGTACCCTACTGGTGTATGCTTTGAGGCAAGTACTGCTCTTAGATGTAAACAAAACACTCGCCCAGTGCGTTTACCATATCATTGAGGTGGCCAATATCTTGGGCAAAGCCACATGAATCAAGATGTTATGCCTGAGATACCTGTTAACTGTAAATGTTACTGAAATTATGTATTTGTTCTAGCAATAATGAAGATTCAGTTTTTCATAGTTATGGAACCAGAAAAATAAAACAATCAAAGCCAGGCATTTTAGGGTTAAAACAATGTTGACATAAAGGGATACAGATTTTCCCAATAATGCACATCTATTACAAGCTAAAATCATAGTAATTGCTTTTAATACATAACATAAACAAATAAAAGTCTTCCTCTTCATTTTCCTAAAACAGTTGAGTTCTTTTGTAGATTGGCAGCCTGAACTAAAACAAATGATCTTCTTAATCATAAACGATAGCTAAAACTACCACCCCATTCACTAATGCTTATACCAGCCACATGAATTTTTTACCTGTCCTATCCTTTCCCCTCACTTTTAGTAACACCTTCCCTCCATCTGGATATGCCCACCATCCAGCCATCAAGATGATAACACAGGATGTGCAATTACCACATTTCTCTTAGAAATTAAACTTTTCTTGACATTTTAACATTAAATTGTGGTTAAACTCATTCAAATTAAGGTAAAAAGGCATTACAGCATTGTTTACACAATGTTTGCATGACTGTTAGTGAACTAATAAATCATTCATCAAGAAGCTGGATATCTCCAAATATTTGACACAAATTATTTTTTTCAGTGAAATGGCTCTTTATTGGCAATAATTGTATTGGATATATTTGTTACTCTCATCATGTAGAATTCCTGGTTAATATATGGCCGAAGCAGTTCTTCCCACCCAACATAGTTGAAAAGTGAGCACATAGAGGAGGGAGATCTTAATACACAATGAAGTTATGATATTTTTGATTTCAGCTTGTATATTTTGGATTAATGGAAGTGGATATCTTGGAGCTGTATTTAAATTTAAGTGAAATTGGAAGAGACTTTGTTGAGCGTTACTTCAACCTAAAGAGTGAACTTTACTTCACATATACACATTTGGTATGCAGAACCGCACTACCAAGTAAGTATAGATAGATCTAGTTTTAGAAATAATAAGTTACCTAAAAATTGTGTATGATATTTCATTGATAGTAAACAATTCATTGTGCTGGAAATTTGATGTCTGCAAAATAAATAATGGATTTATGAGGATGATGAAGAAATGCCATGTCATTAGTAAGTTTGAAAACAAATGAATACTTTAACTAGTGGTATGGAGATAACATATTATTGAAATATTTTGTCCATTATGATGTTTTTATGTTTGTATCACATTCCCTACCACTGGACTGTTTTAACTAACCGAATGCTTGACTAGTTATATGAAAGTTAAAATTCAAATTCACTCTAAGGTCATTGATCACATTTTACATGCTGAATATATTTCCAAGATTACCACTGAAAGTTGCATTTCCTTTTCAAAACTTAGTAAAGCAAACTATTACTTGTCCTAATAAATAAAATATGATTATTTGCCTCTTTACCTGTTAATGTTTGATATTATGTCAGTTTGTTTTCTTTCAGATTGTTCTGCTAATAGAACAGATATGAGCCATAATGTCCATGCAGATAATTGCAATCTCCTTGAGAATGGCAACTGTACAAAATCACCACCATCCTACTCATGGAGAGATTTTAGGTGGGTACAGACATAGGTGGCGATAGGGAACCCAATGTTAGAAACAATTAATAATAGAGCTACGTAGGCTTTCACGGCCGGCGTCTAAATTGTAGAATGAAGTATCTTCCGGGCTGTTATGCCGTGGTCTGCTGGAGATCTAGACCAGACTCACGGAACACAAAAGAAGCTGCCGCCTGGGCCAAACTGATAAGTCTGCGGTCACTGAACATGCCATTAATGTAGTCGGTGAACACAGTATTAAGTTCCAGGATACGCGCATCCTTGCATCTACCATACATTACCATGCCCGACTACAACGAGAGGCTATTGAAATTTACAAGCACCCTAACAACTTTAATAAGAAGGAGGAGGCCTTAAGATTAAACAGCAACTGGCATCCGGTCATAGAACATCATAAGAAGCAGGATAGCAAGGTAAGCCAATCAGAAGAGACCAGCAGCATAAGAGAAATAGAACCCCCTCCACCAGCCACCACGCCTCTGGATGCCCCGGGCCAATCAGCGCACGTTGCGCATGGTATAAATGGAGCCCCACAGACAGTCGACGCATCAGTCGCAGTGATACCTTCCACGAGGAGAGTTCGACAACCCCACTGAGGATGTTTACTGCAGTTGTAAACGAAACGTCTGGAAGACAGATCTCCAGCAGACCACGGCATAACAGCCCGGAAGATACTTCATTCTACAATTAATAATAGAGTTTAAAATCTAAATCCTAAGGCATTTAAAGGAATAAAAGTTAATAAACAAAACAAAATAACATTTGTTAATTAAGGGTTGGTTATGACTACATTAGATCTTTGCCTACTTGTGAAAATTTGTACATGTTTTAGGAATCTTCATTCCCACCCTCATCTTACAACTACAATTCAATGTAGTTCTGTTATCTTATGTTCTATTGATGGGTGAGGTCTCTAAAGGTAGTGATATGAGCTTGCTGAGTTGGTCCAATAGCATGTGATCAAACTTCATAATTTGGTCCTTGTTTTTTGTGATGTGGAAGTTTTATCACACTGATTGTGAGTGTTCAATTGGGTATCTGACTGTTACTAGAAGGTTGGCTTCCAGAATAATATCATGGTGGTTGTACCAAAAATGTGTTGCTATGGCTGATTTTTCAGCTTAATCAACTTCTTGTGCACCACATGAGAAAGAGATCATTGTGACTACTGAATTATTCACCCATCAGACATAAAGCAGTCCATCATTAGTCAGCATTAGGGTCTGGTCCTTCATCCAGGTATAATTCAAATTTCACTGCACACCCATTCTTGGTGTTCAAACTGCATATCTTGTAGCCAAATCTAATGGCTTGCCACAAATGAATTGCTTGCACACATGGTGGCCAAAATATTTGGCCATACCTTTATCAAATGATAGCTGTTCCTCAGGTATGAAATATCTCTTCAACTTCTACACCATAACCCTATTTTCCATCCCTTATCATTATGGCCAATTCTAGTGTTGTATGCAATGTGCAATCATTTACAGATTTGAAGAAATATCTCTTCTCATTGACTGAGAAACTACCAGATTTTTCAAGTCATCATTTGAATCCCAGAAGTACCTTTTAGAATTATACACACCTAAAGCTATTAACAGTGAAGCAATATGAAGTAACACAAAGTATGTAGAGACTCACACTTCACTTCAATAAAATTGAGTTAAACTCAATATACCTCACAACGATCATTTCAACACATCTATGTGTCATCCTCAAGCAAACTGATGCTGGTGTACAAGATCAGTTTGCCTGAGGATGACACATAAATGTGTTGAAACGATGTTGTGAGATATATTGAGTTTAACTCAATTTTATTGAAGTTAAGTGTGAATCTGACCACCTCTGTAGCGCAGTTGGTAGCATGCTTGCCTCTGGCATGGAGGACTCGGGTTCGATCCCTGGTACCAGCATAGGGATTTTATCCCCTCTGGGAGGTCTGGCATGGGGTGCATTCAGCCTCGTTAGGTCCCGGGGGGACCAATTGAGGAGCTATTTGATAGAAAAGCAGCGGTCCCAGGTCGTGAAGGCCGCATAACTGGCCGAGAGGGATCAGGATGCTAACCACGTACCATCCTCCAATACTGCACCCCACCAATGATGCCTGTAGTGGGCCGAGGTGGGGGACGCAGCGACTGGGCGGTAAGACATGGCTCTTCATGGGCTGTAGTGCTGGGGCTTAGAAGTGTGAGTCTCTACATACTTTGTGTACCTTATAGAAGGTAAGTTGCTGCAGTCACTAATATACAGAATGTCAGTGAACTAGTGTATTTCTTCTGCACTTATCTTTGGGTTGTAAAACTTCAAAAATAATGCATAGCATCTGGTTTCCTCTACCAAATTTTCAATGAATTCTTAGTCAAGAAACAAGTTAAATACTGACATGTATTCATATCTTGAATAATCTAGGGTGGAAAACATGCATCAGCTACCTTCTCCCATCATTTATCGGATATATTCCTCTCAGTAGCCCACTGGGTAACATTTTTGGATAATGGGGCAGATATAATTACAGGGGCAGCTGCCTCTAATGGAGGTGGCTGTACCAATGGATTGTGCTCATTTTGGTCTTGTGTTGTTTGGTAACCTTATTTCAGCATTAGCCAGTAGTTGACGAGACGTCAGGTTGTCAGTTAATCCACCTTCACCATCATCTGCGTCTATGTTTCATACTGCTGACTCAATAAACACATCACCATCAATATCATTACTGCAAAGCTCTTTCCTGAACTAAACATCTTTCTAAGTATATCTGCCTACTGTTGCCATATGGTTACTTTGAAATAAGGGAGATGTAAGTTCACTGTTTTTATAACAATCACATTGTAACTCCCAGAGATTATATACTGCAAAAATACAATCCATACAATAACTCCAAGCATACAAAAATGTATTTATTCAAAACAATTATTTCTGCTCCACATGCAACAATAGCAGTGTTCAAACACTCTGTATACTATCATCTTAATCACCTCAACAATGACCACAGTATTGGTGTAAACACAGCTCCTTTACAGAGTGATTAGTAGTGCTACCAAACTGCCAGCATAATTTTTGAAAGCACGGTAACAGCTTTAAGAACGTGTTATGTGCATTATCATGTGGCAGTGCTAGGCATTAATGTATTAAAATATGATAAAGCTCAAGCAAGTTGTCCAATAAAATGCAAATTCTGGAGCACAAGCTTAGAATCTACATTTTATTGGATGAATGCTAGCTGTGAAAATCTATTCATGTATATCAACCCTACTCATACCCATTACTGTGATTTCACTTCACCATCCAGAAGCAGGCATTCTGTCACGTAAAACATTGCAGTAACATACAACTCAAGAAAATTATATGAAGTAATGCATCGTATATGCCAGTACATAATGAAGAAACTTGTCGTACAGTCACATATCAAATGCTACACTACACTGCATGATATAAACTACGTCTATACATTTAATACATGCACGATTCATCACTGTCACTACTTTTTCTACCAAGTTAGTACAACTGATGAAAATACTTAAGAGAAAACATTTACTACTTGGTTAAAAGATATGCACTATTCATCTAATCGTATACAGGACTTCTTCCACTTGTAATCTGTAACAGCAGACTTACATTTCTTTTTAAACTTCTTATAGCAGTAATTTTAGTGTTTGGGAGTGCATTAAATACTCTTACATACATTAAGCTCCTTTATGATAGCAAGTTAAAGTAACAGTGATTTTGCAGAGTTAATATTTATCCAATACAAATGTTAAGTGTATTCACATTTACAGCAAAATGGACTGCATTGGTCCTAGCTATCATTCCTATTTTAACATTTCCTGTTAAAGTGCTTTTGGTTTTAATCAGTTTGATAATTTGGAGCCTCTACATTGTAAACTTCCTTAACAGGGAGATGTTACCAAAAGAATCATAACATGAATGACTTAAGCCAAGAAAGGCTTCACTATAACATTACTCATTAATTTCTTCTTTTACAGTGCTATTATTTATCTAAATGAAGAATTTGAGGGAGGAGAATTTGTATTTGCTTCGGATATCACTGCCAAAAATATACAGGTTAGTGCAACTACCTTGTTCCTCCCAGTAAGTTATTTTATTGTGAAAATATGAACACCTGGTAATTTTAGGCATCAGGGAATCATAGGTTCATTTGTGCCTTCATTTCAAACAGTCACTGTGTTGCTTTTTACTAGTAGCTAAAACATTTAAAAATACAAAATAAAGTAAATACCTAATATCTTTATTTCATGATAATCTTTTAAGAATCTGAGCCCTTCAGTGAAAGTTGTTTTTCAGACTTGGTGCAATTATTTATTCCAAGTGGCAGAAAAAAGCAAAATCTAACTGGGCAGGGCTGATTTCTTTTTCAAATTGGTATCTAGGTGGAATTTTTGATTGACAAAAACATGGTAAAATTCATTCCTCTAGCTATTTTGTCTGTTGCGAGGTATGTGATTCAAAGTTTGCACATATACCAAGGCTGTGCTAGCATGTAAATTATACAGAATGAGCATGAGTTGTCTGATATTATAAGTGATACATTGCTCCTTTTCGATTCTTTGATTGGGTGGACCAATGACCATCTTTAATGACAAGGAAATAACAAGGATGTTGCACAAGAAAGGAATTACGTTTTACCTATATCATTCCTTTGAAAACTACAAGATTCATGCACACCTAGAATAGTACTATTTTTTAGGTTGTACAAAATTATAAATCATAGACTGAAGGAACTTTCAGAAGTAAAATATTAGTCTTAGATGCAATACAAAAGCAAAATGATAGGACTTTTATAATAAAATTACCATTCTGCTGCATGTTATCAGTTTGGCTCATCAATTTTGAATGATATGCTTGGCAAGAATGTGGATACGTTACTGATAAACAAGGTCGATTCAAAACAATGCTATATGTTACATATTGTGGGTGTGTGTCTGTGGTGAATACAAATGCAAAAATACAGTGTTCCTGAAGACTTTGTCCTGTTCCAGGAAGCTTGTTCAGAACACTTAGTTTCAGATCTACATTACCACTGATAAGGACAACAATAATGGTGGCCCTAACTATCTAACAGAGGTACATATTTGTATAGGTTTCTACAGCTGTTGTTGACAGTATGTTCCTTTGGCTTCTGGTATAGGCCACATTGTTACTTGGAAATAACAACACAGCCTATACTAGAAGCCAAAGGAACATACATGAAATGCAGGTGCAAAGGTTACAAAACAATCTACAGTGATAGTATGATAGCATCAATGTCAGATATAGTCTATATCCAGAGTTGAGGTCCATGCCAGAGCAGCATAAGGATTCAAATTTTGAATCACAATTCAAGAACTGGCAGAAAAGCTAGAATTTAGTAGAATGACTTGTATTATGTTTTTATTAGCCAAATCTACCTATATGCCTATATACTGATTTACCAAGGTCATACTAAAAGTTGTGAGCAACCCATTCGTAAAATTCAAAATCCAACAATGTATCAAAAATTACTGTAGGATTGTAATCTACAGACTTTATACTTAATGTTGAGAATGATGTAGTGTTTATCCATGATTGGTTGGTATTACTATGGATTGGATGGTAGTATCAAACAATTTGTGCTCACATCTATTCATAATGGCCGTTTAGGCATTACTAGGACAAGCCTGTCAATCTAAGTAGTAGTTTCAATATGCTCAATCCAGATTTGAATCCTCTTTGTCTGCCTGCTTACACAGGTTACTCCAGGATCTCTCATCACAAGCAGTGAGCGAAACCCCAGGGGTGATGGGTAGGATTTCTCCCCACCAATGATTTTATACCCAGAATCTCCCCAGGGAGCAGTTCGTATAACGAGACAAACAGCAAAATATGCACTACTAAAATGCTTTCCCCCCACTAACTTTTTAATAATTTTGCACCCTGCTCACAAGTATAACAGGATGGGAGCAAATACTTCCAAAACAAGTTTTAATGAATTACAGGCTAGTTAAATGCTGTATTACAACTCTGACTACATGACTATTTCACATTTTGGTGGTATAACCTCATAACGTATCCCGGTACCTATTAACAAAAGACTAATGGATGATCAGTGAAAGCTAAAAATGGAAAGGAGTATGCCAGAAGGCATGTCTATATCTTACAAAGCTCAGGTTACTGTTTGCAAAATCCATCTGCCCCCTAATAAACATTAAAGAGCGTCACACATTTAAGCCAGGTAATCAAATTTAACACATTACATTGCACAGTTGCTAGGTGAAATGAGGCAATTTAGTGAGTGAAATTAAAGCATCATAGTATAAAAAGTACAACTTACAAAGGTTTTTTTTCTCATTTTACAGAGCATGGTGAAGCCAAAATGTGGGAGGCTGGTAGGTTTTTCAGCTGGTCCAGAGAATCTGCATGGAGTTCGTGCTGTGCGCAAAGGACGTCGGTGTGCTCTTGGTCTGTGGTTCACCTTTGATAGCTACTATCAAGAAATAGAACGTACTCTAGCACAGCAAGTATTGCTTGAAGTAAAACAGAAAGGTACAATAAGTGAGCAGCTCTTGAAAGAGATAAGGAAGCATGTTTCCTTTGAAATTCCATCTACAAAATCTGCAGTAGCATCAACATCTAACCACATACAAGATATTTTGAAAAAGGAAGTGATTGGACCCCCGCAGAATGTAGAAGGTATCTTGTCCTCTAAGCCACAGGAATCATCAGTAATTCAAGATCACCAACATGAGGAAGTTCTTTCTCTTGCAGTAGCACATAAAACTAAAGCCTAAACATTACTGAACTAAGGTTAAGGAATAACTGCCCTTCTTTATCATACTAAGATCCTAATCGCATTCTTAAATGAGCAGCCCAGTCTGTAATTGCTTATTAGAATGATTGACTAGAAAAAATGGGATAACAATTTATATAAATGCTAACTTTATTCATACTTAATATGCTTATGTAAGGTAGAAATATGAGACTTAAACAGAATAAAAGTTATGTCGCTTATACCAACCACTGTCAATGTAGACTAATTTAAATACATGTTTGAGTGTTAAAAATATACAGGTAAAATGCAACTAACCTATAAAGTGTTTAAGAGGTGGAATCAGGACTGAAAAATTCAATGCCATAGCTGGGATTTGAACCACAGATCTTCTGCTTATCGAGCAGCTGCTCTAACCATTAAGCTACATGGCCAACTTACCAGTATGGCATTAAATTCCCTTACCGATTCGTACTTTCCCTTGTGGTCTAACCGGGAAAGTACAAATCGGTTGGGGAATTTGATGTCATACTGAAAAGTGGTTAGAGCAGCTGCTGGATTAATGGAAGATCCATGGTTCAAATCCCAGCTATGGCATTGAATTTTTCAGTCCTAATTCCTCCTCTTAAACACTGTCCACACGTGGCTTGTGTGTTTAAAAGCACCAGCAGTAAGTTTGTTGGCATAAATAAATAATAATTATGAAGTTGTGCTAACATATGTGTAAATATTTATTATTTACTCATATTTCTAAATAAACATAAAATTAGGGAAGAGGGAAGGTCTTGGCAGTCATAAGTCTTTGATAAAGTTCAAGGAAGCTGTTTCTTATGGTATACTCCATAAAGGATAATATCAAAACAAATTTACATGACCAATTTCTCTTCAACTAGTTTATCATATGAATGAACAAGAGCTACACAACCTCTTATTTTGTCGGTTTTATAATGTGTACTTTGGTGTCTTTTGGCATAGGAATACAGTTTTCATACTTACAATGTGAAACAGTGATAGATCTACCTAATATAGTTTATTTATGGAGTGAAAATTCCAAATCACTATTTGACTGTCAGGTTTGAGACAATGTGAGTTCAACACACATTCATACTGACCTACTGTAGGTATATCATCATAAGAGGTAACATGCATGAGTGTCGGCAGACTTTTTTCCAGGGGGGCCACATGTTGGAAATTTGCAATCATATAATATTAAATCATTATTTTAGTGTCAAAATTTATAATATTTGTTGCAGATAACCGTATTAATTTGTGCTAAATAAAAATTGTTCTTTACATCAAAATTAAAATAATAGTTTAATAGTCAGTAACTGGCTGCACATTAAGTTCACCAACTTCCAAGGGGGGGCCGCGGCCCCCCCTTGCCCCCGTTTCGCGACGCCCATGGTAGCATGATTACTACATTTGGATACAATGGGCTCTGCTTGCTCATGCATACCTACACTAAGAAAAACTTTAACTTAAGCTGATATGATTGGCAGCAAAAGCACTATGTTCAAAAAATACATCACAGTAAGGAAACTGATTTGTATGAAGGTATTTTGTATTGTTTAATTTGACTACTAGATGCAACAGGAACCTCCTTTACTTGTGTCCTTTATATTAAGCAAAACTTTCCCTTATCTCACAGTGAATTTAGTTATTATTTTCTTCATATTCACGTTAATTTCTGCAATACTCACAAAAGGTTTAATCATAATCTTCAATTGCAGCATTCACTACCTTGGCAAGAATTTTTCTTTCAGGCACTGGTGTTTAAATTTATGTAAATTGAAAGATTTGTAACCTATGTTTGGATGAGTCAACAAATTTTTTAAATGCTATCTTGGTACACATTCTCTAAAATAGCTGCTTTGTAGACTATTAGCATACCGGAAAATGGTACTTTAGAGCATAATAAACAAATTTCAGATGGTATTTGTTTATCATATAACTACCATGTCTTCATACACAAGAGAAACATTGCTTGCCTTGCACTAGCCTGCAAGGTCTGCACCTTGTACCATGCTACTGCTGAGATTTCACTGGCAGCAGCTCCAATTCAAGCTGTTTCATCAGGTTTCATTTTTCTTGGATTTTTCACCCTTATTTTCAATGTCACAAGCTTATTTAGAAACAAGTAAGCATAGCAATTTGCAACCACATGTTATATTGTTACATTATTGCTTTCTAGGAGGCATTGGTATGGTTTATAGTATAGGATTCAGGCAGGTATGAGAAAATCTCAATAAATGATGGACTATGCCTTGTATATTTATTCAGTAGGTTACATTACAACTATTTATTTTATTTCATATATTTTAGAGAGCTTTTATTAAAGCACATTGTATGCATCATGTAGGTACACAAAAGCTTTAGCAGACTCATCCAATAAAGCCTTATCTTGCATTATTGATATATAAATAGCTATTTTCTCTACTTACGTCTGTTTACTTAAGATTGGTTTATGTGAACATTTTCCCCATGGTCAGTTGTGTATTTGATGGGTGTTCCCATAGATGGTTTGGTCCTACTTGGGGTTGCTGTGTCCTGTGTTCTTCTGATTATTTGTTAAGAAGCCATTAGAACCAAGCACTTGGGGGAACATCCTTGTTGAGAACAAAGAAAACATCATGAATTTCGAAATTCCCCACTGTTAATGTCATCTGACTAACCAGAAGAACAGAGAACAGAACAATGCCAAGTAGGACCACACCTTCCATGGGAATGTCAGTCAACTCCATAATCGACAATAGAGAAGATGATCCCAGAAACTAGTCCTAAATAAATAGATGTAAATGAAGGAAAAAGTACAATTATTTGTTGACTCATAACAACATTAGTAATAATTTTTCTCCATTGTGTACACTTTTTGTTATTATAATGATGGGCTTGTTTCAGGTAAAAAAATTGGTATCACAGTTCTTTTCATTGAAGCCTTCATTTCACAGTCATTAATTATCCTTTGCTTTACTAGTGAATCATACAGAGGGAAATATTTTGAGCATTTAGAGCTTTCAGATCCTGATGAAGGCCATGGAGTATAGAATGGCCGAAAGCTCAACCTTCATAAACCTGATACAGCTGATCACTTGCGAAACCTTGATTAATAACGCTTGCTGTGAAAGCTTCAAATCTTATATTTAAGTAATTTCTGGGATTTTACTCATTTTTGTAACTTTTATCACTGGAAAAACTGACAAATTTTCTGGGACTGGAATAAAACAAATTTAGTTTCCTGCTGAGCTTGAAACTAGCAACTTGTGCAAACAGCAGAACAGTAGAAATGGTGTCACAGTGTGTTACCCCAGACCGAGTGTCTCAAAAATGCATGCTTAAGTTCTCCCCTGAATAATACTTATATACTTCTTTGCTCATAGCATTTCTGTTTTCAAATTCACATTATTTTACACTGGGCTGCTCATTTAAATATGAAAACATTAAAAGAATATATACTTGGAAAGGAAAGTTATAAGCAATATATACAAGGAATAAAAATAACTAAATCTGCTTCCCTGAGAGGTTGTACAAGAGACCAAGACAAATTGTGTAATTATATATTGTTTCAATAAGAAAGTCATGTGGAGGTACCTACAGCTTGAATTCTTGATGGCTGAATATATAATTTGCACCTGATTTCATTGTTGGATATAGTTTCACTCCGCAAAAGTAAAATTTGCCACTTCTATTGTTGTAATTATTACCCTTAAATAATGGATACTTCAGGAGAAACTAATCTCCTTTATTATTGGTGGACATAGATGAATCATTGTTCACAAGATTTGTGTGACCAAAGCATCTCAGTTTATGTCTCTATTGCAGTTCTTTATATGCCATTTATTGTCACTCAAATATATGTAACACATTCATTAAGACTGTTTATCCCAATGAAACATTGTCAGAGTAAGAATATTATATATTTACATTCCCAAATAATAGCTTATCTGTTATATGAGTCATGCTAATGGAAACATGTAAGGTGTGCATTTGGGTGGCACTAGATTCGATTTCTCAGGCCAATATTCTGACCATGAATTTTTCATGGTTTTCCTTGCTTGGCAAGGTGAATGCTGCAGTGCCTCTCTTCTGCTTTCCCCCATTTCCGATCATTTCACTTCCCTTTTTGCCTTCTCTGAGCATCCTACCAGTGCCAGCCATTTTAGTGATAGCTATTTAATTCATTTCTATTTGATGAAAGTGGCATGTAGAAGTTTATTATGGTTTTTGTGATGTGGCATTATCCTCCATCAAAACCCAAAGTTCATTGCTCACTGTCTGTTCTTACAAATTTAACTTTTTTTTTCCCAAATTTACAGTCATTCCTGATTTCTGATTTGTTTTAATGAGCTAACTTACACATGATAAAATGGTTTTTATTCCAAAAATACATTTAAGTCTTGGTCTCTTTTGCATTTGCATTTACACTATATTTAAGAATGCTGTAAACATGTTATGTTTAACACAAATCATAAGTAGATTTTTAAATACTTATTTTTTATTACAAAGTGTATTGTAAATTACATATCTTATACTCATAATAATGAAAGAATGAACCTGGAGTTAGTTCAAAGAGTATTTCTCCAGATTTCATTCTAGTACTTAAAATTTTTGTATATATTTAGTTATCTCCATCATTTTATTTATTCTTATTCAAGTGTGTATGTGTGTGTGAAAGACATAGAGAAAAAGGAAAAGAGAGAGAGAGAGAGAGAGAGAGAGAGAGAGAGCTTTTAAGTGTCTGTGTCTTGGAATTTTAGTATCTTTCTATTCACTGTATATAATTGTACTTTTAACGTCTGTAAATTTGTGCCATAATTATAAATTATTTGTTGATAAAGTTGCCACACACACAATTCTAAATACATGTCAGCTCTAAAAGGCATCATTACCTCACAATAAGAATACTGCCCAGCTGTATGTCAACAGCATTAGTGCAACAATGATCAATAGCAGAGGCATATATTGTGGCCTATCAAAGCTATCACCGAAGCCCATATCTAAAGTAAACTAGAAATTAATAAGCAATATTGATAATAATTTCAATACCAGCCAGTTTCCCTCATGAAGATTTAGCACATAGGATGGAATATGTCTCGTTCTCTATCACTGAACAGAGGGGAGAATAGCGCTTCAGAAGCTTACTGCAGTAGGCTTCGGATTCCCGTATCACTATACCCACCTGAGCTTGGAGTTAGCAAGAATGTTCTGTTTTTAATGCTGTGTGATTGTTATGGTCCTCAATAGCTGTATTACTATTAGTATTATTTATTTCATAGTGTACAGTACACCAAGACAGTTGCTATTACTAATTCTTCAAAATGAATGAATAATGTGCAATAAAACAATTAGTAAAATGACCATACTTGCTGTTGAAATACGAGGGTAAGCTAGTATAGTGAAACAGGGAAGGCCTACTGAAGCTCTTCCACACTTGCAGTGTGAGCAGAAGGAAAAAATAAGAATCCTTAGAAAATATATTTTAATATAAACAATTATGATAAGTATGTGTGGCTGTCTGGTTCATGTGAATTAAATAAACTTAAATGCTGGCAATGCTTGTTGTTTACAACTGAGAAAACACCTTGAAATACAAGTTTCACAAATTTAGCGTATTTAATCACAGCTTTGGATAAACATAAGTGAACAATAATTAAAACATAAGATTTGAAGAAATATGGTCAGAAACTATGAGCATTGCTAATGAGGAGGACAAAGAGAGACCTAGAAAGAGAAATTGCCATGAAGATGAAACCTTTCTTCATATTTATGGATTTTCTATGAAGTCCTGGACACATTAATAACTCAAACTAAATTAAGATTTGAATCACAGAAACAGTTGTAATTTCTGGCCTTGCTGGATTCTAAACATTTTGTGAGTTATGATAAAAGTTTTCCAACAAATGTATTATGCGAACTAAGAGTGTTTCCTATTTCGATATACTGTCTTTGAAAAATGAACTGAAAGTTTTATATTTACCTCAAAAATTTTCCAACAAATCCATTTAAACTATTGTAAATTATATGAATCAAACAGGCTTGATGTTGTGTACAGTGAAGTTTATACTCTGTGTGAACTGACTTTAGCATGTTCTTCCACTACTGCAAGCACAGAAAGTAGTTTTTTAGCCTTAAAATTAATAAAATTTTATTTATGGACAACACAAGGAGAAATTTGTCTGAGCAACTTGGCTCTTCTATCACTGGAAAAAGACATTTGTTTCATTAAGAAGACACCACAAGGATTTTTCTGATAGTGTGACAATGCAGTTTACCAGTAAAGAAAGATGGCTGGAATTTATGTATATATAAACAGATATGGTAAAATTGTTTATTTTACTTTTATAATTATTGTTTAGCTTGTTTCAAGAAAAATTTATTTAAATGCACTGTTCATGAAGATACCATTTAATCAACAGCCCTTTATTGTCCGGATCAGGTAAACCTAGCTTTTTTAACTTTCTCTACTAACTTTTTAATAAATTAATTTCTTGTTCTATATCATGGTTCTCCTTCCAAAAATGCTACACCACTGCAGAACCATGGTATAGACTATGAAATTCTTTTATTAAAAGGTGGTCAGAGTTCAACAGCATTATCTACATGGGAAAAGATTTTCATAAACAAATATGAAGGAAAAGTTGTCAATTTTGACACCACATTTGATGGGAACCCTAACTTCGAGTTCATCAGATCATGGAAAGACATCTCGACTGTCACCAGAGAGTTTACTAAATCAAAATCCAACAGTCAACACAAACTGATGATATTAGGAAGGTCTAACAGAAAGTGTTCTAGGTAAATACTAACAATAAATGGAGCATGGAGTATAGTTCAATTCAGACTGTATTAACTTTTTGCTTCACTGTGCCATAGTCCTACAGATTAAGAATAGGATGTTATTCCCTTATTTTCTAATATTTACCATTAACGACTTCTAGATGTTTTTCATACTCAATAAATGCTAAGAATTTGGGAAAATCAAACCCTATCCATGTTTCAATCGAGTTTAAAAAGTAAATATCTACTTCTATAGCAATTTTAATTAGGTATTTATTAATTAAATTACACTGCAAGAATGAAAACATACTGCATTACTGCTTGTTTTGTGGGATAAAGCATACCATGTTACTTGGAGAGCAAATTTATATAGTCAGAATGACTAGCTGACTCATATTCATATTGTAAGGTATTTGCTGACATCTGAACAGCTGACATTACACATCATACAATTTCTATATTAGGCACTATTCTCTTTTTAACATACATTTTTCATACTTATTTATATAGGCCGCACAGTAGTTCTTGATGAATGAAATTTTTGTTTGAGAGGTTAGGTGCGAGTCACTTACCTTTACGGGAACACTGGTACACAGAAGCAGAAATGACAATCAGATGATGTGTTGTTGCTCTCATGTTTCTGTGCTCAAGAGTACAGTAACTGCAAAGCAAATTATAAACACTTTCAGTGATGCCAGCTACATGTAGTGCAATATCAATATTTGTAACTATTTACACTTAATTTTCTTGTATTTCTTCTATACTGAATATTTCTCCATCATTTTCTTCATCTGAATCACTGTCATGTTCATTAATCTTGTTAAAACGCTGGCAATGAGATGAACCCGTACCACACAAACTTTGCAGTTAACTGTACCCTGCGTTTTCATCAAAACATAACAAAGGGAAGCAGAGCTGTTTGTTATTGTAACATAAACTATTTACTGACCTGTTTGTTAAGAGTAGGCTAACTGACTGGTTCTTCACTGAAGGTGATTTTCAAGAACTAATGTGCGACCTATACATGAGCGTCGGCAGACTTTTTTTCAGGGGGGCCACATGTTGGAAGTTTGCAATTAAACAACATTAACTCATTATTCTGTTGTCAAAAACTGTAAAAGATGAATTATAGTATTTGCTGTGGATAAGTATATTAATTTATGCATAATAAAAACTGTTCTTTACATCAACATTAAAGCAATAGTCTAATAGTAATTAATTGCCCATTACATTTGTTATTTTCAACGCCCTTCGCGACGCCCATGGACCTAGAAAAGAAGATCGTATACATTTGTAATCACATCTGTTAAAAATATGGTAGCTGCAATGTCAGGACATGAATTTAGATGTTAGGACATTTATTTTTATGAAAGGAAAACCTATGATACTTCAAGTAAAGAAACAATGAACATCAACAAATAACATCTAATTCATGCATCATAGTATTTTGGCTGGCAGTAGTCTTAAAATTCAAGAACTTTACTTTGCTGAAAGTTTACAAAATAGATTTAAAGTGTAGGAAAGTTACAATCAGTTCTTTATTTATAAAGGTACCTATCCAAGAGATTAACTGTTGCATCAGATGTAAGTTTTTATTTATGAAAATTAAGTAAATTGTAAATTATGTTCAAAAGTATTACCTATTCTACAATTACATACAAATGCATACAGTAAGTATAAATTACGTGATAAACCAGATCCCAGGTACTGGTATTGTGCAGTGTAGTTTGAACACATTGAATGCTGGTTCCTAGAATTTACCTTGTGAACTAGAGATTATAAGAAACAATTTATAGAGATATTATATTATTGTATCTATGCACATATGTAATGCTAGTATCCATAAGTGTGATGTTCACTTTTTAAAAATAGTGCTTTCATAGTTGCAAAATATGTTATAGAGGTACTTGTTTCTAAAGTATCTATTCCATAACATTTGTCACATTGGTGCTCTTAGCTGAAGCTAATAACAGTAATGAAGGTTGGCTATATCAACTGAGAACATTAGAATGTTTTATCATAGCTGCCTACACTCAACTGTTCATGAGTAAGTAAGGTATTCATTTTTATGATGAATGTTAATAAATCATTCCCTTGGAGGAAAATGGATTGGTTGTTGTTTTGTGTATATGAAACTAAGCACAGACATATCAAAACAAGAATTGTTTGTGATATCCATGAAGTGTGCAGTTTACATTGTAAAGAAATTATTCATATATCATAAGAGATTCACCTTGAATATTCTTGTCTAATTGAATATCAGCCTACAGTAGCAAATTGTCAATATATACTTAAATAAATATAGTGATCTTTTATTTCAAAACAAACTTAACCAGATAAAATGTTCATCTGTGTATGTCAAATGAGCACAGGGTTTTCAGTCACCATCAGATTATGCACTCTGAGCTTTCTGAGCCATGTTAACATAGGTATACTATTCCAAATAAATCTTATGCAGAATAAGAAGTTCAAAATTAACTTAATATGTATATGTACACCACCAGTCAAAGGTTTTTGATCATCTATGAAAAACACTATACCAGGTGAGTCAGCTGCCCCTTATTTTCCAGTTTTATGTAATCCACATTTTATACTCTAACATGAAAACATCGGCCTCTATGCTAGGTTCCACCCAAGTATTCAGCATGGATGTACGTATTTGTTTTCGGTTATCTCTGAAGTTACTAGCTGGCTCAGTTGGAACGAGCATATGATTTGTAAGTAATTCATGTGCTTTAAAGATGGTTCAAATCCCCTGTATGTAGCAATTTTTTTACCATGTAATATTTACAACTAACGTTAGTTGAACAATTATGTGTAAAGCTGTTATTATTTGAATTCTTAATTGTTTTATTTCTACTTTATGATATTGTTTCTCTATGGGGATATCTCTCCTGGCAAAGATTTTGAGTTGCTTGCACCTTGGCTGTTGCTTCTCCGTAGGTCAAAGACATATGTACATATTGTCTGTTGAATACATGGTGAATGAATCACAAAATATCATGCGGCAGCATACACATGGAGAATGAAGTGAGTCGGCATTCATAACACAGTACACCATACCAGTCCAATGCATCAGAAGTCATTATACCTATTCTATTACAAAATACAGACAACAAAAGACGTTTTAAATTATATCCTAAACCTTCAAAGACTTTAAAATTAGATTAATGTGAATTCGGTTTCCAAGTTTTGATGAACAGAAAAAAAAAATTGTATAATGTCGAGACCCAAATCTGTGCCCTGAGGGTTAGCGCCCATAGTAGGGTCATAATTCTACTCAGCTATTTGAAGGCTTGGCTGAAAGTAACTTTCGAGTTCAAATCCTAGAGCCAGAACACCAGGTGCTATGCCATTGCCACCTCGCGACTTTTCAAGTGTAATTTAGCCCTTTAAGACAGTTTTAATATTATCACTTAAATGGCAAAAGCTATTATGCATTTTATTTGAGTTGCACGACACGTAGTTTATGCCAAAATTTAAATAAGTCGTTATTTAATAATTTGTGCGTTTTGACTGTACGGGTCCATGGTGAATAAGGCGTGTCTGTCATTTTTTTGCAGCCAACCCAGCTCGAAGTACCAGAATCCGCCATTTTCTTTTTACCTGATGTTAATGTACTCATATGATAGGTCCATTTTTTCCAAAGGCATTTACTGAATTGCATTGCTATGTTTACTCTAATAAAAAGTTTGTAAAATCGGCTAGAAACCCGGAAATCGCTCTCAGTAAACGAGTCTTATGTTTTTTAGGTGTACTTTAGCGAGGAGTATGTTCTGTCCCTTAAACCGCTGTTCCTCTAACTTTTGCACATTTGTCTGAATAAGAACATGAAGCAATACATTTTAGTAAGCCCAAAACTGGACTAAAGCGTACATGACGTTTTATGGGTAGCCTACCTTCCAAAAAATAAGGGGTGGCTGACTCACCTGGTATAACTTATTTCAATGTATAAGCACCTCCTAAGAACTAAATAGACCAACAAAATAAATATTTTTTTCCCTCTATCAGTAAGACACAATATGGTTTAGATGTTAGCCTCTTCAAAGTATTCACCCTGTGCCATCAGAACAGCTGCATAAACTCTTAGCATGATTGTACCTTTGCAGATATTTCAGTATTAGATGTCTGTAAATTATTCCGTAGATATTTAACATTAGTTGACCTGTATTCTGACCTCCCTGTCAAGTTCATCCCATAAGACCTCAATGGGATTTAAGTCAGGTGAACTGACTTGGCCAATTCATATTCTTCAGTTCCCCATGGTTATCTTTTCTATTCACATACCCTCTACACAATTTAGATGCTTGGGATCATTGTTCAGCTGCAGAACAAATTCACGACCAATAGATCTCTTGCCAGATGGAACTACGTTTTGACGGTATCCTGTGATATCCTTCATTCTTTAATGCTGCTTTAATTCCCAGTAGCTCACCAACTTTATCACCTGCAAAATATTCCTGCACCATGACTGACCTCCACCATGCTTCACCGTTGGCGTCACACACTATTCTTCATACATTCTCCATGAAGTCATTGGACAAAAACTCAATGATAGCTTCCAAATATTTCAAACTGAGATTCATCATGAATAACATCTTGGACCATTGCTACATGGACCAGTTTTTATGTTGAGGTCCTCATTGCAATCTTTCAGCTTATTTTGTTTGTGTAATAAAGGTTTACTGGGCGCTATGCACCTCTTTAAATCTTGTTCATGAAGACAGCATTGCACTATTGAGATTAAGATAGGAGCTGCTCACATACTATTTACTTCCTTGCAAATTTCATGTGCAGTACAAGTCCTCTGACATTCACTCTGTAGACATATGAACTGATCTTCCCTGTATGACGTTACTTGGGAGCTTCCAGATGGAGATACACTTGCATTGGCACCAGTTTACTTGAACCACTGTAATGTAAACATTGCTGTAAATTGGAGTAGACAAATTTTTGTTTCTATTGTCCTACTAAAATAGTTCTACTGATACAGAGCTACAATTTCAACACTTTTACAGTTCCAATCTCCTGCTTCCGTCCCATTAAGAAGTAATATAGTATGAATTTAATTTAAAAGGTGAGTCAATTAATAACACTAAACAACACTTACAACATAATTTTCCGGGACGTGTTTCGAAGGTTAATATAATATAGTATGAAGATAATATAGTATGAACCTGATCAGGTATACAGGTACACTGCTAGATGCACACAAGGTACTGCAAACTAGTGCGAACTTATTGCTATACAGACAGCTGAAGGAATAAGGCTATTTGAATGGAAACGTCTCATCAGTGTAGTTGTGGATACTCATAAATACCCCTCTATGTGAACAACCAGTCAAATATATAACAGGAACTTAGTATTTACATGTCTAAAAATGTTTTACTATCCAAACAGGTATGTGATAGAATATTCAAGACAGAATTCTTGTTTTAACCACAAATCCATAGTTGTGATATGTGATCAAAACTTTTGACTGGCAGTGTATATATACACACACACACACACACACTTGTTTAACTGTTTACATCTCTCTCTTAAAAATGTAACTCCAATATTGTAAAATGAAATTCTACAGATCATGCAGTTAGAGAAAATTATTTACAACATTCTAGATTTTTATTTATTTCCAAAAAATATTAAATGCCTAGTCAACATCAATGGCTAACATGGATCAAAAATACAATCATAACAAAAATGAGTTCTTAGAATATATAAACTACAAATTGCAATGCTACATAAAAAACAAAGAAACAATGCAAAGACTTTACAAAATAATTTTTATTTCCTTTTTAAACAAATACACAATTTTGAACAGTTAAAAGAACACAACATATACTTATATATACTGGTCCAGTTAGAAATCAGTGCAAGAAAGCTTTAAAGACTTCATGCCACACATTATTAAAGAGTAGCCTTTGTTTTCTTGAGGAGCTAATAAGGTTACACACATACGGGTATACACTGACTGCTCCTGGATTTATTTGCAATGATCTGAGTTTCTTTGTATTATAGCTATAAACATTTTTGAAGTTGATAGACTGTATGTGCAGTAGTTGTTGATTACTAATCACATTGCTTTAAATCAGCCATGTCCAAATGCAGAGCCAGTCTTTGATACTTCCTGCATGACATGTTGTATTTGGAAGGAGGGAGAAGAGTAAATCAGCATTTGTACTGTCAAGTGGCATTATCTTAAGTTATGATTAAACATTGAGCATAAGAAAGGCGTACTATGCATTCACAAGACCAAAGAAATTTAAGACATGTTCTATAATAAACAATAATCTTCAGTAAATAGTAAATTAAGTATCTGATAAACTATAAGACTAGCAGGTACAACATTTCAAAATACAGCTGTGACAAAATTAGCAATAGCATACACATTTCTATTTTTAACTTACTTTTTGTATGTGTCTACATCATTGGAAACCACAATAGCTTCTAAATTCAGCATAATATGTGTTATAGGTATCTAGCTGTGCCAAGAGATGGGAATCTCATATTCTAGTTCTGTTTTTAAATTTTATTTACTTCATTTCAGAAAAAAGTTGCTCACAAATCTATGTTGAGGCAAACATTGCCAATATATGAGCACTAAATGACCTAAGATGGGGATATTTATTTCTAGGAACAAGTTTAAATACCTCAATTCCTAAACGCTCTTTACAGATACTTTTAACAATACTTTTAGACTATGATATCAATTTGTTATAGTCTACCAATGTTTGTTATAAGAATGATGATGTTCACAGCAAGTGAAGGAGTGAGTCGATAGGTACAAAGTTCATGTGACATGCAGGGAAAGTGAGCCAAGCTTGGCTGTGGCCTGTTGTTGGACATGGCTGCTTTAGATGGAGCTGTGTTGTGGCTTTAAACTGAGTTGGGGATGTCTGCATAATCATTAGCAGCTTTTTGTGCCTATATGGTATCACCCTACAGAATACACTTCTGAGCTTTTATTTGCTTGGTCCTGCTATTATCATTGTTCAATTCATTGCAAGTACCCATTTTATACTAACTATAACTTCTAATTTACACAACCTTATGTAATGATGTTATGATTCTAGTGGACAAATATGCATGTTTACTCATCTGTACCTGCACCAGCATAGTTAACATTGGTATACTATAGGAACACAGATCTTCGCCATTCTGAAGTTTCAATTCTAAAGTTAAGAAAATCAGACTGTATTACCTTCTGACATAATGATTACAATGCCTAATTGAAACAAAATCATTAGACTTTTCTCCTTATTTGTAAACTAGATTTCTTTAAAAAACGTTATGTTTCTCTCTGTTTAAAATGTTTGTGATTTTATTGAAATATGGTATATTATTATTATCGCTACTTAAAATTGAGGGTCATTCTAGTCGAAAGCATAAAAATGGCAGTATTTCCAAAAAGGTTAGCAAAAATTTTTATGACCCTATCATCAATGTAAGCTGCACACAATTTCCATTGATTATATTTTTGAAGTTTTAGACATGATATGTTTAAAATGCTTATAAACATTGATTGATATAATATATTTAATTTATTTATCATATAAGTACTGAATTTTGTTATATATGTGTGCTTCACAGAGTAATTTTTGCCTGGACATGGCTTAATGTGCTATACCAAATATGTTAAATGTTGGCTGTGGGGTTTTTGGATGTTATTAGGAAAATAACTATTTCATGAAATAATACTTGAGTGTAGTAAAATATCCTTATGCCACTCATTTAAAATGAAACTGTTCAGTTGTGATTTACATTTATAATAATTAAAGGCCATATTGAGACATTCAATAATCTAATAGCAGCTGCAGTAATTGATGTTCATAGGAATAAATAACTGATTTACTGTAAAAATGGATACTATTAAGAAAAAATGACTTTGCACATTTTAAAAAGTGGTATGTTTTGTACTTATATAGATGCAGTCATTAAAGAATATCACTTCCTAAATCAACAGCTTTTGCACACTTAATTTACTGTATGTTATACAATGTTGCTTCTTTCTGACACAAACTATTTGAAGTTATCTGATTCATACAAGTTAGAAGGCATCATCATCATCTACATCATCATCATTGTCGTCATCATCATCATCATCATCAGCAGCAGCATCATCAGCATCACCACCGCCATCATCATCATCATCATCATCAGCAGCATCATCATCATCAGCATCATTATCATCACCACCACCATCATCATCATCATCATCAGCAGCAGCATCATCATCATCATCACCATCATCATCACCACCACCACCATCATAATCACAAGGTAGGTGATGTGGTCATAGGGATTTTTTAGATCACTCCCTGTTTGTGAGAAATAGTAACATGCTACTTGCAATATTGCACAACTAATGAGGAAAAACGAAGGTCAGCAATATGAAACGAGAGTTGGTCTGGTTGACACGTAACTGTTGATTAGTCATTCTTAGATGCCTAGGCAGGTAATTATGTAGGTGCATTCATTTGCAAACTATAATGTTTAAATAAACCTAGAAGTCCATCAGGCCTCTAGCAACCAATGGAGGGTTTGAATAAATTTGATCACCATGTATAATATAAAATGTGAGACACAATGTTAAAATTGAGGTAATGGTACACATTTATTGATGATAATCACTATTATCTTAATCTGAATGATGATGCTTTTATTATTTTCATTTAATGACTTGCTGTTTTCACATAAACTGATTTAAGTATTCATGAATAATTTCAAAAGTTTATCATGTATAAAATATAACATGTAACGAGAAGATGAGATACGAAGGAAGTTGTATACATATAATAATTGTCTAGATATCCACAGGATGTATCAGAATTGATGACAAACTAAAGCAGTGAAATGGAGGTTATAATAGAAGCAAATAAACCTGTTAAACATGTGAAATCTTAGCAAGGGTGGGATGTAGCCAGTGCCCCAATTACTCCCAGATGGTATATGTGATCTTCGCAACCAGAGGCCACTACTTCTCAATCAAGTAGCTCCTCTATTGGCCCCTCAGGGACCTAATGAAGGCTGAGTACTTCCCAGATCAGGACTCTGAGTGAGGGAAATTCCTTATGCCATTACCAGGAATTAAACTTGGGTCTCCTGCTCTGCAAGCAGGAGCGCCACTACTGTGCTAAGGAGACTACTCACTGACCTGATTGGTTGCACATAAAATGCTCTCTTGTACAATGTCATTCCCAGTCAGCATGTGCTGTCATCTATAAGAGAATATATAATGCAAAATTAAGTATGGTAAAAGTACATAGGTTGTAACAGGCATGTTTCTTGGTGTTGTAGATAATTTGGTTTAAATCATTTGCATTAATGTGTCTGGAGTCATCTTAAAAGTAATTATTGCAAAACACTCTCATTAACACACTTGAAAAACTAGAGTAGTGAATTGCAGAAACAGTTTTGAAATGCATTAGAATGTTAAAAAGAATATGTATATCTGCTGAGATGGCATTTTGAGCATCTCCTTGATATTTACATGTGTACAGCATTATAACTTGCAGAAGGAGAGAAGTATTTTGCATTTAATAAAATCTATTTCCAGCAAGGTTTACATTTTGCTGCACAGCAGGGACTGCAGCACCTAGTTTACAAAAGACAAGATCATCTGATACGTCCATATGTACAATCCATCAAATTAATTAGTGGTTCATTACCATACATCCATAACTATTTCACCAATGGTTGATTTCCCAACCATGTTTACAGGTTGTTTCTACTTCTACTATTGCATGTTTTACTGTTTCATTTTGTGCCATCACTTCTGAAACAGCCTGTGTAATAAAGAACGAAATAAATACATGCATACTTCTGAAACAGTAGCAGAACCAACTGAAGATCATAACATTTCATGTACACAAAGCCAGATTGTTCAAGAGTTTATTATATATAAACCTCTAGCTTGTAGCAGTTATCCTTTTTATGGCAGACACAGAATTTAATGGTGGGTGGCAGCAGGAGTTGCTCAACACAACATCCAATCAGAGGCTTCCCATGCCTTACAGTATTGTATAGTTAAACATGTTGTGAAATCATGCTGTAAAGTCGATGATATAATTAATATCATTTGCAACCAAAAAACTTATTTGCACATTAGGAAACAGAGTAACCTGATCATGGAGTAGTCAGCTATCAACTGCCATTAAATGTTGTGTCTGCCACAGCACAATTCTACAAGTAAAATGTCCCACTGTTGTCTGCTCTGTTATCTACAATCATATGTTTTAGCTTACATCACAGCTGATTAAATGTTTCTGTATAACTGTGTAACATAGCAAAAATTAATTTTTGCTTTCATTAAAACATTTCACTACTTGTTTGCGTTTTTGAGTCACTTTATTCACACTCACCTTCACTTTAAACTGTAGGAAAAAGTGGAATGTTTTCAGGATCATTTGATCTCATCCTCGGCCATTGGGGGACTGAAGTTCTTCTTCCTCCTCCACCTCTCTGCTGCTACAGTCCTGTTACCATCTGGTGTCAGGTGCACAAAGTTTTAACACTTCATTCCATCCTGTGATTTCAAAATTTATTACTTTATTACTGTTTTTGATTATTTATATTTTTCCCTAAATGCTCAACTCTATTGTTAAAATCATTTATTTCACCAATAGAATGATCTTGAAAACATTCCAACTTTCCCAACATTTTAAAGTGAAGGTGTGTGTAAATAAAGTGACTCAAAACATCAAACTCAAACATGAAGAATAGTTCACTGTTAATAGTGCTTCTATTTTTAATATTTATGTCACTACTCATTTCAGTAATTACAACTAAATTGAATATATTTCATTTGAAGGTATATTATTATGATTTTTTGAATAAAATTTATTAAATTTAAGTAAGAAATATGAATGGTACTTAAGGGAATAGTAATTATAGTTGTGTGAGAAAATCATTTGTTGTTTAAATTGTGATACCTAGAATTACATTTCTAACTTCTCAATAACATCAGCAATAAAATTTGTTGTTGCTGTTTAGCTATAGAAAATAAAGTAATTCTGAATGCAGAAAAACTGATGAGCATCGAATGTTCTGTCTGACAGTTAGTTTGGCAGTAAAATTTCTTGGCTGGTAACATAGCAAGTGTTACCCACCACCAGAATCTTTTATTATGATATACTAAAAATGAGTTTCAAATAGCTGTTACAGAATAACACATTTATTAATACAATATAAAAATCTGCATTTATAATATAAGCTGTAATTGTGAATATTAAATTTCAATTGATATAATTTCTGTGTATAAAATTAAGTATCTGGGTGAAACCTTTTTCTGTTATATAAGTATGAATATTTTATGTTGGA
This sequence comes from Tenodera sinensis, assembly GCA_030765045.1. NCBI lineage: Eukaryota > Metazoa > Arthropoda > Insecta > Mantodea > Mantidae > Tenodera > Tenodera sinensis. The sequence goes on along the minus strand of CM060964.1, from coordinate 69,340,349 downwards.
AAGTTTAGTGAAAATTCTCTTAATATATTGAGCAAAAGTATGTAATTTATTATGTGGACATATTTTCTTGAGTTCTAAGCTTTCTAATGCTGCTACCTGGCTGTTGTAGTCAAAACAATGGCAGTCCTCAGAATGACTCTACCCATTACTTATTACATGTAACATTTCTAAGGGGTACTTTACATTGGTTATTTGTTTTATGTTTAGACATTGTATTCTAGTCTTGGTAGGATTTTTTGATGTCTCAAAATGACAAAGGCCAATGGATATTTTCTTAAACTACATGATGCATACATTTCCTTGGAAAAAGTTCTATATGCACAGGTTTAACTCCAAGTATCATTTGTCTTCTCTGTATTCTGTTGAAAGTGATGTCTGCTCACTGAGAAGGATTGGAGCTCTAAAGCTTGTAAGTCAGTTTTCCATGGCTGTACAGCGTAATCCTTACAAGATTCAAGAAAATGTGCACACATAATACTTACATTATAGTTTCAAACCTACAGCAAATAAAAATTGAAATTTCAGACATTTTGTTTCAAAAATTTAAAATCAGTGTTCCTCCAAGTTCCTAGTCTCTTCTCATAACTTGTTACTTAAACGCATATAGAGGCTTTAGATTTAAGTAAATATTAAATTTATTAGCGTGTTTTATACATTTATTTATGTCCTGTTAAAATGTTTTGTAATTATGTATGAATATTATATTTAGACTGTTGGCTGCAAATGCCTTATGCAATATTGTATGCCATGTGGTATTTTGTGTACATTTAGAACTTATAAACTTTAATAACAGATCTATTGCAAGATATGTACTTCTTGTTCATTTTATTATAAAGTAAAAGTATAGTGGTACCCCAATAACTCATCTCTTGATAACTCAACATTTCTTATAACTTGACACCGTTTTTTATTTTTATTTTTTATGATAAATTCGACTGTAATCATTTCTATGATCCACTATGTGGTATAAACAGTACAGGTAAATTTTAATTAGTGTACATATACAAACTACCACATTCTTCCTCACAGTAACAAAAGGGCTGGCCGCATATTGATCTTTGATATTTAGTCAGAACATAAGCAACCAACAGACAATTGCCACGAAATCAAAAGCTTGCTGCTAATAATGTGGATACATAGCACAAACACTTGTTTGGAAGGTTTGAAGATTTATTGCCTTTCCCAGTACGTTCAGTAGCAAGCTAAATGTTCAGTTACATATTTCTGATTACAGTACCACTTGTCGGATTTCAGGCTTACTGTTAGTGTTATGTTGAGCTGCATTTTTGCCAGTGAAAATGTCAAACAAGAAAAAAAGGCTACAAGTTAACATGACAATGGGGATTAAATTTGATGTGTTAAGGAGACCAGAAAAAGGGGAACGTACTAATATGTAATAAATTTTTGGATATGTTAATCTCTTCCGTATAGGAAATACTGTGCATTTATGTAATCTGCAGTATCATGTTATGAGTTGTGAATAACAGACCTCCTTTACTAGACATTTCGGTACTTCAACACCCTCTTGGTCCACATTAGGTTGAGTTATTGGGATTCTACTGTATTATACAAAGCAATTCATTTTCCCAATTCCTTCCTTTGAAGCAAAGGAATGCATAAACCTTACTTCACACAGTAAGAGGAATATTGTTGGAAACCAGTGGCACATCAGCTGGAAGTCTTAAGCCTCCAACCAAACCTTAAGCTCTTTCCACCCTTATACCCTTCAAATACACAGGAGCATAACTTTGAGGGAATCATTATCCGAAGACTTCAAGGAGCAGATTATTGGTAGGTAATTTTAAAATGAAAAGTGAAAAATTTTGTTAGGTTTTGACAGGAATGCAGGCAAGTGCAGTCATGAATGACTAAGCCTCAGATTGTTTCCATGATAGAATAGATTACCTTGCTTTGTAGCAATCTCATGTTAATCTGCATCAATAAAGTTACACTGATACCTACATGTGTTGTGCAGAAATGTTTAAAGCTTGAATAAAGAAGAAAATAAAATCTACTGAAAGTTTTTTTCAGCAGTTGTTAAATTAAAATTATTTTGTTTGTTAGTGATGCTGTCAATTACCAGGATCATATCAACGCCACTGTTCTGCTGGAATTTTATCCCCACAGGAGTAAATCTACCGATATGGGGCTATTGCATTTAAGCACACTTAAAAACCATTGGTCTCAGCTGGTATAAACCTACAATCTTGGGAGCAGTAGGTCAGTGCCTAACCAACTGAGTTACCCAGACTGACTCAGCAGTTGTGGTTGATTTTGCAAATGTGTCAACTGTCTGTATAAGTGAGCTAACTATAAGTGTGATGTGAAACTAAAATTGTGTAATGCTTTACAAACACTCTATATCACATCATCCTTCATATATAGTTCCAGAAAATTCAGAGTGTTTCTGTGATAAATTTATTGGCTGCTTCAAGGGAGTAGGCAATAAAACACACAAGGAAAATTCAGTAATAAATACAGGCATACATCCTGAAACTATGGCAGTGTTCAATATGTGGAAGATACAGAGCCATGTATTCCATGGAAGCAAGTGAAACATTACTTCAACTTTAATTGCTACTAATAGAATAATTTCTATATTTTCATTAATCACCCTTGCGGAAAATTTAGTGATACAATTTTTACACAGCACTTGGAAATTAATACCTAGCTGACACTTTTGCAAGTACATTTCCGGAGCCCCCACAGATGGCATGAATTTCTTGTTGATGGTCAATATTTCAATACACTCTCAATTATAATCTTGTTTTTGTGAGTAATTCAGGTTACTGTTTGTTAGAGATTAGGATAGAAAACCAAATCAATTTATATCCTCTTTATAAATAATGATAGCAGTTTAGTATTTACATAATGTGACAGATGTTTCTATTGGAATATTTATTTGAGGAGTTTCATTTCTAAAGATGAATAGCACATGTTTTATTAGGAATAGCACTTACTGCAAGCAATTTTGAAACTGAAAAATGCTTGTATAAAATCATGAATGCAGCTGAAATATGTTGATGGAGGAGTCTGTGTTTTGTGTGAAATTTTGAGTCAAGATTTCCCTTCATTTACTTCTGCAAAGAAGAAAGAAATTATCAAAAAAGATAGGGAAACTCCAGTATTAGAGAATATAAAAATCAAAATCTATGTGCAACACTTTTAATAAAGACATGTGTAGCATAAAATGGTTTACAGGTTGTAAAAGTAGAGCCAAGCTATTTTTTTTTTTTTTTGGCTACTTCTACTCTTCTCAATATTATTGGATCCATACCATAGATTGTCACCACACGCTACAGGAAAGATTGCATCCAGGATTCAACAAGGGCATATACGCCATCAGGAGATTCCCATTCTGATGAACAGGTGGAAAAATAGAGTGGCAAATATTACACATTAGCAAAATGTTATGCTACGATACACTCACTCAAACTGCTTCAACACTAAACACTCACTTAAATAACTGGTTTCTCTGTTCGTGCAACTTGCATATATAGCCGAGCATTAGGTCCCATCGATTTCTCTGGAAACACACGTTTTCTCGAAGCTTCTCGTGCTCTCTAAAACCGGCCTTATTCCTGCCGCTCACTGTCGCCGGCAGCGTTGCCTAGCAACGTAGTGGTGCTAGGTAGCTAACCTCGAGCGTCCTTAGTGTCACAAATAAACGAATGGAAACAGAAACACATAGTCTCTCTCTCGCTCTCTCTCTCTCTCTCTCTCTCTCTCTCTCTCTCTCTCTCTCTCCTCTCATACACACGCACAAACCTTTTTACTAAAAATCCTCTTTCGGATTCAAGGTGCCTCAGAACATGCATTTCCGTTGGAATCTTGACACCGAATAGCTAGTTGGAATGCAATACTTCCTCTAACTATTGGATATGTGATACAGACGGTAAAAATTAGCTCTAAATCGTTCAGTAACAATGACTACAACAATTATTAACAACTATACGTGGTGAAGGACGTGCAAGTTGCATTATTCAGTGGACTGCAACAGATACCATATCTAATGCCATTAGACGATGCTGGAAAGGTATGCGACGCAACCTCCACTGATTTGTGAGATATTCATTAGTCCACATGACCGGTCATGATATTCCATAGCACCATCACCAATGAAGCTCAATGCACACAATACAACTGTTTGCTTGAACTTAGTATTTACTTCAAGCCTTGACATTCGGGTATGCAAATCGACAGCTGAAATAACGTAATAAATGCCGATGAGTACATTACAAAAAGTTCAAGAGCACCTAGCTTCCCTTTTACATACATTTTTTAGGAGAAAAAAAAAAGACTCTTTCGAAGAAAAGAGGCATTTCGCAATCAAGCGCCTTGCCTTGAGGGTGAGAGAATTAGCGTTGGAGGGGTGGTCACGTTTGTCTCACAGCAGAAGATACTTAAGATTCCTCTAGGGCTTGCATTTCAGGAATGATGTTAACTTTTCTTATTCAGTTCTTAGTGCAGTTCCTTAATACATTTGCAAGAATTAAGAACGGAACTATAATCTTCGCAAAAGTTAAAGGCATATGGAGGTGGGCCGTACTGCAGACTCCAGCGAATCCTAAGCTTGCCCCTCCTACCAGCGCTGCCGAATGTGGTACACGCATCTCACACGCTCTTATGTACAGAACCTCTGCCGGTACACGCACTACGCTTGGCAACAGCGCTCTGCTTGAGCATTGGGCAGCGTTCACATGCCTTTAACTTTTGCGAGCAGTATAATGCTGAAACACTTGCCTTAAGTTTGAAAGAAACAGAATAAATATAGGCAGCAATACCTTCATGAAGTAAGCTCTTTGCTACGGCCATAATGTTTACCCTAAAGCAATGTAATTTTGCACACCCATATTAATTTATACCCTCTATAATGTTGTCTACTTATAAATAATTTGGTCATAAAGGGAAACGTAGCGCTGCATTGTACCTTATTATCACTATCCCTTTGAAAAAGTTGAACTAGCGTGTTTAGTCCGTGATATTAGAGAATAACAGTAAAAACAACCGAAAAGGTCTCACTTTACTTACAGGATCTTTATTTTCCAGGAAATAAACTCGGTCCTGTATATGATGCTATTGTCTAACATTACGAGTTACAGGTTGTAAAGTGCAAGCATAAGGGCACGTAATGTTTTAACACCATAATCACACATAGATACAGTTGATTCCTGCCCTAAAACGAGGGCAAGAAGCTAAAGTTCTTAAACTTTTAAATAAATTTGGAGGTTGTAAACAAACAAAAAGTAAAGACATAAATTCTATCAGTTTTGCGCATTTTATACATTTAAGATATACTTTTCATATTAATGCCAGTCATGTTTATGCACAACATGCGCCCTTTTACAAGCTTTCTTTTATATCCGTATTTCCGACGAGTAAAGTAAAATATACCTCTGAAACCACCTGAAGAGGAACCACAAGAGAAACAAGGGAGACAGTGAGAACCTTGATTATGTTCCCGGACCCTTCTAAATAAGGGATAATTTTTAAATAAGATATTTATACCTTCCCCCCCCCCCCCCTCAGTTTAATAATTTCTTACGTTCAGGTTTACATTATTAGTGCACTAATGAAGCTACATACCTGAAAGTTTTACTGTTATTAATATCAGCTTAATAAATGAAACTATGAATGTAATTTACTTAATTCTAAACTGTTTATTTGACATACATTGTGATGCCGGGCACGGCGCACAACAATTTGACGATCGGGACCGAGCTACTTCACACCACATACCAGGCCGACGAGCAAGCAAAGGCACAAGGTCAACCTTCCCCACACCACACACGCGAGCGAACACGTGACTAACAACAATCAAGCGGCAACACAAAGGGTTTCCAGCGCCTTCGAGAAAGATCTGGCTAAACCATAGCCGGCGTTTTTGTGGAAATCGAGAAAGGTCCATGCGACGTCATCCCCGCTATATAAGGAGGGAGGAAATAAGAGAGAGTTACAACTACAGTTATAGACATGAGTCGGTCAGTGTGTCAGTAAGTGCGAGACAGCTGTGCGTGTGTCGTCGCATCGTGAAGAAGTTTTAACGAGCGCCGAGTCATTGTATACTCGGAGCTAGTGTGTGAGAGACAGAAAAAGTGAAAAAAGACAGTGAAAGGACTGAGTCAAATCTATGAGAAGAGAACAATTGTGAGTTGTAATATCACGAAAGACTGTAGACTGTGTTAACGGCAGTAGAAGAGAACTGTGTTTCTGTACAAAGGTTTGAAAGAAAATAAAGCGAGAAAAAATAATAATTGGACTGATTATGTCATTTTGTCACAATATTTTCAGTATTAAAAAATATATTTTTTTTACAAAGACATGATTAAAATGTAGGAATTTTTTAAATAACCAATACTTATTGTTGTAAATTAAACTTTAAAAATAATATAGGCAACATAGGAAAGGTTGTATTTCCTTAATTGTCTAGTTTCAACACAATATCCAAATTTTGTTCTGTATAAACCAGAATTTTCGCGAGATGTAAATACATTGGAACCAGGCGTTGAACTCTTGTGTTACCATGATCCAGCACTAAATCCAGATTCTTGTGCTATCACTCCCTACTGAAGACCACAACCAATACTTTTTGTAGTGTCGCTGTGTCACCAAAAGTTACAAACAACTTTCTGATCAAATAAGAGCACAGAGAATAAAATGTTATATTATTTTATACATCTCAGCACGTAGAATCAATCTCCTTCTAAGAGGATGACATTTATATCCCTTACATCCGGTATATTACTGAACATACCGAATGCCATTTTGATGTTCAAGCAATTTCCAGGAAAACATGTTCACAGCATCCCAACTAAACCAGTTCCAGTGAGAAAAAAAGACACAATGGCAGAAATCATCAGTGACTCAAAGATGCTTTTGAAAACTAACTGGATTTCCACTCCTACTTTAGTATTTATTAGGGTGACAAGAAAGTCGGTAAGCTTTGTGATTTTCCCACATTATTGACAAGAAAAGACAGATAAATGCTTTTAGAAAGCAGAAGCAACCTTCTGTTAAGAGTAGGTATCACTGGAAAGAATAGTGATTGTGACAGAGCTTAAGGACAGAAAGTACCATATGATAGACAAATAATGTGACAAAGTGACATTATCAGTCCGGTTACCTTTTTATTACTTTATTTTTCTTCTAAACTTTTGTACAAAATCACAGTTCTCATCTATTGATGTTAACACACTATATAGTCTTTCGTGATGTTACAACTCTCAACTATTTTCTTCTCGTAGCTTTGACTTAGTCCTTTCAGTGTCTTTTTCAGTTTCTCTATCTCTCATACATTAACTCCGACGATACAATCACTCGGTGCTCGTTGAAACTTCTTCACTTCGACAGAAGTACCTATCACGACGACAGCATCAATGCATACACACAGCTGTCTCGCACTCAGTCTATAACTAACTCTATTCTGCCATTTGCTCGCCTCCTTGTATAGCGGGTATGATGTCACACGGTCTTCTCTGGAACTTCTACAAACACGCCGGCCGCCGGATGCCTCCCGAAGGTTCCAGCAATCCTTTGTTAAGCGCCTCGCTCATTGTTGTTAGTCACGTATACACAAACAGTCGCCCGAGGCAGCCTGACCTTGAGCACCTCTTTGCTCGCCGGCATGGTATGTGGTTTGAAGTAGCTAAGTCCCTGACCGTCCTTTGTTGCGCTCCTCACCCGGCGTCACAATATTAAAAAATTGGTTAATATCTGGGGTTAGAGTGTAAAGGTGGGAATAGGGAAGACCGGAGGAAACTGGTTTGCAATAACAGACCTGCCTTTTGGCAGAAACTATAAATTGAGTTTTATATATGGACACTGTTTAACTGTTATGGTTTTGAATATCCCATACTACATAGCACGAGAAAGACTGCTTTTTAATTTTGCTCAGAGGTCTCTTTATCAGGCTTGAGGTTCTTTTGCATGCCATAAATCTATTACACGGGTTCACCAGCTTTACTTCCCTTCCGAAGGAAGCCATGCTAAGGTTTGTTACGCCCGAAAAAAAATAAAGCATTGCCCTCCGCCCAGTTTGAACCTGCGGTCTCAGAAACCAGAGGTTGTCATATTGCCCCTAGACCCGGAGGACGATTGGCAAAAACTGTGATTCATTAGTTCAGATATAGTAAAATTGAGCTGAGCTGATGTATTTAATTGAGATTGTTCTGACCGTTTCCATACCCAAGTTAGAAGGCGGAAGAGCTTTCATTCACATGGGTGAGATCCACACCGAAAAGAGAAATATAATATGGACTGCATGATCAAGCGGAATAATTTTCATAAGTAACCTTAGACTTTCTATGAATATAACTCACAGCCATATGTGAAGTCAGGTGCTCAGCTGAAGAAACAGAGTGGTTGGTACCCGGAAGGCTGATTCTGACAGTCTATCGTAGCCGCAAAATTTAATGGTGACTAATAGCGGACTATTACTATTCTTTTTCCTGTTATGCAAATGAATTTTGTGGGCGCAGATGATATTTATAGCATTGGTTTTACAGCTTGATTTTAGTGTATTTAGCTATACAACACAGTAAAGCATGGCAAGCCCATGATTGAATTTAGTATCGAGCCACCCGCCATCAAAGTTTGCGACAGTCTCTTTGGCCATTGTTGAACTAATAATTTGAGTTCCACTTAATAGTCTTTTCTAACTGATTATATTCCCATGGTTATATGGCATAATCATTTAAGCTGCTTGTTATACTTGACAACAATTCCTGTACAGTCTATGATGTCCTATCTCAAGAGTTTCTTGGAATGTTCTATCAGTCAAATGTCTTTAATGCGCATGCTTAAACTATCGAGTTATTTGTGGGCAGACAGCTTTTAGCTTAGGCTAATAAGAAACGAAATAACGGACATAATATTCCAATTTGTAAAGCTTGATGTACTGGAAAACTTAAACGAATAATTGGAAACATCTCTCAAATCCTACAGTCCAAAAGAAAAAAGAAATGCCTTTAGCATAAATTCACTACTTTTATAACTTCTACAAATTTTCAATTGTAAATTCCGCCTTTTGCTTGTAGTTTCCTAGCTTTATGAAATGTTCTATAAATGAATAAGAATCAAAAGGGCTTCTAAGTCTAGTTACAGAAAGCTCAATGTGTATTTTATTTTTCATGTTAATAAAACTAATTATAAGCTTTTTTTTTTTTTTTTTCCAAAAGTAAAAATAACTGAAATGTTTCTATGCAGAGGTTAGTTTAGGGTGAAAATCTTCACGTTACGTCGTTGAATTATGCAACGCTTAATGTGATGTTTGATATTGAACTAAATTTTCTTTCTGAGCTATACGGTTGACACATGCTGGCGAGCGGAAATATTTGGGAATTTTCCAGTATTAATAAAAGGAAAATTTATTAGAGATAAAAGTAATAATCCAATTACCAGAGTCAATTAAAGAATAGATGAAGACATATTTTCTCCAATACATACAGGATACACGTGTACACCTTCAGCAAAAAGAAAGTATTTTGTTGTGTAACGACGCTGCCAAATTACCAGGGTCCCATCAGCGTCACCGGTGTGCCAGAATTTTGTCCCGCAGGAGTTCTTTTACATGCCAGTAAATCTACTGGCATGGAGCTGCACCCTTAAAAACCATTGCTCTGGGCCGGATTTGAACCCGCGACCTTGGGATCAGTAGGGCAGCATCTAACTGAGCCACCCAGACCAACACACACGAGTCAACGGTTTTATACCGAATCTTACAGGCTTTTGATCACTAGCGATTTGTAGAAAGAAAATAAATGACAATTTAGTACATTTTTTTTCAAGTAGGTAATTGTATCAGAGCATTACAGATGCGTTTTCGTTCTGTAGTTTTCCCGACAGCACAAAAGACGGATTAGGTGTTCACCTGGGGAAGATTTAGATGCCTTTCATACTAGGGTTACTCCTAGTGTCGAACTGAAATCTGTTGAAAGATAATCCTGTTTGTCATACTATCGGAAAGACTCAACTTCAGCATTGGCTGTTTGATATTGTTAGCAACATTTATGGCGCCTTGTTCTGTACATATTATGAGTGGTTTAGTCAGACATATTATTCTTAATGTGTCTATTTTGGTACTTGTTGCTATTTTAGACAGTTATTAATGCTAATTCTATCAAGTTTTGTAGGTACAGATCATATTATTAGGTTTTAGAAGAAAACTAAAGATAAATCTGAACACCTAAAATTGTGTACAACCCCCATTTGAGTGGGGCGAGAGGATACGAGGGGTGGTCGGACCTGAGGAGGACGACAGCAGAGGGCAGGATCCCTAACAACTACACATAAAATCCCCGGTGTTGACTGGTACTCTGGTTCTTCTCCTCTCCTGCGGGCTCCATACTCAATAAGTAATTCCTCGTTATGGATCAAACATAAAAAGCTGCTCTGAAGCCATATAACCATAATACTTTTGTATGCTAGATGAACCTAATTTCTATTTCACAAAATTAATTTACATGCCTAAATTAACTATTCAAAATGGCGACACCCTGCTATTCTGGAACCAAGGTTTTCCTTAATATACCGTTTTTAAAGATATTTCAATTCCATTATTTTATTTTAAAGTTTAAGTTTGTTTGTAGGAAATGGCTAGGACTACTCATGTCTACCCAAACAATATTATAAATATATTTTCAAACCAGTGAAGCAATTTTTCTACTGTACTTTTCAAATGGGAAGGAGTTTGTCGTTCAGCGTCTCCAGGCTGCTAACCAATCGGAGTTCTGCTGTGTTGTCATATTGCTTTCCCCTTAAGTGGGGCTTGACGCTCACCAAGAAATATGAAGAGTCGGGGTAATGAGCTTGCAACGCTGTACATGTAAACGTATCTCATTGGCTGCAGATCAGAACTCTTTGGAAAGCACAGTAGGTAATTTAATCATAATATTCCAAGCAAAACTATCAAACAGAGGTGCAAAACTATGGTCAGTTCTCTAGATTATCTATATAACAACAAGCACAAGAGAGTTCACTTAAATCCCTTTAGCCGTGCTCGTACTGTTGAAGAAAAGGTTTACAAAAATGTGATTTGTAGGAAATGACCTTTAAAACTTTGATATCAAATGTTGGGTACCTTTGTAACTATCTACAACATGGTGTAGCATCTTGCCTTTTAAATCATTACTCTGAAACTAATTCAGATATTTAAATAGTTCTTTCTGCAAAATACACTTAAATATTTGCTGCGTCCAATTACACATATTTTTAAACATGGGTTAGTTGAAATTTTAAGCTGTAATTACACCTTAGCCGAAACTTCGGAGGATGAAAAAATAGTAAGAAAGAATGAAGGAAAAACTGCGAGACTCTCAAAATCGTGCTGGCAAAGTTTCGGCGACAATGGGCAATGTTCTTTTGCTCCAACCCTAAATTAAAGTTCATATAAGGTCCTTTTCATAATTAGGCTGACATCGCAACTAAGATGTTTACAGCAGTAAAGCGCAACTGACACCTATTATCACGTGATTTACTCCTCGTGGGGAAGATATTTTGATGTTTCTCATGGGCTAAAGGTAAACATTAATCGATTCCTACTGCACAAAAGCGGTGTAGCAACAAACTACTCCAGCCAATGGTGGAAACGATCACACGGAGTTGTTTGGATTGGGTTGGACTCGGCGCACAATGATGTCAATGGCAGATTGGGTGCGTCTGGGCGGACACGAAGAGCCCACTATCACTCTCCCTGGTGTAAGAGGAAGCCTCGGCTCCTCGTAGATCTCTTTGTTCACTCACAGAATATATTTTCTTCTGCCTTTTGTGCTCTAGAACAATTAAACAACCAGCAGATACCAATTTAATTCAATTAATTATTTATGGTTTGCTCTACAACAATCAACCAAACAAAAATGTTCAACGGACTACAATTTAATTCAATTAAGTTTCATTGGTGTTACTAGTGGGACAAATCCTTTAAAAACTCTCCAACAAAAAATGTTCAGACCCGTTATCATATGCACCTTCTTTTACTGTTTTGATTTTTGGAGGGCGTCCCCGAACATTTGACACCAATAAAAGTGCTTCCTGTATTACCTCAAATATATTTGAATAAACACCTTACAGTATTCTTCGATGGGAATGTGTAATGTGATATCGATGTGAAGGTATTGTAATGGCAGCAGCGGCGGCGGCAACACAGCAAAGGCTCGGGGCCGGGCTGCCTCACATCACTGGTCAAGCCGCCCCAAACCGCTCACACGAGCAAATGCGTTACAACAATCAGCGTTAGAACCAGAAAGGTTTTCGAGATTATTTCTTAGATGTCCGGTGGCCGGCGTTTTTGTAGAAGCTCAAGAAAAGTTAAAGTTCGAGAAAGGTCCGTGTTACGTCATCCTCGCTATATAAGAAGGGGAGGCAACGAGAGTATGGAGTTAGCCAGTTTTTAGTTTAAGTGTGTGTCAGCTGCGTGTGTACGGTCGCGTCGAAAGGAAGTTAGCGAAGCAGCTAATGAGTGTCGAGTGATTGTATCGCCAAAGTCAGCTGTTTGAGAGGCAGAGAAAGTGAAGAAAAACAGAAAATCATGTGTTAGGGATACGAGAAGAAAACAGTTGTCAGCTGTAATATCACGAAGGACTGAAAACTGTTAACGACGGAAAGAGAACTGTGTATTTGTGCAAAAGTTTTGAAGGAGAATAAAAATGATTAAAAAAGTAACTGGACTGGACTTTTGGCATTTTGTTACAATATTTGTAGTAGTTACCACGAAGTGGGTATGAGATTAAGGCATACATATAATCTTTATGAAATCGTAATGGGAAGAGAAACTCTTGTGACTCTTAACGCGTGATATTTTTTTCCTCCTTATAGGCTTCGCCTGCGTAGACCCAGGAAGCAGCATGGCGCCAATGAGTTATGGTGGACCTAAGCCTCTGGAGATGCGGGAGATTTGGTGTTGTGGTGTAGCATCGGGGCTTAACGTCTCCGCCGATTGTCAACTGGTCGAGCAAGGAAGCCACCACCGTCGCAGTCCTGCTTGGAGGCAATCCGCACTAAATCCCTCTAGTGATCTGATTTGAATAGCGGGCGTTAGGCGTCCTTTGCTCTACTTAATTAAGCTTGTTTGCTCCACTGAATACGTTAGCATTACACCTAGCTACTTCCAAGAGTTGATCTTTTTGCTGTCGATAAAGCTTTGGGATTAGGTCCTACCTTCCAGCTCCGGTACCTTTCCTGCTTCCGCAAACATTTTCCTGCTTTATGTGATTAATGCTCACGTTCAGAAAACCTCAGTATTACGGAAACAGAATATTCAACACGACTATCGAATGAAAAGCAGAATAGTATGTTTTTTATTAGATTGTTTGTCTCACAGCTTATCGAGCTGTTGTCTAAAGGAAACGATAAGCCACATTTGAGTATAGGGCCTATTATAAGTGTAATTTTATCACTTAAGGAGCTTTTACTAGCCTTTCCAGGTGTCTTAAAATAATTTTATATTGTATATACATGATTCCTACCATATAAACAATAGTTATTCGGGAGGTCATAGATTCGATTCCCGTGGCCCACCTTCCTGAACCATGGGTCACTAGGCGATGCTGGGAGGGATAATTATACACCCCCCAATTTGCTATCCTTCCATTTCGTTGCATTCATTTCATTCATCCTTCATCCCGTTGGTACTTTCTGGGTTGCAAGTGTCTGCGAAAGCGTTAGGTGCAGATTGGCAGGGATGATATGCGCACAGGAACTCTTTCTGTCCCTCATTGTCCGGGGATCCGGGTGGAACAGGGGGTGGCATCTGGGGGCGTTGGACCCCGCTCAGAGGTCCCCCTGAGTTGGCATCGGAAGACCTAAAGACTTCGAGGTGTCGCCAAACTTGGGAAATCTTAGGGACCTCTGTCAATGTCTGTCTGGATCTGGCCGCCCGGTGTCTTCTCTCACCTCATCCTTCCTCCCTGAGATGCCTGGCTTCAGTGCCGAACACCCTCCGTATCCCTATTCCTATATTCCGCTTTATTATTTTTCATCTAATTTAAGCAGGTTTCTAAGCTGTATAAAACAGTATAAATGAGATATAAAAAGTGATATTTCTTTAAGTAAAAACGTCAACGGCGAAAGTGCGGAATAGCTGCCTAGATTACTCGCTGATTTTGGTGGGACTGATTTCTGCTTTTTTCTGTCACTATGCATTAGTATGATTCTAGAACCACAGGAATATCAGGCCCACTTTTAAATGTTTTGTTTTTGAAATGCCAAAAATAGTACACACCGCATACTTCTTCTTCTTCTTTCCCTGATTACCCTCCCCTTTAAATCTATTTTTCCATTATTTGTTGGTAGTTGCAAGATTAACTGTGTAACCTCTAAGAGAGAAAATTCCACTGTGTGTATAAAATTTCTCTAAAGATTCTGCAGCGTGACATGGCCAGTAAAAAATCAATAAATTCTTAGGAAGTTCAAATGAAATCGAGAAAAAATTTAAATGGTTTTCTTATGTTTAAAAAATTATGTTTTAGCATTTTTAAATTCTCGGGATTCATACATTAGCATCCATAAAACTTGAAATACAAGCAGATTAGCATACAAATACAAAGTAGCTTAAAATTTGAAAGTTCGGTCTTAATGAAGAAATAGCATAAACATAAAAGTTCGATGTCTGGAACTGAAAGTTAGTACATACTGCTATCAGAAAATTGAGTACCTTTATACATATTAGCATTTTTAAGTTCTGCCGTCATATTTTCAGTATCGTGCAAATTTAATTCTATGCTGCCTGTATTTGCATTTCATATATAGTACCCTGGCAACGGCCACGGCGCACAATAGAGGACGGTTGCGGTCAAGCTACCTTGCACAAAATACCAGGCGCGGTGCCTGTCAAGGGCACTCAAGGTCAGGTTGCTTCGCGATGAGCGCGGCACTACAAAGGGATTTCGAGATTATTCGAGAGGCGTCCGGCGGTCGGCGTATTTGTAGAGGTTCCAGAAAGGTGAAGTTCGAGATAGGTCCGTGATACGTCATCCTCGCTATATAAGGAGGCGAGACGACGAGAGTAGTAGTAGTTACAGACATAAGTTTTCGCACAAATCAGCTTTAGGGTGTGTCTGTGTCAGCTGTGTGTGTACGGTCACGTCAAAAGGAAGATAGCGAAGCAGTTAATGTGTTTTGAGTGATTGTATCGTCAAAGTCAGCTGTTTGAGAGGCAGAAAAAGTGAAGAAAGATAGAGCGGAATGAGTCAAGGTTACGAGAGAAAAACAGTGCGAGTTGTAATATCACCAAGGACTGAAGACTGTGTTAACGTCCATAAAAGAGAACTGTATTGTCGTGCATTCATTTACAAGAAAATGAAGTAAAGAAAAGAACTGGACTGACTTCTCTCATTTTGTCCAGTACATTAAACACGTAATATATTAAAATCTGTTGTATTTCTTGTGCAG
Organism: Tenodera sinensis; assembly: GCA_030765045.1. NCBI lineage: Eukaryota > Metazoa > Arthropoda > Insecta > Mantodea > Mantidae > Tenodera > Tenodera sinensis. The sequence continues at coordinate 69,324,965 of CM060964.1, read as the reverse complement.
GAAACTTTTAACTTATAAAAAATGTGCAGTTTTTATCTCTTTATTTCCATTTGTATTTTTCTTTTCTTTTCTTGGAGGCACCAGTATTCTTCTTTTTGGTTTATTTTTTACCATAAACAAGCTATTTTACTATAAATAGCATAAGATTGTACGAAGAAATAAAACTTTTCCTTCTCTAGAATGGCAGATTAATTATGGACATTTCCTGAAGATTCTAGTTGTGTTGGAATAGAAGAGAAAGTATCTACAACAGATGACAATCCCTCATCAAATTAATAAGATGTTATTAACGTACTGAATAAAAATGAAAGTTCTTTCGACAAATGAAGTTGGTCTGCATCACGTACATGAAATACTAATCTTTATGCGAGAGAGCACACCACCATACATCCATCATTCACAAATCAGAAGAAAGTATTTCAATCATATATCCTTCATACTCACTAGCCATAAATCATGTCATTTCAGTAGAAGATTGTTTTCTTTTTCTTGCCTTTTAACACACGCGGTGAGTTACAAAGGAAATGGAGAACATTCCATAAGGTTAATTTCTTGAGTCCGGTATATAATCTGGTAGAATGTTAATCACTAATGACCGGCAAGAATAATCATCTATATATTGTTATTCTATTTAAGCGTATACATATTTACTCACTGGTAAGGTTGCGACTATTTTCTTTTCTGTGTAGGCTGCCAAGACTGAGTTAGCACCCCTATAAATACAGTATTAATAACCATTAATACAGTAAACTACTGATTATAAACTTTAAGTACAATAATGTGTATCTAAACTAAACAAAATACAAAGTTTACACTTTGCTCTAGGCTAGTTCGATTATACAAGTGTTAGGGGTATGAGTGCGTGGACTTTAATGGTTACTTCTTGACGTTAAGCTGAAACATATATTCATCTACCATTTGTTTCTATAGCAGGGCTGACAAACGTTTCTCAGCAGGTGTGAAGACATTCCCCTGCTTCCCCTCGTTTCGTAACCACGAAAGCGGAAGAGTGAGCGAGTGAGTGAGAGAGTGAGTGAGCGAGTGGAGTGGAGTGGACTGGAGTGGAGTGGAGTGAAAAGGAGTGGAGTGGAGCGGAGTGGAGTAAAAGGGCCCATCAACAGCAAGGTCATTTGGGCTCGTCCTCTATAGTTCATGGTTGCTTAAATAAAAAGATTGCCCACATCTCACGATTCCTTTATCGTTTACTTCTGTAATTAGCATAGAGAATAAATTCGTGAAGATACACTTGACAAGTGCACAACTTTGACATGTGTGCAGAGCGGAAGGTCAGGAATGTTGACAGTAAAAACTACGTGATCAGGTCTCGTGATGACTGCTCAGAAAGAAAACCAGCCCTAATCTGCTTTGGACTTTAACTCGTAGGTGCGAACACGTGCATGGTAGCGGAAGTCGATTAGTTAACAAAAGATTTGCCTGTTCAGTCTTACTCTGTTGCCAGACTGTGCAGATAATGTGTTCAATAATGTTGACTTATCGTATATATCTTTCACGATAGATGAATTTGCTATTGCAATTTTTATTCGTCATATTTGAATCTACATCATGCGAAATCTGCATAGTCATTCTCCTAACATTTTGTACGTAGGTATATGTGGATATTTTTTCCTCGTTATACTCAGTGACATTGGACAACACCACAGCAGGATGAAGACAGCGCCCGCAGCAAACAGCATATATGGTATTTGGTATCTGTTTTTATACATTTTAAATCGTAATCAAATCTAATTAATTAAAAATTGCTGTAATTTTTTATTTCAGTTAAAGCTTCAGATAACCATTTAAACCTTATCATCTTTGTTGAAGATTCAAGTAAATAAAATCAAAACAATTACTGTCATCTGAATTGCCTAACATCGTATTTTGTGAGTGTATATATATGACACTACTACTATGTCTGGCCCGGTAAGTTAGGAGTTGTCAGACGGAGCAACTGAGCCCGCCTCGGTAGCGTGATGGTTAGCGTATCTGCCTCACGTTCAAGAGGTCGCGAGTTCGAATCTTGGTTTTTCTCCGAGGTTTTCCCTACCCTGAGAAGACGAATGTCGGGTAACTTAAAGCTCCATGGACCTCGGGCTCATTTGAGCATCATTTCACCCATTTCATTTCATTCATTCGTCCGAGATGACACAATGTTGGAGGACGTTAATTTAAAAAAAAAAAAAAAAAAAAAAAAAAAAACGGAGCAACTGAAGCACACCATTGCACCGCCCGTAGACCATATTGGGTCCTTTGTGCTTCCAACGTCAAATCCCCGGGAGAAATGGTAGACCCGAAGCACGACCAGATCTGGACGACGATGTGCGCTAGCAAGGACTGGATCCCTAACAATACCAACCTGACACCAAACCTGATGGGGGTTAGTGCTGCCTTAGTCGCCCTCAACAAGCATTCAAAGGAATAAAGTGATTTCCAGCAGTCCTGTCAAGCGCTAGAGAGAAATAAATATCTCCATTGTGTAAACTCCATCGTCCTGCCGCAACATACGATAGCAACTGTCGCCACCTGGTCCTACATCACTGAAACAAATGAAAGGAAATAAATGATGGAAAGGAAATGTATGATAGAATGGGAGCTAGCCAAGCATTTGTACCCAGGGAAACCACGGAGAAACACACGGTCATAGTGGTTGGTCCGGTGGAAATTGTACCCAGGACCTCCCGAATGGGAGCCCTAATCTTTACCACTGAGTCATTTCTCGGGCAGACCTGCTAAGTAAAGATACTCTGGGTATATCCGTGCTCATTTTTAGCATTACCTTTACTAGTGTGCCAAAAATGTGCGCAGCAGGAGTTCTTTTACAGCAGACTGTAGCATCTAACAGTCTCTACTGCTGTTGTCTGAGCAAGCACAGGGTTCTGTGTTAGAAACATGTGTCAAATGTGTCGACTTGCACAGCTTCAATTTGATATTACCTTTCCTGTTTTTGTCGTCAGATGAAATCGCGGAATACTTGCAACATACAAATTTAATTTGCCTTTACCTGATGTTAGACTGCGAGTAAGAAACCCATAAAAATGTGAACGTATTGTCTAATGAATCAAACAGCTCATGATATATTTGTAGACCAGTTTGACTTCAGAAGATATTACAAATGGCAGAGAATAAATTTGGTATTAAATAACTACTTATAGACTATAAACAGATAATCATTGATGATATTTATTTTACATCGCCTTGTTTGGTCCCACAAACTTAGTGAGATATTTGATTAAGTAGTGTATTATTCAATGACCTATTGAGTCACTTTGTTTGTTTGTTCCCCCCCCCAATTTAACGTTTATATCAATTTAACCCAATAGAGGAGTGAATTTGGCGACTAGCGAATTTGATTCCGGGTGGAAAATCTGATATTTTTGGCAAGAGACACCGAGAGACCGATATTCAGGTCATGCCCCAATCTTTGCTTTATTTTTATCATTTATTTAGCTACCTGACTATCTGCCTTCCTGCCCGCCCGTCCGTCCGTCCGTCCGTCCGTCTATCTGATTATTTATTTATTTATTTACTTAGTCTACTTTAGTTGAACGAGTCTAACACAATGATGCATAAGATGGGATGACTTTCGTCATGTAGAAGACCTGCTCACATTTCTTTTCTAAATGCCCCACCTATTGGTAAAGGTAGATACCACAAATTTGTGATGTCAGCTCAAAGAATTGACATACTTTATAGTATCTTTACAAATATGCAAGAAATTTAAAAACAAAATTTGGGACAGTCATTTGGACCTGTTGGTCCAGCCTTTTATGCAACTTGGAATCATTCTCCTCCTCTCTCCCTGCAGAGTCGCATGTTGGGAATGGTCGTACTTTATGGCGATACAGCGCTAATAGAACAGAAGTTTCTTGGACGTCAGTCAAACCAAACAATAAAACAGCGGCATGGGTTAAATCTCGAATCGCCTCAAGTGGTAACCCTGGTCTAGATTAAAGAAATTAATATAGGTGAGGTTTTACTTTTTGCAAAGAAGCTTGAAATACAGCTGATGGAAGTTATAAGTATTCTCGTCTCGTTTCCGGGACCACCAGATTGATGGCGCAGGCAAGTTCGCACCACTGAGAGGAATGGTGTAATTTTGGAATCGTTAAAAACCCCGTCCTTACTTGCGCATGTCGTCGTCCGGATTTGCTCATCCTTTGGACTCTGCTTCATCCCTTCCTCCCAGGTCACATAAGACAAAAATCTTATGTTATGCACTCACATGAATTTCTCCACTCGCTTTCGTACAAACTATACTTAAAATACTTATTATTCCATCTACTTCATGCTAATCTAGATAAACGTTAATAGACATGGTTTTATTACGTATTTTCTTGTGGGTTCAATGGGAATAGGAGAATGTATTAGGTTCAAGCGATAGCCAAACCCCTTAAGAGCTGGTCGCTATGTGATGACTTGGAGATTAATTTCTCTTTGCATGGTAAGGACATAAAAAGAATGACTTCCTGTTTGAGAAAAGTAGATATTTGAAAATTCAAACCAATAAAAAAGACGACCTCGAAATGGTTATTTCTAAGAGAAAACCTATTTAACATAAAATGTGTGCTTTAACGAGGTCTACATATTTTGGGCAGTAAGATTTTGTCTTTCCCTTATGGTTTATCAGTTATGCAAAAGTCATACAGAATGAAGAGGACTTTGAGGATATTCCCAGAAAATTTAAAAGATACATTTCATTTGGCATGAAAAGCTTTTAAACATATGGCATTTTAGGCCGTTTCCATTCTAAACCCTTAAAACCCGATGAAAATTCAGAGGCTATTTGCGTATTTGGTACAACCAAGCTGACTAGTTACTGGAGAAATCAGAGAGATAAACCTAAAGTTGCGACCCTAAGAAAGGAGGCATTCTGCAGTGACGGAGTGGGTGGAAGAGGACAGAAGACTGCTGTGTAGTGACCTGTGAAATGATGTAAATGAAAGGGCACTAATTAGCAAAGCAGAATGCGTGTATCAACAACAATTAGTGTTTAAGATAACATAGGTATTAAATTCATAGTTCCGTAATACATTTCTTAATTTCATTTCCCGAAACACCCATGTTCAAGACCCTCCCAATTTTTGGCTATAATTCCGTTAAAATGGGAGGGGGTCTTTTTGGAGTAAAGATGGCATTAGATGCCTTAAAAGATCTACTGACCTTTTCATTAACGCGTATCATATGCATCACAGTACTGGGACTACAGGGAGTGTTGAGATATGTGGTTAAGGGCAGCGTACGGATATGACAGTTTTACGACTTTCTAGCAGGAGGTTACCTGCAATACGCTTTGATGGCGTGTTACTAAAGTGTTACTAACGGTATAACGCGGCCATTCCAAAGTAACAAACATAAACGTAAGTGAAGCTGTAGAGCGAATTTGTCCTCGTAAACACCCCGGAGGCATTTTGCTTCATTTGAAATGATCACAACAGGGAGCGCTTTCGGATGTTATCATCTTTATATGCTGTTCTAAATGCATTAAAAGTACTTTGGCGTATTACTGTAGTTCAGATTGCTATTTTGTCACTCTCTCGCCATCATAACCATTACATACAGACCATGGTTTAGATTGTAAGTAGACCCTATCTATCTTTAGTTACTGTTGGTCCAATCATGCCGTTCTAAATTTTCCCAGATCTCTTTCCATATTATCCAAAGCTCAACAGTATTTGTTGTTCTAATATGCAGATACAGTTGTTTTTATCTCTTCATTTTCTTTCCTTTATTAAACAAATTTCCAAGTCATCCCTTGTATTCTGAGATATTGTAGCCCCAGAACGAATTTATTTGTTGCCAAGAAAGAAAAAGAAAGAGAGAAAGAAATTACGAGAGTGACCGCACACTACATAGATATATTCTGGTTAGCATCCCCCAGAAGCAAGGGATGAAGTGAGGGCACCACACGAGGTCACATGCGGCAGGCAAATAGGTCACAGAGACGCGCGGAAGTACTTAATATTTCCAAGCACTATGGCTCGTCCCACAGCCAGACCTGCCAGAGACGACGAACAAGCGACCCGTCGACCTGGCAGCCTTCCAGTACCCACTGGGTATATTCTTTCCATTGCTCATGCACCCGTGCCATCTGACAGGCACTGCCATATATATGTACTACGAACCTAGAAGCATACCTAGAGTTGTAAAACTACCGTAGGCTACCATAGACTATCGTAAGCGTAGACTTCGGTAATTTTTCTAGTAGAATTGGTCGGTTAGGAACCTACTCTCATTATCTGTAAGTTAGGCGTGTTGTATACCTATCGGGCGTTACCTCATATCGATGGCGTTGTTAGCGTCTGTTGACCATGTTTAACTAGATTCCTTTAGAAACCGGAAGCGTTGAACTTTGAACCTTCTTGAAACTCAGACAGGACATATAAAGGGCAACTTAACCTACGGAACAATAGTCTTCAAAATAATTTTGAAGCTCCTCTAAGTATACCACAGTTCAGATCAAAGATGCTCATAATGATCACAAGTAATTTATTTTGAACCGAAGAGTAGGTAAATTTTTTACTTTGATCATAGCGACCTCACTGATGATCACAGTTTGTGTTGATCATTATATTTGAATTTCTTATTAAATTTCTTAATTCGTTGTATTTTGTATTATGTTTCTTGTCCTAACAATGCTACCAATACTGTGCGTAATCCATTTACTACGTCATTTATATACTATACCAAAACTACCTAACTACCTAACCGTAGTTTTGGAAGAGTGCAATTCTAAGTCCACCTGAAAGATGAGTAGGAAATGGAATAAGGGGGAAATGACGGAAAGGAAATCGTGATATTAGAATAAGCACCCCAACATTCACCTAAATGGCCAGGGGAAACCATGAAAAACCCAAGTCAGAGCGCGCGATCAACGGGGATCGAACCCGCGGCCTTTTGAATGCGGGCCACGGACGTAACCACCTGAACCATTCCGCTCGTAAGAAAGAAAGTTTCCAATCTACTATGCCTTAGACATCATGTCTAAAGGAAAGGGAAATATGCTGAGCAAATATTCTGTTTTCAACGGGATTTTTCGTTTGTTTATTTATAAATTTACTTTTATTTTTGAGTACTTATCCGAAAGATGCAAATCTTACGATGAATGGTCATATTTATTTTCTCTGTTGTTTAGGTATTTAATGGTGCATCTCAAACAAAAATTCTATATGGAGTAATCATTTCCGGATCGCTTGAATGGTTAATGTGTGTGTGCGTGTGTGTGTGTGCGTGCGTGTGTGTGCGTGTGTGTGGGTGGGTGTGGGTGTGTGTGTGAGTGTGTGTGTGTGTGAGTGTGTGTGTATGTGTGTGTGTGTGTGTGTGTGTGTGTGTGTGTGTGTGTGTGTGTGTGTGTGTGTGTGTGTGTGTGATGCATGTAAAGCAGAACACCAAATCAACAACTGGATCAGTACCAACCTCTATACCTCAGTAATAGTTACACCCTCAACAGTTGCAACACAAAAATTATCACTCAGTTCCCCGACCTGAAACATGGAAAAATGTTTGGTTTGCTATCTCCCATTAAAGGATTTTGCTTTTAATGCCGAATATGTGAGGCATTGTCATAGCAAAGAGACTACATTTTGAATTTCTTCTAGACAGCCTTGAAGCACCTCTCACTCTGGTATGATAAAAATCGATAAGATACTTGTTTTCTTGAGCCATTTTCTGGGTTATTTATTGTTTACGTGCCGAATTAAATAGAAGATACATAGTTCAGCATTTAAACGTCTTTATTGCCTCATCCCTCCTCAAAAATTAAGTTTTGGCCGCATTATACTATATCAGAGCCTCTCAGGGTGCATGCACCGGTGCATTGTACGGTGCAAGGTGCAAAATGCGGCTACGAAAAGTTGACCTTTGAAGCAATATATTTCTTGCTTCGGCGTTGATACTCCAGTTTGAAGCAATATTACTTCTCGTCGATGTGAACCCCGAAGCAGGATCACACTGTTGTCGGTCAATTGTTGTCCACTGTTTGAATCGACAATGCTCTCCGCCGCTTAACAGTATCTGAAAGCTCCTTTGAATTTGCCCTTTTGCCGTCGATAGAAGCGATGAAGATTCTCTCTCTCTCTCTCTCTCTCTCTCTCTCTCTCTCTCTCTCTCTCTCTCTCTCTGGATTTACGTGAGTGTTTTCGAAAAGATGACAGATTTTGAGTATAACGACTTTTAATGAACAATCGGTTATTTTACTCTTTTCATTGGAGATATTGCCGACCAATATAATGTATTTTCGTATAATTAACCAACCAATTAACATTATTTGCATTTACAAATAAACTTTGAGATGGCCAGTTTATGTCCGTTTGTTTTTAAGTCATATGACGTGCCGTGAAAATAAAGGGTACATCTGTACCTTCAACAGACTGTTAAACAATGTTCGTTTTGCTCTCTGAAAAGAAGCCAAGCTACGTGATGAAATCCGTTGGTACAATTATTATGTTTAAATGCTTAACTTTTTAAAAAACAATACTGAACAACAAATTTCAACTTTTGTTTTTGCACTCGAACGAAAATAGGTGACTTTGTATATATTAGTTACGCTAAACTCAAATCTGAAATCCAAAATTCTCTATCACGTACCGTTTATGGAGAAATCGGATTCAATGTTTTTAAAAAATAACGCCTACAATAGATGCAATTAAAATATTGTAAATTAATCCCGAGGTGAAATAATTTCATATAGCTCAACATTATAACGAAAAAGGTATGCAGAATCCATAAATTACGGTTAAAGTGAATTATTAATTTTACTCACTTTTTACAAAAAAACACTTTCGAGGAGACTTCCGCTTGTAGTTGACGTCAGGAACCTCCCTTATGAGCTACCAGCAATAGTCAGCTAACATACCATAGGTGACAACTTTCCGCTGTATCGCTTCTCCATGGCACTTAAATCCTGATGAAACCGTTCTCCGTGCTTATCACTCACAGACCCCAGGTTGGGAGGGAAGAAGTCCAAGTGCGAGTGCAGAAAATGTTTTTTAATCCTTTGGCTGCCAAGATCCGATTAGGTCCGATAATTTTGTCTTTGAATAATGTGATGATCCGATCCAATCCGATCTGCCGAGGGTGGTTTTTCGCGTTCAAATAATTTACAAATTATGCAACAGATGGCCTATGTGTCCACTTCTATCTAATCTACGATATGTAAACTGTGCGTTGGTATCATTGTGCGCTGTGTATACTTAAACAGGTTAATTTGACTTTTAATAGCAAATCAGGTCTATTGTTTTAATGATCTAGAAAGCACTGGCACAAACAGCATTTTTTGTTAAAGAATGCTCTTCTCCAACATGTAGAAACCTATTTAATTCTTCCATTCTAGCGTCCTCTATGATCTCATATCTGTACTCATTAATAGTGTCTTTCAACAGATGATTTATCTCACACATGTAATTATTGTACTGCAGATGAGATATTTGACTCTATCGTCACGACTTTCAAATAAATGAATGAATAAATAACTGAAAGAACGAACGAACCAACGAATGAATGAATGAAGGAAGGAAGGAAGGAAGGAATGAATGAATGAATGAATGATGGAATGAATGAATGAATGAATGATGGAATGAATGAATGAATGAACGAACGATCGAACGAACAAAGGAACAAACAAACAAACCAATAAACAAACAAATAAATAAATGAGTCGTGAGTGAGAGAGAGTGAGTGAGTGAGTGAGTGAGTGAGTGAATGAGTGAGTGAGTTAGTGAGAGAGTGAGTGAGTGACTGAGTGAGTGAGAGAGTGAGTGAGTTAGTGAGAGAGTGAGTGAGTGACTGAGTGAGTGAGTGAGAGTGGGTGAGAGAGAGTAAGTGAGTGAGTGAGTAAGTGAGTGAGAGAGTGAGTAAGTGAGTGAGTGAGTGAGTAAGTGAGTGAGTAAGTGAGTGAGTGAGTGAGTAAGTGAGTGAGTGAGTAAATAAATAACGCAAGCTCCCACTCCAATTCAAATGGACTTCCGGCATCTTTGCCTTCTTTGGAGCAGGTTGCTTCATCATTAGCAGTTATATTGCAGCTATCTGTTTCACTGCTAAGCTGGCTATCAACTCAGGCTTCCACGATTGTTGGCTCTGCAGCGTTCGAGCTGAACCGAGCTTGACCGACTCTCCACGATGCACGGTGCAAGGAAGTTCTGCACCTTGGATTGCACCGCTACGATTCTAAGCTTTGAGAGGCCCTATGCTATGTGTATGAGAAACTGCACGCGCTATCACTGCAGGTAGTGGTAACAGCTATCTTGTTTACCTCTCCTGAACCAACTGTCTTGTTTTTACGCCTACCGAAAAAAAACCGGGATCTCAATTCCCGAGTGCACTTTAACACAACATTCCAGGAAAAATATTCTATAGAACCACGAAAACAGCAAGAATGTGCCTCCAGGGATTCTTGTAATGGTGCATTTACCCGTACTCAGTCAATTCCTTTGATCTACTTTTCTCTTGTACCTTTTGTCTTTTGGCTTATGCACTATCTACAAGTATGGACCATATTTCCCATTTATGATTAAGAGGAGGATATACGTGGTTCGACGCCCTAATTGACAGAAGTAATCACTGCCTTGTTTCCAAATTCAGCATTAGAAAATTATAAGCCCTTAAAACGACCGTAATGTGAAACATTATTTTAGCATACTAACGCTATGAACATGTGCTAAACAATTTGTAAACCGTCATATAGCTCCAAAGCTACCAAGTTGCTTAGTTATGTCATGCCTGTAGCATCAACTCCTAGACCCACACGTGTCAATGTAGGTTCATTGTAAGCCTTCTTTGTTTTTAAACTAAATCCTCACAATCCTGAATTGTAAAACGAGGTCTAAAAACTTGACATTGCGTTTTTAATTTTTCTCATTTTAGTTCATCTTTCTTTCTGTTACTTATTACCCACTGTGCTTTCACGCGTGTTACTAGTTTACAAAATCTGATGTGTTGCACTCACATGACTTTCTCTACTCTTGTACTAACCATTCTTACAAAGTCTTATTCTTATATCTTCTTTGTGTTAGTTGAGATAAACATTTGCAGAAATTATCTTATTGCTTATTTCCTTGTAGGTACAAGGAGAATATAGGAATACAGTAGGCTTTGAGCGATAGTCATATCTTTTAAAGCTTTTAAATTTCGTTCTCTTTGCACGGTTAACTTATAAAAAAAAAAGAATAATGATGTTCCATTTGACGGAAGTGTGTTTTCTAAAACTCACACAAATAACAAGGAATATCTCCGAAATGGTCACTCTACAGAAAAAAAAATTTAGACATAGGTTGTGTGTTTAGCAAGATCTTCATATTTTGTACAGTAAGATCTCTTACGGTTTACCAGTTATGCAAAAGTCATCCAGAGCAAACAGGACTGCATGGGCTATAGCCAGAGAATTCAAAATATACATTTCATTTGTCATAAAAATATCTCAATATATGGCATCTTAATCAATATTGTTATAGGCTTATAGCTATTTTCAAGAAAATATTTTTTGCTCCAAAAATTTTCCATGTAAAGGGTAGTTTAGGGTGGAGCAATCTTCTTCAAAATCTTCGTGTCACATCCTTGAAAGACGTTAAACTTAAATACTAACTTTGGTTTTTAACCGACTTTTCGTTTTTGAGTTATGCTGTTCAGACTGACAGACTGACATACAGCCACACAGACACACACATACACACACACACACACACACACACACACACACACACACACACACACTCACACACACGCACACTCACACACACGGACCTTTTTGTAATCTTTTTTTTTTTTATTCAGGGGGGCTCAAAACGTATATTTCCGGTGAAATATTGACATCGATTTTTAGGTGGAATACAGTACTTTCTCTACATGCTATACGTAGTAGAGAAAGTAAAAGAGTAGTTAATATTTGACAACAATCAGCAGTAATCAAAAAGTAGTTTGGATATTACTAAACAAGTCGATATTAAATTTGAAGTTTGTATTGTGATATTCATGGTGAGAAGGTTAGGCAGCATACGTGCCGTAAACAACATTTGATTGTTCATTAAAATCAATAAAAATAAACGTATATCCTAGGAGTCTAACAATGTATCCCCATTTGCTGCGATGTGACTGAAGATAATCCATCCAGCCAAAAGAACCACCCAAACCTCGCACTTCGCATTTGTCTCCATGTCTCCACTTAATATATGTTTTGTAGACTTTTTTCGTGGTTTAAAACATTATTTTAACATTATATATTGTCACCGCGCTCGCCGCATCTAATTACCGACAACAGCAGTGTCACCCATCGCATTATTGTCGGCACTACCGCAAAGGAGCCGAAGGAAAGAGACAGAGCATGGCCGCATTGTTGGGGCGCTTGCCGAAAGAGAGAAAAGGATAGAGACTTCGAGAATCTTCTCTGCTTTGTATCTCGCCGCAATAACTGAACGTTCCTGAAGCTTCCAGAATAGTGCCTGGGAGATATAAATAGCGGTAAAGTGCGACAGAAGGGTCAGTCAGACGTATGTGAAGGTTGAGTAGTCGTGCCGACGGAGACGGACAGATGATGTGAAGCGTTGTGCCGACGGAGAAGAGTTAGCTCTTTGTGTTACGAATTCGGAGTCGTGCTGTTGGAGAATCGGAAAGACTTTCTTGCTGTTGCAACGAGTGTACAAGTTACTGTTTACGGAAATAAAAGTGTTTCTTTATCTCGACTACATCTGTCTACTTTACTTCACACCCACACCCAAAAAGTCACACTGGTGTCAGGAGTGGGATCCGTCGAATTGCTTCTAGTTTCGTTACATCGTCGTTAGAAGTTGCAACGTTAGAACCAAGATGGAGGGAGATTCGGAAACCAGGATGATGGCAATGATGAAAGAATTATTGGCCGAAATGAAGACGGCAAACGACAACCTCGCTGCCAAAATTGAAACGTCATACGACAACCTCGCTGCTAAAATGGAAACGTCATACGACAACCTCGCTGCCGAGCTGAAAGAGATGAAGACGGAGCTATCGGCGAAAATTGATGGCGAACTGATTGGCGTGACGGAAGACGTGGAAGAACTCGGCGAAAAGGTGGTAGACCTCTGCCAGCACGTGGACGTCGTGGAGGACGACGGGGAACGTCTTGGCGCCCTGGTAGTAAGAGTTGACGAGAGCGTCAAAGTACTGGATGCCAGGGGCAGACGGAATAGCGCGGAGCCGGGGAGGGAGCACCTAGTGGCCGAGGCGACAGTTGCGCCCGTTTCAGATGATGTGAGGGAAGACGTGAAACAACTCGGCGAACTGATTGGCGTGACGGAAGACGTGGAACAACTCAGCGAACTGATTGGCGTGACGGAAGACGTGGAACAACTCGGCGAACTGATTGGCATGACGGAAGACGTGGAACAACTCGGCGAACTGATTGGCGTGACGGAAGGCGTGGAAGAACTCGGCAAAAAGGTGGAAGACCTCTGCCAGCATGTGGACGTCGTGGAGGACGACGGGGAACGTCTTGGCGCCCTGGTAGTAAGAGTTGACGAGAGCGTCAAAGTACTGGTTGCCAGGGGCAGACGGAATAGCACAGACCCGGGGAGGGAGCACCTAGTGGCCGAGGCGACAGTTGCGCCCGTTTCAGATAACGAAAGTGTACGTCTCGGGGAAGACAAAGGGGCAGTTCAGGGACGTCATCGAGGATCCTCTGGAGGAGTGTGTCGGGTACGTAACCAAACAGGATATGACGTGGAAGACGATCAGCAGGGAAGCGCACAAGCAAACGAGCAACACGCGAGAACCGACTTGGCGTGTGACATGGGGGGACCGTCAGAGCCATCCAATCACCTGACACATAGTGCCGTGAACGGAAGAATGGTGGACATCATCTTGGACGGCAGGATACAGGAGAGGCCGTGCCGAGCACGAGTGAACACGAGTGCAGCGGTGGACGCGACTCGCGCGGATGTGGTGGGGTTTGTTGCCGGACCCATCGGAAGCAAGGTGGCTGCGAAGGTGCGTCAGAGAGGTCGGCGGACATGGTACCTAGTGAGCCGTTTCCAAGTGCGCAGGATGGCCCGTCAACACACCAGGAAGAAGGGCAACTGGACGAGGGACCGTCAAGACCGGCGGTACTGTTGCAGAATTTCGAAGCAGGATGGCATACATCGTCCTACCCGGACCAAGGGACACTATCCAACAGTGATACCTAGGATCGTGCCTCCTGGAGAAGAGGTTCGATGGGTTAGTCCGCCGGGGCGCAAGGGAGATGCCGCAGTGATAGTGCTGGTCGGGACGACCAGCTCTGAGGAGGGAGCAGTGTCGCCGCGCTCGCCGCATCTAATTGCCGACAACAGCAGTGTCACCCATCGCATTATTGTCGGCACTACCGCAAAGGAGCCGAAGGAAAAAGACAGAGCATGGCCGCATTGTTGGGGCGCTTGCCGAAAGAGAGAAAAGGATAGACACTTCGAGAATCTTCTCTGCTTTGTATCTCGCCGCAATAACTGAACGTTCCTGAAGCTTCCAGAATAGTGCCTGGGAGATATAAATAGCGGTAAAGTGCGACAGAAGGGTCAGTCAGACGTATGTGAAGGTTGAGTAGTCGTGCCGACGGAGACGGACAGATGATGTGAAGCGTTGTGCCGACGGAGAAGAGTTAGCTCTTTGTGTTACGAATTCGGAGTCGTGCTGTTGGAGAATCGGAAAGACTTTCTTGCTGTTGCAACGAGTGTACAAGTTACTGTTTACGGAAATAAAAGTGTTTCTTTATCTCGACTACATCTGTCTACTTTACTTCACACCACCAACAAAAAATCACAATATCAACTGCAGAACATTCTAGGTTTGTAGTAATTCAATGAAAAACTTCACAATCTTATTTTCTAACATGGACATAGCCACTGTTGCTAGGTGTATTTTCGTTTAAACAAATGACTGGATTTACGTGGTTACGCAAAGGCCTCCTACGTAATTGGCTTCAGGACATTGTGGTGTTGCATAGCTCAAGGATTATAAAGAACTGGTTGTCCAATGGGTGTGTGTATTCAGATGCATTTAACACGTGGCAAGTAAGCATATTATGCTTTACTACAATAATTAAAAGACAAGAAAAGGAAGCGTTTCTTCATTATAGTGTGCCTAAAGACAAAACTTATTAAGGATAAGAAGTTCGGTTATTAATTTCCCGAAGTACAGCCATTGTTGAATCTTCCAAGCGACAGCTCAAGCGAAGAGGAATACAATGGCTTTGTTATCTCCCGTGGAATTTTTCCGTTAAGGTTCCGCTTTACAACGGAAATTAAATACCATCCAGTTTAAGTAGAAACTTTCCCAACATTTTTGAAAATGCCTCTTCTTTAAATTGGATTTCTTTTTCTAAGATGAACTGATATCTTTGACATTTGTATTTATTTATTTTCATCCTTTGAAACCTAAGCATGTAATGTGGTACAACGAATAGCAAACGCAACGCCGAAACTACATACCTATAAGAGAGTCGCCTCATATATTATAGCAACTGTGTTATACAGAGTGTCCCACTTGTTATCGGCCCCTGAATTTTGCTTGAAAAAGCCAAATTAATTACCATAATTTAATATAATTTGTACCTTGTCCTAGTACTGCAGCTGTAGTGGTTGAGAGTTATTCGTGACTGAATACAACACAGTGTGAGTTAATATGCATTGGAACAGAATGTATGTTTATCACCCGCAAACGCTAGAAATTGAGTCCATCTGTCATTTTTTTAAGTTTGGAGTCCAAAACCTTCCACCATTCAATGTTAGTTGAAGAAACTAGAAACATTATCGGACGTTCATGAAGTAGGACTATCCTAACAGAACGGCACAAGACATGAAACTTAGATCGCTCCTCTGACTGAGCGGGATGGCTTGGGCATGTAGTGTGGGCAGTGTCGGGCAGATGGCGTGGATGACTGCGCATGGTAACTGCTGTTCTCGACGCTGGGTGGCGTCTGGTGGCCCTTGTCCTCCGTCGAGGGTGGGAGGACGCTTCGTGCGATACCGACCCGGACCCGCGGTGTGATGCTGGCTGCTTGGCGGGGCCTAGCGCCGGGATTAAGGCATCTCAGCACTGGTTAGGGACTTCCGCGCGTCTCTGGTGGACCTGTCTAGCGAGTCTGGTAGCACCCGTTCGGTTCTCTCATTTATCCCTGCCTCCTGGGGGATGGTAGACACAAAAGACCTGTGTAGGTCGACGTGAGCGAGGTGACCCCTGCGTACTGTGCCCTTTACCTTTACCTATTTAGATCGCTCCTCACCCAGGGGATCCGTAAACTATCACAGTAAATTGGTAATTCCATATTTATTTGTTTACGAACTCCAAAAGAAACACTGTATTATTTGCAACCTTCCTACACAGGTAGGTAACGACTTCAACTTGATAGTCAGTGTCAACACCAGTGATCAAAAGCAATAACACCAAAGCACGTGTCCATACAATTAGAGCTGAACAGCGGGCACACGCATGCGCCCACAACGCCAAGAAAGTTCGTGGTGGTGTCATGTACTTACCATGCTTTTCACACACCAAAGTATGTCCATAGCAAATGTTATTAAATTATTAACCTTAGTTTGGTTGTTATACGCGAAAATCAAGCCAATAGCCTGAGGAACACCCTATATTTTCAACTTAAGTGAATATGGAAGAAAGAAATTGTATGAGAAAATCTGAAAGTAAATACATTACAGAAGTCCAACATTCTATAAAACACTCCGAATAGAGAGGCTCTGCAGTTTGGACAGCGGATTTTAGGGCAAATGTCCTAATGGGGAACATGGGAACTATGAACACTGACTCAATCCATGCAGTAGGTGTCAAATAGCATTAAACCTTTGATTCATACCTGCAAATACTGAACAATTAAAGCGTGAAAAACAATCTCTTTGTAGCCAAACAGCAATACTAAACGATGTCCAGGTGAAGAAATACCTATATGTGCTTTGGAAGAAACTGAGCAAACGTGTTAAAAATAAGCGGAACAAGGCATGAAATAGGTAAGTATATAGGATTTTGATTATTTAAGAGTTATGTTGGGGAAAATGTAAATTTTACAGTGGGTGTTGTCATTTCTACTGTAGATTTCAAATTTAGAATATACTTCTCTCATGGCAGTTTCGGTATAAAGCTTTTCTGTACTTTTAAAAATAATCTAATAGACAAAAGTTAAAGATTAAATTTCGAGAGTTTGGAAAAAGAACCTAGTGATGTATTGTGGAGATAACTATGTAAAAAGTGAGCAAAGAACTGAACTTTAAGAACCTAAAATCTAAATCTTGATACCAAGAATTTGTTATTTAATTATTTTTAATATATTAAATTTGTGCAGCTGTGTTTATATAAATAGATAGGCATAATACAATTCTCGACCACCATTTCTTAAACATACTCTTGTGTGCCATGCTTTGTGTATTTTAGTGCATATCTTGAAACTTAGGTGAAATAAACAGATTTGCTGCCTTGATTATATTTGTTTAAAATGCCTATTTTTAAAATAAAATAGAGCCTAATTACTTAGACTTTGAGCTTATTTTAGGCACCTAAAACTGCAATTGTTAATGTCTGAAGATTCGATGTCTTGATTATCACAGAGGATTTTAAGGCTCCAACTGAGAATAACAGTCTCACCTAGTGCTTCTCTTTGCGCAATGCTTTTCTGTGAACTTCCGGTATAAATACATTTCAAATTTACTTATGCATATATGCTTTGGAAAATTTAAATTATTTTGTTGTTTAACGACGCTGTCAATTGCCAGGATCACATCAGCGTCGCCGGTGTGCCGGAATTTCGCCCCGCAGGAGTTCTTTTACATGCCAGTAAATCTACTGACATGGAGCTGTCGTTTTTAAGCACACTTAAAAACCATCGGCCTGGGCCGGGTTTGAACCCGCGACCTTGGGATCAGTAGGCCAGCGTCTAACCAACTGAGCTTTGGAGGTAGACCGGTAGATCCCTAACCTTTTGTGCACTATTGAGTAGTCATCAGTGTACAAGAACGCCATCTGTTGGTGGTATTCAGTAGGTTGTGTCACAGAATTTCAGATGTCTTGTTGCAATAGTTCGGAAAATGTCATGACTTATGAAATTGCAGAGTAAATAATGTAGGCTACAAATGACTGCAAAACGGAGCAGCGTATTTAGGAATATTTAGCATAGCACATATGGAACAATAAGGTTTGATAAAATGCCTCGAATTTAATTGTAACCTTACAAGTAGTGGATCGATTTTATTAAAAACTCTGAACATTAATTCCAAAGTTGCAATATCTTATCATTAGTAAATTAAACATACTTATCAACTCAATGAAGACTGGGTGAATTTGGAAATATAAATTAAACGTTTTATATTTATTGCAGTCATTACTATGATTTAAACAGCCTCTCAAAGTAGTATCTAGAGCAGTCCTAACTTGGCCCGATGTTTTCCTTGTTTTCTTTTCACCGAAAGAGTTGGGACATATTTGGAATGCTTCAGTTTCAAATCCGCTTCCATGCTTCCTTTGCCCACTAGTTGAATGTTAGGTTTGCTTATTTACTTCTACTGTTTTCGTAGCAGTTTGCCTAGTCTCCTTCGAACACGCCATTTAAATTCCGCCGCCCATATACAGGATGGGACATTAACTAGCGATTCTACATGATGAGTGTAACAAATATGTCCAATACAATTATTGTCAATGAAGAACCGCTTCGCCGAACAAAATTGTGTCAAATACTGGGTCCATTTAGCTTCTTGAGGAATGGGGATAAATGGTTTATTATTTCACTGACTGTCGTGCAAACATTGCGTGAACAATGCTGTAATGCATTCCTACCTTAATTTCAAGGAATTTAGTCGCAATTTAAAGTTAAAATGCCAAGCAAAGTTTAATTTCTAAGAGAGATTCGGCAACGTCACATTAGAATTAAATTGCTACTAAATTCGTTCAAATTGAAATAAAGACATCATAGTATTGTTCACGAAATGTCTGTGTGATAGTGAAATAATAAACCATTTTATATCTCTTCATCAAGAAGCTAGATGGCTTCAAATTATTGACACAAATTATTTTTTTTCGGCCAAACGGTTCTTTATTGAGTATAATTGTAATAGACATATTTGTTCCACTCATCATGTAGAATCTCTGGTTAAAGTCTGACCGGAGCAGTACCTTCCACCCGGTGTATCATTTGTCACACCAACACATCCTATCTTTTTTGTTTACTTTTATGTAAGTATTGTTTACTTTCACACGATGCAATTGCCAATATTGCTTAGGTGTGTAGTATTGACCTGAAAAGTGAAACACAATACTGCCTTTTTTTTCCATTTCCCTGAACTGAAAAATAGACTGAAAAATTAATTTTATAGTCTAAATAGTAATAATAGTTGGGGATATGATTATATTTAAATTTCAATTGAAAATGATTTAATATGGCGTAGTAATTATTAACTTATGATGAACTGGAGAACAAAGGTCGTTTAAGGTGCAGTGTTTAACATCGTTCAGTGAAGACATTTTCCCATTGTTGTTATAGGTATAATAATGGTCTTAAGTGACATAGCACAGGTGAATTTTTATATCTCTATATTTGCATACTGCGAATGGCAAAATAAGTAACTTAACACTGTCAGAAGTAACTGCGAGAAGAAACTTTTTTAGCAAGTAGTTTAAAATAGTGTGATAAAACGACAAAATCCAGTCCGGTTACTTTTCTATCACTTTTTGTCTTCTAAAATTTTACCACACATAC
Organism: Tenodera sinensis; assembly: GCA_030765045.1. NCBI lineage: Eukaryota > Metazoa > Arthropoda > Insecta > Mantodea > Mantidae > Tenodera > Tenodera sinensis. Next base: position 69,305,278 of record CM060964.1, on the reverse strand, counting down.
ACAATTTTCTTCTCGTTAACTCAGACTACAGTCTTTCGGGCTATCACAACTCACAACTTTTACTTCCGCAACCTTGCTCAGTCCTTTCGGTGTATTTCTTCACTTTCTGTCTCTCATACACTACGACGATGCAATCACTCTGCGCCCATTGGAATCTTCTTCACGACGTTCTTTGTTTTGTACCGCGTCCGGTGTCACAATAGAAATGTAATACAAATTGGAAACTATTTTGAAAGTTGGGTTTTTGAGCGCACTTATTACGTTTCTTGTAATACAAGTATTAGGGACGCATTCGGAGAAAAAATGGAAATAATGCATACAATGAATCTACAAAATTGAAATTGGCATTACCTCAGGTTGTTCCAAACAGGAAATTTCCGAAGTTTCATTCAGACAGGTAAATAGGTCACGCGTTTAGAGCTTAATAATATGAATGATGTGTTTTTTTAAAGTTGTAATTTAGCTTATACTTTTCGCCGGCTCTTTCAGCAAAGTGTACCTGAAAAAGTTTGTACAAGTGATACACACACAAGGAAAATATAAGAGTACCTTGTTTAAAAATCTTAAATAGCCTCTATTTTTCACTTTGTACTAAAGCATTAAACAGCAAGTTTTTGTCCATATTGCTAAAACAATTTGCATTTCTAATTTTGGGTTGGAAATGAGCACAAGAAAAAATATTGAAAACTGTAGTGTATAATATGATATTTTCTGGGTTCTAAGCGTAGGCAATCGAGGTTTGCATAGATAGGTAAATAGATGCTGTATGTAGGGGTTGATAGGTAAGGAAGAATGACTTGTGAAATTTAAAATATATACTGTGAGTTTTAGGTCCTAAAAGGACAAACATTTTATCTATTGGCGCTCGAACAGTTAAGAATAATTGTATGTAAAAGGTTGAAAACAAAGGTGGGTAATTTTTTTAAAGTTGTGAGGCAGTCTTTAAATTTTACGAGGGCGACAATGAAAATTTATAGAAAATTAAACAAGGATTAGTTTTAAAAAAGTTTATATTACTATTGTTTTTCAAAATATTCCCGTTTAACATCAATACATTTTTGCATTCGATGAATGCGTTTGGCTTCTTAGCCAAACGCATTTCTAAGCCGATTGTCACATTGTTTACGCATTAATAGCCATTTAAAATCGCAAAGAATCATAGTCCGGAAAAGTTCCCTGGTATTTTACATTTTTGGATGAACACAAAATCTTTAAACTATGATAATCAACAAAGTATTAGACCAAATCGAACATACAGCAATCAACTCGCAAAACATTAGAAATAGCTGCTAAAAAGAAAGAAAAAAATTGCTTTTAGAAACATGGCATTCTAAAACGTTTTAGTGTCGCTCTCGAACTGCAAATTAAAGTATTTGTGTAAATATGTTCTTATTACATTAGATAGTGTATACTTGTGATGTAGACGCTTGAAAATAATGGTAAATTGTTAACCCTACAGCGTTATCTGTATCTTATGATGACTACTTAGATTACGCACATGGTGAAGATTCGGAAATAAAGAAGTACATTATTAAAGCTGTCGATGAGCTTGTAATATTTGTCGGGTAGCGTGTGTGTAATTATTTCTGACAAGACTTGAAAACATGAGTATCTAAAGTTTTGTCCCGAATAACTGCAAAAATGCTTTCTCATATCCATAGCTAACGAAACCAGAGGAAAATTAGGTGCTGTGATGAACTCCCAACACTCAATACAAACTCCCAACAATAGCTGTAGGAATATAATTGTTGATCATGATGTTGTTTAGTGTTAACAAATTACTCTTACATTTCTTCCAAATTAGTACTGAGTCACAGGCTTGTAAACTGCAACTTTTCACTCTTATTCACAACACAGGAGTATGCCAAATGACAGTTGAATAAAGAGCTATAAGTGCCAAGAATGTGTTTCCTGCATTCACAAGGCACATGTGTGCCAATAATGTGTTATCTTTATTCCAAGAATATGTAATAGATTACAGATGTATGTGTACCAATAATGTGTTCTCTGAATTCCAACAATATGTAATTGATTACTGTAATATCTAATTTATTGACACTAAACATAAACGAAGGGTCCATCAGACCCGGGTTATGTAAATGCGTGGTATAAAGAAGGAAATATAAGTGACACTCAAAACAATAGATACATATTTCTAATAGTATCAATAATGAGTTATTGAATGTTGCAATAGAGCATGCCTGCTGGGATGGGACTCGATTTCAAGTTTTTGTACCGTAATTAACAGTTAAAATCATCTCCGGGTCTATTGGACCCAGAGTATGCACAGAGGGTTTTAAAGAAAAGTAGACAGAATGACTAGTAAATGCAGCGCATGAAGATGTTTCTACCCCAAAATAATGAAATATCAGGAGATAGTTTTTATGGAATAAAGACTTGTGAAGAAAATAAAATTCTTATAGTCAGTTATTATAACAATACAATTCTTGCCCTTGGTTGGGGTACAGCGGAAGTTTGCGAATATGATTTTTTAAAACACATCGGCATTCGGATTGGTTATTTATCGGAATTCTTTCCCTTCTTTTCATTAATTTATTTATTTCTTTTTTTAAAACCAAGATAGGGGAAATATAAACGTAATATATGTAAGTTAATGCATTATTAAGACGCCTCATATATGTTTTGGTGCACAGCTGACACAATTCCTTCTGTATTTTGACGCATGTATTTGACAAAATAATCAATAGCTTGTCCCTCCCGCTCACGACAGCGAGCACGCCATATTCGTTTTCTCCCGCCGTACGAAATGCGATCGTGTTTTGTCGTTCTCCCACCATGCACCTCGGGACAACATGAGTGTGTAGGTAAGTGTTTATGGAGCTCAGTCGGGGCTTGGTGGATAAAGGGGAAGCAATTGCACGCTACTCGGTCCAACCGACGACATCCACACAAACTTCAAACATATCTGATACTCTTGAAACATAATTTATCCCATGATACTTTCAGTTTGAGGCTATTCAAGGTAAACTCCTAGCGCTGTCAGAGAGGGGTTATGGCACCGCTTATTGTTTTAAGTGTGCAGTTTATTATAACTTAATCATCACAGTATAGATTTTGGAATTTGTTTGTGATTGTGCTTTAACTTCGCATGTCAACACGATTTCTTCTTGAGTGTTATTTAAGAGTGTTAACCTGGATCGGCGTGTGAAGTATGGTTAGGATTGGACAGCGTTTGTCGGCAGCTACGAAAGTTCATATCTGAGGTTGTCACTTCTGTTTACAAACGCATAACATCGAAAGCATGGTGGGTAACTCTAAACTGTAACCACTACAGTATCAGTTAGTGCAGAAATACCGGGAATCGAGCCCGGCTTCACCGGCATGGTAAGCTAATGACAGCTTCTAACCTAGAAGTTTGGTAAATATGTAGCGTAGCGTGACAAGATATGGCACTGGTATTAACAGTCGGCTTATTATGATCTCTGTGTCAAAGAAATAAATTATGCAGTTTTTTCTGTGTTTTCATGGCTCTAAGGGGATGCTGATGAATATTTATATTAAAATTTATTTTGAAAATCTACATAGGTAGGCTAGTGCAGAGATGGTTGCATGCGTTTATTTATTTGCCATAGGTATTAAATTAAATGCATAAATAAATGTGAGATTTAACAAATTTCATGAAGTGTACTTGCTCACTGCACATTTATAAAACATGCCAGTGAATTATATTCTTGTGCGTTACCTGTGACTGTGTTGGTAAGCCTGTATTATTTTTGCATTTAGAACATTAATAGTACAGAAACATTTTCTTTCTGTGTTACAGATGGAAAATTCTGCTTATGTTCCAAATCCTCTACCACCCCCAGCATTAGTGGTGTTCTCTCAGGCAGGTGGTCTGCCTGAGGCACTTAGAATGCAGAGGCCCTTTAATCCACAGGTATGGTATATATTTTATTTTACACTTTTAGTTTATAAATTATTTGCAGTGCATATGTCTGTAATTTTTTGTCATAGTTTGCAGTGAGTTGTAGGTTGATAACCAAAATTTTAGTTGGTGATAACTGTAAAATTATAAGAGGCAAATTTTTGATTGCACTCAACTGTACATTAGCTTTCTCACTTTCGAAAATACATTTTTTTAAACCGCTCTCCAATGTGTATGGCGTCTTTATTTTTCTGCTTTCAAATGTGAAACTGCTGCTTATAGAACATAATTATTCTTAGTCGCAGGACCATAAATATAATTACATGTACTGTTAGTTTATTAGTACCACATTTACATTGTGCATATAATATTTATATATTTCATTGCTTTGCAACGTGTAATATAAGTATTTCCTTAATTTACTTTTCTGGCACATTCATTGGAAAATATCGTAGGCATTGTAAATTTTGTGGCGAAGATGCACTTTTAATCATTCTTCAATGACTGTCATGTATAGCACTTGCCAGGTGTGTAATGTGTATTTAATTCATGTTTCAGGCACCAGAAGCTAAAGATTTACACGTCCCCTTCACTGCCGCAAGTTTTGGTTTACGGCATATGGACAGTTATCCTGGGCTGCCTGCCCATCTGTTACATCATCTTCAGCCGCAGTTCTTGCATCCTGCTCTTGATCCTCGAGTACCATTTGGTTCGGGTGCTTTCCGCCCTTTGGGTACATCTGGAGGTCCTGAAGTAAAGGGTTTTCCATCAGCCTTTGCCCCTCCATCAAAGTGTCTCAAGATTGAAACCAGCAACAGCAACCATCATGAGACATCGTCAACACCCACAAATCATCTGTCAACCTTATTCTCTCCTGGCGTAGCTGCAGAGGAGCGAGCTTATCTCAACGGCCAGACTCCACAACAGAGGGCAGACTCTAGTTCACCAGCAAGCGTTTCCATTTCTCCACCGCTGTTGCCACCAGTGGTCAAGGAAGAAAGCTCTGATGCACAAATGTCGGAAGATCGAGAAGGTACTGCAACTCCAGGCTCTGAGGGCACAGAGCGGTCAACACCAGATGAAGGACGAGGATTTAGACGTGAGTGTTATTACTTTATTTCTTAGCATAGTTGATATTAGCGTAGAGAAGAGTGGTTTTATACTTTAAGTAGCCACTGTAGAAATAAATAATTATTTTGGCAGTAGAGTATGTTTAGCTAGTTGTAGTTAAAACCGTGTATAAATGTAATTAAAGTGTAAATGTAACTACTCTACATTTGCTTACCCATGTACCTTTCCTTGCATTAAATTGTTACAGCCAAACTTATAAAAATTTGCAAATAAACAAGAGCATGAATATGTGGACGTCACTTTTAAATGCTACAGACATGACTTGAATTTAACAAAATTTTGTTGGTTCAAGATTTAATGTATTTAATGATTTTTCATTAGCTATATGCAGCGAGGAAGAGAAAATATAAAGTAAAGTAATGCATATTGCAAGTGATTGTTATTTTTAGTAATCTCCTCTCAATATTTATAAATATCATTTAGAATCAAGAACATGCAGTTTGAATAGCCGTATTTACCAGTTGAGAAATAAAAATCACTCAGAGAGATGGCTAAGTCTGCAATAAGTGCAGTGGTGTAGAAAATCACTTAGAATGCTTTTCATTTTATTATTTATTTTTTAGTGCTGTTAGAAGCTATTACTCTGCTCACCTTATTGTATTAAATGCAGAGAGTTGCTCCTTCTGTCACTGTTTGTCCCTTTCGTTCCCCTCTCACACTTTCTTTCTGTTAATTGTACATGTTAGGTGATGTTTGGAAATTTTATATCAAAACTTCTTTTTGTGGGGCATTAAAAAAATTAAAACATAATTATATAGTTTAACAAAAAACTTGTACTTACTCTTTATGCTTGCAATGCAATTGAAACTGTTCTATATCGATTATATTTGGTTTATGTGCATGAATAATCTTATCAAAAGTTAGTAATGGTTTCCTGAATACTCGTGGTATCAAAATTTTAGGAACAGCAAAACTTGTCAGAGAGTTTGTGTTTATAAACTGTTTTATGGACATTTTTCAAAAAGTTAATACTAAGCAACATGTTTAGAATATTTTGATTTGGCAGCCTGTTTGAAGTCTTGTCTTTGGAGAAAGTCACATGATCTTCTAAGATGATCACATGACCGTTTTGATAACTGGAGCCTAAGATCTGATATTTAGAAAGTTTTATAGTTGACTGGACCATTCTTACATGAAAAGCTAATACATCCACACATAGTTTTTAAAGAGCTATTGTTGGCCTCAGAATTCACCTAAGTACCAACTGTTCATCCGAAATAAAAACTTGTTAGACAATCTTTGGTTATTGTTTTACTACAGTTATAGTTGCATTTTAAATCCCGTTAAGTGTGCACAGTAGCTTCTAAAAATCACATCTCGACACCATTTCATGTGTAGGAACAGCATTCATGCACGAGAGCAAATCAAACTATTGCTGTAGTGATATACCATTGTTTACCCACAGATAAATATATTTTTGTTATTTAACATTCAGAATTTGTGTCTCAGCAATGAAATGAAACCTTTACTCAGCCAATTAAGACAACTGTATTATTTTTGCTCTGTATAGTATATACACTTGTGTATTGGTAAAAAATTATATAATTTGAACTCTTGTCCCCTAATTTCCGGAAGTTTTTAATAAGTTATTGATGTATTGTTTTCCTCAGGAAAGCTTGACATTCAAGAAGAGGTAATGTCTAGTTTCAGAATTGAAATGTTATGTTTAATATTGAAAATTCTTTTGTCAGTATTTATTTTTATATGAACATAACCGCTATATTATGAGTTAATATTTTTTTACAAAATTAGCTATAATTCTTCACATAAGCTTAATTTAAGGGGGTACTCGGTTAAATGTCAAGTTACAAAGCAAATTAATGGAAGAAGTAAGTTAATGGTAATAATTTTATCTATTTCAAAAATACTTAATTTCGAACGTATTTGGTTCATCTGCTCATAGTGGAGAAGAGTCAGAAAATTTATGTGCTTCTTTTTCTTAAATAATGTGTTTCATGAAGGCCTTGTTTCAATCCCCACCAGAGTTGTTTGCTTGAGTAAGATGTTTTGCTAAGCATTGCCTAACTACCCAGAAGATTAATTTAGGTGTAACAGTATTCTGCGGTCATTTGCCGCCATACACCGTTTGTGTTTTTTGTGTTCATTTGGATTAGTTAGTATGTTAAACGCAATTAAAACAGTAGTAATTAAATGCCCGGTTGAAATTAAGCCGCACTGCGGCCGAAAGGCCTGCCCGGAATCCCCAGTGTTTGTCTATTTCTGCGTTAATGACTATTGCGATAGAAGAGTGTGATTTCTGAAAACGCAAATCGGGATTCTTTCAGATGTGTGAAATTCACTGTTTGAAGCGGGAGCGCTTGGGAATGCGTTGCGGAGCGTGCGCGACGAGCAAGCCGGGAACGAAGAAAGGCCGTTACTGGCACACTACCGCTGCGGAGATATTTAGAATTCGATGGAACCAAAAACTTAGCAGTTGATAAGCGCTCTGCTACATTTAGTCTTAAATGTATACATTCTATATCGACAACGAACAGATGAAGTCGGAAAGTAAATAAGACTGACCGGAAAAAAAAAAGAAAAACACAAAACAAAAGCATTAAGATATAATCTGGACCGGAGCCGCAGTGTTTAAGAAACTGCTGAAAATTTGTGCGCATAGGTGGCAGAAATACTGTAAGATTTCACAGCGCTATCTAAAGTAGGTTTTTGCCTATGTAATTCGTGCAATGCACATGCATTTTCGTCTTCCCGATGTTGTTACGCTTCACGCCATATTTTCCGTGCCGCTGTGTTTTTGTTCTACAATAAAACAAATTCTGGTCATACCAAAATACTTTTTCTTTTCTCGCACCTGAATTTTTCAAGCCTGTTTCTACTACAGCACGATAACCTACAGTATGTTAGAAACGAATTATCTTTTCAGTTACATTTCTTGCATTCATTTCGGAAAATCGGAAGTTTATGTTAACCGTTAAAACTTCCCATAAGAACTGAAGTATTCCTGTCGGGGCCAATATTTTTTTCGCGTTAACAAATTGTGTGTGATTTAGCCTGAGGACACAGGAGCGTTTATTTAGCGTATGCTTTACGCACGTAATATGCGCACGGCCTAGGTTCACTAAGCATCAAATGGAACAGCACACATGCTCAACGCGTAATCAAGGTTACATGCCTCTTACGTTATGTTACGTAAACGTGCGTCTTAGCGGGGAGCAGAATTGAAATGCTAGAACGCACGTAATCTGCAAGCTGTGTGAGCTCTAAACTGGCTAGCACAGGCATGTCCAACCTTCTCTCTTTGGAGAACTTTACGTAACGAGCGGCTATAACCCACTCCACTGCTCAGTCGGAGGGACAGTCAGTATCCATTGACGGACACAAACGGGCGATTCCACGGCCGTTTCTAAGTCATACCTTGGATTTTCTGGGAATGTCTTGAGAAGATCTCTTCATTCTGGATGATTTTTGCATGAATGGTAGACAGAGACAAAGGCTAGTAAATAAAAAAATGTGGATATGGTTAAAAACACAATTTCTGTCAGATCTTCGTTTTTCTTGTGAACTATTCTCGAGATATTCTTTCTTATTTGTTTGAATTTGCCAATACTTATACTTTTTTCAAATAGTAATATGTTATTCGTTTTTTTTTTTTATCTCTTGGCCTTGCAAAGATAATGGAATTTAGAAGGCATCACATGGCAACCAGCCCTTGAAACATTTCACAATCACTTGCTGTAGCTTACCGTATTCCCACATTCCCCTTGTACTTACAAGAAAATTAGCAATAAGATAATTTCTGAAAATATTTATGTCGATTACAATGAAGTAGAAACACAAATAAGCATTTGCAAGAATAGTGTGTATAAGAATGAGTATAGTTCTACATATATTTGCGAACAGTTCTCCAAACTGAACTATATTAATAGTCTGTATCGCAATAGGATACGCGACGATAACTTTAAGTATGCTCTAAGGCTTCGACTCTGCCTCCAAATAGCGATAGACTTCTTTAAACGTAAGTCACTATTGAACCCATGTTTATCGCATAACCTTTGAAGGTGCCTTCGTAAATCAAACGTGACGTAGATGTAACAAACCCGCCACTACAACACAATGCACGGCTGGGGGTTGAAGAGAGGCAAAGTCCGGGTATAGTGGAAGGGGGTAAGCTCAAATTCCTCTATTTCGCAAACGTTGGATATCGCTGCATAACCAGAGAAGAACTGAAACACTTCACATTCAGCGCGTTTCGGTTGCGTTCTGCGTGCTTCTGCAATTGCAAAGGTGGATACAGAGCGATTAATAAGTGAGGTTGGAATCCTGTGTTGTGGGATACTGCTTGTGATGTATACTAGGACAAGCCAAGCGTACCTGTATATTTGAAAGAAGTTCATTAAATGAATTCGAAAATGATTAAAAATGTTGTCGATATTTTCACGGAGTGAAGGATACAGTGTGAACATTGCCGTGCAAATGCCTCTCGCTGTTAAATGGGTTGTACCCATCATTTTCTTCCATTTTTCCTTCTTTTTAATGCGATATAGACAAGATCCACTACAGCAATAACTTCATCAGCTTCCATCTTTGAGAACTGAGCGGACGATGGAACGCGAGTGTGTTGAGATCTCAAAACGCACGCAAATACTTGCAATTAGGTGCGTTTTACGTGCGGACGTGTGTCCTGTTAACTTTTCAGCGCTCTATCATGGAAGTGTATAAAACAAGCAGGGTTTAAATATTGAACACCTACATCCAATAACACGCAATAAAGTAAATGTGATAAAGCTGTGCCAAAGAGCTCGATGACGGAGTAGGCACTGATGAACCGTTAATTGGCACGCCCAGTGGGATTGCGTCCCCAGATGTATCTTCGCTAATTAAAAGTCATTGATAGAAATAATAAAGGTGCTACTGGATTGATATTGCGATGTCGCCATGCTTCTTTACTTCTGTTCACAAAACTACACGCAACTAATATCTAATTGCGCAATAAACCATTAGAATGATGTTCTTAAATATCAAAACAGTTTTTGCGAAAAATGATTATCTGGGCTGTAATTTTTAGCGTGTTTGGGGGGAGTTTGACGTTCCTGCTTCAAAAACAAAGTTCTATTGCGTAGCATTTGTACAAAATGTTCCTCCAGAAGCTTAGGGCACCCATAAGAACACTGAACATACGCCAGTTGGAACAGTTATTAATTTTACCGCTGTTACGTTTTAAGTCGTAAGCTATTCTTACTCTGGGATATACATATATGTACCTAGGTATATTAGAAGCGTTTCTCATTCGTGGATGTTCTCAATGAGAAGATTTTAGAAAACGGGGTAATAAAGAAGGGCTATAATTACGTTACATAGTGATTTAGTTCAAGTTAGGCTTCAAATATGGTCGATATACTTGACAAAACCTTAATTACGTTTTAAGGGGAGGTGATAAGCTGTTTGGAAAATATCAATTTTGTGTATTTTGCTGATTTTGCAAGTTTAACGCCTAATACTCGAGTATTTTAACCCCTAAAACGGTGCCAGAAGTGTCTTTAAAATAAATGTAACTATTCAAGGATACATATGAATAAAAAAATTATATATTCGTTAATTTTTACTCTCTACTGGTAAGTAGGGGAAGTATTGTATTCCACCCAAAATTCGATGTCGAGATTTCACCGGAAATATTTGTTTTGAGACCTCCGAATCCAAAAAAAGCATTTTTAGAAAAAGGTCCGTGTGTCTGTGGACAGCATTACGCAAAAACGAAAAGCCGGTTAAAGTTGGTATTCAAGTTTAATGTCTTTCAAGGATGCGAAACGAAGATTTTGAAAAAAGTAGCTCCACCCTAAACTACCCTTTACATGGAAAAGTTTTCGAAAATTTTGATTTCCTTGAAAATGGCTCTAACGATTTTGATTAAAATGTCATATGTTTAAGATATTTGTATGACAAATGAAATGTATATCTTGAATTTTCTGGCTATAGCCTATGTAGTCCTGTATCCTCTGGATGAATTTTGAAGAACTCGTAAACCGTAAGAGATAGACAAAATCTTACTGTACAAAAGATGTAGATCTCGCTAAAACACACAATTTATGTCCAAATACATTTTTTTGTGGAGCGAACCATTTCGGAGATATTTCTTATTATTTGTGTCAGTTTCGAAAAACTTAAAACTTTCGTGAAATGGAACATCGTTGTTCATTTTTTTATATGTTAAGCGTGCAAAGAGAACGGGATCTCAAAGCTTTAAAATATTTGACTATTGCTCAAAGCCTACTATATTCTAATATTCCTCTTACACCTACAAGGAAATAAACAATAAGATAATTTGTACAAATGTTTATTTCAACTAACACTAAGAAGATATAGGAATAAGAGTTTGTAAGAATGGTTAGTACAAGAGTAGAGAAAGTCATGTGAGTGCAACAATCAGATTTCTTTTAAAAATATGGAAATCATATCTATGTGATACAAAAAGTCAATACGTTTAAAAAAAGCATTTATTTATATATGTAATAAATTTCATTCTTCCAGGGTAAATAGTTTCTCTGAAAAGTAGGGTTAAACTTCTTAAAACTAACATGGCAAGCATTGAGCGTACAACCTCTCCTTATACAAATTTGAACAACGATTTTAACCATTTATCGAGAAGTTGAGCTAATTGTAGTCTTATAAAAGTCTACATTTATAACTTCAACTATTTTTTTGGTAGATTTCATGGCCTTTCCAGTTATGTTGATATTGCTGGTAAATGAATTATCCTGTATTTACTTCTACCAACTTAACCCACCCTCCTACACTGCGTACTTTAAAGCATAGGCCGCTAGCATTTTCACACCCTTAAACTTAACAATATTTTGATTAATACAGATATAAAATAACGGGCGATCCAAAAGACTCCGAGCCAGCTGCGTTGTGTTTTGCCTGTACGCGTCTTCGGCGCCCGTCGCCGACTGCCGCTGTCATAGAACAGCGTGGATGAAACCATACAACGGTTTTAAAACTACTTTTGATTGCTTTACTTACTAGTGTTATTAAAGGAGTTGCTGAAACTGGGTACCGTCGTTGTCCATATATTTTTGGCACCTCTTTAGGAAACTATCCATCACTCGGCGTAGTTCACTGGCAATTTCCTGGCGGATATTTTGTTTTAATTCTTTCAGGGTGTGTGGGTTTGCCTTGTATACTTTATGCTTGTTACCCCAGAATTAGACATCCCAGGTTACCCGGAAATCTTTCTGCAAATCGCACTTTCATTTGGCGAGTTGACTGAGTTAACACATGCGAATCATAAATAAATACACGCTGTGCAGTAGAAAACAAATGTTGAGCCATAATACACTTTGTGACTAAGTACAGGATAAAATAATAAAGCGCACTGGAGTAGCTCAACCACACGATAGTGCGTCAGCTCAATACTGCACTTTCAGAGCAGAGAAAAACAAGTGAACCGCATTACCTTGTGTACAGCAGCTGCGTTATCGTGTTTCTGTGTGCGCAGCGGTCCGGATGTTTTTGGGTCTCTGTATAATCAAACCTACTTGTTGATTTTTACCACCTCATTATTTAGATTGCATATCTTATAATTTAAAAGAATAAAGCACTGGAATGAGTCCAATTTTCGTTGTAGTGACAGTCGAAGATATTATGCTGAGAGTAGCTAAATCTTAATACACGTTCCAGGAGATAAACTGAGTAGACCGTGCTCAAGTCAATAATTACCCATAGTAATAAGTTTGGTATTTTACATTTTATTCATTCGCCATATTGAATTACCAATTATCTCGCAAACATTATGTGCAGTACTCGTGTGTTAAGTGGTTTTACTAATCCTCGGAACTTGAAAATACTCGACTGCGTCTCATTTTTCAAACTTTTCCTCGGTCCGGTAAAAATCACTAATAGAGCGTGAAAAGTGACACTAAGGTATAATTGAAAACCCTGAATGCTGAAAGTTATTTGTGCTATTTTTTATCTAATACATTTTTTAAATCGGTCGTAAGTTTTACTGCCCATTCTTTATTTCCTTTCAAGAAAGCAAAACAATACATAGTGCTTTTGGACATTTAAAACGAAGGTTTATTTAACAAAAGAAATAAATGCTCAGTTGGCATAGACGGAAGTGGAAAATGTTTCTGAACTCGGAATAAAAAGTTCGTGGCTGAAGTCTTCCAGTGGAAAAAAAAAATGTTCGCTTTTTTCTTCGTCGCTAAAAATAGCTGTTATCTTGTGGAAATGAACAAGGGAGTGATTTTTGCTATGAAAGGACGCTGTGTATTTAGACGATTACAGCTGTCCGTTGTCCACGTCATGCGGAGCAGATATATCAGCAGTTGTGATTCCTTTTGGATGGCAATACAAAATGTGTGTATATTATGCGTGTGCATGCAACTCATTTCTCTCCTTTTACACATTAAAACTTCACGCTGTTGGCTTCCGAAACATCCGAATTAGTGTTTTAAGGTTCATGCTTGAGTCATTTACAGCAATGGCACAAACAGCTGAACGAAGTTTCTTATTCCTCTATCTTCTTCATGTTAGCCGAGATAAACATTGGCAGTTATTATCTTGTTACTAATTTCCTTGTAGATGCAAGGGGAGTAGTGGAATAGAGTAGGCTTTGAGCGATAGTCAAATCTTTTAAGACTTGGAAATTCCGTTATCTTTGCACGACCAAGAGATAAAGTGAATAACCTTCCATTTGAGTAAAGTTTAAGTATTGCAAAACTCACACAAATAAGGAATATCTCTGAAATATTGTGGTTCACTCCACAAAAAGTGCATTTGGGCATAACTTGCGTGTTTTAGCGAGATCTACATTTTTGTATAGGAAGATTTGATCTAGCTCTTACGGTTTACGAGCTGTGCAAAATTCATCAAGAGTAAACACGACTCCATAAGCTATAGCCAGAAAATTCAAAATATAAATTTCATTTGCCATAAAAATACCTTAAACCTATGGCATTTTAATCAAAATCCATGGAGCCATTTTTAGAAAATTAAAATTTCCATGTTTAGGGTGGAGGAATTTTCTTCAAAATCTTCGTAGAGAAAGTGGCAATTTAGAAGCTTTTAATGCCGCCCCCCTCCCTTCCTTTATTTCCACACTACTTTACTCGCACTTTGCATTTGTTGATGTGATGTTTTAAAATAGATTTAGGGATTCGCAATGTATGGACACACTTGAGATATAGTTGAAATCAGATTAGATATACGTTAACATACCAAAACAATCGACAACAGTAGCTGACTGAATATATTCCAAAATGCGCTTCCTGACTTATATGTAAGAAAAATCAACCAAAGCAGAGAAAAAATGTATCACAGAATTTTAATTAAGTTATGCTCATGTGGAAGTGAATAAAATTCTTTTTCCGTTTCTGCATCGCACTGAACTAATGCAAAAGTCCAGAGAGTAAAATTGAGGTTAGAGTTGTTCGCATTTATACGTGAATCAAAATAAGTCGCTTGAAAGTCGTTTTAAAAGTTGAATCGCGTGTTGATGGTTGCATTACTACCAGAAAAATATGTACTCGTTCACAAATAAGTGTAAACATCCAACATGGACTTTTCTTGAGTTCTTGTCGACAAAACTGGTTTATACGCGCGGTTAAGGATGAATCAAAATATGATGTTTAAGCTTTCCCATTTTGTTGTGGACAAGGTTTGATAATGGATATCTCTGTTCCGAATTTGATGGCAAAACGTGAGAGGTTGAGTGAGAAAGGAAGAATTTGGGCCAGGCCAGGCAGGGTATTCTGTCTCGATGTCAGCGGCTGTGGTTTTGGCGCGGCGAGAAGTCTGTTCACAGCTGAAGGCAGGCGCTGCATGAAATTGGATATCAGCCCTTTCTCATTACGCACGCTATGTTTCTTGCTTTACATTTCCATCAAATTATGTAACTTAATGGAACATTTAACTTATGTGACAATGTAAACCCCGCGTTTTCAAAGACAAGCGCAGGTACACGGCTCAAACTTTACGGCGTGCAGTTTTGAAAATCATATTCATTTTTAGAGTGTTTACATTCTCAATTCTTCCTAGTCATTCGTTGATAGATTTTCTTCTCTTTTCTTTTTCTTTTCTTTCCTTTTTCTTTCATTTCCTTCTTCTTTCATTTCCTTCTTCTTTCCTTTCCTTCCTTTCCTTCCTTCCTTCCTTCCTTCCTTCCTTCCTTCCTTCCTTTCTTTCTTTCTTTCTTTCTTTCTTTCTTTCTTTCTTTCTTTCTTTCTTTCTTTCTTTCTTTCTTTCTTTCTTTCTTTCTTTCTTTCTTTCTTTCTTTCTTTCTTTCTTTCTTTCTTTCTTTCTTTCTTTTTTCTTTCGTTCCTTCCTTCTTTATTTCCTTCTTGCTTTCTTTTTTCTTTCGTTCCTTCCTTCTTTATTTCCTTCTTGCTTTCTTTTTTTGAAAATGTACCTTTTATTTTTGCTTTCACTGCCTCGTAACTAGTAGATACACAACCTAGTTAAACGAATTGTTCGATAAATACTAAGGTTTCGAATCTAAAAAAAAAAAAAAAAAAAAAAAAAAATCATATATATGGCACATTAACCAAAATCGTCAGTCCTTTTTGAGAAAACAAAAAACTGAAATTTTTCTGTATAAAGTATAGTTTGGGATGAAGGGATTTTCTTGAAAATATTCGTGACGCTACTTTGTTAGATATGTATCAGATACCTGCTTAAAAATAAATAAATATATTGAATTACCCGAAACAGCCTGTAAAGTCATCTTCATTCGGAAGAAATTTTGCATAACGTACCAATATACTACGGAAAAATATAGATATATTTAAATATAGAGATTTAATTTCAAATAACTTTTTCTCTGATATCAGTTGTTTCCGAGGTATGCGTTAATATTGTTTTGAATCTTCCAATACTTTTTGTATGCCAAATGAATAATAAATACCCTGTAGAAATCGCAGCAACGTCATGTTTAAAAAATACCTCTGGAGAGGAAAATAGAAGAAACCCGAATGGAAAAACCTCGTCAACGATTACAGGAAAAATTCATTAACCCAGAAAACTTAGTCTAGATTAATACGTAAACTGCTGCAAATCTGAGATAACAGTTTTTCCAGGTAACTGTTAAAAGCCCTAAAGACATTAAATACCCCAACTCTAAGCATATAAGTTTACGGGATTTAAAATCTTAACGATAAGGTTTCAAAAATGTTTTAAGCAAATTCGAAACAAATACCTTTGCTGTTTTCTTTTAAACAAAATTTCAATACTTCAGCCACAAAAGAGAACGATAAAAAAGCTCACACCCAAAATACCGTAAGAGAAAGGGGGTGAAAGGCAAACTTATAAACGAGGCTATACTTATCATTAAAACTTGTCCTTTGTTCATTTTACGACATTTCACCTGCACAATTAAATTTTAATACCGCCAATAATTTCATTGTACATAATAAATATTTTTAGCATATGAATTTGTGTTTGTGTGTTATTATTGGTTGTAAATCCAGTAATTCGTATTCATTGATTTGATAAAAACAGCTACCCAGTACGCAGAGCCGCACTGTTACTGCTAAGGACGTAGAATTTTCTGGTAACTATATAATATTTTTTAATACTCACCGCTTTGAGAAGTCAATTCAATTATTTACCCGCTAAAATTAAAATAACGAGGGGGCTAAACTTCTCCTCCATGAATTTTCAATTTTTTGGAGCGATTAAAAAAATCTCATTATTCTGTGCTGTCATGCATAAAAATCTACCTTCGTAACTATGCTTGAGACGCCAGTGTGTGCCCCTTTTGGATAATTTAATTTGGTAATTTACATTAGCTTTCTGAAGATATCTCTCGCTGTCGAAAGTTGCATGCAAACCTCAGAGCTGAGAGAAAACTGTTTAAGTAAATGCGCGATTTCAAAACGTCTTAATATTACATATTAAGTATTAATAATACATATGTGTTTATATTATTATTATTATTATTATTATTATTATTATTATTATTATTATTATTATTATTATTATTATTATTATTATTATTATATTGTAAGCCGAGTTTAAGGGAGGGTATTTAAACTCTTATTTTACTTGTTAAATGGTCCTGATAATATCACGAGGATCTGAGGTTTCCAGAGACACTTGTGATCTTACTTGTGACTGTTTCGCTCATAAAGAAAGCACGAAATGGAAGAATAGCCTTTAAAAGCGCCTCCAGTCGCATTCGAGGAAGTTACAGTCGTCTGTTAATCATGCCTCTATGCTTTAACGCATCTGGAGTGAATATCGCCCGTCATTTGTTACCAGTTGCAGGAGATTCAAGATCCATCTAATCAGTTTGTTTTAAGGAAAGATTACTTTCTTTACTTCAGAGGGTTTGCATTTATTTTAATTATTTTAGTGCATTTGATATTGAGATAAAAATTCAATATCGAGATTTTATCGGAAATACGTGTTTTGAGGTTTCCTGAATTAAAACAAATTAGAAAAAGGTGCGTGTGTGTGAATGAACGGCACACTCAAAAAGTAAACTTAGTATTTAAATTCAATCTTGCAATCGTGCGACAAGAAAATTTCCCCGTTTACGTTGCAAACTTTTCGAAACTGTTTATTTTCAGGAAAATAATATTCGTTACCAAACGATATTCATTAAAGTATCGTATGTTTAAGGTTTTCATATGTTAAACTAAACATATTTTGATGTATTTTTCAGCTAGAAAGGAATTTTTGCATACTTCTGTAAACCATAAGACATAGACAAATACTTGCTGTGCAAAAAGTGTAGTTCTTTTTAAAACACACAATTTATTTCAACTACAGTTTTTCTGTCTTTACCCGCTTACGAGATATAGGTTTTTATTTACTTGAATTATTGTTCAACACCTTGCCATTTTTTCAAGATACTCTCTCAGTTGTTTTTCGCCATAACATGGAAAAAGCTTCAAAGGAAGCATATAGCGATCGTTTTGAAATATTTAACTATGTGGCTACAACGCATAGTGAAACCACTTCTGCAAACGATTATTCCAATACACCTAAAGTTGGTTTTGAGGTTAGTGAATCTGGTTTAGAATAATATATTGCAAAATTATAGAAGCAATAAAAGTGGCTTTGTTGTATTTTGTTACACCACTTTCGCTAAGAAAACAAATGACGAGTGCAGCAGAAGTTAGCTTCTTTGGCGGATTCAAATTGAATTGAATTGAATCCGGCAGGTATTTCCATGCAATAAAATTTCGATCACTTCGGATTCTATTTGATTTAAATCCGCGTTTCCATACAGTATTCAATCCGGAATGAGGACTCAAATCGATTTAAATTCCCAATGGAAACGCAGTGTATATTGCCTTTGCTTTTGAGGTCAGCAGTTGTCAGTAATGTTATTATATAACGTAACATTCACATGGCTTTCTCTACTCTCTTTTCTTTTACGTAATACGTCACATATCCTACTCGCCCTTTAACATACAATTCATACGGTTTTCTAGGACTGAAATAGAAATGCTACATATTATCTTCAGACGGTTTTCTCTACTCACTTTTCTTTTACGAAACACGATCACACTTCTTTCTCTACTCCCTCTTCTATAAAGAATTCATGCAATGTTCTGTGTGAGTGACATAGAAATGCAACACTTACATTCACATAGCTTTCTCTACTTGCTGTTCTTCCTGTGGTATTTGGAGTTGTTCGACAGTGCTTTTGCACAGTGTTTTTATTTATTTTGGGTTGTTTATAGTATCTAAGGTAAGTGTAAAAGGTTATAGGGATAACGCCGGGTATTTCAGCTAGTAGGTATTTTACAATAATGTTTATAGGTATAAGGTGTTTATTGTAGAAAGGTTTTAAAGCTGTTGGAGAGGCTCAGAATGTGTAAGTTGGGTGCGATGGTGTTTCGTTTACAAGAAGTTGATATGTTCTAGTGAGAAGCGAATCGTTGAGGTAGCAGCTGGATCGTGTCCCGGGTGCCGCATCGCCTATATCTTCGTCTCGGCGCCAGACTTTGGTCCGTAACAGAAACAATTAAACACTGCAAGAATAGGCATCGTACAACCCTCCGACCATGTGTTTCATTTTGGCCGAGAGACCACACTTGTCAGTTTAAGAGAATATTTTTAGGGTTTCTTCCTCCCTAAACCAGGATGTTGTGTGTATTTAGATTTGTCGTGCACAAGGTTTCGTAGCACTTCTAATTCAGGTAGCACTTCATCCAGCGGGACCAGGTTCTGTCCCCAGTGTCCCTCGGTCGTGATCAGGGCCCGGGTTTGATGACATGCCATCTTTTTTTCCTTATACCACATTAAAACCCTGAACATGAAACTCTGGTTATAAACATATTAATTTTAAGGCGCATTTTTTCGTCATATATTCTGTGTTTGAAGGTCATTTGTTCAATTTTTACGTCATTTTTGGCATTTTTTTGCGTTTTACTTCCTTTTTCTGGTCCTTTTTCTTTCTTTTTGCAAGAAATTAGATTAAATAAAACTATTAAATTATTTAACATTTATTACTTTTTCTACTCCGTATAGTAAGATGGGGAAGTGTTGTTTTCCACACAAAAATTCGATGTCGAGATTTCACCGGAAATATGTTTGGAGGCCCCTTGAATAAAAAAGTATTTTCAGAGGAAGGTCCGTGCGCGCGCGCGCGCGCGTGTGTGTGAGCGCGAACAGCATAGCTCAAAAACGAAAAGTCGGTTAAAAACCAAACTTTGTATTTGAGTTTAACATCTTTCAAGGATGCGACACGAAGATTTTGAATGAAATTCTTCCACCCTAAACTACTCTTTACATGGGAAAATTTTCGAAATTTTTGATTTCCTCAAAAAATGGCTTGCGATTTCGATTAAAATGATATCTTTATGACAAAGGAAATGTATATTTGGAATTTTTTGACTGTAGCCTATTTACTCTTCGTGGGTTTGCTTGACTGGTAAGCCGTAAGAGATAGACCAATTTTTACTGTACAAAACATGTGTTAAAACACACAATTTATGTCCCTATATTATATAGTATATATATTGTACATATTGTTGTCGCAGCAAGCAATAGTCCTATTTCTAATTGCAAGTTCAAAGTTCACTTTCTGAGAGGAAGTTGTGCAGTTCAGTTTTCGTAGTTTCATTCAACCATGCCTAGAATAAAGCCATCTAAATCTTGTTATTTAAGACATATTGTATCTTAATTTGTAGATGTTTTCTATACGGACGGAGAACATATAAAAACGGGAGATTAAATTATTATTCATCTTTAATTTCTGTTCTAACGTTACAGAAGTACTCTCATACTCTGACATAAAGACGTTATTTTTAGATCATTTTGACGATATTTTTAGGTAACCAAAATCCGGTCATAATAATTATATTATATATTTATATTTAATGGGTTTGGCGAGTAGAGAAGTTTCTAATAGTGCATACCTATCCTGGCAGTGAAACAGAGTCACTATGTAATTAATGTAAGATTATCACTTACATATTTATTAGGACAATATGTAATAAAAATAACGAGTACTACGGTTTTTAATGATGATTTCTCATTAATGCAGCTCATTTTCAGGTTGTCACATTCCGGCTACCTTGTCGCTATTTATAGAGAAAATCTCATTGTTAAGAAGTAATAGCAGTTTAAATATCAGCCATAACCTTCTTTACTCTCAGTAACCAACATGCACAAAGCTATTAGGAAAACACAAGAAATACAAAACAAAAGGAAAACCGAATTTGACTGCGTTATTACTCCATGGAGGATGGCCAAGTTTGGTCAAAATAGGTGCAATGGAGAATAAATCTAAGGAACACACACGCGCGCACACACGCACTAACGAACACACATACACACACCGACTTATATTATCGTGTACAGCGCTGGTGCTGCTGCATGCTGGGAGTTAACCTACTAAAAAGGTTAATATACGTTAAGTTGGAAAGTTGAATCTGACTTGAATAATTCAATGCCACGGGCGGGGTCCAAACCACGGCCTTTGTGATCTCCGTGGCGGGAAGTGCGCACACATATTAAACCTTCTCAACTGACTCATATATCCCAACGAACCTTCAAGGCAATCTCAATTAATCGACATATTATACCTCAAATGCGACTTGCGTTGTCACAGTGGGTCGGAAATCCCTGGTTCGTGTCCCTGCCTCTACATCGAACTGTCCAACTTCATAACGCTTTGCCTACATATAGTTAACGTGAAACAATTATACTTATTGGCTTTTTCTGATCGTAAACCTTGCTTTTACAGAAAAGTGCTAAATCCCTGATCTGTAAACGCATGTGCTGAACAAAAGAGGCTGAATATGGTCGACGCTACTTCTCAATGACATGACACACTAAGCAATTGATTCTTGTGAACAATTCTTTTTTAAGGGGGATGGTTTTGGGGGATATTTTGAATTGCATTTTCGGGAAAAATTAACGGTGGCTACCGACTCCGTTCCGCGGTCAATCTTTTTCGCCGATTCCCTCCGAAGCAGTAACTGTAAATAATGCCGATGCCCTCCGCGCAAAAAAGGAACTCCTGTGTTTTTAGATCATTTATCTAAAGTACAGAGAGATAGCAAACTTCAAATAAATTCTTCCACTGTCCGCCCAGCCAATACTAAAACGACTTACGTATATACAAAAAAATTATTTGGAGAACAAAATTGAACAATTGATAGCGGACAGATCAGTCTATCGCAATAATTCAACGTCATGTCTTGCAAAGTAATTTCCAATGTATTAATGTAGAGGATTTTGGCTGATCAAAATATATGATTATTTGATTAATGAACATGATTTTAAGGGTATTGATTGGTTATTTCGGTAACATCCTTGGTAGTCCAAGGCCTGTGTGAACTGTGATGGAAAATGGTGGGGTTAAGCCATGTAGCGAAAAGGACTGCACTTTATTTGAATAATAGATAATTGGGAGGGAATGTGACTGTGCCCTTTTTGCGTGGGAATCAGAACTTCATTTTTGGGAGGGAATCGGTCGGACGCGAAATTAAGCGCAGTTCCAGGAAGAACCTGGTGCAGATTTACGATTGCTGTCAACTTTTCAAAAAACAAGTTTTTCGCATTATTTAGTAAAAGCTTGTTTTAAGAGTTTTCACTCGACTTTAAAGAACGGTTTATTAATCTCAGCCCAGAGTAGTTTATTTCGAAAACGTGATACTGTACCGAAAGGTTAAGAATAATTACCTTAATAAAAATAGTTATTGTATTACACATCGAAAATTTAACTGAACGTGACTTAAAAATACGTCTGAATGAGTTCTACGCTGCAAAGCGAATTGAGACGTCCCGACTGGAGGTACAGTCTTCTCATGGCTTTCAATTTAACTGTATACATTAATCGTTTTGAATATTTTCAGACCTTGTATATCATTTTCCTCCCAGTACACATTCGAGAATTCTCCAGAACATGTAGAATTATGGAATAATTATTCTTTTAGTTTGCTCCAGTTAAGAAAATCAACCCCCTCCCCCATAAAAATATTTTACTTCAGGTTAGATAGACAAACATATTTTAAAAATGGAAACTTTAATTTTTATTTACGCCTAAACAATTTGAAATTGTACTAAAACTAACTCTAAGTGCCATATAATATTCCTATGTTTGACTAAATTCTAAGCTATAACAATTTCATTATATTTGATTTTTGAACTAGTAATTTGAATGTGTAATGCTTTTCGCAATTCTAGAAATTGCGGAAAAACAAGTGAGAAATATCGAAAAAAGCCTCAAATGCCTTCAGTAACCCCCATTTTCACTCCCGTAGCAAAAGTATTTACGTAACATTTTCCCAGAGAGTCGAATGTAATATTAAGTTAAAAAGTCCGAATTGTATTTTTGATCAATTTTCATCAATCTGTCCGCTTAAAACAATCACGTCTTAAAACCACTTCATGTAATACAGAGAAAGTGAAAAGCGATGCAGAAAGAAATCCGTAGCTGGTGCATTTTTTCCCTGGTGTAGGTTTTCTATCCCGTTTTATTTTTTACCGTAACCTGCGATCTGTAAAGGAAAAGTAAAGTAATGAATGAAATGAGTTGAACATGGGTCCGTTGCTACTTGTTTACCTGGCATTGGTCTTTTCAAGGCGGGGAAAAAAGATTCAGCCAGGCATTCTGTCCCAACAACGATGGTCTCCGACTCTTCCTAAATCCAATAGAAATTCTTAACACCATTGAACGCTCAGCAGTGTAGCTGCAAACGAAGCATCTCAAATCCACTACCTTCGACTGTTTTATTTCGGTGATCAACGGACCTAGTTACCTAACCTTAATGTCGCTATTAAGAAACACTATGGTAGTATAATTACTTTCTCTGCTACGGTAGGTAAAAGAGGAAGTATTGTATTCCGCCCAAAAATTCCATGTCGAGATTTCACCGAAAATTGATGCTCTGAGGCTCCATAAATCTAAAATAAGCAATTTTAGAAAATGGTTCAACAACGAAACAGGAACGTTCTAGAATGCAACAGCAAGATTAAAAATATCCCTTCCCTCTACATGGAAAGTTCTTCGAAATTTTTTATTTTCTCAAAAATGCCTCTAGTCAATTTTGATTTTAATGCCATATATTAAGATATTTAAATTATAAATCAATTGTTCTCTGGGGTATTTATTTAGAGTTAAGTTCTCTTCATTCTGAAGAAATATTCCCCAAGACTTCAAGATGTATGTATACATTTATTTGTTACGTAAATATTTTAAGCATGTGGTATTTTAAAGGATCTTTATATCAACATGGGAGAAAATCGAAATTTCGAAAAGCCCTGCCTGTAAAGTGTAGTTTGGGGTGGAGGGATTTTCTTGAAAATCTTTCAGTCGCATCTTGGAGATACTGAACTTTAATACCAATTTTATTTTTGGCTTACGCTGTTCTCTCTGTCTCTCTCTCACACACACAGACATTTTCTAACAATGTTATTTTGGAGGGTTGTAGGAGGTCCCAAAACGTGGTCTCCGGTGACTTGTCGATTTCGAATGTTTGAAAGGAATGAAATACTTTCCCTTGTCTACTATAGATAGGTGGAGAAAGAGTAAAAACATAATTAGGGTGGTTGGAGTATTGTCACGTCCAGATTTCAGTAACATGCACATGTTTTAAAACCTCTAACAACTTAAAAGGTTTTTTGAATGCACGTGGAAGGCCATTTATCACGTAATATGGTTGTCACTTATATTATCTGTAGAATATTTGTGAGGTTTAATATAACAGGGCATAATTGTTGGGCATTAACAATTTTACAAACTTTTAATGCTACATAACTTCTGAATTTTTGGGTATTCGTTCTTTGGTTTCTCATAAACTGATCGCAACCCCACCTTGCTTACAGCAAAATATGTATAACCCAATGGAAACCATGGTTATTAACAAGACGTGATTTGAAGCATCCACTTCTATTCTGAAGAGGTTTGAGAAGCGCTATGAAATTGTAACATCATATATTTCTGCTCTCTGGGCTCAGTTATATCTAATTAAGCTGTTAATATCTTGGGCGGTCCTCTTCCTTATTTCCTCCCTAATCACCAATTAGCATTTCAGTTTGTGGAACATAAATCTGATTGTGTAAGCATTTTTGATGGATGTTATTTATACACACGAGGCTTGTGGATGGGTGGCCGAGCTTTCTTTCGCCAACATATTTTGAATAGTTTTGCAAGTTGGGTTAATGAATTTTCATCATTCGCTGGAGTGAGTGAGTCATCAAATGAAGCCCATACGGGAGTTGGTCAGGAGAATGATTGATGGTGGGTACTACATCATTGCGTGTGTCTCGGATCCCGTTCATTAGCCTTGCGCTGCATCCCTAATAAGGAGTAACAAACCGTTTTTACCAATCCAAGACCTAAACGAAACGCCACAACATTAATATCGGTTATCAGATGCATGTTTCGGGTGTGTAGTTCACAGTGAAACCTGATCAAGACTGAACAACTTGCCCTGGTTTCTCTATGCATTTACATTTGTCGTTTTTATGTGCATCATTTTGAGGTGACAGAAACAATTGCAAAATGTCGAATAATATTAACAATTACTCACATATAACGCTTTTTGATATTTGACACTCTATTCTTAGCACTTAGTAGAAACCGATACGGATGGCTGAGTGCGCTGAAGCCTGGAGGAGGTCCTTGGTTGAAATCTAGCCAGGACCATCCTTACCTGACTGAATTTTTTTTTTTTTTTTTTTTTTTTTTTTTTTTTTTTTTTTTTTTTTTTTTTTTTCCTCCAGATCTACCTCAGTCCTCATAACTTGCAAATTCCGGTGGAGTACCTTGAATTTGGGTTTGGAACGTTTTCCTTCCGAAATGGCTTTTTCTAATTTTATTATAATTTCATTTTACGTATCACCAGTGTCCACCACTTTAGGTGCCGTATGCGTTAAGAAAGGGTGTTAAATACATTACAATACAAAAATCTCTTTTTATCACAATTCCAAACAATTCTCTTGTCATATGTTCTTTATTTTTTATTATATATTTAAGTTTTGCCATATCTGAACAGTAGCATTTTATTCGATCGCTTTTGCATTATAAAGTAAGCTATACTTTCATACTGCAGGTATAGGACTCATTGAACATTTGAAAAAAATACATGTACCACCTCCACTTAAGTCAGTGAATTATGGCTGACACAAAAGAAACACCCAATCAGAGGCGTGTCACGCCTTGCGGTGTTGTATAGCTAAACACGCTATGAAAATGCTAAAAACGAGAAAAGGGTTTCTTTATTTTGATTTCTTTTTCAAACGAACGCTTCTAAAAGCGTTTTAAAATGCCAATTATTTCACTTTTGGGTAAAATTTTTGACAAAAAAGCTGCAAAGAGGATACTTAGCGAGCAAAACAACTTTGGCATATGCTGATTGGGTTAAATGTACAACAATTTGCTTTGAAATTGAGTGATGTTGGCAAATACAAAATTTAAAAGTGTGTTTGTATTTACCTTCCCAAATCTCATAAGAGAGTCTACATAAAGAGACATAAATCCGTATTGCAGTGCTGCAATTCGTGTTGTATTCCTTAGAAAAATTTCAACAAAATTCGAAATATTGCGCCATTGAATCAGTCCTGGACATTTTTTTTAGGAATCTACGTAAGTCTCGTAACCATTTTCGTGTTTCTAGGAGTTACACAAACCAGCAACAAGCATTTGAAGGAAGCTAAGAACTTAAATGAGCTTCTTGAATACATATTAGATGGACCAAGAAGGTTAGAAACAGTTGACTAAGTACACAAGAACAATATAAAAATTATAATGCACATGTCGATAGATGAAGGTTCATACACTGGTAAAAGTGAATTCAGAAAATAATTAAGTTACACAACTTTCAACAATGAAAGAAAATATGTTTACACAATATGAAATATATTTGATTGGGGCTTTGTTTTAGAACAAGAAATTCAAATATATGCTCAAAACAGTAGAGGTCTGGCGGTCGCGACAAAATCAGAAAACGCAAACTTCATATATTCTAGGCAATTACAAATTCATCAGCGTTTTGTTGTCTGCCAGTAATAAAATAAAACACTGAGACTGTATTTGCACCATCTTCGTGAGCGGTGGTGAGCACACGCAAATAAATCCAGCAGGCAACACAGACTACAGGGACATTAGCAAAGCGTGATAAGTGGCATTAAACCACTGAAGTGAAATCAACGTGTAACGTATTAGGCAGGGGTAAAATCGAATGCTATGCAAATGATTCTTTCTCTTCTTTTGCAAGCGTATTTTCCTGTCTAATAAGGCATATCGTGCAGTGACCACATTTCAGATAACTCATTTATTTTCCATTGCTTTTCGTGTTTTCACATTCATAGTAACACTGGGATTTACTTGATTTTGTAACGCATTTCCGCAGTGCTGCCACTCTCGACTGCCCTGTAAATAAAAGTCGTGTATTTCTGTTCAAGCATTTGGAATTATTGTCTGATCCTAGGTGTGTAATTAATTTTAGGAAAATACTTCAGCATTTGCTTTGTCTACCACTACCAGTAGATAAGGGGAAGTACTATTGTATTCTACCCAAGAATTGGATGTAGAGATTTAATCGGATATACCTACATGTGTTGACGCTCCTGAATGAGAACAACATTTTTAGAAACAGCACAAATCAGAACGAAAATTTTTGAAGAATACCACACTTGGTATTTAAATTCATTGTTTTCTTAGGATGTGGCACACATATTTGCACGAAAATCTCCCACCGCAAACAACCCTTTAAGTGAAAAGTTTTACATTCACAAAATTGCTCTGTTTCGTGTAAAATGCCATCCATATATTTAATATATTTACATGAGAAAACAAAATATATGTAATAATAACCCCTAGCGCAACAGCCCTTCGCGGACCAAGGCTTACCGCCCGGCCGCTGCGTCCCCCATCCCTGCCCACTACGGGCGTCATGAGTGGGGTGTAATACTGGAGGGTGGGACGTGGTCAGCGCCCCGATACCTCCCGGCCAGTTATGCCGCCTTCGTGACCTGGGGTCGCTACTTCTTTATTCAAGTAGCTCCTCAAATGCCTTCCCCCCCGAGACCTAACGGGGCTAAGTGCACCCCGTGCCAGACCTCCCAGTGGGGGAGAAATCCCCATGCTGGTACCGGGGATCGAACCCGGTTCCTCCGTGCCAGCGCTACGGAGGCGGTCACACAAAATATATATTTTGAACTTTTTTGGATGGAGCTTGTGAAGTCTTCTTCATTCGGAAGGAATTTTATATAATTTTGTATAACGGCTAAACCATAAGAAACAGACCAAAAACTTGCTGTTCAAGGAGTTTAATCTTTTTAAAACACACAACGTGTTAAATACTTTTTTTTTAACTGTGTGGCATCAGCTATTTTTGAGAATACTTTGCTATTTTTTAAAAGTGCTATCGCTAGTAAATTGTTTCTCGCGATATCGTGGAAGAAGTATGACATTTAAAGACGTACTTACAGCCATGGAAAAATTATTGAGCACATTAAGAGAGTACAATATTTTTAAGTTCCACGACGTGTGGCAGTGCGGTCTACACAAATCGATATTCCAGCATGCAGCTGAGTTTATTTACAGGCCCTGATTCATATGTTATCGTCTGTTGGACACTCAAATAGGCTGTGTCTTGAATCACCACTCTCATATGGATCAGAGACTATAAATGAACTCAGCTGTATGTTGGAATGTCGACTTGTGTAGACTGCACTGCCACACGAGGTGGAACTTAAAAATATTCTGCTCTCCTAAATGCGCTTAATCATTTTTTCCATGGCTGTACATACAATGCCCTGCTTATAAACATAGGACTGTTGATTTAGATTCCTCTATTCCTGTATACTTACAACGAAATATGCAATGGAACCATTTTTGTAAATGTTTATCTCAATAGCTTATATTCCTGCCTACTTCAAGGTAATCGAGATAAAAAAGATAAAGAAAGGAGCTGTTTCACTATTGCACTACCTTTTGACTAAAATTGGTCATCAGTTATTTTTTTCGAATAACTAACCATATTGATTCCAAGATAAACCCACAACAGCATTTACAGTTCGTTTTTAATTAACAGTAATCTTACTAGAGTATTTTTTATTTATCTAGAGGAAACCAAAGCACAACTGACAATCTTATATTAATAGATGCTGGGGATCTGACAAAATATACTAATGCTAGGATGTTGATAAAAACAGACAAATGCTAGGGAGGTGATAAAAATGTGAGATAATCAATACATACATCGTTTCGTAGCCTTATTGGTTGTATCACGTAATAAGAGTGGGATAGTCATACTAAAGTTCTCCTACAAAGTGATATTACATTTTCTGTGAGTGGTGCAGAATTGGCAGTACCATTTTTAAGACTAAATTAAAAAAAAATAAGAATGGTGCCTGCAATTTATACGACGGAATATAAAGCTAAAATGCTGTTGCATTTTTGGCGATTTGCACCATTTGGTCTCTCCTTATGTATTTAATAAATTTACGAAATTACCTTTGAATGTGTGATAACGCATTTGTGCCATTTAAAAAATTGCTTGTGCATACCGTTCTGGCGTCGTATTGGAAACCTGGGTAGCAGATACCTTCACAGATTCTTGTACATTGTAATCTGTTTATTTGTTTCTTTAGAAACGGGAGTTCGTCAACCTTTCTTTGTTATTGGGGACAGCTTTTCTTTTGTTTGTTATGGACAGTTCAGGGAATACTTAGTGTCTCTTAGAGGGAGGTGCAGGTAAACGAGAGAAATGAACTTCAGACAATAGTCTTAAGCTGTGCTTTTTACTTGTATACCGTTAGCACTTGAACATCCTACGCTTGGATTCCCACACCAAGCTACTGAAAAATATTTGTGATTTACAGCGTGTGAGTGTGGAGAAACCTATGTCAAGTGGTGACACTGGAGGGGGTAACAGCCCTTCCACTTCAGGGCAATTGCCCTTTACTGGCGGGAGAGAAATCACCTCGAAGATGCAGATGTAAACCACATCAACAGCACGATTGGTAGAAACATTATTTCTGTAACTGAAAACGATATGCCCAACAAACTGTTTTATACAGAGGCTTTGTAATTATTGCAAAGAAGTTCTCAGCTTGTTCTAAGTTAATTGTTTTCAGGTTAATAGCCTTTTATTGGCGCCGTTAAAATTCTAGTGATTTCTCACGAGTATAGTTTCTGAGGCGTAACTTTCATCAAATTTGCAATTTGTTATAGGCAACTATTTTGACACAATTTTCATCCGTACTAATGGTCAGTATGGACATTCCCAATTGTACGATAAGAGTTTAAGCACTCGAGACAGTAGAATTAAAATTCTAGAACATAAATCTAAACACAGTGATATTAAAGCAGTTGTTTCCCGCAAAATAAAAAAAGGACTACAAAAATGTAGTTAATCGTATGCTTCAGGATAGCACAAAGTTGTTCATAGATTTTATTCAGAAGTAACGGTTCGTTAGAAAATTTCAAATGCATGTTGAATCTTCGGCCACTTATATCTGTATTAACTATCTCAGTTGTTAAAAATTTAACATTTATCGTAGGTAAAATTTTCAGATTTCATCAAATCTTTTGTATTGAAAGAAAATTGAGCATTATCTAAAAAGAATTAGTATTCGCTGTCACTGGAAATTCAAAGATTTTCAGAATATTGAAACCAATATCGAAGGATATGTCGGATACGGCTCAGATCAAAATACGCTATGTGTTTTAAAGATATCTTATTTTTTGTATGGTTAATTTTTTGCACATCTCTTAACGCTTACCAGTTATGTAAAACTCTTCCGAATGAAGAGGAATTCAAAGGAAGTTTCCAGAAGATTCAAGACATACATTTTAGTTTTAATATAAAAGTTTTAAATATATTTATTTTAATGAAACTTATTAGAGCGTTTTTTGAGAGTAAATTTTGAAAACTGTTCCATGTACTGGTCGGAGGATTTTCATGGAAATCTTCGCATCGCATCCTTGGAATATGCCTAACAGTATTCTAACTTTCTTTCTCACGTACCTAGTAGATAGAGATGATATTGTATTCCATTAAAATATTTGATATCGATATTTCAGTGAAAACGCATGTTTTGATGTCTCCCGAAAAAAAGAGCATTTTTAGAAGGAAAAAAAAAAAAACATACTTTTGTATGTGCCTGTGAATAGCTTAACTCAAAAACAAAATGTCGCGTGAACACCAGTTCAAAGATGTTACACGAAGATTTTCAAGAAAATCCTGTCACCCCAAGCTACATTTTCCCAAATTTTTATATCCTCAAATAGCTCTAATGATGTTGATGAAATATATATTACATGACAACTAAAATGTATATCTTGAGTTTTTGGAAATAGCCTATCAGGTCTTCTAATCCTGGAAGGAATTTTGTATCATTTTTTGTAATTTTGTGGAACTAGTAAAGCTTAAAAGAGGAACGAAAAGGTAATAGGCAAAAATGTACATTTTTATACACTATTTCAGATAGCTTTTAACACATTTCCGATGTGTTATTTGTTGATTGAAAATGTCGAATACTCTTAAAATTTCTTAAAGTGCTGTCGCTATTCAGTTGTTTCTAATGATGTTTTAGTAAGGGTATGGAATTGTTAAGCCAGGGTATAACGATGGGTTTTAAACAGCTTTAACTATCGGTTCGGTTTCTTTATCCCCCTCGTATGTACAACGAACTGTGTAATGTAATTCTTTCTGGAAATAACAGCAAGGATATAGAAAAACTAACTTTTGTGCGAATGGTGTATATAAGTAAAAACAAAGCGATAGTGGCAGAGAAAGCCACGTGAATGAACTGCAGTTGGGAGATCTGAAGAGCCCATGCGACCAAGATATATTATTGCTTTGGACGTTTTCGAAATACGAATTTACGACATATCGCTAATTTTCAGGGTTTAAGTATCATATTTATAAAGGATGTGCATTGTCTAATTGAATCCATGTCCTGGTTTCTAACTCTCCCCATATATGGCCCATGACGACTGGAGGAACGAGAGGACCTACAGTTTTTACCGTGTACTATGAACCACGCTGGGGCTTGGGATGCTTCGCATGAAGTAATCGGAGTCGACTTAAAGTCGCCACCCCAAAGCCGGGATTTGAACCATGGACCCTCAGTACGAGAGCCGCGAACGAAACCACTCAACTTCCGTGGCGATCTTTGAAGTAATTTCAATTTATATCATTAGTGACAAAAAAATAACATTTTATATGAACGGTTTGTAGAAATGGCCTCAGGTATTAACGGATAGCGAAATTCACTTAACTTTCAAAGAATTTATTGAAAGTTAGTTGTAGATGGTAACTATGGCTTACCTTCAGCGCTTAGGTAGTACACCCAAACAGTTGTAGCTGTTGAAAAGTGAAGACAGGTTGTTACTGAAGCATGTGGGCTTTGATTGATAACAAGTAACGTTTGATGGATAGGATTTTTAGACTTGGGGTTAATAGAAAGGTTAACTCGTCAATAGCTATCGTATCTGGTAGCAGCATCAAGTGACCAGTGGCGTACATGCTTTTGCACAGTGTGCGGGTAGATAGTCCGATTCAAAGGCCCAAATATAATAATATGTTAAATCTAGCATTGTTTCAAACTTGGGACTCGTTAGCTTTGTTGTGAGAGATGCTTGGATATAGTCTTTTCGCACAGGGCTAACTCCAGCATGCTAATAACTAGACATCGGATTTATATGCACTAAACACGTCTAAAATATGCATACATTTATGCAGTAAAATCTTTGAAATATGCCAATATGCAATACACATAAAAGGTAAATAATTGTATACATCTACTCGCATTGAATCTTCCTCCTTATGTCATCCTGGAGGCTATAATTTGATTTTCATTATGCGACCATCATTTTTCCAAATGTTCAGGAGTAAATTTATGACGTTCGTTAGATAATATGAGTTTGTGTGCAGAGAAGGGACGTGGTTGGACAATATTTATAAGCGCTAACGAGTTTTGGAGGAATTTCCACTGAAAGTCCCACACTACCACCTTGGAGATATTTGTTAACAGAGAATAAAATATTAAAATCGAGATTTCTTAGTAATATAGTGTACAGTATTACACTCAATATTTCTTAATATTTCACTTCGTCAAAGGCTGATATAGACGTATGAAGGGACAGACCACGCGTTTCTAGTTTTTGTATTGCATGAGATATAATTTTGAAATGCGCCTTTATAATAGTCAATTCCCTCTACAATGTTTAATTTTGGAAAGTGCCATGGGAACGTTGAATTGCCAAAGCATCATTTGGATTTAGGCTGCAAACAACTTCTTTAACTGCATTGAAATTGTCAAACGAGTGTTTATTCATGTTAAAATGTCAAGCCCGGGACTTAAGTACTTACAACATAGCAAGTCGCCATTAGGATATGTTTTCTCATAAATTTGAGATCAACTTGTGGTTTACAGGGAAAAATGCGAGTGAGTTGGAGAATTTAATGTGTCGGCACGTTGGCGATGGTAGCTCAGTGGTTAGAGCAGTAGGACGGAGACCGGAAGATGCGTGGTTCAAATCCCGGCTGTGGTATTGAATTTTTCTGAAAAGTATTTGAATTATTGGTTTATAAAATATGTGACAATACTATAAAATGTTTGATATATGCACGAACATAACATAATCATGAAATATGCAACACTACCCTAAATATGAAAAACTTCACATTCGGAAAGAGGTGAACTTCAAATGTACTTCGAACTTTATTTCCATATCAGGTTATTGTAAAAGCACAAAAACACGCATTTCTACATCATTCCGATGTCTACTAATAACTCCTTCCCTCCTATATATACATTTTGCCAAAACTTGACAAACTTCCGAGGGAACCGCCTCACATTCAAGAGGTCGCGAGTTCCAATCTCGCTTAGGGTAAGTTATCCGGATAAGATGTTTTACTGAGGTTTTGCCTTATCCTAAGAAGACGACTGTCGGGTAACTTAAGCTCTATGGACCTCGGGCTCATTTGAGCATCATTTCACCCATTTAATTCCTTCACCGTCCGGTATGAAACTACTTTGGAGAACGTTAACCAAAAAAGGCGACCCTAATGAACAGGGCGAGAGGCAGTGTAGCTGTCCTGTGGTTCCTTTATATTTTTAAACCGCAAACCTTGTAAACGTAATGCCGTCTTTGGCAGCGGAGTGAGCCAGAGTTGTCGTGTTTAGGGTAAAAACTAAATTAACAAATGTTTATGTAGAAACAGGCGGGCACATTGAGGCTTGCTCCAGAAGATTTCTCAAACACGCAACTTCTTCGGGAAATAGCAGGGTTACAGCTCTTTATTTTAAAAGCACAATAACACAAGAAGGTACTACTGTATTAAAACGTATCTATTGAGAATAGAAGAAAATGAGCGTTGCATCTTACATAAATACATGGGTAATGATTCTTGTGCTGTATGCGTGTAGTTTTTTTGGGAGAATATTAATTTTAAGTCATACAGAGATGCAGGTTTTGGCGTATTACAAGCACAAATCGTTAGGGCGGAGGATAATTACGGGAGGAATTAAATCTGAGCTAAATAACCTGATATGGAGCGGAGCAGGTGCGTAGGCAGTAACGGAAGAATCAATATATGTGCAATTTACCCTTAAAACCTCTCGCTTAAGGCAATACATCTCTGTACACAGTATTAGTAATCTAAGTTACAAACCTCTAGCTTACATGATTGTTTAAATACTCACCTTTGTTATAAAAATTAATAAAAATGCTCCATAGGACCGATGTTAAAAATATACATATTAAAACGTCAGGTTTTACAATCAATATGTTTACAAAAAGATCTATCATATTTTTTTGCATTAAGCCCTAATTACTGTAGAAATATTGTTACTTTTTGTAGTCCCTAAAATAGTTGATTGGTTTCATTTCTCAAAATTGGAGCTTTATTTTAAAAAAGTACACGATCATTTTCTTTTTGAGATTCAGTACAAATATCTTGAATCAAGTTAGTAAAATATTGCACCTAGTGGAGTATGGAAAACTGTTGAAAAAGTGTGCGAGAATCCAAGATTTAAAGTTGGGCGTGCTTTGTAATAGACATGCTCTTCTCAACATTTATAGCTTCAGTTAATTGGTATTTTAAATTCATAAATTGGGGGAGAAAAGAAAAGAAAAACGATATGTTTAGAATTTATAATATTTTATTTTGAATGCTTTTTAATTTTTCCACAAGTTTTATTTAATTTTCGCAGCTGCTCTACCGTGAAAATGGAATCTTCTACTGCAAATTTTTGTTTGATATACAAAGCGCGGAACCGCGTGTGGTCACATGCGATACAGGTTAGTTAGACACGGAGAATGGATGACGTAACCAGTACCGCGCAGTCGTTATATATGCACGCGCATCTGCAGACGATCATCGCTATGTACATGCGTGAGTAGCAATAGTAGAACCCATGTGCATTAAACTTGTGGTTTATTGCACTATCTTCGGTCCTCTAATGATAAATCTTATCACTGTTGACTAGTGCGACATAAACCAAATTAAAAAAAATCTGGAGTTGTATTTATATAACTTTCTGTACCAATTCTTGAATAAATTATTATAAAGACATATTCTTCTATCTACGTTATATCAATCGAGATAAACATTTGCAGAAATTGTTTTATTACATATTATATGGTAGGTAAAAGGGCATTAAGAGAATACAGTAGGTTTAGATCTAGTGAAGTGTTAAGAGCAGTTCACTTCAGGATGGCTTTGAAATAGAGAGAGAGAGAGAGGGGGGGGGGAGGGTAGGGTTGGGGAGAGACGAATAGAATTTTCAGCCTGAGAAAATTATGAATACTTGAAAATTCCAACAAACAGCAAGGAATTTCTGATACAGGTAAAACATTAAACAAAAGCATTTCTTTGACATAAACTGTATGCTTTAATGAGAACCATACTTTTTGTTTAGTAAGGTTTTCTCTATCTCTTAGGGTTTATCAGTTATGCAAAATGCAACCAGAATGAGAATCACTTCAGAGGCTTTTCCCAAAAGATTCACGATACACGTTTAGTTTGCCATACAAATATCTTAAACGAATGCTATTTTAAACAAAATCATTTCGATGTAAAGGGTAGTTTGGCTTGTAGAATATTCTTAAAAATCCTCGTGTGTCAGCCTTGTAAGATGATGAACTTTTGGTATTTAACCGACTCTTCGTTTTGTAGTTCTGCCATCCACAAATATACACCCACGAGCCCGCTGTGATCATTTTCTTAAAAGTTTTGCAATCCGCAAATCTTAAACTGTGACACTGTAAATCGTGATTACGCTATTCTAATATGGTTGTTTCGAGACTAATGTATTATTTTCTTTGTGTGGCGTTAATGGTAGCCATGTTGATCTTGAAGGACCTTCAATTTTAGTTTTTGACATACCTATACAACTTGATGGTTATTAATCGTGTACGTCACCATTGACGCCTCTCCGGTCTCTCTCCTCTATGAATCTACTGCCTGGTGCTCCAGTATTGAACTACGAGATCGTTTTCTCAGGGTATGCGTGGTCGGTTATGACGATGAACAACACCAGTTTAGTTGACTGATAAATTTAGGGGAGACTAACATTGATCTATTTGAAGGGAGTTGCCGGCTATTTGAGGTTGGAGAATTTAACGGTTAGGTTAAAAATGGGGCGTGGCACGAATTCATCGCCATATGTAAGGGGACAAGGTGGTCTTAACATACAGAAATTACACCTTAGTGAGTTAAATTACCACTGCTCTTAAAATTCTCAATGGTTTTTCCTGAAATTTTTATGAATTATTCTATAAATCATGCCATATTTCAACTGATTATTTGCATTCATAGCTTATGTGGTCGAGTGTATAAAAATTATTCCATCCAGGAGAAAAAATAATAAAATTTACTGTTAAAACATGTGAATTCATGTATCTTTTTATCTGAAACTACTTGCAATACAGAATCATACTTTTGCATGCCTGTTCTCAGTATAATCAGCTATCTTCTGAACTCCAACTATTTAGTTATGTGTATCAGTGTACTAGAAATAAAAAGATGCAAAGTCAAAAAAGTAAAAATGCGGAAGATTTGCAATGTTATTGCCTTCATAATAACACTAATATATACTACAAAATTATAATTGTGGTTCAGGAAGTTCAGCTATGTGTTGTATACATATACTGAAACTTTCATCGCTGTACCTCTCACATTTTCTGAGGAAAAGGTATCACATGTTTTAAGAGTAATTTTTATAATTTTTTCTGGTGGATAAAATACATTTTACAGACTCACCCACATAGGCTATCAATGCAAATAACCACTTGAAATAATTGTCAGGATTTATAGGATAATTCATACAAATTTCTGGAAAAAACCACGAGGACTGCAAGTGCAGTGGTAATTTAACTTAACTCACCAAGCTGTAATTTCTGTATGTTCAGATTACCTTATCCCCTTAAATATTTATTTTTTTTCAGATTTCAGACCTTGTACCGTGCAAAAGGCATATGTTTTCTTGAGAAGAAAAGTATGGAGAATTTTATTCTGTATATCTAAAACAGAAAATCGAATTTTTTATGTATGACCACATACTCCCCTTAAATATGTGAAATGCGTCGACAAGGTTTCCTTAAACTAAGCAGATAGTTGTGATTAGTCTGAAGAAATAACTATAGTGTCTAGTTTGTGGGATATAAAGCCTTCCACCGTGTTTGCTCCTTAGTCAACCTCTATTTCAATGTATCAAATCTCCTAAAAACGATTGTTTGATATTTTTAATAACAAGTCGGCTTTGCGAAAAAGCCGCTACTCGAACAGAAAACATTACACAGGTTTATATGTTAATTTAGTGTAGGTTGTAGCGCTGGCGGATAAACCGTCATATTCGTGGGCCATAATTTTCTGGAGAGGGGCTTGACTGTATCTCAGCTTCACCATAAACACGATAGAGAAGAAGCACAAGAATGGCGCTCAACACATTAATACAGAGATCATATATTCGCGTATAAAATATTTTTTACTGTCCATTGAAGGGATGCAGCCCCTACGATAGACCCCTGAGATGATTTTCTGCTGCTGGTGGCAGGAATGATAAGCGAAATATGTGCCGAACAAATCGTCTGTAAATTACGAGAATAAACTTATAATGGGTTAACCTACTAGAAGTTTCCAGAGCCTTGTAGCACCAGTATGGGCTAGGGTGTTCGTTCTTTGCTTTTACTGCCCTTTATTAGCGTATTTTTTCAGGTATCCTTCAGTTTGGACACTTCTGGATAAAAGAGGTCATAAACATCTGTTGGAGAACTCTTTGTTTTATCTTCTCCATTAGATTAACATTTATCAGGGCTTTGGTTCCTGTATTATTTATTTCCTGTAGCTGCGTTATTTCTTCATTGAAATTATTGTTTACCCCAGCAATGCCCAACGTTTGCGAAAGAAGGGAGGTTGGATTTACCTCCTTCCACTTTATGCGGAGTGTGCCACTCTTAATACGCAATTGCGTTGCAGTGGTGGTTTGGTTTTATGTACGTTGGGTTTGATTTACAAAAACACATTAAAGTCGTATGCGATGAACATCTAAGCGACTAATGAAAGGTGCAAGTGGAATATTGGAATGCAGAAGGCTTTAAACGATAGTGAAATGTTTTAAGAGCTGGTTGCTATGCGATGCGTTGGAAATTCCATTCTCTTTGCAAGGTCAAGAGATAAAAAAACGAATAGGTAACATATTCCTATTTGAGAAAAGTATAAGTATTGACATATTCAAACAAATAAACAATATCTCAGAAATGGTTCACTCAAAAGAAAAACACAATATCTGACATAAATTGTGTTTGAAGGAGATGCGCATTTTGTTTTTAGTAAGATTTTGTGTGTTTTACTGTTTACTATTTATGCCAAAATCATCCGGAATGAGGAGGTTTTCAGAGGAGATTCCCAGAAAATTCAAGGTATGATTTAGAAACTGCCATGGAATCGCCTGTTTGTATCCGTCACTGGATACTGACTGTGCGGTCATGAGTCCTACACGTTACAAGCAAGAGCTGAAGGAGGGGGTTGGGGAAAGCCGCTAATTACGTCTCGTAAGAGACAAGGTTGGACATCGCTGTTTTAACCTGTTGTTGCTTGAGTTTAAGCCAAGTATGTATCATCTTCATTTCGAATTTCTTCTCGTACATTCTGATAGTGTGTCCTACGCCTTTGTGTCGGGAACACAAGAAAATGTGGCAACAGACAGCGTTTACAGTGTCGATGTTGCCTTAATCAGCGCGGCCATAATATGTCACCTAGGAAGTATAATAATTTGCAATAAATACGCCAAGGTGTTGTAGCAATAATGTGTGACTCACGGTAGGGGCAAGTTACTACATGATTTATTTCTCTAGTTTTCATTTGAATGTCAAACATACTTAGCAGAGCTTTTTGACGGAAGATTGTGTTTTCCCCAGAGCCACTTAGGTTAACTTTAATCTTTTAAATTTTCGCTGTGATCTGCCGGTTTGGACTCCGAATCATAAACCTGTTCTGGATGCATAAGTCCCATTTTCTCTCCAATGCTTCTAGCATTATTCTCTGTCCAGCAATCTAATTTACCATAAATAATTAGCGTAATTTCACCATGGTCAACATTTCAAAATGGGTTATCGATTGTGGGTTCTTGTCTCATACATGCACATACAAATTGGTGCCTGTATTGTTTTGTTCATTGTAAAGTATTTTCCTAACTCTTAAATATTGTTGCATGAATTATATTCTCGCTGTTATATAATATTGTGCAGTCATTCCTTAAGTTTTGTCAGAGGTTTTATTTGGTTTATTTTAACAGTTAACTTGTTACAGTTATTTTTCAGGGAGAACTTCTAAAATTTTGGATTTTTAGCCATATCGCTTCACGTACGAATTTGAAGATTTACAGGTAGTTTGTAGAAAATTTACCGACCGTTTCATATTCTGACGTCGGGCTCGGTGCACAAAAATGGACGGACAGAGCCAAGTTGCCTCGCACCACATGCCGCCCCGGCGGGCGGGCGGGCAAGGACTTTCCGGGTCGGGCTGCCTTGCGTGACTGCTATGTGTACATGACCGTAAACAATAGAAGCGGCAGAAACAAAAGGGGTTTCGGAACGTTCTCGAGACTTCTAACCGAGTCATTTCCGGTGAGCGTGTGTGTGAGGAATCGAAGAATGTGCGTGTGACCGTCACCCCCAATATATAAGGAGGAGAGAGGAAATGTTTCAGAATTGAGTTACGGATATGCGTCGGTGAGTGTCAGTGAGTGCAAGACATCTGTACGTGTGTGTGGTTGTGTTGGTAGTGATTGTAACGTCTTAATTAGGGTATGAGAGACAGGGGAAGTGAAAAAAGACACCAAAGGGCTAGGCAATGTTATGAGAAGTAAAAACTGTAACTTGTAGCACGAAGGACTGTGGGCTGTGTTCACGACGAGAAAAAACTGTATTTGTGGTAACATTTTAGAAGACAAAGTGATAGATTGATTTTGTTTTGTCACAATATTTATTAATATTAACACACACAAGACGCCTGTTTATCTATATATTATTGTCGGTCTGGGTGGCTCAGTTGGTTAGACGCTGGCCTACGGATCCCAAGGTCGCGGGTTCAAACCCGGCCCAGGCCGATGGTTTTTAAGTGTGCTTAAAAACGACAGCTCCATGTCAGTAGATTTACTGGCATGTAAAAGAACTCCTGCGGGACAAAATTCCGGCACACCGGCGACGCTGATGTGATCCTGGCAATTGACAGCGTCGTTAAACAAGAAAATAATTTTTTTTAATTTTCGCCTGTTTATCCGGACCAAGGGGACCGGGGTAATCCAAATTAACGACAATCCGGACACGACCATTAAGTGAATGCAACGTATGGTGTGTGATAGAGAAATTAGGATTGTTGCAAAAGCAGAGAAGGCCGCTCATATGAGAAATCGGCGATGTTATCAGGGCTTTCATAAAAACCAATAAAACAATTCACTCATTTTAGTTTTGCTGTTTTGTACAGCCTGATGCGTACGACAGACAGTGATTTGCATGCTGCTTGCTATGCCAACATTACAGCCCTATGTATTCACATTTATTTACCAAAGGACGCACATTTTTTTCTTGGTGAAAAGGTATGCAAAAGTAAAACCTGATTAATTAGGGACCGAATAAACCAAGTTGTTGTGGAACATTAGGGTAGTTTATACGGAGGGCCTCTTAAAATTTGAGAAGGATCAAAAATATATCTGAGATTTAAAAGTATGTGTATATTTACGGTCTGTTTTTCTTTAAAACAGTTGTCTGGGCTAATTAAGATAAGCGAGACATTGATATTTCCTTTATTTATCAGAATCAGCTTGAAGTACTCGTTCATCACAACTGAACGCCACTGAATCATATAGTGACTGATGGGCAGCATTATTTATTTGTTGTTGAGGATCGTAACAGAGTCTAAACTCAAGGAGCCCGCTCAACATCGCACCGACAAAGAACCTGACCTCAAGACCTCTGAACTTCGGTGGCAATCTATTAAGTGATACAGTCAACGACTAACGGCACGTTATAATTACTCGGTCTCGAGCGTGACCTGTGGGTCTTTTCCAGCGCTGAATTATTAAGTTTTACAAGGTTTTGTCCTAGTCCAGTTTTAATGTCGTAGGACCAGCACGTGGCAGAAGAATTAAATGAACTGTAGCATAGCGGGGACTTAGAGGACTAGTGGATAGGGACACATGCGTATTGTTTTCCCAAATAATCTATGTATGTTGGTGATATGTGATGTTCCTTTTCTTGTCTTGCTCGATACAGATTTTCGCCATTTCTCCGGACGCAGTTCAGCCTTGGAGTTATTTTTTACCTGTATCGTTTTATATCCAGTTTATTACACCTGCCACTCTTATTAAGGACTACAGCCTTAGAACTGGTACAGTGTCAAATTTTTCTGATTCTAAAAACATTTCCCCAAAAGAAATGTTGCTGTAAGCCAAGGCTTCACAGGAGCATATAGCATAATGGGCTATTTCAGTTTCTTTCTTGCACAATGTGCAATCTAAGTTACCCTGAGACACTCTCGTTATATTAAGATGCTTTT
Source organism: Tenodera sinensis (assembly GCA_030765045.1). Classification (NCBI taxonomy): domain Eukaryota; kingdom Metazoa; phylum Arthropoda; class Insecta; order Mantodea; family Mantidae; genus Tenodera; species Tenodera sinensis. Next base: position 69,263,824 of record CM060964.1, on the reverse strand, counting down.
CCACAGGAGTACCTCTAATGAGAAAAGCAGTAATTGCTCTCAACTGAAGTCTATTACATTTAAGTAAACGCTCAGGTCTTTCCTTATACTGTTTTCTAAGAAATAGTTTACCGTGTCTATGTCCTAGAGTTTTGAGCGAAGTTTTATAGTGTTCTTCTTTGGACCAGTTCTTAATTGCTTGTCTTACCAAACATTGGGATGTTCCTATAGCCGGCTCTGGTCCAATAAATTTTGAAGCTACTCCTTGTCTTACAAGTTCATCAGCTTTTTGTTTCCCTCTATGCCACTATGACCTGGTGCTCAGATGAGTTGAACCTCATTCTGTTCTGCCAGGCCTGTGATCATGTTACGCAGTTTAAAACCAGACCTGATGTTACCTTATGGCTACTTAGAGCCCTAAATGCAGGTGGCTATCTGAGAAAATAAGGATCTGTTTACCATTGTAAGCTCTCTTTATATTTTCAGGTATGTATTGAATAATAGCATGTATTTCAGTTTAAAATAGAGTAGCATACTTACCCAAGGGAAACAATTTTTTATACCTTAGTCTTATGTCATATACTCCGGATCCCGTTCGTGAACCATCCTTTGAGCCGTCTGTAAACCACGATATGTGTCATTTAATGAATCTTAATTTTTATACTGAATATTCTAAGATAGACTGATGTGAACCAAAGGATGTTGGCATAAAATAGCTTTCTTTCATGTAAGGACTTCAGTTTTACACCTGCGCTTGTTTAAGGATGGTCCACAATAAACTGGGAACGGGAACCATAACGTGAACGGGAAGAAAAATTAGTTTATCACGCCTATGCTAAAATATGCTTAATAGTTTTGTATGTATCTTAAGAATTGCCTATGATAATTTCATTAAGGTATCCGGGAGAAGCAAGTCTTAAACATACTTTTGGAGCTAGCTTTTGCTAAATTACATGTAAAAGGTCATTTAGATTCCTGATATTTAGATCCCGAGTAGATATTTTAGAAAGTGAACTTCAAATTTGTAAATGGTTCTGCATGTAAACTCCACTGATTTTTTTGTATAGCATTCAACTAATGTTGAGGAAGTTTGTATGAAACTATGTTACCGCTTTATCTGCATGCAAGCAATTATTTCTAAATTGCCTTATGCACACGGGCGGTGATTTACGCTAGCACATATTCCTTAGGAAACAACACGCCTAAGTTACATAGTATAGCGCAAAGAAACAAAATTATTATATTACATGCAGTGTTCTAATATTAGACTTTTCACGTAGTTACGTGTTTTATTGAATGATGGGACTTTTCCCCTTTCTTCCCGAATCCCAGCATTAAAATAGTTATGAAACGTTTACTATACAAAACCTCGTATTCGCAATGCTTTTGATATAGGAAATTCTATGGCATTTATTTCTACACATGTAAGGTTTACGGCAAGCGCGCTTGGATCGTTCATATTGCTGACAGAAGGCACTTCAGGAACCAAATTAAATTGTTTCAGTTTCCGAGAGTTGTTGAATCTATAATTTCTGCTTACAGACTGCATAATTAAAAGTTTGAACGCTTTGCGATTAAGGGCGGCCTTTTTTTAATTTAAAGGATAATTAATAAGGGAAATCCATTTCGTTCTTTATTGGAATTTTTAGAAACCAAACCCCCAAACCACGCGTAATTCACTTATCGAGAAATCAGCTTCAATAACGTTCACTGCAAGGGTTTATTAGACTGCTATTTGCTTAAAAGAAAAATGATAATGTGAAAATGTGTTTTCAATATGAGAAGCCTGAATAGCTGCGGAATAAAAGGGTAAATATGACTCTGTGTTTATGACTGGAAAATATAGTGCAGGTGAGTGATAAATATTTTCCGACATCAATGGTTAACTGCTAACTAGTGATCATTTTAGTAACTATGATGTTCAGTTACTGGAATTACACTGAAATATCTGTATAAAATCAAGCAAGTGGCGTACACGTTATCAGTATCACTGATGGTGAGTGTGCGAAAGTAATAAAATAGATTATTTGTAATTTTAATGGTGACACCTTAAAACTCGTTTTTAATTATAAATGTCACGGCATTATGGAGAGTCAGTCTGGGAAGCGGTTGCAGATATTCAGGAAAGGGTTTTGTTATGTGTGTTATGGTCAAACTGGACCGGATACATGTTCCCTTAGGCGCTTAGATGAACCGCCGCCAAAACCCTGACTATTGCGCAGAAAGAGCAGTGTTCGGATGCTTCCCTGAACCGCGAGATTTTTGCACAGTATTATCGCTTGTCTTTGAGTGAAATGGGAATAGTTTCCCTGCGTTCACTTGCAATTGTATTTTGTGAAAACACGTATAGCATAAACGTTTCTGTTTGCGTTTGTTTACAGAAAAGAAAGATTAGAGTCTGAGATTGAGGATATCTGGTAATTACAACAGGCATTTTTGTTTTTAAGACTGCCCTTAGCTTTGTGGGCTTGGAAGATTAAATTAGCTTTCTGCTGGTCCCACCGTTTTCGAATTAAGCACTGAAACGAAAGGCTATTAGAAAATACAGAGAGTTAGAATAACATTTTAGTAATAAACAGATGCCGGTATTTTAGGCCACTGAGAGATATAAAAAAAGCACAGACTTTAAGGTATTATTAACACAGAAATGATGTTTCTGGGCTTCCGAGAAGAGGCATCATCTGATGCTTTGTCTGCAACTCAATTGAAGATCTTGAGGCAAAACAAATTATTGTACTTAATAAGGCCACTTTGTGGGGCTGTAGTTTGTGGGTATATCCGGAAGGTCTCCGAAGAAGTGGCTTCAACAAGCAAACAGTGCTTTGTTGGGATCTGCTTGGCACTTAATCAGTGATAAATTCTCGTGCACTTTTTCAACAGTGTCATCGCCAGTTTTAAACCATTCTAAATGCTCTTCGCACCTGGCGTTTTTGATGCTGCATTTTGCGCTAGCTTAAAGTTGCCGGTGTAGCCTATTGAAACACGTGCATTGCAATTAAACTACTTGTGGATTTTCTTCCGGGCTGCATCTTTGTCTTCAATTTATGTCCGTCTGCTCTTTTCTTATTCGACAGTTCCTCTGTATTTATCAACATTCTCTATTTAACGTGTTTTGGAATGGTGAAACGTTAGTTCATCTGAACTTACATTTTTCCTTTGGTACCGCAATTCTAACCTCAAGACATTCAAGAAAATTCTATGACAATTGTCTATGAACAGAACCAGTTGCTACTGAAAGTGCTGCGATGCGTGGACAAAAGTGCAACGAAACGCGTTCAGAAATCGAGTAATTCGGTCACTGCCTTCTTGGAGCTGTTGTTCGCAGTTGTTTTTTGTCGTTAAGAGGTGTTAAGCTAACAGTTCGCTGTAAAATCTTGATGACAGGAGTTTAAGATGGTGTTAAGAGAAGTTTTTGCATGCAGGCAGAAAAAAAAAAGTATTGTGACTTTTTACGTTAAAAATGTGCTTAAAGCTTCAAGAAAATACGGTGAACATACTGTAAGAAGCAATTTGAATGTATTACTTTGCCAGAGCGTCGCAAGGGAAGAATGACAAATTTAAGCTTTGATCACTCTAACATAGTTCCTTGTATTGTTGCTTAGCATAACTAAATAAATAAATGCATGGAATAAGTACATGGAATAAATAAATGCGGAGAAGGAGGTCGGGAGAGAAGAGGATTATGTGCACGTTGAAGATATGGGGTTAATTTATGCGTGTGCGAATCCAACGGGAAAAGGAATAAAGGAAATGTTACGCCGCGATGTAAAATTAGCCATAGTAAATAGAAAAATTGGAGGAGATGAAAGGAGAGAAAATGGAAATCTAGAATTAACTAGAAAAGAATTAAATAAGAGTGATCGAAGTAGTGAAAAAGTGAACAAAAGACGTAAACAAAAGTGATAGGCAGGTAGGTCTAAATTAGGAGGGGAAAGTTGGAAAGGGAGAGGTAGAGCAGGAAAAGGGCAAAGTGGAAAAGTGACTATAGGAGCAAACAGAGGAATAATAGGAAAAAAGCAGCCTGTACTTTTCTGCCAAATTTCTAAATGTTAGAGCAGTAATAGGCTGCCCAATGATTAGAACCAGGATCCTAGTTCACGGGCAGCATAAAAATTGTAATGCATGCTTATTACTCAATAAACCAACTCATAACAGTTTTGTTTAAAACTAGTCTACCCCAGAATGAGTGGCAGGAAATCTGATCTGCGTGGTATGTAGCAAATGAGAAATCTAACCCTATGATGCATAGTGTTGTCATTTGGCAACAAAGACGCTTAGTCAAAGTTTTAGAATATAGTAACAGTTCTTTTTTTATTTTTATATTAACCTGGCATTTAACAATAAAATAGAGGTATTGGTAGCTGCCTATGTCATAAATGTATCAATTTATTTCAGTATTATTGTAGTTCGTTTTCTTTCTTTTTCTTTCTCAAAATCCATACAATTGTAGTCTAATGTAACCCCGTCATCATCCACGCGTACCATCTAGCTGGTTATTTTACGTGGGCCCTCCCCATCCTTTACTACAGCAACGTTTGATTACAATCACTGGGATTAAACTCACGACATTCGGCTTTGAATGGATGACCATTCCATTTCGTCTGGCCTTTAACAATCATGCGTATTCGAATTACTTCCTTTAAGGTGCATGTTACATGATAAGGTGCATGATACATAAACCGGTTCAGGAATTAGAGGAAAAGGGGCATGTGTAGCAAAATAATTCGCGCAATAGAGTAGGGGTGCTCAACAAGCGAGCATACGCTCGCTTCCCCTACACATGTTATTCCCCCCTCCACTGACCAAGACAAGCAGAATCAGACATGGTAGTCAGAGGCGGATGGCGCGGAGTGTATCTAGTAGTACATACAATTCAGTAGGAAGATGAATATCTTTTTTTTTCTTTCCCGAAATGAAGTTTCCATGTAGTGAGGCTTCACACGAGCTACAAAATATTAAACTACTTGCATTGCAGAATTCCACGACCGTAAAATGTTCTGGGAATTATTTAAGTCTCTGCTTTGCTGTGCGTATCCGAGATTACGCTTGATTGCATGTAGTTTAATGGCGGTCTTTGGCTCCACTGATATCTGAGAACAAACATGAACTACATTAAAAGTGAGTGTCACAGCAAGTTAAGTGAGAATCACCTTGGTTATCTTTTGAGACTGTGCACTTCATCTTTTGCACCAAATATTGAAGACCTTCTGAAACGTAAATCGTGCCAAAAAAAAGTGTCCTCGGAAACATCGTGGGTTAATCAGGAGCTGAATATGAATGTGTACGCCTTTGATTTCCTGTACGTAAGAATGTGCCGCCACTGGAACTAAGTAACCATGGATAAATGCGTCATTCTGTCCCAGCGGGTGGAAGGAGGTGATTTCAACCTCCCCTAACTTGCCTGTTGCACCCCTGCAGCCTAAGGTATAAAAGAAAAAATGCTAAAGTTTCTTATTATTAATCGCAGTTGTTCACAGAAGGGTTACTTGAATAAATGAAAACAACCAAAGTATGTCCATTTTCGGGTTAACCATACTCTTAGGTGGAATTTATTGCAGTAAACAAGTACGGATATAAATCCTTGTTATGAATGCTTTGTAATTTTCAAATAACAGTCATTTGAGGGAGAAAAACCACAAGAAAGGAGTAGCATAGAGGATTACACCAGTCTTTCCACGTGATCTAAAAGGGTGGATATTTAAAAAGTTATTACTCCTCTCCCGGTTATTTGGAGACCAAAAATTCTTCCACGCCAGGTCCCATTTTACAATGCGAATAAAGTAAAAGGAAGGGGAAGAGGGAATTAGGAAGGCAATCCAAATGTAAGTCTTTAAAAATCCGGCGAGGTTCTCCTTTCGGTGAATCCCCCAAACCAAAGCTGCCCCCTAGCCGCCGCCGCTGTTGCTATACACAACGTTGTAATTACACAAAGCGTTTTGCGGTTAACTGCGTTCCGTACAAGGATTAATTAGCCAGTGACCGCAGCTAGTAGCTTTCCCGCTCTCTTGCGTTGCGTTATGCGATGGTGAATGCGATATGGACTACACGCTTTATGCCGCCCATCCCTGTCTGCCGGGTTAGGAGAGAGGATGGGGTACAGTCCAAGTAATTCATGTCAAGGAGTTCATCAAACTTACTCATTGCCTCTCATAGTAATGAGAATACCTCACAGTTTTATCTATAAAAATGGTGTTGTAAACACAGAACATCTGGAAGATCTGAAGAAAACAGAATGCACCTGTATTGAAGGCTTTGGATTTGGAGATATATACATTCAGTATATCGAAAGATTGAATGTCTCCATGTATATCCTTATGGGCAGCAGTTTGACAAAGAAAACGAAGCTGGGGCAGGAATTCACTTAAATCTAGTTAATGTCTATCACTACGTTTCAGTAGGGACCCGCATGTGGTATTCGTGGTGGACGAAGCGGCGTCAGGGCGGGTTTTCTCCGGGTGCTCCGGTTTCCCCCGCCATCTCATTCCACCGGTGCTCCATCTTCATTCCATGTGTCATCAGTGTCACCGCCTGCGGTGCCGTAGTAGTAAAAGCGGGCGTTAAACACTACAACAACTACGTTTCAGTGGGGAATTCACGTTTTGACTTCTCATTCCGGATTGAATACTGCATGGAAATGCGGATTCAGATCGAAATGAATCCTAGGATCCAATCCTCTTAGAAGTGGGGTCGGAACGAAATTTTGTTGCATGGAAACACCTGCCGGATTCAAATCGATTTGAATCCGCTAAAGATGCTAACTTTGCTGCACACTCGTCATTTTGTTTTCTTAGCGAAAATGATGTAATAAAGCAACAATAAAGCCGCTTTTATTGCTTCTATAATTTCGCAATATTTATAATTTATAATTTTACAGAATATTTATATTCCTGTAAAAAAATTCGCCAACCTCAAAACTACTTATAATAAGCAGGAAACATTTTTACAGGTTCACCAACATAAAACTAGTGACCAACATAAAAGCTTGAATTGTTTGTGCTTGAACCTTGCGTATCCAAATCGATCTCATTCCGGATTGAACTGGACATGGAAACGCGGAGCATATTGAGAATAGAATTGGACTCATCGATTTCAATTCCCCATGGAAACGTAGTGTGTATATATATCACATGGGATTAACACATTTATTATGCAGAATTAATGTTTATAAAAGCAGCAATTTCATTCTGATTCAGTAATCGCGAACCGAGCAATTGCTTAAAAAAATTAGCTCTTTAGTTCTAAAATGTGAGAAACCTCCCAACATCAAACAAATGTTAACTGCTTTAAGGCCTGTGAAAAACTTGTAAAAAAACTCGATTTCAATTTGGGCGACCTGAAATATTTCCCACAGTATGATAATGTAATCAGTATAACGATCAGCCCGCCTCGATAGCGTGATTGTTAGCGTGTCTGCCTCACGTTCAAGATGTTGCGAGTTCGAATCTCGCTTAGGGTAAGTTATCCGGGTAAGGTTTTTTCCCGAGGTTTTCCCTACCCTGAGAAGACGAATGTCGGGTAACTTAAAGCTCCATGGACCTCGGGCTCATTTGAGCATCATTTCACCCATTTCATTCATTCGTCCGAGATGACATAATGTTGGAGGACGTTAATTTAAAAAAAAAAAAAAAAAAAACGATCACATTCAAAATATCAATCAGATACGTCCATTTGTTTCACAGACATTAATGTTTTTGTTGTGAATGTAATTTTATGCTCATGAGGCTATGAAAATATTTAATAAAAACAACGTAACTATAACATTTCAAAAATGGCTATGTGACTATCTTAAGTAATCATTCATGAAGTTCTGCTGAAAATTAGAAGTTAATCGGTCCAATATTTGGACTGGTGAAGCATTTTAAGCGCTGGAAAAAGTTTTTAGAAAACGACATTTAAAATTGGATTGTGCGTTGCAGTACAAGAATGCTTCAAAGGTCGCACTTAGTATTAAATATTGCCTATGTTGATAAATCAAAGGCGCCAAATGAAAATAATGATCATAAATACAGCGAAAACAAAAAGTTGTTGCATTTTTTCCAGATTTTCAACCAATTTCACAGGTGCATTGCCTTAAATGAAGTAATAGAACTGTTGTTGGTGTCTGCTAAGGGTAATGAATATTCAGATTCTCTTGCCAATAAAGGCACCCGCATCTTATAAAAACCAAACATATTAGCATAGCCTTCCGCAAAATTAATTATAAATAACATGATTAAAACAGGTAGAGGAAAAACAATAGGCGGACATCAGTAATGGTTCATGTTTAATTGCTGACTCGAATTCCGATTGTGGTATCCATGCGCCATAGTTCTTTTGTGTCTAATACAATTTTAAAGATAAGAATTTCAGCTAATTTTAGACCCCACAAAGAAAAAAAGGAATGGAAAGAAAAGTAATCGTCAACCATGATTTGGGACTTTCACACACTAAATATTATCTATTTTAGGCAGCTCTTGGTAAGAAAAATAATTAAAATAGGCATCAACTACACTTGAGGGACGTTTTAGGCAATATAAGGTGCATTCAAGAGGCTTAAATTTTCATGATTCATAAACAGCTATTCTAATTTACCGCATTCCTCTAAGGGAATTAAATATTTGTAATTAAATCCGAGGTGCATTTATGAGGTGAAATTTCAGTCCGGACCAAGTCGTTCAGGAATTAGATGATTGCGGTTTATCATACTTTAGTAATACCCTCAGTTCCTGTTGCGTTATTGTGTTAAATTATCTATTCTCGTTGAAAACCCATCACTTTTTTAAACCTTCCATTTTGAGTTTTCGTATCCTAAAAAACGCCGGTGCTTCTAAATTCCAAAGACGTATCAGTTGTGCTAAATGTTTCATGTTATTAAATCTCATTTTCTTTTTTTCAGAAATGTAATATGTTAACGTTCCCGTTTTTTATTCCAAAAATCTATGCGTAAAATAAGCTATAGACATTCGGGCATCGTTTTGAAGTTTAAATCCCTTTATGGGCAGATTTGTATCAGTATATGCAAATTCATACACTTTTCGCAAACGGTCATAATCAAACATTTTTTTGGCTAAAATAGTGACTTTGAGACTAACGTGTGTGTAGAATTTTAAAAAAGCCGTTTATTCAAAATATATTGAGGATCATATCACGTGCACCAATGGCGAAACAGATTGGTGGTATTTTTTTTAGACAATCTGATAGATGTGACAATTTTTAAGACCCCAAAATTACTTTTAAAGTTTTGTTAATGCAGAATCACTTACTTCGTCATTTATCCGTAATTCCTTTTAATTTATGTTTCACTCTCCACTGTAATACATGCCTGAATTCACTTGCTGTTTCCCTCTTCCTTCTCTTTCTCCTCCAAGCCTATCTCTTTTCTTCCTTCTCTCTCCCTCTATTTTCCCCTCTTTCACTCTCTATCTCTAAATTTCTCAATTCTTCTTTCTTTCATCGCTGGACTATAGTTTAAGAGGCATATACTTATGCATTTCAGCTTTCGAAATTTCACAGTTTCCACAGTAACCAGAAAACATATATCAAATATGGATTCGTCCACCGCAAAAAGGACAATTTGGCCTGACTCCTTAAATATTAATCATGTCGAAAACATCTTAATGACAAAGCTGGTCAAAAAAACCTGTGCTTATAAAGCTCTAGTTTGTATATTTTTCCAGAAAATAAAAGAAGCAGAAAAAGCTCGATAATTACCTCTATGCTATGGGTAGGGACTTGGGGACAGAAGATCGTTTTGGGATGAAGGAAGCCCATTGACTGTAGAATTTTGCTTAGTAAAATTTATTATTATTATTATTATTATTATTATTATTATTATTATTATTATTATTATTATTATTATTATTATTATTATTATTATTATTATTATTATTATTATTATTATTATTATTATTATTATTATTATTATTATTATTATTATTATTATTATTATTATTATTATTATTTGGTAATTATTATAGTATATTTATGCCAACAAACATACTGTTGATGTTTTTAAACACATAAGCCGTGTGTGGACAATGTTTGAGAGGTAGATTCGGAAGTGAAAAATCCAATGCCACAGCTCGGATTTGGTTAGCGGAGGATCTGTGGTTCAAATCCCAGCTGTGGCCCTATTTTTCAGTTCCGATTCTACCTCTTATGTTTATTTCCGTTTTTTTCTCGGTGAAGCGGTTCTTTATTGACAATAATTTTTTGGACATATCTGTTACACTCATGTTACACCCTGTTAACGTATGGCCGAAGCAGTACTGTCCACCCGGTATATCCCATTTTCGGGTAAGGCTTGAGAATCCTAAAACGAAAGAGTTAGCTAGAAATTCTAAAAGGAGCATAAGTAATGAAGTATTGGCAGTGGAACCTTTTGGTATCGAAGTTAATTGAGCGAGCGATGTACGCTGAACACAAATACGTTAGGGTCTATTACAGGAACATGGCCCACGTTTGTTTGTACATTTTACACTGCTGCTGTTAATTCACCAGACTGTACGCCTTGGCAAGGAAAAGAGAAGAGAAGGGGAGTGGAGTAATAATGCGCAAGTAAAGATTCTCTCTCTGATCTTGACGAGATAACATGGCCCCTTTTCCCAAACCCGCCCTTATGTAAATAATTGTTCTCACCCCCACACTTCGTCACCGACAAAGAAAGGTTGTTAGGTGCTTCTTCTGTTTCAATACCGTGAATATCAAAGTGTAGAGAATCTCTCTCTCTCTCTCCTTTGCTCAACCCTCAGTCATCAGTAGCGTTTAAAACAGCAAATTAGAAGCCAGATGGAGAAAAATTCTCGGGTGGTTTTCTCGTCAAACTTCTTGGTAGATAGATTTATTGGGAGGGGTCGCGTTCTGGTTCTCATCAAGATATCCGTAATGCGTCTGCTCTTGGAATCTTTGATATACAGTCTTTTTAAGCTTTGCTTAGCATATCCGAAAGAAAAGTTGAGTAACTTAAGTGCTGAAAAGTTGGACGAATAATTTTGCCCACATTTTAAACTTCTCTTCCTTTACAGCGTAATGATGCACATAAATGTTCCTTTAGTGAGTTTCTGCAGTAAAAGCTGCCTGAAAACGTGAGTAAATGAGAAATATCTAATGCAGTTGAACGTCTTTTGTGCGTTTTCAGAGGGAGACAACTAAACCAAAGTATAAAAAGTGCATTTCTTATGGAACTGAAAATCTTATTTTTAAATTGTATGTAGTAAGATTATTGTTCAAACTAATTATGTATTATTTTATATAAGAAATCAATAAATGAAGCACACAGAAATAATTAATATAATAGAGCATATGCTTGAGTACTGGTGCTTTAGGCTGGTTAAAAAAAATCTTCGATTTTTCCATACAGTGTGACTAGCCATTTTTGCATTTATAATTTATATTAAAAATACACCTATGTACCATTGAAAGTACAGGTTGTAAGTATAATATACATATAGATAAACAAATAAAGAATGTTTACATTTTTTTTTCGTTTTAAAACTTCACAGGTACATTATCTGAGATTATTTAACCATATTTCACTCGCATTAGGTTTCTTTGAAAATTTATTTTGGCTTTTAAGCTAGCGTATCTTGTCATGCTATACTTATTTCAACAATGAATGTAAGATGAATGAATATGTGCTGGGCCTATAATTGCCCGACACTAGCATTTATGGTTTGATGTAGAATTGACGTCTGAGACACTAGATCAATCAAACCCATCGCCATTAAATCGTCTATTTTCGCTTTTTCTCAGGGTAATAATACCATCATTGACAACAGATGGTTCAGGCACACGGGTGCATTTATCACGCGAGTCTGTGGCATCATTGTTCGGGTCTCTAGTGGTAAAAAGTGGCATCATAGATCTGCGGTTTTATGCCCATTTATTAGGGTTTCAATATTAACTACCGAGCAGGTTGTTAGTTTCTCTATCATTTACAACCCTGGGGAAAAATGATTGAGCGCATTAGGAAAACAGAATATTTCTATGTCCCACGTCGTGTTGCAGCGCGGTTTACAAAAGTCAATATTTCCAAACTGTAGCTGAATTTATTGATAGTCTCTGATTTTGTTATCGTCTATCGCAGGCCTGTCGAACAGTACTCACCTGGTTTGAACATTCCCCTACTTCCCCTCCCTTCGTGACAATCAATGCGAAAACCAGTTCTACCCAAGCTGTGCTACTGAAGTTAAGGAAGGGGCGCCTACTCCCTTCACACCTTCGGAGTAATGTTCACCAGCCCTGGATCAGATACACAAACAGGCTATGTCTTGAATCATCACTCGCATTTGTATTTACGAGTATGTTTACAAATGCGAGTGGTGATTCAAGACACAACATACTTCTGTGCCCGACAGACGATAACATACGGAGCAGAGTCTATCAATTAACTCAGCTATATATAGGAAATATCGACTTGTGTAAACTGCGCTGCAACACTACGTGGGACTTTGAAATATTGTGCTAAATTATTTGTTCCATGGCTGTACCTAGTAGGTGGAGAAAATATTGCATTCCACCCCAAAATTAGATACCTATATTTCACCGGAAATACATTTTGAGGTGCCCTGAAGAAGACAGATGTGTTGTATTCTTTTTATATTAACGCCCTCCAACGTAATATCGTATCAAATGGTGAATGAATGAAACGGTGCTCAAATGAGTCCGAGGTCCATAAAGCTTAAAGATACCCGATATTCGTCTGCACAGGATAAGGGAAAACCTTGAAAAGAAACCTTAACCGGATAATTCATCCTAACCGAGATTCGAACTCGGTAAATCTTGAATGTGAGGCAGGCTAGCGTGGTGTGTGTGTGCGTGCGTGTGTGCGTGTGTGTGTGGGCGCACGCGCGATTACGTGTGTGTGTGTGAGAGAGAGAGAGAGAGAGAGAGAGAGAGAGAGAGAGAGAGAGAGAGGGGGGGGGGGTTATCAAAACTAAATGCTAGATAAATACCAAACTTTGTATTCAGATATTCTCCAAAATGCGGCCGCGAATATTTTCAAGAAAATCTCCACATCCCAAACAACTCATTAATTGGAAAATCTTTCCTTCTTTCTTTTTTTTTTTTTTCAAAGTGATTCATATCAATTTGTTTATTAACCCATATACGTAAGGTATTCACTTCACAAAAGTGCTATTACAGGAATGTATATCCCCTTCATTTAGAAGGAATTTTGTGTAATTTTATAAAACAGTTCAGCATTAGGAGATATACACAATCTAACCAAAGGATATGTATATATTTAAAACATGGAATTTATTTCAAATAACCTTTGTTATTTTTTGAGATGCTGTCAATATTGCATTGTTTCGTAGTATCATGGAATTTCAAGGCCGGCAGATAGTGACCCACTTTTAAACATTTGACTGTCGCTTCGGTTTCCTGTATCCTCCTTGTATCTACAACAAAATGGGTAATATAGAACTATTTCTGTAAATGTATAATGTAAAAATAACATAAAATAAGATTTTGTTAGAGTAGTTTTTGGAAACTACATAAAATAAACGATATTGGGTAGGAAAGACGTGTATTTAGCATAACAGACTTCTTTTCGGGGGAGGGGGCAAGGAGAACATCACCATCTCATCATCGGTATCATCTTAAAACAGAGGCATAACTAATTAGAGGTGGAAGGTTTGTTAATTAATGAAGACGTGTGGTCATAAACAAAATGTGTAAATTTATATCTCCACGGTTGCTCTCGGAGCGTTTCTGTGAAGCTCTAAAATGGCATCTTATCACTGCATTTCTTAACAACTTTTATCGAATTAAATATATATTAGTCACTTTTTAGAGTATAAATATTTGTTGAAGATTCTTACACTTACATTTCTGATTTTGAGGTATAAGAACAACATTTTAATTTTTAAATCATTAGCTATCTTCTACGATCCTATCACGAAAATGTGGCTCTAAGGAATGAATTTGACATAAACAACTGGCGTTTTCTGAGAAAGATTACTGATAAAAATATTGCCGCTGTTCGAGCAATGCTTGAAAAATATCATTGGGCATGTTATGTATTCGTTCAGGACACATCGGGCATCGATCAAATCGAAAACATTTTACATCAACAGTTACACCCAGGGAATATTCCAAGGCGCCATAAAACGTATGTTTTGAATTTTCTGGCTATAGCCCATGTAATCCTGTTTACTCTTGGTGACTTTTACATGACTGCTTAACCATAAGACAGACCAAATCTTACTATACAAAAAATATGTAGATCTCAGTAAAGCACTATTTATGTCCAAGTGCATTTTTTGTGGAGTGAACCATTTCTGAGATATTCCTAATTATTTGTATGAGTTCTGCAATACTTATACTTTTCTGATATGGAAGGTCGTTATTCACTTTTTTATCTGTTGGCCTTGCAAGGAGAACGGAATTTCAAAGGCATCGCATAGTAAACAGCTCTTAAAGCCTATTGTACACCCATATTCCCCTTGAGCCAACAAGAAAATTAGCAGTAAGGTACTTTCTGAAAATGTTTATGTCGATTAAAATGAGGTAGATAGATGAATAACCTTTGCAAGAATAGTGTGTATAAGAGTGAGTATAACTCTACACATATTTGCGAACAGAGTTTCTCCAAATTGAACCGTATTAAAAGTCTGCATCACAATAGGTTATGCGACGATCACTTGGTGTATCTTCTAAGGCTATGCAGTCCAACTTCATCGGCAAATATTGACTTAAGCGTAGGCAGTACCAAAGAAGTCACTAATGAACAGATGTTTATCGCATAAGATTTGACAGTGCTTTCGTAAATCAAACGCAACGTACTTATATCAAAACCGCCACTGTAAGACAATACACGCCTGTGTGGAGAGGCAATGTCCGCATATAGTGGGAGGCGGTAAATCCAACCTCCCCTCTTTCGCAAACGTTGGACATCACTGAGTACCTATTCGAATAAGCAGGATACATATAATGTATAATTTCCCACGAAACTGATTTGCTTTATAACTGCGGATTCAATTACAGTATTATTATCTATGAAGTTGCAAATTTCTAAGTCGTCGTCGTCGTATGGTATTGAATACAACATTTACGGCAAATTATTGTTGAGTATACGTGAGCAAGAGGACAAGAGCATCTCAGATCGGATGTCAAATAATTATTCCCCGGCTAAAGTAAATTTTAGCTCGTATCGTCATGTCATATCAAGTATCGATGACGTATGACACGTATAATGTGGTAAACCTAGATGGAATCGATATATGTATTTACTAACGCTGTAACGTAATTGTGGAAATGATTGTGTCCAATTACTGGTGCGTACCGGAAGGAAGGCAAGCGCGTGAGTTTTCATTCAGGTGTTTTTACATTTGTAACACATTTTATTTTTGTTTATTTTTTTTAAGCAAGGAAAGGCTAGGTGTGGGGGGGAGAAGAGGGGTGGTACACCAAACGGGACGGGCGGCAGCAATTTGTGGTTGGTATTTGCGGAATGCGTTGCGGTCCGAATGACATGCTGTGGTTCACAGGGGAGGCGTCGGGGCTAAAAAATGAGGTTGTGGGGCGCCAGGTGCCCCCGTGACGTTTGACAAACAAGGGGGGAGGTGTCATAGTAGCAGACTAGTGTTGGGATTGGAACAACAAGGGGGGTGGGGTACGGTAGCGAAGGGAGAATAGCAGCAAAATCCACAAAGCCCGGAATCTGCTCTGTGTCGTTTAGAGACAGCGTTCAAATTTGACGTGCGACTCTAAAATGCCGTGATATATGTGTGATATATTTCACTCGAAATGATTTAAATATTGGGTGCTTGTGCGGACGGGTTGGCGGTTTTGTAGAGATGGGGGACGTCAAAGCGGCCGTCTTTCTTCATGGAAATCTATGCCATGCAGCCGTGCATTTGACGCCTTACTATCTCCTTATCTTCTGCACTGAAGGTTTTCACAAATCCATAGAAACGAAGAGTTTTCTGCCTCGTTGGTTGACACTGTGCATTTGAGCGTGTATATGAAGACAGATTCAGATGGAAATACGTTGAATGGAAGCAGTGAATTCCCTGACGTATATATTTACTCAGTATTGTTTAGTGCACGTTCTTGTGACTTGGAAAAAAGAATTGTTTTCTCCGCAATAATAAGCTCAATTGCCTTGTATGATAACCATGGCTGGCATTCTTACGGTTTATATTCCATTGATATGCATTATTTACTATACCGGGTGGAAGATACTGCTTCGGCCATCTGTTAACCAGGGAGTTTACACGATGAGTGCAATAAACATGTCCAATACAATTATTGTCAAGAAATGAACCGTCCCCCCCCCCCAAAAAAAAAAAAAAAAAAAAAAATGTCAACTATTTGAAGCCATCTAGCTTCTTGAATGGATATAAATGGTTCATTATTTCACTACCTGTCGTGCAAATATTTTCTGAACAATGCTGAATGCATTATTACCTCAATTCGAATTAATTTAGTCACAATTTAATGTTAACGTGATGTTTCCCAAGTCTCTCTTAGAAGTAAAACTTTGCATGACATTTTAACATTAAATTCTTACTAAATTCATTCGAATTAGGGTAGAAATGCATTTAACATTGTTCAAACAATGTTTGTACGACAGGTGGTGAAATAATAAACGATCAATGTCAATTCATCAAGAAGTTAGATGACTCCAAATATTTCACACCAATTTTTTTTTCGCTGAAACGATTCTTTACTGACGATAATTGTATTGGACATAGGTACTTGTTACACTCATCATGTAGAATCCCTGGCTAACGTATGGCCGAAGAAGGGACTGCTACTCCTTAATCAAGTAGCTCTTCAATTGGCCCGTCAGGGTGAGATGGTCATTTCCAAACGAGTTTTAGGGGCCATCTATGGAGATGAGGCTTAGGACTGGGAAGGTTTGTTGTAACTGGCTTTTAATAACAATACTGCACATAGTTTCCGTAACGAATAATTTGCGAGACCATAAATTGGGGTGATAATTCGGAAAGAAATATTTTAAAGCAATATGTCGACAAAATGAGTGAAAGTACTCAAATCCAACCGTCACAGCGATTTGTTTTTCATAAAGATGAAACGGAGGCATTTGATGTCAGTAGAGTTATGACTAGGCACCGGTCCGGGTTGCAAACAACGTTACGTTGAGGGCTACTGTACTGTATACGTTTGCACTTCGTGTTTATTGACAGTAGAGGAGGTAAGGAAGGGGTGGGTGGCACACCGGTACAGTAACCTGTTTGTAAGGGGACGCGACTGTACCACCCCTACTCAACGTGTGCTGCGTAACGAAATCTCCCTGCAAACATAACTTAAATGCCGACCACATGCAACCGGGACTGAAGTGTAGTTTCGTATTCCTAACACTAAATCTGTGGCGGCCCAATGTTAATCATCTATTTTTCCTTCTATACTGATATATACCGAGCGAGATGGCTTTGTATTAACGTGTGACCTCCAATTCGGGAGGTCCCGGGTTCGATCCCCATCAACCGACCACTCTGACCTTGGGTATTTCGTGGTTTCTCTGGTCGATAGGCGAATGTTGGGGCGGTTCCTCATATTCCAGGATTTTCTTAGCATAATTTCCCTTTCATTACGTTTTCTTCTCATCTTTTAGGTGCGCTTATAGGTTTAGTGAGTAAGGCGGATGGCGCGGATGCTTGCTCAAAGAAAACAGTCTCCTGTGTACACCAGACTACTACTGGGTCGACGGGTCGTTCATCGCACTCTCTGCACACGTTCAGCAGTAGGACAAGTCTTCGAGCCTGGAATTATTGGGACTTCCGCAAGTCTCTGTGGCCTATCTGCCTACGGCCTTGAGCTTCCTGTGGTTCCTTCACTTCATCTCTTCCTCCTGGGGGTAAATTTTGGATCGTATTAGGGCCACTGCTGTGCTTGAATTTCGTGCTGTAGGAGATCTTCTACATGCCAGTGCATCTATTGATATGGGGCAGTCGCTTTTAAGTGCACTTAAAAACCATCGATCTGGACCGGGATTGGACCCACGAACTTGGGATCAGTAGGCCAGCACCTAACCAACTGAGACACTCAGACCGACCCTGGGGGAGGGTAGCCACAATAGATCTACCTAGGTTGTAGTGTGCGAGGTGTCCCCTTCTATTGTATATACTAGAAACTCCACAATCTTAGGTCTAGTCTGATTCAACTGCTGCAAAGTATCATGAATTTATTTTACTTTTCCACCCATTGTGTGACTGGCTGAAGTAATAAAGGTAATTGTTCCCATCTGCACATCTGACGTTGAAATTAGGACGTTTTCCTATTTATTTCACGATAGACCCTTGGTCTAAAAATGAGATGTATTTTCAGTTCTATAAATCATTGACGTATAAGCTTCACTTTATGAATCACCATGAAAATTCATTATGACTTAGATTAGGTACTCCTATGGCAATCTAGATTTTATAAACCGAGAGAGAAAGCAACTGTTCAAAATGCAGATAGATAATTAAAGGCTGGTTATTTTGTTACATGCTCTTTGCACTCATGGTATATAAATTAACATAATTTTAGCATTAATGTTTCATTATTTCCTACATAAAATATGGACAAATTAAAATACAGGTGACTATTTCGGAAACTGTAGATCCTAAACATTTTAACATCATTCGCCTCGTACTAACAAGATCTACATGTATTCTTTGTCTTATCGTTTCGTAATTTTGCAAAATTTAGCCAGAAACACAAACGATTTATGGGATTTTTTTTCAGCTGTAGATTTTGTTATGGCGACATTTTATGAAATTTTGTTCAAAATTGTAAAATACGTTTTGAAAACAAATAAATATAGATTTGGAATAGGATACTTGGCACAATTGACTTTACATCCTTAAACGCCCTAACATTAGTATGGACTTTTGGATTTATCCCAAAATGCTGGTTACGGACAAAAACGTCATAAGTGTTAAAGTATCTCGAAGTCTCGCCTCAGTGCAACGCAGTGCGTCCCCCCATCTTAGGTAAGGGGTGCTAAACCGAATTTATGAAAGTATTCCACTTTATTGTACTTCAGAGCTCCTCATATGTAGCTTACGCTACTTTCCAAAGGAAATGCTGCATTTAGTCTCTGTGTACTGTCATAAATAATATAGCTAACGAGCGATGTATTAGTCATTGCTAACACAAGTATATAAAATATGCCCATAAATCTTTGACTGGAGATTTGCTGACATTCCAAGACTGCGTCAGGATTTGTAGAAACTTTTTGCGACACAGGAAGTGTCCCAGACAAACGAGCAACAAAACGGAAACAACTAACAGTGACTGCTGTTCTTATGTTAATTTATGATGTATTAATATCCGCAGTGCTTGTAATGTGTAATCATCATAAAGTTTGGCGTCTGTCGTAATTTCTACAGGACTGGGAAGGAAAAGTGATTGCACATCGAAAGCAATAAAAATGGCATTTAATCATAGTCTAAAAATATCATCTTTTGAAAGCGCGCTTGACATGGTTAGATTTTGAGTACTGTAAAACTGGATAAGTGTACCCCTTGTTGATTAATTTTATTTACATCTTCCACCACCTCCTATGGTAATAGGTGAGAGGAAATATTGCATTGCATCCAAAAATCGTAGGTTAAGATTTCACCAAAATGACATCTTTTGAGGCCCCTTGGGTCCAAAAGAAATATTTTTAGAAGAAAGATAAGCGTGTGTGTGATGGCGGGGTTCCTGCCTGTGCTCGTGAAGAACATAAACCAAAATGTCCGATAAATACCAAACATGGTACTTAAGGATACCCATCTGTGAAAAAAAGGCTAAACATTTCCAAAATTGCCAAAAATGGATTTTTGTTTTATCAAATAGTTTAAATCTTCTGCTTTATTTTGATATGCTTTTTACAGCCTTACGGCCTTTTTATCTATGTAACATGGCCGTCTAACTGATTGCCTGTAAGTGGTCGTGTCCATTTAAATCCATACAGTTCCATTATTCTTGCTATGACTTCAAACTTAGTTTTTCCACGTTTTTATTTTTAGCACTGTTTGCTCTTTAAAATGCTCCACACGATGCAATTTTCAGTAGTTATGCATGAAATTTGGTGTATCTGCTTAGAAATAACATTAAAAAGAAATGATGAGATAATTTTCTCATGAAGTGAATAACTGCTGAGTAATTAAATATTAAAGTTTACATTTCAAAATTTAAATGAAAAAAATAATGAATTTAAACTTTAAAATTTATTTTTATCCAAACTAATAACAAGATTAAGAAATTATCTCACCAATTTGCTAAAATTCTATTACAGGACATAACTGAAAATTATTAAGTTTTTCAAATCAAAATTGCATCATGGGGAACCATTTATACAAATATTTAAAAAAAAATTAATATGTTTGCAACTAATCTGCCTAAATGTATGAAATTTAGCACAGTTACTCCTCACTATACAGTGATTGTTGTGTTAAAATTTCAAATCAATCCAATGAAAACTGTAGATTTTCAAAATTTCACAGATGGGTATCCTTAAGTTCAGTATTTTGCAAAGATGCAACAGGAAGATTTGCGGGAAAAACCCCCACCCAAAGTACCATACAAATTGAAGATCTTTAGAAAGGTTGGATTTTTCTCAAAATAGGCTCTAACGACTTCGGTTAAAACATCATTTGTTTAATATAGTTGCGTGATAAAATGTATTTTTTGAGTTTTCTGTAAATAGTTTGTGAAGCTATCGTCATTCGAAAGATGTAGGTATAATTATGTATACCTAACTGGTAAACTTTAAGGGAAAACGAAAAAGCACTCCACAAAATATGTAGATCTCTTTAAAACGCACAATTTATGTCAAATAATTTTCTTTGGCGTCGGACATTCCCGAGATAATCATTGTTATTGTGTTGGTGTTTTTTTAATACGTTGTGATTTTTTTAAAAATGCTGTCGGCATTCAGTTGTTTTTCGCAACGTCATGGAAAAAATATGAAGTTTCTAAACAGTGACATGAAATCTTAACTCCTTTCATTCCTTATTTCGTTAAACACGACAAACTTTCAATAATGCAGAACTTAAAATAAATAAAGGCATCGAAGATATATCGATGGTTTGTCTCAAAATATTATAAATACTTCGATATTACCAAATATCGATAGTGTCGAAGCATCAACGGTATCGAGGTCCTATCCCTATTCTTAATACACAACCCAAACCTAGAAATTCGTGCGACTTTCTTTCACATAGCTATAATTACTTCACTACATTCATTTGTCATTTGTTTCAAACTTTTATCAGTGCAGTTCCGTATGAACTGATCTTTTAGAAACGTCTACTTCTTGAGATAGATGACGTAGGGATTTTCTTACATAGCGTTGCCTCAATTTCATCCAGTTGTTCCTGTGTTAAAACCATTATTTTACACATTCTAGCGTTTAACGAACAAGTTTGCATAAATGTAGGCACAGGTCTCCTAATTTCAACGCCAGGTAATTTCTGTTAAAGCTGCTTACAGAACCTCTCGACATGAGTCAATTTTCACATGTTCGTCATAGATAAAACTACTTTGATATGAGGTGAGCTTTTCGGCTGATGGAATGATGCATATTTAGGCCCGCACAATGGGAATACAGAAATGAAGAACGCCACCAGTAATGTCTACTATTTGTGAAACAAACTATGTGATTGAAACAATCGGGTTGAACTTACTACTTATAAAGATCCATGTTTCATACCCAGCAACATATCTCTCAAGTAGGTCTACCAGCTCCCACTGCTACCGGTCGAATGATGATCTTAAGTCATTGAGTTAGTTCCCTTGTGGGTTTACCCGCTCTGCCGGACGAAACACAACCTGACCGCTCAGAATAATTCTTAGATGGGTAGAACCGACACATTGTGTCACTTCCCCATCATCGTAGTTTAACCCAGTCCACTGCCTGACAGCGGTTAGCTACTAGGGCACGCCTCCCGCTATTGTCTGTCTACCTCAGAGAACCGGTCAGTCCTTCAAATTGTGTCAGTAAGTGGAGAGGGTCAATACTCGATTGCATTGCTGTCACCCCTCTTCCCCGTGCCTGGTATAATGTAGACAATACGGGAATGGTGATAAGCTGCTTTACGATTACACTTAGTTGCACTCCGCCAATCCCCCTCAATTCCAGTTGTGTTTACATGTTGCTAGGTGGTGTGATGCAGATTCTTTATTCCTTGCACTCGTGGAAGGAAGGCATTTTCTGAATACGATATGCATCTGTCGAGTTTGTTATGAAGCACATGAACTGAACTCTCTAAACCTTATCTATTTCAGCGAGCCTGAAACGTTACTTCCACATCTCACCGAACTCAACAATTTCTTCTTCCGTTTTACATCCTATAAAGGGAAGAACAACGATACTAGAGAAATAAAGGCATTTAAAAAGAAGAGGAAAGAAAAAGAGCTGCTGAATTACCATTCCATTGCTTCTTTGCGTTGCGCTTTTTTCTTTCTTTTCTCCTTTCTGGCTTCGTCCTTTTCTCCTTTCTTGCTTCGTCCTTAAACGCGGAGAAATAAATTATTTATGAATTAAAATATTCAGGATATTTGATGGCGGCATCGCTCGCTCTGCGGTGAGAGGTCTCCAGAGTCGAGAGCACTTGCCACTTTTTTGTTTTATTATTTTAAGCAGACGCGTCTCGCAGTGAGACGGTTATCGACCTGTGATTCTCATCACACCCTTGCCTCTGCGATTAATATTTTTAAGACTCCTCTTGCAGCTTTTATTCCCATATTATCACCATAGGGAACATTGAGCTATTTCCGTTTTTAGCTTCCACTGCTACGGCTTTCAACGAGCACATGTGCTAAAACAAAAGTCATTATTGTGTTCTTAGTCTAACATCTTTTTGACTGAGCGATGTAATTTTTATGAGAACAATTCAACACATTTCAACATTCTAATCAATTACACATAATGTTGAAATCATACACGTTTTATCAACGGAAATCTCACTCTAGGTTTTGATTTACGTGTGTGCTTTAAAGCTTCATTGTGTGGTTTAAATATTGCTTAAATAGGGAAAAGAGTTTTCCTTACAGAGATATATTTTAGACGTGGCGAATGACCTTGCTAGGACTGCGCTAGTGATGTCATGCAAATTGATGGTGGGTAGTATCTCTGTTTGCTTCCTTTAAATAAACAAGACACTGCTGATAATGCGAGCGGACGTTGAGCTTAATCACACACTGTTCCCGATGTTTACTGCACGGAAGTCACAGAGATGCTAAACTTACACCCCTGTGGTCTTAAAATAAAGTTATTCGAGTATAAACCACTGTGCAGCTGTCGGTCATTCGCCACGTCTAAAAATACCTCTGTACGCATTTGAATTCATATCGCTTTCAAATATTTTCAGATACATTATAGTAATATTGAGAGTGAAAATATTTTCGTTTATTTAAACTTCTCCGCATAGGAATTGAAGCTGCTGCTTTATATATGAGACTAGCAGAATCCATAGCGCTGTTCACCCCCCCCCCCCTCAACTCTCTCTCTCACTTCCTCTTTCTCCTCTCTCCCCTCTTGCTTCTATTGCCGCCTCTCTTCTTTTTCCACTGTGCAACCTACAGTTGTTTGATGATTTGCAGACCGATAGTAAAATTGCTTTTTTTTTTTTTTTTTTTTTTTTTCCCTGGTGTACAAACGTGTTTTCCTTCATTAAGCTTGCAATGCTATCGGAACCACTCGTATGCTTTTTTTTTTTCCAGGAGCCTGTCTTGTATACAGGAATAATAGTGAGGAAGTTGTTATAACTTCTTACATTTTTTCCTCGACATTTTGTAAGCAGCTAAACTTGTTAGAAACATTAGGTTTACAAACATTTTAAGTAGTATTTTTAAAGAACACACATATTAATAAATGAGATATTTGTACTTTTCTGATAGTATCATGTTAGTATCCTTCCTTTGGGCAGAGTCCTAATTAGCATGACGTATCATTTTATTTTAAGTGGAACCTCAGGTGTGATGTATAAAAGATTTCATAAATATCGCTTAGTTCATGCTTTTATGAACACAAATGTGCGCGTGATAAACACGGTTTCTGGTTTCAGGTTAGCCCATTATATAGGTATAACCAATATCAATTATTCCTGCAAAATCGAAAATTTTGAGAACAATTCAGTTTATAGACTTATTTTATGCAACTCCCAGGGTATACTTACTCGGAATAAGCAGCCCAGTGTATGTATTTACAGGTGATGTGTGTTGACTAGGGATGTGACAGTTCTATTTGGGACATGGTTGTAACTGTCACATTTACAGTACGTTAACCCATACCAGAAACAATTACGTTATTTGTTTTCATGGTTACTATCACGTTCATAGTAGCATTTCATGAATGATTACCCGTAACGATTAGTTATTAGTTGTAACTGCATTTCAGTGTTTCTGCATATCAATGCAGACTTGCTTTATTTGACGCATCTAAAAAGAAATTCCTGGAATTGTTTCCATACATTGGTTACTACGCGGTTTATAATTGCAAAATGCATTCGCACTTGCGTCTACATTTCTGCACTGTATATAGTACAGTGTGTACTGAGCTATATGGGAACCTAAGTAGCAATATCACGTGATACAGATATAGCAAAGGTAAATACATCGTTGTTGTCAACAGAAATATGACAAGTTGAGCATATAATAACCTAGTACACATTTTAAAAGGCGATGTTGCTATGAAAGAGAAACATTAACGCCCAAGCATACATTATTGTCTAACATCACAAAATATGCAGATAATCTCATTTGGTTACATTGTAGCAAGGTGGATATTTAGATCCACAACCCAGTCACTATATTTTGTGGAGGAGATTAATTCTGCGTAACGAGCTGAGGTAACTAGTTACTGACTTCGTAACCTCGGTAGCCGTTATTGACTAACTAGTCGCTTTCTGTCTCCATCATTTTAGTAACCGTTGTTATTTTCTGTCCATCCCTAGTGTTGACTAAATAGCACATATTTGAAGGTCCAAGAGGGGCTTCTGAAGGAAAGTAAGTAACGAATAAGAAGATTGAAATCATTAAACTTGGCCTGGCGTGGTAAGCTAGTAGATTTACCATCGCTATCCTAGGAGCACCACTTTGCTTGGAAAGAAAAGCAGCAAACAAATTTAGGGAAGAAGTGAACACGTTACCGCATATGTCGTAGAATGGTGTGTTAGTTATAATTGTAATGTTTGTGTTAACAACCCCTATCATTGCAAGGGTTTTCGCGATTTAGTGGGTAGGTTACATGGCTCTATCAGAAAGGGTGTCTGCCCGTTACCACACACACACTCTCTCCCTCTCCCTCCTCCCTCTCTCTCCCTCCCTCTCTCCCTCCCGTCTGTCCGCCTGTTTGCTCTGGTGCATGGTATGCAATGCAGGGCAAGTCACGTCACTGTATGTGTATATATTGTAGACCCAGTTGTTCCCCAGGGAATTATGATGTTTGTGTACACAGACGCTGTAGTCCGCACAGCTCTCGGTGAAGAATCAACGCTGTTAATCTCGGCCTGCTCAGCGAAGTTTTATCACCGTTTGGCGTTACAGGATTTGCATCTTTATTATTTCATGCTAAAGTTTTGTTGGTCGTTATCTGCGGCGATGCAGGGTTTATGTTAGTGTTGTAAGTAGGCGCTACTTCAAACAACAGGTGAAAAACGCAACCTTTCAAGTTTGCACTAAATTTGTTGGGAATAACATGTTTAATCATTTAGGCTTCTTTTGCTTTCTACACCTGCGTACACAAGTATAGGCAGTATTGTTGTCCTCAAAATTTCAATATCTAAATTTCATCGGAAACATCCGTTTTGAAGTCCACCGAACGCAAAAAGAATGTTTTAGAAAAAATCTGAAGTGTTGCACTCACATGAATTTCTCTACTCTTGTACTAACTGCTCTTACAAACTCTTATTCCTCTATCTTCTTCATGTTAGTCGAGATAAACATGTAGAAATTATCTTATTGATAATTTTCTAGTGAGTGCAAGGGGAATATGGGACCTATAGTCAAATCTTTTAATCCTGATCACTGAAGGCTCTGGAATTCCAAAAGGCCAGGAAATAAAAAAGTGAATAACGACCTCCCAGTTGAGAAAAGCATGAGTGTTGCAGAACTCATACAAATAACTAGGAACATCTCTGAAATGGTTCACTCCACAAAAAATGCATTTGGACATAAATTGTGTGTTTTAACGACATCTACATTTTTGTATAGTAAGATTTGGTCTATCTTTTACGGTTTACCAGTTATGCAGAAGTTATCAAGAGTGAACAGGTCTACATGGGCTATAGCCAGATAATTCAAAATGTATATTTCATTTTCCATAAAAATATCTCAAGCATATGGCATTTTAATAAAAATCGTTAGGCATTTTTGAGAAAATAGAAATTTTCGAAAAGTTGTCCATGTAAAAGGTAGTTTAGAGTGGAGGAATTTTCTTCGAAATATTCGTGTCGCGTCCTTGAAAGATATTAAACTTAAATACCAACTTCGGTTTTTACCCAACTTTTCGTTTTTGAGTTATGCTGTTCACACACATACGCAGGCCTTTTTCTAAAAATGCTTTATGTGGGTTCAGGGGGCCTCAAAACATATTTCCGGTGAAATCTCGACATCGAATTTCGGGTGAAATACAATACTTCCCCTACTTATTAGATATACCTACGTAGTAGAGAAAGTGAAAAAAGTGTGTGTGTGTGGATAACAGAGCGATAAAATGTGGACATATCAAAGTTCATATTTGAGTCGAAGATACTTAAGCTTTCAAGAAGGTCCCGTTCCCCAAACTACTGTTACATGTAAAAAAATGATCTCATGGTCTCCAAAACTAACCATTGTGGTTAACATGCCACGTGTTAAAATATTTGCAGTACTAATAAAATGAATATCTTGAATTTTCTGTGAAGCTTGAATAATTCTGACTGAACAGCCGGTATTCCTATAGAAATCCTATCGTGTTATAGTGGCTCGGCCGGTCATTTCTCCCCTAGGTAATGTTATTAAAGGTACGAACCAATATAAATATGTTACACGTATTATAAAAGTTGTTCCAGATGATGTTTCTCAGGTATCAAGCTTTGCATTTGAACACTTCGAATACTGTTCTTATTGGTTGGGGATTTCTTGCCTAGCTTCTTTATACCCACAGAGGATGATCACTTGGATTTAGATCTGGAGAACGAGTGGGCCAGCCAGTTATTCAGTCATAAAAGGCACGTTAGAATGCTAAGCAGCTATTTTCTTGGACTTCCTTTCTCGCCAAAGTTTTCCTGTACCAGCCTATAGATTGTGGATTTGTTAGGAGCGATGACACCGGAGAATTTCTATATAAATTTCAGCCGACAGTCTGCATGTAATAATACAATAAACATGTAGTATGCATCATAATAACTACACACAGTATAAACAATCAGCAGACAGCTAAGTATTACGTTATTCCCATTACACATCATGACAAACATTGTTGTACTGAACTACAAATGCGTTTGGTCTCTGTAGGCATGGGAGCCACTCTACCATAGAGTGAGGTCATAGGTCATTCATTCTTTAGTTACCTTTATGAATCGGCAGATGACGTCACGTCATTCAAGGTAAACCCGGTATAACTGTTAAGCCATGAGATAAACAAACTTAGAAGTTCATTGAAAATTTATGTTAAATAAACTTTTTGTTGCATTAGCCTTTTTCAAAGTATTCGTTACATCTTTTAAGTTTTTCCAGGTTGAAGTGTCGTGTGGCATCTTAAGCAGTTTTGTTTTCCTCCGCAGTTACACTTATTTGAAAATGTAGCAGTCGTTATTTTAATATTTTATTTGGATATTATACGGGACCGTTTATTGAAGATGTTACATTTTACAATTTCCAAGGAATAAAGTATTGTTATCTAATGTATGTATTTAGTTCAGTGTATTTTAAACATTTGAAGATATTTATTTCCCAATACATATCGGAACACTTTGAAGAGTCATTTTAGATTAAAGTTTTGAAAGAAAAAAAAAAGGGACTTAAATTTCAAGTATAAGAATCCATTTTTAAGCGTTATCAATTAAGTACTCAGTACAGCTTTACAGAAAAAATATGTTATGTTGTTCCACATACACAGAAATGCATTTTTAAAATAAGACCATAAATGGGGTGTATTTAGTATGAATAAAACATCCTTAGATTTCCTTCTTGAGCGCTCGTGAGCGTCAGTCCCTTGGCCTGGACCTTACATTGTGCACCGTTTTAGGCAACGTAGCTACAGTACTGCGGTTTGTTGCAAATATTGAGTTTGGGAAGCAAGTTTAAGGTGTATTTTATTTTGTTGGTTTTAGAATTTAGAATTTTTTTACTTGTTTTACCTTACATTTTAAACAATTTATCAGCTTACGTTTTAGTAAGTTACGTTTTACCAGGTTTTAACTTTAGCTGTTTTAACTCTCGTTTTTAGCTCTTTTAACAGCCCTCTTTTAGTTCTTTTAGCTTTCACTTTTTAGGTTTTTAGGGGTGAGGTTTTATTAGTTGTTTCCTTCTTTTATTTTTGGACTTCGGGGCCCTAATGACCTAGTTGTCGACGGCCCCTTAAACACCACTCACTCACTCACTCACTCACTCACTCACTTACTCACTCACTCACTTACTTACTCACTCACGCACGCACTCACTCACTCACGCACTCACTTTCCTTCTTGATCGCTCAACTCCAGAAAGTTTCATGCAGATTAAATAAAAACGCCCTCCTACGAAATTTGCCGTTAAGAAAAATGTTGGAAAATGTAGAAAATTGTATCTTCCATATCAACTTACTAGAATACGACTATTTAAGTCGCCTGAAGAGCAGTCAAATGTGAGGGACTTAGGAAGTGCAAGTAGAGAATTTATATAATGTTTGTTTAAGAAAAATTGTTAATAGAAAAGGGAAAATGAGCTTTTTTTAAAAAAAAGATTTTGTGAAAATTACAGAGTAGCATGCCCGTAAAAGCAGTTTTAAGAGCTTGAGCTTGGCATCTTTAGTTGGTTTGAAGTTAACTATTACTCAGACTGTAAAATGTTAACCAACCTTAAGGCTACAGGTATCTCAATAAAGATGGGAAGTACAATATGTATGAATGCTACAATTCATCCATTTATGGTTATGAGTATTCATAATTCATATTTAAAGAGCGGCATGCCGCCTCCCTAAGAGCGAAGCGCATGAGATCAGTTTATATCTCATTAAAAAATAAAATGGGCATTTTAGTCTTCGTTTTTTTCTTCTTTTCTTTTGTTTCTTTTTCTTTTTTTTTCAGACTCATGTTTTAATGCAAATAGTCAAAACGAAATGTTTGTTGTGTAAGGTTTGCTTCAGGTGAGTGAATTCCCTTAAGAATTTCTCCTTGCATCCTTAAATAATGGCTGGATTAATTATGTAATTCAATGTGTACTCTGGTTATGATTTTTACTTTCTCTACTATGTATAATAAAGTAGATGAAGTATTGTATACCACCCAAAAATTCGAATTCGATATTTCAGCGGAAATATATGTTTTGAGGTCCTGTGAATAATAATAAAAAAGCAAAACATTTTTAGAAAAACGCGGTCCGTGTGTGTGTGTCTGTGTATGTCAGTCTGTGGACAGCATAACTCAAAAACGAAAAGTCTGTTAAAAACCAAAGTTGGTATTTAAGGTTAATGTCTTCCAAGGGCACGACGCGAAGATTTTGAAGAAATTTGCTCCACCTTAAAGTACCCTTTCCTTGGTACATTTTTCGAAAATTTTGATTTTCTTGAAAATGGCTCTAACGATTTTGATTAAAATGCCATATATTTGAGATATTTTTATGACAAATGAAATGTTTATTTTGAATCTTCTGGCTATAGCCTATGTAGTTCTAGTTACTCTGGATGACTTTTGCATAACTGGTAAACCGTAAGAAATAGACCAAATCTTGCCATAGAAAAATGTAGCTCTTGCTAAAATACACAATTTATGTCCAAATAATTTTTTTTGTAGAATGCACCATTTAGGAGAAATGCCTTGTTATTTGTGTGAGTTTTGGAGAACTTATACTTCTGTCAAATTGAACATCGTTATTCATTTTTTATGTGATAATTGTGCAAAGAGAAATGAATTTGAAGGCTTTAAAAGATTTGACTATCGCTCAAAGCCCACTGTATTCCCTGTATTCCCATATTCCCCTTGCACCTACAAGGAAATAAACAATAAGATAATTTTAAAAGATTTGACTATCGCTCAAAGCCCACTGTATTCCCTGTATTCCCATATTCCCCTTGCACCTACAAGGAAATAAACAATAAGATAATTTCTCCAAATATTTATCTCAACTAACACGAAGAATATACAGGAATAAAAGTTTGTAAGAATGGATAGTACAAAAGTAGAGAAAGTTATGTGAGTGCAACACATCAGGATTTTAATTACGATCCTCAGAGACGGACACACCAACACACATACACAGTTTTATAATTGTTTATGCAGGGCAGCTAAAAAGGTATATTGCCAGTGAAACCTGTGTATCGGATTTACGGGCCAAACGCAGTTTGAACCTTCCCAAATTTAGGTACCTTAATGTTGAAGAGAAAGTTGTGAATACCGTCAAAGACTTTTACTCTCGTTTACTCTTGTGAATTTGTTTTAGCAGGACGAACCACGTGTTTTTATACTTTTAGCGAACAGGGTTACTGGAAGGCGTCTGAAAATGAATCCGCTAGTTGGTTTCGATGTACATTTGAGGAATGCAAATTCCGCGATCTCTCTTGTTAACGAACGCTGCACTAACGAGTAAGATGGCAGTTGCTCCCCAATCTGCGGTAAAATGTGTGTAAAATTCTTTTTCCAGCCAAGGGCTTTCAGCATGGACTTCGTAATTTCATAAAGCCGTATTTCGCCAGATTTTTCCCTTGTCCTTCCCAATTCCATACGTAGATGCCGGTTTCAAGCTAGGGATGACTGTTGCACATAAATGAATTTTCAGGGTAGGGAGAAAAATTAACCGCTTTTACCCTCTTTTTCTTCTTTGGGATTAAAAACGTCTAACGAATTATACCATGTCCGTCGGTGGTCCCTTATTGACATTACATTTACATCCGTATCTGATGCTAATTTATTAAGTTAGGGTATATCTGTACCTTCTAGGGGACACGCAAAAGAAGCACAAGTTTTCCGCAGGAGATTGAATTGCTAGGTATATATTCTGCAAGAGCGTTTACCTGGTTAAGACGAATTTTTCCGCTAGAGTTCGCCTCCGTGCAACTCTGTAGTAAAGCTATGGTTGAGTGGACATTCTAATTTTTTATTTTTAAATTCCGGCATCAGAGCACCTGACCGTCGTGCAAAGAAATTCTACCAGCAAATAATCTAATATATGTGAAGTAATAGGCGGAGAGCTATCTGACATAAGCCTTTGTGGGGTAGAAGTGAGCTCGTTCCGATTCGAATTGTAAAAGAGGTAGGGAGGCGTGGTGCAAAGTGAAGGAAACGTTTTCTGAATCGTGCCTTGCATACCCCAAACATGCCTTCCAACATTCAATTTAACGAGCACCAGGATAGATTTAATTTGATTTACTTTAGTTTCCCGTTAACCATAACTTTCCCCCCTTGGCTCCTGCAGCCCCTGTCAACACTCCCTCACTCACTTTCCACCCCTTGCCCATTTCGTGTCCCAATTACAAACCCGATATAAGTCAACCAACCCTCGCGATGTTGGAAAGAAGAAAACTCCGCGAAAATGAAAACACAGGAGCTTGGGATGCGTAAAGAAATTAATGGCAGCGTTAGCTATAGCATGTAACATCCATTTTCCTGTAAACGCCAGAAAAATAGATATATATTTTTTGGCGTGTACCTTGTGGACGAGAGAATTTACATAACTGGAAAAAAATTATAAGCCCGGCTGAATGCTACAGACGGGGTGGAAAGCAACACTTAACGCCGGAGTGAACACAAGCCACACACGTTCTATAAATATAATACTCGTATGAAGGCACCAGTGCATATCAATTTTATTAAGTCATTTAACAAAAACAATAGGTACCGATTTTATTCTCACGAATGTGATGACATGCGTTGTATATTGTTTTAGCATATTCCCTTTCTTTCTACACATATGTATATACATATATATTTAAAATTCTGTCACATACGATGTGTAAAACGTATTTTAAGTAGCTTCTGACGTGTCTTGAAACGGAATAATGCGCTTTCAACGTTATTTTTTGTTGCCATCACTATGAGCTGAAATAAAGGGTGAGGGAAATTTGTGGAAACTCCAGGCAGACAAATGCTTCTTCTGTACATTCTGAGGGAATAAAAAAATGTACCTTCCTCTCTGCTTGCTGAAATAGAATAGTTGTACGTGTATGTTTTCTGCAAAAGTGGAAACTTTATTATGGACGTTAGGATATGAATCTGACAAAATAGGAACCCGTTCGTAGTAAAATAGATCTGCGATCTCCCACTACCAAGTGTTATGAAGATTTCGGGGATTTATATGTTGGCACGCCAGTACCAACTACCGCAGGTTTTTCCGCTGACATATATCAACTCTTGTTTTCCGAGGAATGGCCATATCCGACGTCGCTTTCGCCCTCCAAACCAGGCTAGGTTGACAAAAGTGATGTATTCCTACAACATGAACTAATTTTACAAATCGTTTGTCGTTGGATCTCTACATAGTCGAAAGTCTGCTAATTTTTTGGTTCATTTTTCATTCTTCGCATGACCTCCCGCGTATCTCGACGCTCGAAAGTTTTGGGGGGAAACCCTCCAAATGATCGCGTTGCAGCCTTTTGTTTACAGAGGGAAAAGGTCGTGTGATATAGTGTAGCAACGCCAAGTTAATAAGAATAGCAAACTTGTGATTTATTTCCGACTCTCCGCATACCAGGGCTTTGAAAATGGACCGAAAAAGTGTGATTTTAACAAACATTGATATGAGTGAACGCCTCCGTATTGATTGCTTTTACATTTTAGATATCTCAGGTTTAAGGGTGCACACACTTTATCTCGATTGTTGTTATTTATACACCGTAGTAGGAAAAGTTAAAGCAACGCACCTGTTAAAAAATATCTAAAAATCTACAATTTCCATTGCTACCTGAAGTTTTTGTCAGAGCTTGGTAATATAATATAGTGATCACATACACAATTTCAATAAAAAATCCTCATATGCTCCTCATATATTAATGTTTTGGATTTAATTAATTTAATTGTATTAACTAAAATGTCCCACATGTCACGATTTTTTTACATCCTACAAAGGATTTTCTTTTTCTTTTAACAGACTATTATAAAGAACCCCATTGTGGGGTTTTTGAAATTCAAATGAAGCTATGCTAGAAGAGGATAGGTCCGTTGCGTTTTGGTATTTTGCGATTTTACGAATATCAGGCTAGAAGAATATTGTTAAACATAATATAATTATAAAATTTCTAAATGGACTATGTGAATCTCTTAAGTGATCATTCTAGGAAGCTCGTTGAAAATTAGAAGTGGTCGGTCAAGCACTTCAACACGCAGAGCATTTTAAATAACGAAAGATGCTGAAAAAACGTTTTGAGAAAATCCGTATTTAAAATTACAATGTGCATTACAGTTACCAAGCGGGAGACCCGGGTTCGATTCTTGGTCCCGACGGGGATATTTTCTCGCGCTAGGAGACCTGGTCCGTGGTGCACTCAGTCTCGTTAGGTTCCTAAAGGGCCAATTGAGAAGTAGCTACCCTTGTTGTGAAGACTGCATAACCAGCCGGGAGGTACCGTGGCGCTGACCACGTCCCACCTCCAGTACTGCACCCCACTCATGTCGCCTGTGGTGGGCACAGGTGGTGGACGCAGCGTCGGACGGTAGGCCTTGGCCCGGGAAGGCCTGTTGCGACGTCGGTTTTGGGTATGTGCATTGCAGAACCGTGTTCGGGAGTATTTCAAAGGCCGCAGAAAATAATAAAATTGCCGAAGTTAGTAAATCAGAGGCACTAAATGAAAGTAAGGAGCATAGATACGTAAAAGTAAAAAATAAACAATGTTTTTGATTTTTTTCAAATCTTCATGAAATCTTACCGGAGCTTTGCTAAATCGTATCATAAGTTTTCATATCTTAAGTGTGAATAAACATTAGTGATGGCAAGCTGAGTAGACACAACGATTGATACAGGCGTCAGATTAGTTTCACTTCAATGTTGAACGTGTATAACGTAGAAATATAGGTTTGGTTTTAATCAAAATCGTTCCAGGAGTAGATACTCATTCTTAACTTCGGTATATCTCCCAAAATCTGCTTTCTCCGGAGCAGTATAATAACGTTTTGTGCAGAATTATTCCGCATAGAACAACATTATTCTCTTGAAAAATGTGCTTTGCCGATTTCCATTTTCATAGCAACTTCAGCATCTAAATTGAGTTATTTCCCTTCCAGTTAGTTAGACCCCAAGGACCTCACGATACAGAGATAATTCTTACTAGATCTCCTAGGAGGGGAATACTGCGATAGTACTACCAGGAATCGAACTCGGATCCCCTCACATAGCATGCAGCAACAGTGTAGTAATTTAGTCATAAAATATGTAAAATATTGCCCAACATTCAGCTTTCAAATTCATTCGTAATATATCAGAGCAATAAACTAGCGAACTCGAAATAAACAGGAGTTTTCTCATCTCCATTTTCTGGGTCCATGGGAGATTTTAGTGCTATCTGATTTGCAATATTTTATTCATGGATGGTTTGATAAGTTTGAATATCTAAACAACAAATAAAAAGTACGAAAATCCTGTGTTACAATCCACGTTTTCATGACCTAGGACAACCTTAAAGCCAGACCGGAATCGCATAATATCGTTGTTTCTTTCTTCCAACACTAGTCTGATTGTCGGCGAAGTCGTGGTGTCTAGGTTAGATCTTCCGCAGCGCAGTCAGCAGAGAAATGGGCTACTGCTAACTTGTTTAGTCTTGAACCGGTCGACAAATCTTTGTTCTTAACAAACGACCGTAAAACAGAAGTCAGATTGGTACGGAACCGGTTTCTCCCTCATTGGATGATGATCCGGGATATGGTAGCTCGC
Source organism: Tenodera sinensis (assembly GCA_030765045.1). NCBI lineage: Eukaryota > Metazoa > Arthropoda > Insecta > Mantodea > Mantidae > Tenodera > Tenodera sinensis. Next base: position 69,228,883 of record CM060964.1, on the reverse strand, counting down.
TATTGGCTGTGTCTAACTAAACGTAAAAGTTAAATGCGTTTCATTCGCACGCTACCTAACTCCATTTTTTGTGTTAAGGTACTTGTGGAAGATACATTTCACTCGATAAAACTTAATACTGCTCCTGCTACCTAACCAGGACGTGAACACCTGTCACAGAAATCGAGCGTTGAAAATGCCCATGCTTAGCTTAAGAGCAGCCGTGCTGATATACTGACAACAACAGGTTTACTTGTTTGTAAGTAGTGGCAATGTTAAGCTTTTGGTGATTTTCAAGCCATTGTTGTTTACATTGTTGAGCGTTACAATTTATAAAAGACTTTAAATCCCCAGGGGAAAAATGCTACACTCTCATGAGTTTCTTTAGCCACTTTCGTTTACTTTATCCAGCTCCTACAATCTATTCCTGCAAACCCTTATATTCTGTTCTCTTCTGGCTCTACAGCCCTTGATGAGCTTTGGACTCCTGCACAGTCCTCTTGCGCAAATCTCTATCTTCCACCTTGCTTTTCTTCCAATATTTTTTGTTTGCTTCTTGATAGTCGAGATAAACGTTAAAATACACGGTTTTAATCAAACATTTCGTTATTGGTGCTAGGCGGGTACAAGAGACTGAAGCAATAGTAACATGTTTCAAAACTTACAATTCTATACCTTTTCCATAGCATCGTGGGGAAACAAATGAACGGTGACAGTCCTTAAAAAATACAAGTATTTGCAACTTCAAAACAATAACAACGTATATCTCGAAATAGCTAATACCACATACACACCCACACACACGTACAAACACGCACACACATAGACCTTTTTCTATTATTTTTTCTTTTTTAATTGGAGAGCATTAAACATGCATCTCCGCTGGTCTGAATGTCGAATTTTTGAGAGAATAAAATTCTTCCTCTAACTAGTATATAGGTACATAGGTGCTAGAGAAAGGAAAACCTGAATAATGGTTGTATTTACATTAGTTTTCCATCCATTCCATGCAAGTGGGGTATCTATAACTCCCTCAGCAATCATTGGCCTCTGCATAGAGTTGTTCGTCAGTATCTTAACAGCAATCTTGGCAGTTTTTCTAAGGGTGAGGGTAAAAATTCTTTTGTGGAAAACGTTGCCTTTCACTTTCAGGAACGAAAGGGGATAGTTAGTGGCCCATTGTCCTATACCTCTATACCTGTACCATGAGACAATGCATTATCTTCCAGTTCACAGATATTGAGCACTTGGTACATGGACCATACCTAATGCTGCTATAATCCTTCCAGGAGAAATGTGATACGCTATTCTCAAAGGATAGGTTGAAACAGTTTTAGGAAGTCTATGTTATCACTTGCGACATAAGAGTTTGTGTTGGCAATCGTTGATCGTGAGTGGTAAAAATGTAACAAACTTTTGGAAAACAAGATTTATGCCTAACAATATTTTACGCATCTGCTCAAGTTTGTAATCTCTCCCGAAACAGTAATGGAGCCTCCCGGAATCGTAAGCAGTCTCCTGATACTTAACTGTTAGCAATTATCCTTGACCAGTGGTGAGCTATGAAATCTGGAACTTGAAGTGCTTAGATTGTAAGTCGCCATTCGGCTCAAAATGTATCTGAGAATGCCTTGTGGTTTACCTTAAAAATTGCGAGTCAGTTGGGGAATTGAATGTCGTGCAGGCATAGTACCGTGGTAGCTCAGTTGGTTAGAGCAGTGGAACGGTAACCCAAAGATACTCGTTCAAATCCCGACTATGACATTGAATGTTTAGTCTTTTCAAAACAACAATTTTCATCAGCTTCCCCTAAACCAAATAAGCTTCTACACTGAAAGAGTTTCGATATTTTTTATATTCTGAAACAACGATTTTCTCTAGAATGCTCTGTTGTAGACAGTCAACTTAATTGCGTGTGACATTACACAGTAGTGCAACGTAACACCGTTTCGGGTTAAGTGGTACGTAAGAAAAGGAAGGGTAGTCTTTGTTCTGTAATCCCGCCCTATAAATTAAATATATTTAATGTTCGTGGATCTCCGTTCACTTTCTGTGATTAAGCAGTCCTTCAGGAAAGATAAAATATCTCTACAATTTCATCGTTACATTATGCAGTACCACTTAGTTCTGTTTGTTATTTTGTTCTGTGTTGCTAACACTGGCAGTTGCATACGGGACAAGTTTAGATGATGTTCTAACATTCAGCTTTCAGTGTTACATCGATCTAACCTACATACATTACAGTGTAATAATAATAATAATAATAATAATAATAATAATAATAATAATAATAATAATAATAATAATAATAATAATAATAATAATAATAGTAGTAATAGTAATAATAATAATAATAATAATAATAATAATAATAATAATAATAATAATAATAGTAATAGTAATAGTAATAGTAATAGTAATAGTAATAGTAATAGTAATAGTAATAGTAATAGTAATAGTAATAATAATAATAATAATAATAATAATAATAATAATAATAATAATAATAATAATAATAATAATAATAATAATAATAATAATAATAATAATAATAATAATAATAATAATAATAATAATAATAACAATAACAATAACAACAATAATAATACCAACAATAAATCATGATAATTGATAATAATACAATACGCACATACGTCATGTATCAGATACCTGAAGATTACCTATAGATAACTGTTGTGACCTATATTCCGTGCGCAGGAGGCATTAGAATGGTAGATTGCTAACAAAAAGGCTCCGAGTTCGCTGCTCCCATCTGCAGTGTGTTGTATCTGTAATACATATGTACTGTTTACGTAATACATGTATGTACGTACAGAGCCACCACAGCAGCTGATTAAATTCTCCGTGTATAATGATAATAGGTATGTACAGTTCCATATATTGAAAAGCTGTCTCAGCACTCTGTGCACTAATCGACTATGTGAGATATACTCAACTATGTTAAGAATAGAAAATTAATATTTTCAGCTTCTCTAATACTCTCTGCCCAAATAACCATTATTCACAAGTTTACATACACAAACGTTTGTTTTATATGCACAGAACGTCAGGGCACTCCAGAAAAAATCTAATATTTGGTTTCTCGTCCTCAAATTGCATATTTACTAATGTGTTCCAATTATTTTCCATCAGATACCACACGTGGCTGCAGAATAGTCAACTAAGCAGAAGTCAGTAAAACTTGGAACTACGAAACAATAATTGAGAGAGAAATATTATATTAGAGTGTACATCATGTCCCCTGAAGGGACTTGGAGAGCATTTTTAAGAAATATAATTTGGAATTGTGATTCCAAGCAGCAACTTTGATATGTAAATATTTACACTTAAAATAACACAAAATGCAAATAAAAAACTAGTGTTACGTACCTTTGGATTGAATGTCCCTTTAAGAAATAGGACGTGATCAGGCTTAGACATTCGGTCCAGATCTAGGAAAGATAGGTGGGTGGTAGAAACAAAATCCTCAGAAAACAAGTTCAGAAATTGAAGGGAAAAGTCTCTGTCCAGAAACGTGAAATCTGTACTGCAAGATGCCAAATGTGAAACCCAAAACAAAGTTGTATGAGCAAAACATGTATCGCCTTCATGTTGGTACCTTTTTTACATGGTTGTGTGTACTTAGACTTCCTAAGTTATTCTCTGTTATTCTAATTTTATTTTAAATTTAAGTACTTTCTTGTATATGTTATTAATTTATATATGGAAATTGTGTCACATTTTAATCGATATAATAATGTATGTAATAATAAACAATTTCACTATAATAAAAAGGGTGGAGCTCCTATTTGTGTAACCTTACTGTCACGTCATGCATTTTGGGATGCACTGCTTTATTATATTGAATAGTACTTAACTCTTGCTTTTAAATTATTTTTATGAACTTAATAGGGCCTTGTTCATTTAGAAAGTTTGCGTTCTTAAAAATACACGGCTCTAAAATAGTTATTATTTTCTCTCTATGTCCAGATGTAATATACATGGCTATTAGGCTTATGACAGATGCTAGCATAACGGCTGTTGCTATGTTAAAAGATTGCATTATGTGGGGGGAATTATGAAAACTTTACCCTTACTTCCTTGCAAGATGGTTCGCTGTTCACCGAAATCCATGGACTTGTTTTAATTTCCTTTAGGGGACATCAAAATGCATATTTCCAATATCAAATTTCTTGCATCGAGTGCAATACTTTATCTAAAAGTAGAATAAATTAGGGATGTTTTTCTTGTAAACTGAAGAGTTGGTCTGCTTTCGGTGAAATACTTTATTTATTATTTAATGGATGCACAAATAATCAAATTCTTAAATATTTAATTAATTGGCCTTCAGATCATTCTGAAGCTTCGCTCAGCAGACCACAGGGGTTGTCAGTGAGCAGGCATTTTCGACAACAAACACAACTAGCATTTACTCATATTATGAACTAAAATGAGAATGGTGAACCTTCTGGTGGGCGAAGTGCAGTGACTCCAGAAAGTGTCCGTCACTCCTTTTAAAAATATCTGTCAGCCAAATTTACGAAGAAAGGGTCTCAATTTTGATATGCATGAAGAACAAATGATATTACAATTTAGTTTATCAGCGTTTATTCGTGATTTTTCATGTTATTAGTAGTATAACTTTTTTGAAAATTGCATCGATTTTTCAGTGTTTTGTTGTATTGTGTTTATAGAATTACTTTATGTGCACTTAGCAGAGCAGTATTTATGTTATGGACATGTGACTGGAACAGACGGATAAATACATTTTGAATTCGTAAAGAGCCAGGCGTTATTGAGCCATTCAGTAAAAGGGTTGATAATTCCTGACTTTGACATTTTTCTTCTGCATGTCTTCTTCTTTACTTCAATTCAGGTATCCCATAACATTTTCTCTACTAAGTTTGTAAATACTACACAAGGAAGTGGTTAAAGTAATGAATTTTAATAGATATAAAACTAATTGAATAAATATTTTCAATATCAGCTCTTGTGAGAGAAACTGTAGGACATGCTTGTTCTCCGGGTCTGTTTACCGACGAAAGCCGACCTCACGCTCACTTGTGTCCAAGGATGCACAGATGATTCGTTCCATTGGGCAATTTAGTATTGCATGCTTCCATTCTGCTTGCAGTGATGCGTGGAGAACTTCTCCATACACGGTTTCCATTGGTTTCTGCAGCTACAGGTCCTCTATAATACGGAATTATGGACTGGAACCTAGGACCACGCAATCATGATGCTGAACTATTATACCATTGTTTATTTCACATATTTTCCACCAGTAATTCCTAACTGTACTCTTCACCGTGAATTTTCTTTTGCAAATCGTGACACAAGCATTCTAGTAGATGACAGCGTTGTGTTTTGTCATGTGCAAAACCACGGCCAGTATGTTTTTCAGGACCGTTCTCGATGTGTATATTGTGCATGGTTACCATGGTTTACTATCTGGATATTTTATGGCATTCGGCCATTTATTTGCCGTTGCTTGCCTGGAGTTTAATCCTAACTGGAAGGATTATAGGCTGTAAGTTATACCACATAAGGATTTTTATTATTAATGAAGATATAAAATGTTGCCCCAAGAGTGCAGTTTCCTCCCCCACATAAACTCCGTTTTTACATTCTTTTGTAGTTTGATGTATCTCCATGATGTCACTTGGCGGAGCTGGTGTGAAATACGGACTGTTTCCTTTTATTATACGATAGTCGTTTTTGAAATGTCTTTTCTATTTTGTGACCACTTAGTGGATTACCCCTTGCCTATGAAGACTTCACGTTGCAGCCAGCTCGTAAAGTAATTCCTGGAACTTGTAGGGTGCCATAAAGCACTTGTCAAAGACCTTTGTCTTGGTGTCGCCGTGCAGATGGTTGGTTAGTGGTTGCATTGCCTGTTATTCCTTCGCAGCTGTGATGTAAATGTGTTTAAAGAATAAGCTTTACATGACCACTAATGTGCACATAGTCAGCTCCTGCTGTTATGTCTGAATCCAGCGGTCGCGGCTTCAGTCTCAAGCTCAGATTGTTCTGCATGAAAGAAACCTCGTTTTGAAACTTAAGGGCGTGTTCCCAATTAACATTTTTGAGATAATTCACACAAAACGTGAGCATAAGAGATAGCTTAATGTTATTCTGAATTAAATTGCTCCAAATGCAAAAGTTTGGGATAAATTACTTTGCACACCTTTATATAGGTGCACTTGAAAGAGTATTAATTTCATGTAAGACTGTGTCCTGTTTGTTTATTAAGATTTTTACAAGTTTTAATTTCTAGACGCTTTCTAAAGAGGCCTTTTAATTTTAACATTGAGTTTGCAAGTTTTGTTTGTGTTCACATCTTATATACGCGCTAGAGGGCATAGTGAATTACCAGGTTTTGTGGTCACGTTACACTCGCCTTGATTTTTCACCATGAATGATTTCACCTTTATGATTAGATTGCGCTAAACAGTGCTGCAAGGGTCGGAAGTATTAACAGAGAATGTTTGGGTATCGATGTTTATTTATTGCGTCTACTTAACTCGTGGTTACTTAATATTAATGGAACTAAATCATTCTTTAATTCGCATGGTTCTATAAAGTTAAAAGCTGAACAGCTTTTTTCGAAATGTGATGTATGGTACCAGAAATGAAATAGTTCACAATTAAAGCTAGAAACAAGAAAACACGGATCAAAGCATAATGAAACGGGCATCCCTATTTATGGTTCTTGGACCACGTATACACAAAGATCTTGACTTGATATCCAAGTAAATCTCCGTTTACAGCCAGACATTCCTCCTTATAATGTATGGTGTGTTACATGTATGTTGAATTTAGAAATAATGCCGCACACAGATTTGAGACGTTGCGAAGATAAAAGGTGAACTCAGAAATGCTTAGAGCTTAATTAGGTTATAATTTTTATATTATTCTAGATTGTCTAGCAAATATTTCCGAGGACGGAATTTCTTAATCTCTTTCTTGAAAGGACTCTGAAGACTCATCAATCTTGCTCTCCAATAAAAAAAATTCAATAATATTAAAATAAAATGCTTTTGACTTATTCATGGTCAATGATGTCGTCGTTGTCTTGTTATCCTTCATATGTTTTGTGAGTGTAGTACATAATGTTAGAGAAGAAAAAGGTGCTATCTGTGATATATGCAACAATTGACCCGTGTCTAGTTTTGTAGAATTCAGGCTGATTGGACAGTCATTCAGCCTTATAATTCACGAGAATGTGCGGAAAAAAAAAAGAAAAAAAAAAAAGAGAGAAGAAGAAGATCGTCCATGTTTGCTTTAGCCACTTATCCTCGCAACCCTTCATTGTAACAAAGGAGCAACTTTTTCTGGTGCCCAAAATTTATCTTTGCATGCTCTCTTCTGGAAATCCAATGATATCAGACACCATTCCGAGTAAGCCTCCTTAATAACACTTTCTTCTAATTTTAAATATAGTGTTAAATTAATAAAATGGCATTTCGAGTTTGAGTAGTAGGCCAAAGTTCCCCTAGTAGGCTGTCTCTAACTTCTCTTGAGTTAGGTCATCATATAGACAAACATGCATGGTCTTTCTGGTTATCTACACCAGTGATATTCAACCCCCAGGAGTACGCGAAGGTTTCTTAGGGGGTACGTAAAATTTAATTTAATCCTTTTTGTAGTATTAAATAAGTTATAAATATTATAATCTATTTTAGATATGATTATGTATAATTTGGTTCTCTAGGGCTAAGCTTAGGGCTGAAATGGAAAATTGTCTTTGGGGGTACGCGGAGAAAAAAAGTTTGAATACCACTGATCTACACAGCACTTATCGTCTCCGACGTAACGCGTTGCATGCCTTTTACAGGATGACCTAGCTCAAGGTAATTCAGTCTACTATTGGACCTGAAAACAGCACACGAATTAATTAACGTAACGTTACGTTTAAAGATAGACCAACATGTTATGAAAAACATTGATGGTATCAGGCACCTTCGGTTTGTTAGGACGAACTGCCGCCAAACACTCTGAGCAACCCATACAGTCACGAAAAACAAGGCAAACTTTGCTTAACTCAAGCACAAATAAGAATAGTTTAACGTGTAAGAAACACACAGAATAGGATGCTATTTTATGTCGCCCAGTTTCTGTTAACATTATTCTTCGTCGGTAACTTTTATGGGACCAGAGAAAATACTTCACAAATTTTGGGCATGATTATAAATTAAGGATCTCAAGCTTCTGTTGCAATAGCAGGCGAGTGTTTGCTCTGCGTAGACTTATGTCATTCAGGTGCAGGGACTAAAATATTAAATTATATGCGTACATGTTTATCTTGTACATTAGCTATATTTTGTATATTTGCTGACATTTTCGGTGTTACCTTCAGATATTCGTAAATCATTAAAGGGGCATACATTAATGCCATAAGGTAAGACTCCAACCATCCGAACGATTAGTATTCATATTGCCAGTCACATGAATGTGCTTTCATAACACTTCATTTTTTTCTGTGTTATTTGGTACTCGAGTAAGAGGAGCACGTTGCTTTCAAGAACGTAAATAAAACAATGTGAAAGGTTCTCAAATATCGCCTGTTTTATCTATAATAGTTTCGGGTTATGAATTATATTTCAACACCAAAATGCAATGTTGCTTAACGCAAAACGCGAATTTGCCATTTTGGGACTGACTTGCAGCTTGCCACATTCAGTTTGTGCAAGTTGTTTTCATAACTCTTCTACAACAATTTGGTGAGAATTATTAATGTATTTCATATATTTTTTGTTTCAGCTTATGACGAAATAACTTCATTTAGCCAGCGCAATTCTCAATTTCAGTGTTCACAATGTGTCTGCTGATCTGTCGCTTATTTTGCGAAGTTTACAATTCTCCCAACATGAACTATTTAAAGTTCTTATTTTAAATTAATTCAGTTCTACGCGGAAGTATTTTTCAAACATGTAAAACTTTCGCTTATGATCGCCTTTTCCTAACGCATATTATGACACAAAATTTAATGATGGGTGGTTCAATATAACATCCAATCAGAGGCCTGCCACGTTATACGGTGTTTTATAGTTAAACACTCTGTAAAATCACGCTGTAATATATAGTTTGCTCCCACAAAATTTATTTGCACAACAGGAAAGAGAATAATAGTGGTCAACTACCAGCCGTCATTAAATTTTGGGTCTGCCATATGAGTCGTTCTCTAAAATGGTCGAGTTCTTCAGTGATATTGACGGGATTGCAGTAAGCTGTTTTCTAGATCATATTTTCACTTGAAATAAAATTGTGCTTCTTTTTGACAGGCAAGAATTAATAAGAACAAACAAGATGGGCGGAGAAATGAAGCTATTAACACTTATAGCTACGCAGTTTTGCTCGAAGAAAACGATAATTTGTGTTGGTAAAGCGCAGCAGCTGCTTTATGTTAAAATAGGCAGCGCTAACAGGCCTGGTGAAAGTTAACACACTTCGTAATCGGTTTTACCATATTTCCTAATGAAGTGGCGAAAAGGGACGGCAGTTTCACACCTTGGTCTAGTTATTGCCCCGTACAGCTGTCACTCTTAACCCATGTACTAAGATCCAAATCGGAAAAAAATAAACAAACATTGTTTTTGATGCTATCGATTTTCTTTATCGAACTTGAATGCACACTCTTTATCAACAGAATATGCACGTTCGAAGACCAAAGAAATAGTAAAATTTATGTGAAAAAGAGCTTACAATGGTAAACAGATCTTTATTTCCTCAGATAGCCAACCTGTACTTAAGGCTCTAAGTAGCCATAAGGTAACATTAGGACTGGTTTTAAATTGCCCAAACATGATCACAGGCCTGGCAGAACAGAATGAGGTTCAACTCATCTGGGTACCAGGTCATAGTGGCATAGAGGTAAATGAAACTTAAGATAAGGAACATCTCGATGTTTGGTAAGGCTAGCTATTAAGAACTTTACCAAAGAAAAACAGTATAAAACCTGGCTCAAAACTCCAGGAAATAGACACGGTAAACCATTTCTTATAAAACCACGTAAGGAAAGTGCTATAAGTTTGCTTAAACGTAGGCTCCAATTGAGAGCAATTACTGCTTTTCTCACAGGACATGCTCCTGTGCAAAAGCATATAAACACAATGGGAATGTTTCAGGGTAACTTTGATAGAAGATTGTGCAAGAAAGAAAGCGAAACAGCCCTCTATATCATCTGCTCCTGTGAGGCCTTGGCCTACAGGAGATACATTACTTTTGGTAAAATGTTTCAAGAACCAGAAGAATTTGAGACTATACCTACTAGTTCTAAGACTGTGTTTCTTAATAAGGGTTGGAAGCGTAAATGAACTGGCTAACGATACTAACGGGCGTCCGGAGAAATGACGGAAATTTGTATCGAATAAGACAAGACAAGTAGGGGGGGGGGGGGGGGGAGAGAAAAAAAAAAAAAAAAGAAAAAAACTGAACGCTGATGGTTCGAGATACCTGAATAAAAGACTACAGCCAGTAGATGATGTCGAAAGAGTTGGCTTTGAAAATTAGCTAGACCAGTTTAATTGCTGGCATTTATTTCTACTCTTTTATATTTCTTTCTCCTTTCTGTATTTGTAATTTAATATTTATGTTGGCATTTCCACTTCAATACACAAATTTTATCACTAGCTTGATTGTGGTGAATATTTTCAGACCTACGACATACAAACAACTAATACATTTCGCATTCTTTCTCTAATAAAACATAGAAGGTACATATGTGTATTATTGAACGAAAGACAGCTTCAAACCTGTTTCTTCCCAGGCATTTGAAATAGAGCCAGTCCCCTATAATTTACACAGTAGGCATTCGGCGTTCCTCTGATCTCAGTACAGGTAAGGTGTTTACATTGCTCGCTAATAAACGTCCCTATTGTACTTAGCACTTTCGCCATCCATCTCGGAATATTCTTAGTTATCTAAGTAGCAACATTTTTGCGCTAAGATATGTATTGAATAAGAATAATCTTCAAATATAGGAGATGCAACCATATTCAACGAACGCTTGAGGGTGCACGTAGTCATTTGTACCGCATTACTATTCACGTATCATTCATTTGAATTTTATTTGATGCTAGACGGGATTTTGAGGTGAAATCTTAACCGGTTCCATACATGGTATACAGCGAGGTTAAATGTCAACGTGGATTCTCAAGCCAATAAACTAGCCAGCAATTCTTGTAGTCACCGCATAAGTAAAATGTTCGTAAGAAATCAAAGGCAAGCTGGGTTGATAATAAAATAAAAATGTCGTGTAGGAATGTTGCAGATGTTTCGTTATGTTTTACAGGTTTTTGTTCCGCGCAGTACCGCATAAAAAATGTCACTATTAATTCCTGTAGAAACTCCGCCTAGCATCCTTGAAAACTTTCTCGACTTTTAATGGGCACTTACATTTATGTATGTTGCTGGAGTACATATCTATATAATGGTTTCATTGCTCAGTGTACTTTGTTCCATTTATTTCATTTTTGATTTACTAACTCTCTGTTTACCTTCCGTTGATACGATATCCGTTACGAGCAGTACAGTCGATAAGGGAAACCAGTTACATTTACTCAAAGCTTTCTTGTAGTGCTGGAAAAGTGCATACAAGATTCACTGAAGTTAATTTGACTTTAGAAATTTAAATTATACAAGTTAGTCCAAAAGTGAATTATTATTATTATTATTATTATTATTATTATTATTATTATTATTATTATTATTATTATTATTATTATTATTATTATTATTATTATTATTTAGCATTATTATTAAGCCTATACTAAGCTTTGCACACTGTCAGCGCGTGAACACTGACAGTTAAAAGTAATCTGATGCGTGGAATATGATCGATATGGATTCGACTCAGTAATTCAAGCAGCTTCAACTCGAGGAAAAACGGGCAGCGGGTACGGTCAGCATGTTCTGTGCTAGCAAGCGGACGCGACGTTGTGTTAAAACTGCTTCTTCGAATGCAGCAGTGGTAGACGCGTATAACTAATGTGCGATGACAAACAAAAACGAAAGAAACACTACGCTACTCATAGCGGAAAATACTATGGTTATAAATGAGTCGAACGTGATATGATGAAAGACAACATAACTACTGAAAATGAGTTTCAATTGTAGCTTTTGGCCTGTAATATGATTGAGAAATGGAAAAAGTCCTTTCTTCACAAAACAAGCTTGACTAATTTTTACTTAACTTTTCCTCAGAACAAATTTCCACGACTATACATAGACGCTGCTCACAAGTGTGTTTGGATCTACTTACCTGTATGAATATCTTTCTTTTCATTAATGAACCTGGTCACAGAAGCCAATTATCTGACAACAATTTGAAATGTAGTCTTCGGCTTTCTGCAACAAAGACAATTACTCCAAATACTGCAAAGTTAATTAGAGGACAAGGATACAAAAGCTCGACGTCTGAATCACGATTGAATACAGTTGTAAATATTGCATTTAATACCGGTATGTACTCGTAAGTGGCAGAAGAGCTACGAAATGAAATGTACGTTTGCTCTATTAAGTACCCAGTAGAATGCAATATGAAATATTACTTCTATTTCATCTTGTATGTACTTAATACACTCTATTAAAAGTGCAAACCTTGTGATATTGCAAATCGTGCAACCGTCACTGTCTTTCCTTCCTGTGTTGGCCTTCCATTCTGCCCATTTCCAGCTGCCTGGGCATCGGGCTAAAGAGTATGACGTCACAGTCAAGTGAGTTGAGGCTAAGAATGAAACTTTGGGCTGCTCATGGGGAAGGTGACGCTTAATGTAACGTCTTCTCTTTTTTTAAAAAAATGGGTATGCTTATCCTACATTCGTATAAAGAACCAGTAATTAAATACGAAATGTATGCAAATCTTAAGACTTGAAGTACATAATTTTCTGTGGACACAGGACTTCTCTTTCAGCAGAGGGCACGTTTATTTTGCCCCTAGAAGGCGTTGACGGTGCGTGTTCTCTTCACGACATCTTGCTCATTTTTCTGGTTTAAAAAGTCCATGTTGCAGAAACGATAACTTATCCTCATAGGAATAGTCACGTCTGTTTTGCTTTGCTTTCCTTTCAGTATCCACAGTCACTGTGTTTTTCCCATGTATCTCAGAGTTACCATAGCATACTCTTTAAGGTGGTTTTCTGTTCTAAGAGTGGTTCTTCACTAAATGTTCCAGATAGATGTACAGCGTCAGTGATAAAATAATTCCGTTCGTATCTCTCTGCCTATTGGACTTCCCTCTGATATATTTCTTTTCTGGCTCTCATAGGAATCTCTTTACAGCCCAAAAATGTTTCTTCAGAATATACTACTCTGTTCTATCAATATGCAAACGTTTTCTGAAACAATAATAAAATTTAATTAAAAATCAATTCATGTAAAGAATATTGAAAGCATCTCCATCGGAGGACAAAACATAATGGTTTAAAATAAAATGCAAAGAGTCAAGAATTATGAAAACATCCTTCCCAAATAAGGCATATGGGTTACATGGAATGTTCTCCCCTCCAATCTTTAGCTCACTTCAAAAGATTAAACGTGACCAGGACTGAGGTTAATCGCCACACAGATGTACATATTTCTGTGGTTGAAACTCACTGGTCTGGAAAGCGAAACTGGAAATGTCACTGAAACAAGAGGGTGATACGCACACTTTGTGAATGCTGAGAGAACACTTTTACCTTCTGCACTTGTGTCATTTAATGTGGTAAGGGAGCCTGAAAAGCAGGCAGCCTCTGTCGGCATTCGTCCACACTTAGCTTTAGCATTTAACCGTGTTCCCACAAAAAAATGCAAATCCCTGTGTGGTGCTTTTGTGTAGGAGAAATCCATTACTAGTGGTGTTTCTCTAGAATTTTCTCTCAAACACTTATGGTGGCTAGTTTTAGATTCCTGCGAACTTTGTATATTCACTTAATCACTAAGTTTCATTTGTCGTTCCAAAACGTGAGAGCAAAATGAGAAAACAGACCAATACTACAGATTTTCTAACTCTTTGCAGCTTGAAAGTGAAAGGTACCGATTCATGAAAATTGCTGACATTTTTAATTTCACCGTGATTCCAGAAAGTGTCCCTCTCCACTTTTAAAGTTTTGAGTACCTAGTGCCATTAATTGAGAGAAGATGAATCATTTTAGTATGCAGAAATAGTAAACCGGTAATGGCAGTTAAACTTTAGCTGGGACGCTTGTATGATGATGATGATGATGATGATGATGATGATGATGATGATGATGATGATAATTATGATTTATAGCTCCAAAGTATTCATCCACTTTGAATGAAATTTGGTATTTTTACTACTTTAATAGCAACGAAGTCACAATGAAACTTTCAGAAATATCCGTACAAAACTGGAAATTTGAAATTTCATTCCCAGTGCCCCTTAGAATAACAAATCAGCACTAGAATTTTACCCCTTAAAAAGTTTACTCTGCACATGCATTTTATAGTTCCTAACAGGCGAAAAAGCAAATCTTTTCAGTATATAGTGTTTTTCTACAATATAATATTTCTTTGCAGATCATGTTATATATTTTGAAAGAGGCATGCTGGAACCCGGATCTGAAATGTTCCAAAAGTTTGGAAACCGCAACACAAAATGCTTTTCTTTGTAGATTACAGAGAAGATTTTTCTTGGATCTTGATTGATTAATTAATTACTCTGAAATATTGGGAGTTATAACGAATGTTGTAGTAAAACTAAATCAGATTTGAAACCTGGAATTGTAGAATTCCTCGCATAGATCCACGTCCGAACTGCTTCAAGTTTAGGAAATTCAACCGAAATGTACCTACTTGTAATTACAGAGTGCGGAGCTCGATCCAAAGACCTACGCAACTCACATCAAGGTTGTTGGTACTTGCGATCTTGGCTATACAATTTCCTCAGCCCCTAGCTGCCACATTTTTATTTTACGTATGTTATATCCATAACGGCTTTTATTTTACCAATAATTACAGTGTTGTAATGTTCGGTGGGGGAGCAAAAGCGATTGATATTTATAGATTAATTCTTTTGTTGATTGCTTTAGTGCCATCTCATATCACCGTGCTTTAATACGTGTGTTGCCATTACATCCAGTATGTTTCGGAGCAAGACCTAATAAAAATAAAACGATAATCTGGATTCCTGCTATTGTGAAGGTTTTCATTGATTGTGCGTTGTCACTATGGGGATATTGGAAACTTTTTACTGGCGTGTCGATCAGTTCTGGCAATGGGGATCAACATCTCAAAGTTAACACGCTAATAATCAAAGAAATATGCTATCAATTATGTCTTTAAGTTTGTATATTGGCAACTACCTTGAGAATTGCGTATAGTATATACAGGCTGCTGTGGAACGTTGACGGAAAGAAAGGTACCCCTTCTACAATGTTTAACATTATTATTGAGTGTTAGCCATAGCTGTTTTAAAGTATGTGTTAGCTGCTTAGAAGAAGTGGTCAATTTTATTTGCTATTTTAAACCTACGGCTTTTTATCACATATTTTTGTAATAGAACAATTTTAATTCATGATTGGTCAGAAATAGCAAAAATATGTCGATCATTGATGTCTACAGTGCTTGCGAACAAAAGAAGACTGTATGTATACTGATTGTTAAATAAGAGTTAAGTTTTCTGAACATTCAAACAGAATCAAGACCAAACTCAGGCGTTTGCACACCACAAAAGTTGGCATACTCAGTTATCAATAAGTTAAATGTACTGGACACCAAGTTTTAGATAGACTGCAAAAATCATGAAAAGGTGGGACGAAGCCTATAATAGCTTTGTTAAAGTTCCTTTTTCCGTGCCAAAAAGTAGTTCTCATTCCTCTTTCCAGATGCAGGAAGCATTCTTCGAGACTTGTTTGAAAACATGTGCAGTCCCGTCTTGTCCGTATTATGCAATGTACTTGTTTTCTATTTATTCATATAAAATGGTGTAGGATCTTTGCACTTGAATACAGTTGAAACCATGGGCTCTTGCAACTGATGTGGGTTCTAGAGTTCTCAATACAATTTCTGGCTCTCGACTCAGAAATCACTGTCATCTCCAGTGTTAAACTTCTTTCTCCAGCTAGGTGCAGGAGTTTTGTTTTTATCAGCATAATCATTTGCGGATTTCATGAACTCAGTATACGTAAGTGGGTAGAAAAGCTGTCTATTTTCTCCAAATAGTGCAGCAGTTGGTTTCCTTGTTTCTCATTAAAAGCATCTCCGAATCTTCCAAGCAGCTTCCTGCTGGAACCAGTTTTATAATGCCGATATAATGTTGCAAAGAACAGACTATATTTTCTAGCAGCGAAATTAACTGGATTTGTCCTACTCTACTCGAGAGCTTCCTTCATTGTTTCCTACGACCAACTACCCGTTCACCCTTTCTTGTGTAACTGTACACCATCTGTCAATAATAATACAACAGCTTTAAGTTACATTGTTGTACACCGCCGTGTTCGAGTCATGTACGGAAGAGTGTTAGTGAATGTTAAAGAGTGTGACACATCTGCTGTAGCCAGATTTGTCAATAAATAGACAAGTATGTGTATATATACTCCCAAAATGGGCAGAATTAAATTAAGTTGATGCATGTATCTAACAAGTATGATAAATGTTGCTACTTTTACTTTTTAAGACACAGGAATTTCAAATTTTCAAACCCTATAGAAGTTATGAAGTGAACAAAATTTATCATTATTTTAACAATTGAACGTTGTTTTTCTAAGTAGAAAACAAATAGTGCGAGAGGAACAAAAGGGGTGAGTAACACAATATCCTGATGCTCATATTTTATAACCAACTAGTGGGATTCGAATATTGTGCATACTTTATCTTTATAGGGTGGAAAATCCCATTTACCCCAGTAACTGTGAAATTTGATCTGTGGGGGGGTTCCTCAGGTAGTTAAATTTCATACCGGATGGGGATGAAGGGGAGAAGAGGATGGATAATTTCAGTAAGTGCTCCAGTAATTATGACATTTGACCTATTATACTCCTCTATTGAATCAATTATATTAATAATTGAGGTGCATTACAAACAGACCAATGTTTAATTCTAAAAAATGTGATCGAAATAGTTGCAAATGATGATTATAATTTAAAAGTAATTTCCTTTTAAAGTTTACATCTGTTATTCATAAATTATATATTTTAGTCATGCAATGTAATTCTTTTTTTCAATTATACAGC
The DNA here is from genome assembly GCA_030765045.1 of Tenodera sinensis. NCBI lineage: Eukaryota > Metazoa > Arthropoda > Insecta > Mantodea > Mantidae > Tenodera > Tenodera sinensis. The sequence goes on along the minus strand of CM060964.1, from coordinate 69,211,730 downwards.
CCAGCTGTAAATTGTTTACTATAGTCTCATAATGTATATAACTTTATAGTGCAAACATTCAATAACTTTGTAAATTGGATATGCAGGCTTTATCGTTTAAATTACCTCACATTTGTGTACTTAAACTTTACGTTTGTTTCATTGTGGTTTTAAAGGTAAAAATGTAGCAATGTGAAATTTATAAATGTAGCAGTTTTTATCTGAAAGTTTTCAGAGTTGTCACATGCTGTTCTAGCATTTTGAAGAAGCATAATAATAAAAAAGGTTCTATCACATGATTTATGTAGTTGTCAGTCTCCTGGTAATAATAACAACATTTATCCTGGGGATTCTAAATGTCATTATCCTGTGCAACTTGAAAGCGTAGCAAACACGGTATGGCAGTTTTCTTAAAGTTCATATTCTCTGTGTTTCTGCTGAAGGTTTGAAGAAGACTGTTCAGAAAGTACATACTTGGAAAATTTTAATGTGCTAAAATGTAAGAAAAATCATTGGAATTAAATCAGGCACTAAGCCGTGTGCTCATGAGCATTTGGTGGTCACCTGTTGAGGCTTTGAAAGGCTCTGAGAGCAAACGCTCTACGTTCAAAGTATGTTTTGTATATTAGAACTAGTCTTGACTTTTTTGAAAATGACCCAATTTCGACTGTGAATACGCATAAAAATGTGAATCCAATCATGAAAACTGCACACTTAAAGGGGAGTCGAAATATTCTATCTTGACAATGTTAAAATCACCAGCTGAATTTTTCAAAGCATGTTCAGGAATACTTTTAGATTTGAGTGATGAAAAAGTATCATTTTTCTGTATTAGAAGCAAAGCTGTAATTTTTTAATATGATGCCTAAAAGCTTATTGGTAAATAATAGGTTTTAAATTAAAAAAAATAGATATGTCTCATATATTAAAACTTTTTCTTTAAAATAAATTTATACAACTGCAAAGCTGTGATAAAAATTTCAGCACTTTATTCCAAAAATACTGCAAAAATGATAGTTCTTCAGAAATTGCAGATGAAGAAGATGAGAGCACCTGAAAACTTAAGCAAGTTTATTTTGTGTAATATTTTGAAAACTGTATACAATTATTAGCGTACATCTATGAATTTTATACCAAAATGAACTGAAGATTTGAAACATACGCATGCAATTAAATCCTGAATATGGAAAAAAATCATGAGAAAAAATCGATTCCCCATAAGGAACACTTGGAGTAAAATTTTGGTCCAAATTCTCAAGAAGTCGAAAATTGTTTTTTTACCTTAAAATGTTCCTGGAACTCCTGTGCATCTGGATCAGCTAACATGTTTCATATCCGCCACTCCATGTGGTCATTATGGCCCTTTCAATGGAAATGTGTAAACAGTTAAAACATTGTCTTTTTCAGAGGTTACCAATTTCCAACCATGGGTGGCTTTACTTAGACACTTTTAATTTCGTGGTAGCTTGTAAAAATTGGATGGGGCGGCTTATTTCTCTCGGGGGGTTGAAATCCGATCTCGCTGTGTTTGAAAGCAAACATCTGCGACTGTGGGTGGTGAGACCTCATACAGGAAGCGATTAAGGTCACCGCAGTTATGCTCTCCATGCTAATCACCCTCGGGCGCGCGGTACAACAGGGTTCATAAACGCCCTGTACTTTGCGGGAAGTGGATTGAGCACGTGTGCTGTGCATTATTTGAAATGGGATGGCACTGATGTTGCGCTGTACGACTTGAAGTGGGTTGTTGGTCGACGGTCCGTGCGTGTCACGTTTGTCCAAGTAATTGGGCGGGGAACACAATCCTCCCGTATTTCGTTCGTTGATGCACCCTAACTGGAATGTTTCGTTTGGAAAATGTTTTCCTTTCCCAGACTTTCGTCGGAGAATGTGTATTTTCATCATTTTTATCCGTATGATGTATTCCCTTATATCTGATTTGTTTAAAAGGGAAACAATGGGTATTTCAAAAATTTAAGGCAACTCACCAGTGAAATTCGTTAAAAACACGGAAACAAAAAAATTGTACTCTTGCATTTTACTGTATTATACACCATACTTTCATTTGGCATCCTTGATTTACTAATCTCGGCAACATTTTGGTAGCTACAAAACAGGAATGAACATGGACTTAACCAACACAGTGACGCTGCTCTCTTAGCGTTGACAGTTGCTCAGACAGCGGGCGACAGGGATGGAAGATGTCTGTATATGTTCCACTCCTGTCGTCCGCTCCTTTGGCGCTGCAACGCCCAGAGGGCAGCATCACTGTATTGGCTAAGTCCATGTTCATTCTTGTTTGGTAGCTACTACTATCATAGTACTGTAATATACACAAAACGAATTTACTAATACGCGCTATTTCGGACCATCTTTCGGTTTCGTATCGTCTTATGGGTTCTAACTAGTGACCAACGGCAGTTGCAGTACGGGGCTAGAGGCGTAGCACTGTAAAGAGGACAAGCAAAGGTGAGGAGGAGGGAGGGCAAGATACACCTGGCCACTTAAAGAAGCCGTTTTGATTTTCTGTAGATTTATCTCCAAATTCTTAATGCCTATTACGCAGAAGGTTGCAAATGTTACTTGAAATAAGCAGCATTGATTCTGTTATAAGAAAAGCTTTAACTTCGTCCTCAGAATCACAAAAAACGTGTAAAGCTTTGCAATACACATAATGAAATAGTATATTGAAAACCATAAAAGGGTTAATCCTTCTACATATTCTCCCTATGTTTATACCGAAATTAAAATTCGTATCGAAATAACTTTAAACATGTTTGTCATTACATTATATTATCATATAGTTTCTGCTTTTGAATGAATGGTTTTCTTCTAATTCGTATGCATTAAACCGCCATGTTTGGGTGACATTGAAATTTAATTACATTTCTGTGAATTTGCAAGGTTTCTGAAATTTGTTGAACACCAATAATCTGGCCACGACATGGTGTGAAACTAGCAACAGTTGAGTAACGATCTGAGCCGTCAGAAGTAATCAGTACTCCCGTTTCATGTCATTGATTATAACTATGTCTAGCCAATAGCATGAATACCGCTATCATTTGAGAAGGGTAAAGAGAGGGAAAGAAGGGGAAACTACGAAGGCCTTGGTAAATAATCATGATACCCTTGCATTTTACTAAATTCCCTTTCTGTACATTCCAATTGTAAATGAGTTTTTAAAAACTTTTTCCGGTGTTTTTCATTGCTTAAAATGCTACACGTATCAAAATATTTGTTGGAATAGCTAATTTTCAGCAAAACTTTATGAGTGATTACTTAAAAGACTCAGATAGCCATTTTGAACTTTTATAATTATGATATATTTTTATCAAATATTTTCATAGCTGTAACTGATATTCATAAAATCGAAGAATTCCCAAATACAAAGGACTTATCCTTCTTTTCTAGCATAGCTTCATTTGAATTTAAAAACTACAATTTGGGGTTCTTTACAATGATCTGTTAAAAACTCCTTAGTAGGATTAAAAAAAAAATTAATCATCACAGCTAAATTATTATATAAATGCAGAACAAAAACTTTAATATCTGTGACACAAATGCAGATGTCTGATTTAAATTTTCTATGAGATCTTTATATTACATTAACAAACTGTGATACAATTTCAAGTTGCTCAAATGGAAAGTGTGGATTTTGAGGTTTTTCAGCGGTGCAGTGCCTTAACAATCCATAATTTACGTCATCCACTTCCTGATTCTTTATTATTGTCTCAACTAAATGTTTGCAGGCATGCATACGTACCTGCTGCTCGCTTACTATAAACACCTATTATACCGGGTGCTTAAAAAAACAGCAGGAGTTGCTTGTAATGCTCCGTGCTTCTGCAGCTTTACTGGCAATCAGCATGGCTGTTTTCCTTTATGTAATTCACATGGTATTTCCATAAAAAGGTACATATTTATCCCCATAGATTACCCATCGGCAGAGTGGTAGGTAAAATACTAACTTTAAGCAGTTGTTACGTTTGAAGAACAATATTTCGGAATTTTAATTTTTTTTTAATTAGTAGGACATCGTGATATTACAAAAAGTGGTTTAATGTCATATGTTAATTGCTAAGAAATCCCTATTCGATGTAATGTTTTCTACCACTTAAACATTTAGTCTAGTTTCGAACTATGTTATTGGTGCTAGCGTAGTTTAACTCCCAAGTAAATTGTTTCTTCTATTTTGAGCGAAATGTTCAATGTAAGAAACTAATTCGAATAACACTTGTTTTAGCTTCAGTGAAAGAGTAATAGAAATGTAATGATTTTACTTAAACATTTTCTTATTATGTGTGCTTATGTAAAATGTATAGATACAATAACTATAAAATACTTAAGTGTCTAGGTGATCATCGAAACATTGAGAAAGAACAAAGTAAAATGGGTATTTTTATTTCACGATTAAGAGGAGTATAGTAGAACAAGTTAAAATATTTATTAAAATGTTTGATTTAAATTCTCAATAAACGAAATAGAAACGACGTACAATGTTAATAAATACGCTTATAACGCACATATGAGGGCGAGAGGGTAAGGGATGCGATGCCCGTGTTAGGCTTGTGTCTAAGGTCAGTTACCCAGACGCTGCTGTGCGTTGTTTCAGTCTTAACTCCAAGGTAAATGAAAGTGTTACATTGTAGCGAAACGGGGCGCTTAACAAAGAAAATGAAGTGTAGCATATTCGTTATTTTTTTATCAAAAATTGTCGTTCGTCTTCATACGTAGATATATTTACGAGGAGAATGGCCTCTTCAATTCTGTACCTATGCGAATTAAAGTTTTGAGCTGAGTTACACTAGTAACATTTTGATCCTCCCCAAAGTCTCCAGCATGTCATTTGGAATATGAAAGCCCTGAAAAGAAACAAATAAAAGTGGAATTAGACATTGCCTTGCACAGTCCATGGGGCATTTTTATGTATTCCTGTCATCGTTTGTGACCGGAAAGAATACGTTGAATTGCTCACTTTCCAAGTGAGTGGTTTATTGGAATTCCCAAGGCCACAAAGTGCCACACTTGCCATGAAATCGTATAAACATTTCCCAACGATTTCTATTTATTGCGACCGGCAGCATTACATTTAAATTGCTTTTTGTATTATGGCTTTGTTGCGCGGTTGTTCTCCGCGACCGTAATGGACTTCACAATTATTATGGTTTGTTATATAATTTTAGATAGAACTGATTAATTGTTTTTTTGTTTAGCTGATTGACACATGTCCACTTCTGGGACAAAACGCCAAAGAATTTAGAGGGTTCCACATTTAACTGGTTGTGGGTGGGGATCTGACCAAGTGAGTACCATACACGCTTTGCGTGGACTTGCAATCATACAAGCGTGTTTCAGCCCCCATGGTTTCATTTTTTGAAACTTCTCTGGAGGGCGGGGGGTGTGTATATGTCTGCCTGTCCATCTGTCCGTCCGTCCTTCCGGCCGTGCTTGCATGAGCCTGCCGTGCCGTCCGTCCGTCTGTCCGTCCGTCCAGCGGGCGTCCCACAGCACCGCTTTGACATGAGGCAGCAAAGCTGTCACCGGCCATGTATATGGCCAATTCGTGGTTGTAACCAGAATGGAAATTGAAATGTCATAGTGTCATTTTCAGGAATGTAGCGAGTGAGGGCGGCTTACTACTCTCCAGTTAGCGCCATTTTGTGGTGTAAGTCACTAAATGTCAGGCCTCTCCTCGTGGCCGAGCACGCCACGTTACGTACAAAAACATAGCGACCTCGTGACAGAAATCCAAATGCTGGAGCCTGCTAGTCTTTCCGCTCCGGAATATTAAACATTTCTCTCCCCACAATAGAAATTAGCTGGCGATGTTGTAATGGTTAGCAAGTGACTTGAACTGTAGGTTTTACCGGGCTAGGGTTCTCTCCCACAAAGTTAACACATGCTGCGGGGTAAACCCTGAGCCTTTCACTTTGTTCGCAATTAACTGAAGTGTTTGGGACACGGCCGTCAACGTTAGGCCATTTATTCTGCGCTCGGACAATGTTTCGCGTACATTCTCAAGAAAATCGTGCTGAAGTACCCAAAGCTCTTTCCGGATCACGGTTGCTAAATTGGTCATAACTAAAAGTAGCAAGCCAGACAAATTTGCCAACATTCGGGAAAAAATAGCCCAATAGAAATAACAGACCTTGGTGACTTCAGTAACGAGAGCAATTTTCTTTCTAAAAAATGGACACAAGGTTAAGGCGTTAACATGCCGTGTAATAATAATAATAATAATAATAATAATAATAATAATAATAATAATAATAATAATAATAATAATAATAATAATAATAATAATAATAATAATAATAATAATAATAATAATAATAATAATAATAATAATAATAATAATAATAATAATAATAATAATAATAATAATAATAATAACAGCAACAACAACAACAACTAACCCCGCAGCGCAACAACCCTTTCCGCGCCAAAACCTACCACTCGGCCGCTGCGTCGCCCACCTCTGTCCATCACAGGCGTCATGAGTGGGGTGCAGTATTGTAGGTAGGACGTGGTCAGCGCCCCGGTCCCTCTCGGTCGGTTATACCGTCTTCGTAACCAGCGCCGCCACTTCTCTACCAAGTAGCTCCTCAATTAGCCCCTCTGGGACCTAACGAGGCTGAGTGCTTCCCGGACCAGTCCTCCGAGCGGGAGAAATTCCCCACGCCGGTACCGGGAATCGAAAGCGGGTCTCCCGCTTGGTAAGCAGCAGCGTTACCAGAGCGCTAAGGACTTAATGCCCTCCAACAGTGTCATATCAAACGGAGAATGAATGAAATGGGTGAAATGATGCTCAGATGAGCCCGAGGTCGTCTTCTCAGGATAAGAGAAAACCTTTTCTTTTTATACACTTTCCTTTAGTCGTAAGATCGTCAATTAAATCTCACTCGAGTTTTGACTTTCTCTAGATAAACCAAAAAGTCTAATGATATTACTGTTGAAAAATTAGTTTATGGCGAAATATGACCAATGGAAGGTAAATGGACAACGCGTTCGTTGTTTTCGATGTGCCTTCAGCCAAAAAAAATTACTAACTTGATGTCAAACTTTGTCTGATGAGAATCAGGAAAGCTTGTGCTGTGATTAGAATGATCAATTTGAAGTAATAAAAGAATCGGGAGTAATTAATTGTTAGTTTTATGCAGATAACCCTACCGGATACGTTGACAGGTGCTCCAAATAAACCCCAGCATTCGTTGCAACGTATTGGAGAATTCCAAATGAGATGATATTCGTCATCATTAGCTTGCATAATAACACTTAGTACAATATCGGCTTTAGCGGCATCCGGCTTAACGGCCGCTTCCTCTTGTTAAGAAGGAACCTTTTCAGCAGGAGCAGGAAGAAATAGGAAGGGGTTCCTGTCTGTGCTGCGCAAATGTCGCTTGGCCATGTATGTCAACAGTTAGCTTATCCCCTGCCGTCGCCTTAATCCTCTGGACTACATCACAAAGCAGCCGATAATGTGGGGGCTACGTACACATGTTACAACATGCGACAACATTGTATTCCACTAATGCCATCATCTCATCTTTTCCCGAATTAACGGTATCGGTGTACTTGGTGGGGGAAAAGCTGCTAAATGTTTCCATCACCTACAGGCGTTACACAAAACTGCTTAGTGAACTTTCCTAAATCTTATTCATTACTGATTTTATTCAAGTGCCAGGCTATGTTACATACCTGATGCATAAGCTCGTAACAGTTACAAAATCAACTTTTTAAGCTATAAAAGTCCTGCTTTCACTGCGATCACTTCCATATATTTCTTACATTCCATAAAAGCCCGAGAAACTATCAGCTGTAACCAACGCTGGGAAAGCTTCAAATCATTAATTCCATAAAAGGTTTTCCACACTTTGCAATTCTGACAGGTCATTAATTTTTTCCCCAATGTCAGATCTTTTTATTTATATTTAACCATTTCCTACAACTCAATTGTTTCCTCCAATGATTTGTGCCTGAACGTACTAGTGACAAATGTATCTCATCTTACCTTCCATTACATATTGAACATCTTTCTTTGATTTCTCAATTTGTGGTATTCCTTCCCTCTAATTCCTATGACAAGCGTTAATATAAAGGAATCGGAGAGATACGGAGGGGGTTCGGCACTGAAGCCAGGCTTATTGTACTTATGCCCACAAGGGAGCAACCCCGGGAGGAAGGATAAAATGAGAGGAGACAACAGGCGGACAGATCCAGACTAGCTGTACAGACATTGACAGAGGTCCCTAAGGTTTCCTCACCTCGAAGTCTTTAGGTCTTCCGGGGGTAATTCAGGTGGGCCTCGGCGCGGGGTCCAACACCCCCAGATGCCCCTTCTTTTTCCACCTGGATCTCACGGACTACAGTTCCTGTGCGCATATCATCCCTGCCAAGCTGCACCTAACGCCTTCGCTGGCATTTGCGACCCTGAAAGAACCAACGGAATGAACAATGAATGAAATGATTAATGAAACGAAATAGGACAGGAAATTCGGGGATGTAATTATCCCCCCCAACATTAGTCTAGCGACCCGGGGAAACCTCCGAAAAAGCCCATGTGTCAGGAGGTCGGCAACGGAAATCGAACCCACGATCTTTCGAATGTGAGCCTCACGTTACCACGGAGCCATCTCGCTCAGTAACCTTAAGATATCTCTGTACCTAACTCGCATCTCCATTCCTTGTGGACACTAAGTGACATTTTATCCTTGATTTGGGAATACAGCCTTTGCCTTATTATTTTCACCTCCCTTCATTAACGTGTATTCTGGTATTCACATTTCACGTAATCCATTTATAATAAATAGCTCTTTAATTTTTCTCAACCACGTTCTACTATGTTCTTTTTTTCTTTTCTTCTTTAATTCAAACGCACGTTTAATACAGCACTTATCTGCCAATTAGTGAATCCTGAAGGAATATTTTAAACTTATTTAAATTACCACTACTCTAACACATCCTTTCCCTAACTCCAACATAGCTCCTGTGTTTGCTCATTATTCATTACTTAGAAAGGGACAATTATTCTATTCCACCCGAAAATCCAATTTTGAATTTTCATTCACACTAGGGGCAAAATGGTTGGTTTGAGGGGGAGGGAAAGGAGGAAGAGAAACGAAGACGAGGATAAATACCAAACTTCATCTTTAAATACAAATGTAATGCAAAAAATGTTCATGAAGCTTCCCAACGCCCAACAACATTTTACATGGGAAAAATTATTATTCCTTTTCCATTTCTTAAAAACTCCCTAACGGGTTTTATTAACTTTCATATCTCTGACATATTGGCATGGCAAAAACAAGGGCGAACCATCTTGAAGTTCTGTGAAGTCCTAAGAACATTAAATTGTATGTAACGGGAAACCACAAGGCAGACGTGGGTAGCACAAATCAGAGTAGAACGCAATCACGTGCACCCCCTCCCTCTCCAACTTCCACATGCTGATTGTTCCGATGGGGTTGGTTACTGATAAGTCAGTAGTGGATCACATTGCATAATGATTTATTTTGTAATTAATTTTGTGTCGTTCTAGTTACTTATTTTGTGTTTATTTGTTCCACCTAATTATGTAATCAAACAGATATTGTAAATTTTATGTGAACATTGTAATCGGAGAAACCTGCAATGTTCACATTATAGATAAATAAGTAAGTAAATAAATAATATTACTCTCTAAGGAAGCTCCCGAAGCGAAAAAGAAAAGCTACATATGTAACTTCCATGCGGAATGGGAGTAGAATAACTTGTATAACATCAGGTTAATAATTTAAATTGCATACAGTAGACCTTTTCTTTTCTCACTTTTTAAGATTTTGGTGGTATAAAGCAGTTAAAGGGACTCGAAGAAAGACGTGAAATTAATTACAGAAGCAAGAGAAAGCAGTAGGTTCCCACCAAGCTGCAGATACATTTCCAGCAAACTTACAAAATTTGCTTGGGAGATTGTTAAAGCCAAAAATCCTTATGCAGAAGGGGAACTCATAAAAATCATGGTGACTGAAGCAGTTGGACTCATTTGTCCAGATGAGAAATTGTTAAACTTTCACGCCGAGCAGTAGTTAGGCGCATTCAGAACATTTCTGAAGATATTCAAGAACAATTAAAATGTAATATCTATGTGGAGATTTGAAAATATTTATAACCCCTCCCCCCCTCCTATCCCCTGAACTCATCAGACAAAATCAACTTGTGATATAAACAGTTATTTTTTTCAAATGCTTGAATAAGTTCGTATTATCCTATATCACAAAGTAAACAGTTTTTCTTCGATTCACGTAACGTGGGTAAAAAAATAGCTTTTTACACGAATATTATAAGAAATAAATAACTGCTCCTAAACCAATATCCGCATGTCAGAGTATTAATTTTTCCTTACGTTTTAATGTACGGATAAAGGTGTTGGTTTCGTTTCTAAACCAAGCATGCCGTTCGTGGCACCAAGTTGACAGGATTGGCGATGCATTGCGGTAGATACGACCAGTACATCCATAGCTTCGTCTCCTGTCAGAACTGCGGTTTGCTTAGTCGCTCAAAGGGAATACCAAGATGCAGCTAATATCTGACGTAATATTCTATCCCTTCATTGACACCCCTGCGTAACCGCCTAGGCCTTTTCAGTAAAGACAGTGTCATTAATTCTCGGAGGAAGTGCTCATCGTAATGGAACTAATGAGAAAAACAACCACTTCATTTACCGTTACAGTTGGGGCCATTTCAACGAAACATCAATATAGGACAGTGGTAATTTTAATCCGCTGTGTGTGGTAGTGTAACGTTAATCAAGAGCATAGAAGTGATTTTAGACAGAGAATACCTCGTTAATAAGCATATCTAATACATGCTGTCTAAACAGCTCCTTATCTGGCTGTTAACACGCCGAAAGATATTACTTTGGCGGCGTAATAAACAGAATTCAGTTGGCCAGTCATACTAAGTTTAACAGGATTTTAAATATATTAATTATAATGGTAGGTATATCAACATTCCTTCGTATTCTGCTGTCGAGATTTTGCCGGCAGCTGCTCCGATTCAACCTTTCTGGTTTAAATTGAAATTTCTTCGGGATTTTCACCCATATTTTCGGTCACAAGCTTGTTGTTTAGAAATGAACGCTCAGAATAAGCACTATCATCTACATCCGAAACTCGTATTTTTACGGTCTACTCTTCCTATGAGGCGTGGTTAGACGCTGGCCTACTGATCCCAAGGTCGCGGGTTCAAATCCGGCCCGGGCCGATGGTTTTTAAGTGTGCTTAAAAACGACAGCTCCATGTCAGTAGATTTACTGGCATTTAAAAGAACTCCTGCGGGACAAAATTCCGGCACACCGGCGACGCTTATGTGATCCTGGCAATTGACAGCGTCGTTAAAGAACAAAATAATTAATTATGAGGCGTAGTTACGGTTAATAGCGGCTACGAGAATATGCATTTTATATTTATGGGGTATTTATATTGCGTTTACTTTATTTAATATAATTAATAGAGCTTTTACTAAAGAATATGATATGCACTTCATATACAAAAGCTTTAGCGGACTCACCCAGTAATTTGGATTCTGACGCCCAATACTTAATTCGACCATCTAATCCTTATTTTGCTACTTGATACATAAATAGCTGTTTTGGTATGCGGGAAACTGGTAAAGCAGTCACATTTTGAAATACATTGGCCTATGCACACTTTAAATAAAGGAATGGACAGGCCATTATTTTGTAAATTGCAAATGATACGAATGTAAAATAAATATGTTTTAACTGGATCTCCATCTTCCCTCTGTCGTGCAGTTTACGAAAGTTATAAAATATTTCTTAGCAATATATGCCCATAAATAATGCCTAAAGTTTCTAGGGAAGTGATATAATTATGAATTAACACGCATGTTACAGAAGCAAGTGTATACAAAATGTCTAATTAATGATTAAGAGCATTGTAAATTATACAACATAATTTAGAGCATTTAGTCGGACTACGTACACCTTAATTTAAGTAATGCGTGGTAGTTGAGTCATTATAGATTTATTGTGACGATACGGAGTAGGTACGTATGTAATGCTAAACGCCGAGCTTCCGTGCGGGAAGCATCCCGTATATTTGATGTTCTGTGGCTGATGTCACTTTGCTAGGAGGCTGAGGAATTTTTAGCAGTTTTTGAGTCCTATTGGTAAAGTTTGTGTAGCAAAAACGTTTTTCAGTGTGTTTGTGATAATTCATGTGTGTGAGGGAATCACGGATTTACAAATATAGGAAATAAAGGAAATAATTGAATAGATAACCGAAAGTGTAATTTTGCCACAATGCTGTTGGAATAACTAGCATATAACGACCAAATTTAGCTTTCTTTGAATGTAATAGTAATAGTACAAATAGAAGCGTAATTAGAAATGTCTTCCTTCTAAAGGGATGGAAATGGTGTCCACCACAGTTTTACCTCTGATTGTACCCTTCATGTAAGAATCAACCGTTTTCCAGGTACGAGCCAAACATGACGTTTCCAGGTACGAGCCAAACATGACGGCGTGACGGTGGAAACCTATCTCATCTGCACAGTGGCTGGCATGTAACCTCCTGTAGAGATTAACGCGACATAAACTTGAAATAATCTTATTATATACCTACTGGTTATGGTGCTACCACAGTAGCGGCGAAGTTCCTATATCTAATCTTAAATTCAGAGAGTAATTTTTAAGAAAATAACTTATAACAGGATTTCTTGTAGTAAAGGATAGCAGGTACGTGGAAAGTACCCTTACAAAGTTCATCTTGTGTTCTCGGAAGTTTTAGCATGTGCGAGTCTTTTTAAAAAATCTGATGTATGCACTCGTACGACTTTCTCTGCTCACTATTGTACAAAATATTATTAAACAAGCTTATTCTTCTTCTATTTCATGATGGTTATGTGATGGCTGACATTCCATTCTCTTTACATGTCTAGCACTCAAAAAAGAAGAAACGAACAACGACTTCCCATTTGAGGAAAGCGTAATGATTGAAAAATTCAAATAACAATAAATATTTCAGAAATAGTTCCAAAAAAGAAGTATTAGACATAAATGTTTGCTTTAACGAGATCTAATTTGTTGTGTAGTAAGAGTTTGTCAGAAGACCTCTGAGGATATTCGCAGAAAATTCAAGATATACATTTAATTTGGCATGAAAATATAATAAAAAATCGTTAAACCTTTATGAGAAAATAAAAATTCCCCCCTTAGTCTGGAGAGTGGGGATTTTCTTGGGAATCTTCGTGTCGCATCCGTGGAAGATGGTGAACTAAATGCCAAGTTTGGTATTTAACCGACCTTTTGGTTTCAAGTTGTGTTGTTCTCCCCCCCCCCCCTCTCTCTCTCTCTCTCTCTCTCTCTCTCTCACAAACATACACGGGCCTTTTTCTTAAAATGCTTTCTTAGATTCAGGGGATCCAAAAAACATGTATTTCCGGTGAAATCTCGATATCGAATTTTTGGGCAGAATACGATATTTTCTCTCCGTACTATACGCAGTAGACAGTAAAAATGCCTGTTTTTGGAGTCGAGTATTCAGAAACCCTATATTACTAGTCAAAATTCGGAATTGAATTTTCGTTTTGAATGCAAGTTCTCTACTTTAGGTACCAAAGTGACACAGAAAATAAAAAGGCGAGCAAATTGTTGAAACGTTAGACTCGTATTCTGTTAAATACACGATTATGCAAATTTCCTTGCAGATCACCTTTTAAAGTCCGTCATGCTGCAGTAATATTTTTAGAGCGAGTA